>OZ005650.1:292462586-293700086 GCA_963930645.1 Salticus scenicus | reverse complement strand
ATTTTCACGATATATCAATAAGCTGTTATTAGACCTGAAACGGGAAAAAGGCGCCGCAGGCGCCACCGAGCGGAAGTTTCATAAAGTCGGATTTTTCAGGGATCGCGAACCAGCTGGTCGCCGAAGGCGGCTAGTATATATATATATATATATATATATATATATATACTAGCTGACCCGACAAACGTTGTTTTGTCATATAAATTATTTCTAGAGAATATTTTGCTAGAAAAAAATAACTAACTTAGTGTAAGTGTGTAAGGATGCGGTATATAAGTGAAACAGGTATGGAGCGCTGTGAACGGTGACTGTGAATTCCGATTATAACGTAAAAGACATAATTACCGAAATTTTCGCTACTTGCTTCATGCTATTTGCTACTTGGTACTTTCTACTTTCTACTTGTTATTTTAAACCTCCGCTGAATGTCGAACAGCACAAAATTTTATTTCATACGGCAAATATTTCAATTTATGAGAGAATCTCTGATAGCACAGATTTCACATGAAAATTCCGTCTTTTTTGAATATGCTGTAACAATCTGGACCGATTTGATGAAAATTTTTATCAAAAAGTTATTACAATATCTAACATCAATACATGTACATTTATCACAATTCAATCAATCGATGCATGTGAGTATGTGTATAGTATGAGCGAAGTGAAATGTAGAGTTCGTATTAAATAAAAACTTTAACTCGTTTTAATTAAAGGTGAAAAAGTTGAAACTCAATTTATTTTATAACAGGTAAATTTGTTTAATCTACAAAAACTTAATTTACGATAACGCCATTGGATGTATAATATTTTTGGTTAATCCTTGAGGAGTATAAACAAACAAATTCGAAGGTTTTCCAACCCTGGAACACGCAACATATAATTGGCCGTGAGAAAAGCACGGATTTTCTAAATCTAAGCCACAGATTAGGACCCCTTTGTTGACTTTAAATATTTTAAGCCATTTTTGCGATGACTTGAAATGGCTATCTCAATTGTGGAACTAAAGATATTGGCGAGAAGCGTCCGAGCCACCTCGGTGCCAGATTTTCCATACAAAAAATAAATAAATAAAATATCAGTGACATACACACGCACAAAAGTATGGGACCCCTTTCGTGACTTTATATATTTTAAGTCATTTTTGCGATGAATTGAAATGGCTATCTCAATTGTGGAACTAAAGATCTTGGCCAAAAGCGTCCGAGCTACTTCGGTGCCAAATTTCAAATTTTGCCAAAGGGATCCGATACTAAAAGTGTTCCATACAAAAAATAAATAAATAAAATATAATAAATTAGTTACACAAATAAATTTGTAGGTTAGGATGGTTGTTAATAAACGCGCGTGTAAATTTGATAGAAAATTATATAAAATACTCACTCCAATTCCGCACCAAATTTGCAAAATGTATAGTTTTTTATGCACACTTCAAAACTCTTCAAACATTAATTACATCTTGATGTAATATTTCAATTAGGACACAATTTTTTGTATAACCATAATAACACGAAATTACAAAATATTTTCCTGAATTTGACCACAGCACCAACTGTCGGAACAAACTGGAATTACAATAGAACATACGCAAGCGAAGTGTGACGTCACTGACCGTCAGTGGATGCAAGAAAAAGATTTCTTATGTTAATCTCCCATTGGATTTTTTATAAAAATTATTAAAAATCGATGAAAATTATTTCTCGATTTTAATGTCCGTATCTGGGTATAGATATGTATTAGTTATCGTATGCATGTGTTAGATTGAGTTATTTTGCTCTCAAATTGACAAAATTTAAATTTTAGATTTCAAAACTCTGTCTTCTTTGGCGTTTTTTGTATTTGGCGATCAAAAACGTAATACGAAAATATACATGCCAGATGTATATTTTCGTAATATGTATTGTACGAAATTGTTTTATAACCATTATTTTTGAAAGAAATTAAATATGTTCGCCAGATGATATGGCGATATTTTTTTTCCGCCAAGGATGACAGAGTTTTGAGATTAAAAATTCAAATTTTATCAATTTTACAGCAAAATCACCTCAATCTAACGCATGCACGTGATAACTAATACATATCTATACCCAAATATGGGGATTAAAATTGGGAAATAATTTTCCTCGATATTTAGTAATTTTTACAAAAAATCCAATGGGCGATTAACAAAGGAAATATTTTTCTTGCATCCACGGGCGGCCAGTGACGTCATCACTTCGCTTGTGTATTATTGAATATTCGATACTACGATCGTAGCGCAGTCTGCCGGATCCAATGTGAAACATTCCAAAATCAACAACAATTTATGAGTGATAAATTAATTAAAAAATCAATTTAAATTCGACTGAATTGTAAATCTAAACCATTCTCGAATCCACCTGAAGACACACAAAAAATTTCATTAAACTCGGTCCAGCCGTTTAGGAGGAGTTCAGTGACATACACACGCACAAAAGAAATATATATAAAAAGATAAATACAAAGGCACTGCTTTAGTATAGACCTCCCCCCCCCCTTGTCGACTTTAAATATTTTTGGCCATTTTTGCGATGAATTAACATGGCTATCTCAATTGCGTAACTGACGATCTTGGTGAGAAACGTTCGTACTATAACGGTGCCAAATTTCAAATTTTTCCAAACTAAAGTTGTTCCATACAAAAACAAAAAAGAAAAACTGTTTTATGATATATCTATATTAATAAAATCAGACTTTTGTCTGTAAATTTGTTTGAATCGAAAAATTTTGCGATATCTTCACGTTTCACACCCCATGAAAGCCAAAAATGACTTCAGAAAATTTTGCCTGTGTGTGTGTGTGTGTCTGTATGTCGCTTTTTTTGTCCGGCATCACTTGAGAACGGCTGCACGGAATTCAACGGCGCTTGGCAGGAATTTAGGTCTTCACCCAACTTAAAATTATATCTATCAACTTTTCAGAAATTCCCCCCTGTTCCCTCCTGGGGGGTAAAAGACTAAAACACGTTTGTCCGGGCATCACTTGAGAACGGCTGTACGGAATTTAACGGCGCTTGGCAGAAACTTTGGTCTTCACCCAACTTAAAATTATATCTATAGAAATTTTCAAAAATTTGATTAGTGTTTGAATTGTGGGTAAAAACTGCCTGCGCATACGCCATAAATATTTTTTCACTAAAACGCTTTGAAAGGAAAAATAAAATATAAAAATAAATTTTTAAGTTAAATACTTTTTTATTCGCGTGATTCGCTTTACAATTTATGAAAAGATTGAAATTAAGTGTTGCTATCTAAATTCCATACTTTAGTTAATTTTAAAAAATCTAATTGTCGTATCGAAAAACTGTTTACACCCCAGGATTCAGAAAAATCGCCCCTTTCATTTGGTACTGAATTTGTAACGATAGGTCTGATATTTCTAATTTATTTTTCCCTTTTTCTATTTATCCGTTGCCACTTAAATTTCATACTTTAGTTATTTTTTAAAACTCTAATTGTCGCATCGAAAAACTGTTTGCAACCCTGGATTCAGAAAAATGGCCCTTTCATTTGGGATCAAATTTATAAATATAAGTCTGAAACTTCTAATTTATTTTACGCTTTTTCCGTTTTCAACCCAGATTCGGTAGAAAGTTTTATATTTATATATTTTTTTTTATTTTCTAGAAATAAAATAAAATATTTTTAATTTCACGTGAATAATAATAAATATTAGAAAGAAAAATACCTACAAATGTTGGTTATTTATTATTATTTTTTTTTAAATCAGGAATTTGCATGTAGATAAATATTTTCATTGAGATATTTGGCATTAGTTGTTACTTAATTAAGCAGTACTTTTCTTTCCTGCAGTAAAACAAAATTTTTTGTTGTTATGTACCTTAAGAGGTTCTTTTATGTTCTTCCCTAAATTATAAATGATTATAATTTGGATTTTATTAAGATTTTTTATTTTTATTCTGTGAATATCAGAAAAGAGTTTTTATTATATTTTATTTATTTATTTATTTTGTGTATGGAACAGCTTTAGTATCGGATCCATTTGGCAAAATTTTAAATTCGGCACCGAAGTAGCTCGGACGTTTCTCGCCAAGATCTTTAATTGCACAATTGAAATAGCCAATTCATCGCAAAAATAGCTTAAAATATTTAAAGTCACCAAAGGAGCCCCATACTAAAGCTGTGCTTTTTATATTTATTTGTTTATAATATTTTCTATTAAAGACTTCTGTGGTCACGAAATTTGGTGCGTAAAATGTTTGTATGCATCCGGCACTTATTGTAACTAGATTTCACGAAATTCGACCCCCCCCCCTCCACCTTCTCGGAGTCGGAGTGCAAAAAATATGTGTAAAAATATGTTTTTCTGTTTGAACTCGCTGTGAATTATCTTAGAATGGCGAATTTTGTTGTGTGGATATTGATTAAGTGTACGCATTATGTACATTAGTGGGATTTTGCCAAATTTCGAACTCACCCGTTGAGGAAGGGGAAGTAAGAAGTGGGTAAGTTGCTGCCGAAGGCAGTGGAGACACAGACTCCTCACGTTGCGAGCGAGAAAACCTGTGCCAATCACAGCGAGAACTTAGGTTATTAATAAAGATATGGGATTTTGACAACTCATTTAAGTTTAATGTCCAGCGAAGCGGGCAAAGACTACTAGTACAAAATAAAAATAAAAAATTCTAATAAATTCGAAATTATTACCATTTACAATTAAGGTGAAAACATAAAAGAACCTTTATAAGTTACATATAAAGTATCAATTAAAACGAAAAATTTTGTTTTACTGTAGAAAAGAAAAGTACTACTAAATTAAATAAAAATTTTACGCTAATACCAAGTATCTCTAAGAAAATATTTATTTACACGCGAATATTTTCATGGTATATTAATTTTTTTTTCTAATTTTTATTGTTTATCACGCGAAATTAAAAATATTTTTTTTCCGAAAAAAAAATAAATAAACGTAAATTTTGTTTATATTGGCATCAAATATATTTTTCTTTTTAATCATTTTAAAGTTAAAATGGAGTTTTTATTTAATATCTTTTGATCCGATTATCCGATTGAACTGAATTTTAAATCTAAACCATTCTCGAATCCACCTGAAGACACACAAAAAATTTCATTAAGCTCGGTCCAGCCGTTTAGGAGGAGTTCAGTAACATACACGCTCACAAAAGAAATATATATATAAAGATATATATATATATATATATATATATATATATATATATATATATATATATATATATATATATATATATATATATGTATATATATCAGCTGATGTCTAGAACTCATTCGTAGTTTGGTAACTGAGAACATTCTTTTTCATTTATTTGTACTTTTTTCAATATAAGAATATTTAACATAGAAAAGAGATATATAATACATTATTATCTAACTAGATCTTAAGTTGGAATCTAGAAATGCTTCTTTTGAGTATTAAAAAAATAATAATAATAACATTAAATCAGCAAATATTCTTATATTTTCTCGACTAAATAATTGCATCTTTGAGAAAAAGCCTAGTTTAATAACTCTCAACAAGTACAAATTGAATTCAGGGAAAAAATCACAAAATAGCCCTTTATTAAAAATACTTATTATTATGTTAAATATTTATTATTTTAATAAAAATTTAAAAGCATTAAATGTTTACTATAGTAATTAATTAACATATTAACATGTTAACATATTTATAGTAATTAAATAAATAAAATTCTAAACTTATTTTTGTTTTCTTAGTAATATATATAAAATACTGTACAAAACTGAATTTAATATTGTACGATAAAACCCATTTTAACTCTTAAATGCATGATTTTTTTTTTTTCTTTTTTTTTTTTTTTTTATATAACATTTGAAATAAACCGAGAAATAGGTGTAGGTAATAATAATAATAATGTAGGTAATAATAATAATAATGTAGGTAATAATAATAATAATAATAACAATAAAGAAACAGTATTCACTTTAGGATTAATGAACTGACGTAGAACCAATTTTGCATATTGATGTATTTTTACATCACATAGAATATATGTATATATATATACATTTGTTTTTGCATAAATTTATCAAAAATAGAAATATTATTAGTTACAAACAATTTTTCCTGTATGTTTTTACTTTTTATATAAATAATAGTAATTCTTAACATGCGCCGCAATGAAATTGTTCTCAGATAGCGCGCCAAAAATGAAAATTGTTATAGATCAGGAAATAAACTATTAAATGTTCCATTTATTTCCGAAAATGATATAAAAGTTTAGGTAAAATAAAAAAAGAACTATGCAAAGGTTGTTACATAAAGATTTATAATGTTTTAAACATACGACGCAAATCTACGTAGCTATGCATTTAAGAGTTAATCTATCCTTTCTTATAAAGGCATGCAATAACTGTTTTTCTTTCCCTAGCGTACGTTACGGTATTTATTACTTAAAATTTCGTTGGTATAGCTTTAACATAGGTGCCCCTCAGCTGATTTAAATTTCTTATGAAGAAAATTTCCTACTTCGGTTTCATAACTAAATACCATGGCGAAAACCGTCTGAGCTGCTTTTATGCCAAATTTTGAATTTCGCCAAGGGTTTCTATACTGAAACTGTTCTATTACAGTATCACGACTCTTCGCAAATTTATTAGAAAAAAAAAAAAAGTTTCCATGTTCATTTATATTTTTTACATAAAAAATCAACACATGTTGTGTTGTTGTTGTTGCTCATCCTCCTTGTCTGACGGAGTCAGACAAGATCCACGAGTTCGTTGACAGTTAGAAAGTCAAAGACCAGAAGAGGATTGATAAAAAGATCCTCCTTAGAGAGTCCCATGCATCCCTCCCAAAGTCCTACTGTTTGCCTCATCGTGGCGGGAGGGTGTTCCTGGGCGGAATGGGCGAAGTACGTCGGGAGTTTACTGCTGGTAGGGCCACCCAAGGCGTGAAGGCCATTCCATTATGCCCAGCTAAATATGAGTAGGTGAAGGAGCCAAGACAGACTTCTACCTCCTGGTGCTCCGGTCCTCGGACGAACAGAAGCTGCACATTCCCTCACCAATGACTTCGTTGACTTTTGGTATGGATGCTGCATCGTCCGTCGCGCAGAGAAATCAGGGACGCGCTCGAGGTTTAGGCAGAGGGCCTCGACCGATAAGTATTCGACAGTCTCCACATGTTTCTAAATAAACACTTTTACTTATTTACTTATTTATTTATTTACTTTTTACATAATGCATTTTGAAGAAATTGTTCGATTAATAAGTGTAACCATTTTTAATAAAATCCGGACAAATACGATAAGAAATTCAGCTTTAATATTTACAAAATGTTTGCAGGTTGTTCATTCAAGGTGATAGATAAAAAATTGGTAACGACTGAAAAACATCGATTAAATAAGATTTCTACGACCTGCCGTACTAATAAAACTAGAGAAAAAAAAAGTAATAATTACATATAAAAAGCAATAGCTACTTTTTTTTTTTTTTTTTTTTTTTTTTTTTTTTTTTTTTTTAACATGGATGGTTAAAGACGTAAATTCGTAAATATACATTTTCCAGTTGACATTACATTCACAAACATAATTAAATGAAAATATATTATTATATTCAATGTATCAAAAGTTTGTTTAATTAAGAAAAACGCTTTACGTAAAATTTTGGAAAGGAAGAAAATATGTGCATTATGTGGAAAACATATTTAATGCTGATAAAAATGGGGATTACGTAAAAAGAATATCTTTATATATATATACAAAAAGGTACACATAAAGACATTCAATGTTTACAATGTAGATAAAAAATAATCTAAAAAAAAAAAAGAAAAAGAAAAAAACATGCATTCTAGATTAGAAAATATGGTGTTTGTTGACCGTAACTCGATAATGTATTAAAAATGCCTCCAAAAGATTATTATTATTATTTTTTTTTTTTTCAAATTTTATCTACAATTTAAAAATTATGATTTTAAAAAATGGCAAAAATATTAAATTGAAAATAGAAAAAAAAAAGAAAAAAAATCTTCAATATAATATAAGAAAATCCTTTGAAATAACGTTGCTTTTTTATGACCTTTTTGCATGCATTAAAATTAAAATATTTTTTTTGCCAAGACTACTTTAATAAATAAATTTCCAATCCATGGAACAAATTATCAACTAAATTTTTTTTCACTTTGTTGAATGCAATGTAAAAAGTCTGGTTAGAAGAAAACAACTTCCGTTACACCTTTATTATACGTATTATATGCACTTTTGGAAGATAATATGATTAGTAGACATAAAATTGATCTAAGAAAGTTGACAACTAAAAAATTTCCTATAAGAGAAAGCTAATACATGCGTAATGACATATAAAACAGAAATTTACATAATGAGTGAAATAATAATAATAATAATAATAATAATAATAATAATAATAATACAAAAATAAAGGAAAAGGTAGAGCCATTTTTTAAACACCAATTTTCGAGATCTAAAACTGACCTACCGTTTCAGGGAGACTGTTAACTTTCTTGTAATAACCGCGTAAAACATGAGAAAGGATATCTAAAATCGGTTTATGTAATAATTTCGCTGAAAATCGTTAGAGCCGTTTTTGAGATATGGACATTAATATATATATAGAATACTCAATAATTGACCAGAAAGCAACAGTCGCATGCAAAAGGATATTTAAAAGACATTTAATATGACGAGTTAAAAAAAAAATCCTAGCAGTTTTTTTTTTCATGGTACGCACTTGTGAGAGCTGAAATTGAGCTATTTATACAGATTGTCTAAATTTTTTTTTTTTTTTGGAACAAGCAAATGAAAGAACATCTAACAGAGTGTTTAGCAACTTTGAAGAAATTCGTTAGAGTCGCTTTTGAGATACTGACGTATGATCCCACTTCCGGTTTCATATGCCCCACGTCCAGTAATCCAATTTTCAGCAAAAGTTAGAAAAATCATCTATACGCCGTATTTGTCCTTTTAATAAAGTTTCGTTGTTCTATATGTACTGTTTTCGGAGAAAAGATATTCTGAAGATTCCGCACAAACATACATGCACACATATACACACACACACACACATGGATTGATACACACACACTGATCAATTGCGAAAACCCCCTTTTTTGGACGTAAGAGACCTTAAAACATGTAAATCAGGTGAAAACTCGATATCGAATTTTTTGACAGTTTTCGGGAAATGGAATTAAAAAAAATAACAGCATGTTTCTGCAGTAAGATTATACAAATTCTATCATTTGTATATTTTAAGAAACATTTTTTAAATGCATAACAATCTTTGTTACTGGTTTTAGTATATTCGAGAGGACTTTACATGTATTTAATTAAATGCATGCATAGTATCTAGACGCTTCCGTTTGTTTAAAGTAATACATAATATAACGACAAAAAATCATCATACATCATTTTTATATTCTACTACCCGCATATTTTTCTTTTAAGACCGATACTGTCTACATCTAATGAGGAATTTGCATACGTGTAACTTGAACAAAATCCTATTTTTCTAGTGGTTTTAGGTCCATAAATTTCAAAAGTTTATTAAAAATGCAAAAAATGTTCTTATTAATTTAAAAAATATCTTTAAAGTTAGCCAAAAATCACGTGACTTTATTACGCTGCCTGACGTCATACTTTATGATGATCCAATGTTTACATTTTGTCAGCATAGTTAGAAAGCAGCAATTCGTTTTAACTTTCGTAATTATCAATCGTTTATGTGATTTCTGAGCATTTCTTTTCATTTTACAATCATTTAATATCATTATCACCATTTTCCTTTATCATAATTTTCAATTGTTTTCTGTTCATGGTGTTTGTCCAATGTTTTCGTTTAATAGGATCCTGCGGAACGCTAAAGAGTAGATTTTGAGAAGCATTAGCGGTTGTATTAGTGAAGAGTGGTACAATACCATATTTATACAACGATTTTTTAATATCCGTCATTATTATAAAATAAAAAACCTATTTCACTGATTCAAGAAGCAAAACAAAGCACGAAATCGAATGTAAACAACGATTACTCCGTTTGTTGTCATGAAAAGCGACGTCACGATAAATTAAAGTGCGTTTTCTCGATAGAGCAAATAGTGCGATGTTAAAATTGTTATAAATCAGTAATTAAGTTTCAAATAAAGAAAATGTATGTATTTATTTTCTTACCTTTTCATTTTCTATTATCTAAGAATAAAATCAGTAAACGTGGAGATTCCTCATTACATTAATAATCTTCGACCACATTTCATGAAACCATGGAAGCCTCTGCGCAAGCGCAAATTCAACGAGTCCACTGTTAAAATAGAGGGGACAGTCATCCGGCTTATAGAAAATGAATGATAACAGAAAGCAAATTATTTGATGTTTTCCAAATCACAACTTGCTGGCCAAGCTGGCATCACTCCAACATTTTAGACGCATCGCCGCTGGTATTTTTAGGAAACATGGCTGCACTGTACGAAAAATGTTTGCTTCAGCAAGATGTGTTCAAAATACATTTTCTCGAAAATACTATATGTATTACATATAGTATTTTTGAGAAAATTCGCCATTTCACGCAGCGTTGATGCATTGCGTAATTCCATGCTTCTGGCCGAATCTTTGGGATGATTATTTGTAGTAATGCCGTAAATGTGCAATATGCATTTTATTTCACATTCTACTGGATGCTTAGCGTCGATTAAGTTCCTCCATTCAAACATTTATTTAAACACTTATTTAAACTTTTTAATTATTAAAATTTCAATTTTAAGTTTTAAGAGAAAGCACATTTTGATTGACATATCAGTGTTTCAGAGTTTTTAAAATGAACACGATTAATATCTAATTTTTGAATTAAGTTTTATATCGTGTTAAAATTTGAAAAAAGTACATGACGTTTTACGACGTAACATAATTTTGTTTCGTGACATGTTTAGGTATATATAATTGTGGTGTTAAATTTTACGTGTTTTATTTCACACAAGTTACGATTGATGCAGCAGGCGCCAAAAAGCTAATTTTAAAATTTTTGGATTTTTAATATTTTAATATTATATGAACTAGCTGGAACCCGTCGAATTCGACGATCACTTTATTGACCGTAATGTTTCAAAAACCGTCGCATCATTATTTAAATGTATTTCATGTTAAAACATCTAATATAATTTACGACATTTCACTTAAAAAAAAGAAAGTCGGAAAAATGCTTATAAATCGAAATACTATGTATGACATCACTTTCTACAAAGTACTCTCAATGTGACGTCAAACTGACTTCAAATAAACAGATGCTATCTTTTATTTTATATTTCGTTTAATACTAAAACTATATGTTAGCTGACCCGTCCGGCGTTGCCCGGGCCCATGATATCTTAAATGAACCTTAAATTTGTATTATTTTATACCTTTAACTCGATTTTGTTTAAATTTCTGTTTTTAAATGAAAGCATCATGAAAAAAATAATCATCTGTAACAAAACAATTACCTCGATCCGAACGAAACTCTGCCTTGTGACCTCGGTGCTTGCAGCAGCGCATACACGGCGCTAACAACATGAAAAAATTCCCAAAAATTATCCTGGAACCGAACGAACCAGCCCGGCAATGCCTGGGCCCGTGATAATAACCTTAAATGAACCTTAAATGAACCTTAAATTTGTAGGGTTTCACATCTTTAACTCGATTTTCTTTGAATTTCTATTTTTAAATGAAAACATCACAAAATAAATAATCATCTGTAACAAAAAAAAAAAAAAAAAAAAAAAATTACCTCAAACAGAACGGAACTCGAGTTCGTGACCCAGTGCCTACGGCACGTATATGCAGACCGCTAATAACATGGAAAATTTCTCAAAAGTTAACCTTGAACCGAACAAACCTCTGACTCGTGTTACCGCTGCCTGTGGCAGCAGCACCCTATAGCAGGCATGCTACGCACGCGCTGCAAAATCCACTTTCCTCCACCAGGGAGCGCAGTATGTTGTACACGAACATCACCAATCGCCTTGAATTTCCAAGACCTTTCAAATAAGGTGTCACATGGTGGTGTCAACTGCAAAATCCTTTAGTTACACTTTCCACCGCCACAGGGCGCAGCGTATTCTATACATAAACACCAACGGTCAGGAAATATCAAGACCTTTAAAATAAGTTGTAACATGATAGGGTCTACTGCAAAATCACCTAGTTCCATTTTTAACCACCAGGGGGCGTACTATATTGTATACAAACATCCCCAATCAACATGAAATTTCAAGACCTCTATCAACAATCGCCTTGAATTTCCAAGACCTTTCAAATAAAGTGTCACATGGTGTTGTCAACTGCAAAATCCTTTAGTTGCACTTTCCATCACCAGGGGGCACAGTGTGTTCTGTACGAATATCACCAACCGTCAGGAAATACCAAGACCTTTAAAATAAGGTGCAACATGATATGGTCTACAGCAAAATCAATTAGTTCCATTTTTCACCACCAGGGTTCGCACTATGCTGTATACAAACATCCCCAATCGACATGAAATTTCAAGACCTTTAAAATGAGGTGCTACATGTGTGGGTCTAGAACGGATTTCCCTCTCAAACTAATTTCCCCCCTTTCCCCTCCCCTCCAAATCTACTTTCCCCCTTTTTCCCCCCTTTAAAATCGAAAATTCCAAATTCGCAGATATTGATTTTCTAGTATTCGACTCTAGTCCCCATATATACAATTTCTTCACCGTGAAGTAATTTGAAGCTTAGTTAAGCTCGTAAACGTGTTTTTAACCCAAACGGGTGGGAAACGGTTTCCCACCCGTTTCCCCAGAGGGAGAAACGGCCGTTCGACTTTTTTTTATTTTTCTCTTTTCACAGCACATCTACAGACCAAGACCATTTTTTAGACACCTCAACCAAATTTTTACACCAAGTAGTTCTCTCAAAATAGTGGAGACAGACAAAAACATGTTTCAAATTAATATATAGATTCTACAGAGAATCAGTTAAAATTAGCGCCGCAAGCGGCTGAGAGCGCGTTTTTCAGTGATAATTTTCAGGGGTCTGAGGCCAGCTAACTGGCAAAGCCAGCTGTATTTATTATTTTGTGTAAATATCATGAATGTTTGGTAGCCAATCATATGAATAAAATATCTATCTGCACAATCTGTATCTAGTCGCGTTTATTCATTTTATTTTGAACGATATATCGCTTCTATGGTGAAGATAGACATGATCAACTAGGAAGACAATAAATTTAAACAATGGATAGCGAATAAAAAATTTCATTATTTGCAAAACACAGATCAACACATTCAAACAAATAATTAATTAAATGTAAAAGTAGAAAATATTACACATTCTCAAACAAGACATGGCAATAAAAGTTGAGAAAAAAAAAAGAAAGAAAGTAAAAGGTGCAAATAAAAATATACAAATAAATAAATAAATAAATAAATAAATGATGATCAAGATTACTTTGCATAAGCAGACAAAAATAAAACATTTACAACACATTTCATAAATAGACCTATCCCTTGATCTGCCACCTTGTTTCAAAATGGCGACTACTTGAAATCTGGCCACCACATGAAAATTTATAATACCAATAACTTTTGAAATACTAAAATAATTCGAACCAAACTTAGTTAGGGTACTTCTCAGTATAATATTTCGGACGAGTTTGTTTGGGAACTTGCTCCACCCGTCTGTTTCCAATTCGTTTGCATCAGAAGTTTTCAAACTCATACGGTGTAAAATGCATTTAACACCATAATTGCTCAAATTTTAATGTATGCAAAGAATGCATCATTGTCTCAATCAAATTTAAGAAATATTAAGTCTTGAAACAAGATGAGAGAACAAGTTTATTAACTTTATCCCACATCTTGTTTCAAAATGGCGTTAATAGAATAAGTAGGGCAAGTTGAAAATTTGTCTTTAAAGATCTTTAGAAATAATAAATTAACTACATCCATTTTATTTTAAATATCTTTTAAGTTTATAGGCTAACTTGATACAACATCTTGTTTTTAAAAGTGGTCTACTTGAAAATTATAAATTCACATAAAAATATATTTAATAATCGATTTCCTTAAAACTCCGCATATTGTACGTAGCCCATATCAACGAATCCACCATGTTTACGAAAAAAATTCGTTTCAAAATGGCTGCCAGTAGGTAGGAAGAGATCAGCCCACTCATTCGACAGAACCAGAGAGATTTGTTTCATTTTACATTAATTCCAATTGCATCTATTCATTTAAATGTTCACGTTTCTGTTCATTTGTCTTTGTGAGCAAATGTGGATGGCAAGACACGCTTAAATATGCTTCTGAAGAAATTAAATTGAACATTTCGTAACGCGTCATTTATTTTTTTAACTCTTATTTTGAAATTTGTAAGGTTATTTACATTGTATTTTCCAATAATTGAGCATACTCTTTATTCTAAGTACAGTGTTGCTCAAATGAAACAATTGATGTATTAAACTGATAGACAGAAATCTCCTGTCTCAAAATTTTTCAAAAAATATATTTAAAAATATTCAATACACTTCATACCACTTCCATATTTATGCAATTATAGCAACATTTTTATTTTATTATTTATTTATTTATTTATTTATTTATTTTTGTGATTTCCTATATTTCTGAAATTTCAATTTTACTTAATATTAAGTTTTTATTTTGAAATTCAAATTTATAATTGATGCTTTATCATGGTTGATTATATAATATGTATATATATATATATATATATATATATATATATATATATATATATATATATATATATATATATATATATATATATATATATATATATATATATATATATATACACGTATATATATATATATATATTCACAAATAAATCTTTCAAGATACATTAAATTTAATAAAATCGTATTATTTTCATTTTAAGTGTTCATATAAACATCTTTTCAAACAACTGTTTAATTTCCTATGCTTATACTCTGTTTAATTATCCTGTTAGTCTGTTAAAGATTAAAGCCAAATAAATTACCAAAGTAACTCTTTAAGCACAGAATTTCCAAATCCTCGAAATTTTGTCTTTGAGAAATGAAGTTAAAGGAATCCTCTCTTTGATCTTATATTCATTACAGTAGTCTTCTAATTCAGGGCATGTGTTTTTACTTTAAAGAAAATTACTTTTTCTGTTTCTAGAATTTCTTCTTAAAGTAATGAGGCAGTGTATGAAGTGCTACACCAGAATAGAAAATAAGAAGACAAAAGAAATTTTTATGCAAAATGATTTTTTTTTTTTTTTTTTTTTTTTTTAATATTTGCGTTTAAAACATATAAAGTATTCCTAATATCGCATTAAATATATTTTAATTCAGTTGATATCTCTTTGCAGATATTTTTTACTTAATTAAAATAATTAATTGAATTGTATTTGTAAATTGTATTCTTTAAATAATAATAATAATCATTATGCATATAACATTTAAAATGTGATTTTCAGTGGTTGAGGAGATTTTTATGTGGAACAAAGGTACACTGAGAAAAAAGGCTGTAAATGATATCTAGAATCTAGATTGCGGCTATAGTAAAAATAGTTCCATGCCATCCTCATAAATTCTAGTCCCTTTTAAAAGCGAGTTCTAGAAAACCCTATTAGAATTCTAGAGTGTTTGTCTATATTATAGAGGTCAAACTTATTTAAAAATCTCAGCATATAAATGTGAATACAATAGGCTTGTTTTAGCAACTGCAAGTTTCATTTATGACCCAATTCTAGAAAATCAAGTAAGAATTTTGCACAATACAAAGGATTTAGAATATTCTGAATATTGTTTCACCATCTAGAAATGTATAGACTAGAAAATTTCGAACATTTCGTCTATTCAGCTTATTGGCGTGCCATATACCCATAGCTTGGAAATCTATATCTCTAGTTTAGGGATTTAGAAAATGATAACTTATTCGTTCTAGATGAAGGCGGTATATATTTTCTTTTCTCAGTATGTGAAATTGTAAACTTGTAAATGTGCTTTTAGAACAAAAGTTTTAATATTAAAAAGAAAAAAAGTGTGCGTTTTTTTTCTTTCTCTTTTTACTTGTGGGCAGGCCATAAATTAGTGCTCGCTATGCAGTTTACAAGATTTTCAGTCTTCTCCACTATATTTATGTAGTATTTTGACATTTAGTTTTACTCTTGTTGTTGTTAGTAAATTTATTTCGTGTGTTTAATCTATGCACTTAATACACACATGTATAATATTTTATGTGCAGCATTTATAAAAAAATATTTAAAAGACAATGATGAAAATTTATTATGTACAGTTACTTAATATATTTATGTACAATATTTCATATGCAGAATTGATTTTGTATAAATTATAAAATTTCAATGCTAAAATCTGTATGTACAAAAATGCATTATTAATAATGCTTATTAAAAATATGAACCCGTCAGTGTTTACTGTTACAAAAAATGATATATAAAACGAGAATTTCGAAAATGTTTTAGTGAATACTCATTAAACATAGAGAGATATAAAGCAAATAGTCGTTTAACATATAGAGATATAACACTTTATTTTCATATAGTGTTTCTCTTCCTCTGATAAATCTTAATTCATTCACTATTTTCTGTCTTGGATATTTTAATTTTGATTTGATTTTGGACTGGTTTCTTCATCCTTTTTATCTCAAATATTTTTTTTTATTATTATTATTTATTTATTATTATTATTATTATTATTATTATTATTACTTTTAATTTTCTTTCTGTCAGGCGCATTTGTGACATACCTGGAATTCTATCAAATGTAATGTGATTTTTACTTATTTATTTATTTGTTCATTTACTTATTTTAGCTGAGGCTTTTGGCTGTGTTCAATTTATTGCGGGTTAATATGTTCTTCAAATAATGTAAAAGTATTTGTCACTTTCATTCAATTTGTTTAAAAGAAGTTCTAAGCAATGATACATGAGACACACATAATGCAAATTTAGGATATGGACAATCTGTTATAAGCATTCTTAATTATTATTGTTATTATTATTATCATAGTTTTTTTTTTTTTTTTTTTTTTTTTTTTTTTTGTGATTCCGGAATAACTTATAGCAATATTGATTAAAGTTGACTATGCGCGCATTAGATCAACAGAACGAAGCTCTTAAACATTCAGCTGTTTTTGGTATTTGAAAAATGGTTTTCGAGATTAGATTATACACATATTAAATTAATAAATTTAATTAAATACATCATTAACAAAAATAAGTATTAGTAAATAATTATTATTAAAAAGAAGTCGTTAGAATTCGTATTAAAAATAATCGTCCCATCGCGGCGTTGAAAATATCAATATTAGGCATTGCGTTAATTTTGAATAAAAAATAAAATAAAATAAAATAAAATAAAATCGCATCAACTAGTGTTAGACCGAGTGTCCAATTTTGGATAGGGAAAAATTCAGAGTACTTATAATCACACAAATATACGAGAATATAGGAGAATTTAAAATTGGCGCAAAATTTGTTCCTGTATACTAGTTTAAGACACGTGAAAACAGAGTATACAAGAAATCACCCAAAATATGAAGAAATATATAATGTAATAAAGAATATAATGGAAGAGGTACTCCGGTTATCTTTTTAGAAATAGTAGAGTATATTCCTATATCGGTATAAATTTTGCACTATTTGGAATAAGCGGTTATTATTTCAAAGTATATGTATTGAAATCTTGCAGAAGACAACGATGTCTTATACTGACAAAAATGAACTTTATGAAGACCAATGCATAAAAATATAATTTGCCATGTCTGACATCTAAACATTTCTATTCCAGTAGATTTTTTACGAATAGTAATTTTACGTATGTATGATTTTTAAAACTATTTAAAAAATAAGATGTAACTGAATATTTTAGAATTAACTGCGGGATGAAAACTGAAGAATACTTTTTTAAGCACCTATGCATTAAAAAATATTTTTAAAATATCGTACATTTATTTTATTTCTTCAGATACAAAATATTCCTTTTCATTAAACTATGTACTGAAATATATTGCTTCTATCCAATAAACGTTAACCTATATCGATCTTGAAATCTCTATAAATTAACTAAATCTCTTACTTTCATCAAATAAATGAATTAGAAGTTAAATATAAACTATTTTTCTTTCTTCTGTCTGTGAAGCGAAAATAATTAAGACAGTTTTGCGACAAAATATTCTCAAGTTTAAGTAGTTTCCTGAGATAAAGAGAGAGTTTCGAATGTAATATTAGTTTTAAAAACTATGCAACATTTGCAATGAGATTTATAAGAAGTTATTAAATAAAAATGATATTAAAATTACTTTCCATAGTTGTATATAAAGGAATTGTTTGAAAACACATAATTTAGACAAGTGTTATTTTTGGAATCTAAGAACTATAATGTGCAACATATAGTAATTGTATGACTGTTGTAAAATTAAGTAAATGTTAATTTTTATCAATTTTAATTTCAATATAAAAATTGTATATAACATTTTTCATTTACATGTTTTAGTATTATTTTTCATAAAGGTACAGTACAATTCTTGTTCAATTTCATTTTGTTAATTTTTCTTCATCTAGATTTGCAGATAAATACAAAATCGAGTGTCTGTATAATTTAATACGTAAACGAATTTCTAGAACGACTCCTAAATCTGACAAATAGTGCTGGACGATATCAGAAATTAAATATCGCGATATATCACCAAGTTAATATCGATATTAGTGATATATTGCGATATTTCTTGCAAGGCAGGAAAAAATAGACATTTGTTATTTTTTAAAGACATATGCACACGAATTTTAAAGTATACAAGTATAGAGTGTTTTCCATGTATTTTCTGGTATATTACTACCATAACTTTATCATTAAAAAAAAAAAAATCATAAAAAGTGAATTAATGTTTTGTGTTTCTTATAACTTATACTATTGCTTTTTAGTATACCTCTGTATAGTTTATCCTCTATTCTTCCCATTTTAAGCTTTAATTATTTTAAAATCATATTTTAACACAGCTAATATGTGATCTGTGTTTTATTTGTACCAAGTATATCAGAATTCATAATTCTACTAAAAATAAAGCTTCAGAAAAATTGTCTTAAGATGTAGGTATTAAATAAAAATGAAAATCATTTTAAATAGTTCAGAATTGCCATTATAAATAGTTCAGAATTGACATTCAATACACCTTTTTTGGTCGTAGAGAGTAATATTTCTTACTTAAAACTCTTATATGCATCCTAAATGTCAGTTACTTGTCATTTTTATTTTTGTATCCTCTTACCAAATCATTACAATATCTTTTAAATATATATGTTCAACTCACATTCGTAATAGTTTCACAATAATTGAAATTTGAATTACATATTATATATATATATATATGTGTGTGTGTGTGTGTGTGTGTGTGTGCGTATGTATGTATACATTGTCAGTATAAAAATTATATTATTTAAACAAAATTATGTTGAAGTTTCATTTTGTTACTTAAAGTAACTCATTTTGCATTTAAACCAATTTTAGACGTACGGCCACCAACATGTACGGCTATAAAAATAAAATAAATAAATAAATGGAAAGAGAAAAAATAAATGCTACATAAAAAAAGTAATAAACTATTCAATATTATATATTTCTATAAAGAAACTGTCACTGTAAAATTACTGACGATAAAACTTTATTTTACATCAGTTAGATAGCACCCTTTCTCCCTTCCCATGTTATCCAATGGGATTTTTGTCGCTTCGTTTTATAAAAATATTTTATTCAAAAATGAACTTTTTCGAATTCTGTTTTTTGAATATTACTCTTTGAACAGGTCGTCTTTTAGCTTAGTGAGCAATTTTTCGAAAAAATAAATTTAAATATTTTACTTAGAAATCCACACTTAAGTCCATAATTTACTTATTGAAATAAAATATTTAAATTAATTTTTTCGAAAAATTGCTCACTAAGCTAAAAGGCGACCCGTTCAAAGAGTAATATTCAAAAAACAGAATTTGAAAAACTTCATTTTTGAATGAGATATTTTTATAAAACGAAGCAACGAAAATCCCATTGGATAACATGGGAAAGGAGAAAGGGTACATCAGTCAGCTATCTGACTGATGTACAACCTTAATAAAAAAAAATATTTTATCGAAATATTTAATAATAATAAAATAATATTAAAAAAAATTACATTCCATAATTGCTTATACATTCAGAATTTTTTTATTAAACGCTAAGAAAATTTGCAAAAAAACTCTTCTAGTAGATATCAGTTCAGTGATGCCAGATGGTCGAAAATTATTTCCCCAAACAGGTCTTCAAATTTCCCCAAATCACGTTTTTTTTTTTTTTTTTTTTTTTTTTCGAAAAAATCCCCAACTTGATTTCTACTAAAAAGGGAAAATAAAAAATTTTTCAAAAAAAAAAAAAAAAAAAAAAAAAAAAATATCAAGCAGATTTTTCTATGATTTAAGCTCAGATTTTTCCCCAAATGAAGGCAATTTTTGAAAAAAATCCCCAAATAACAATAAAGCTATTGAAAGTCTCTAGTCATAGGGATAAATAATTACGTTACCAACATTGACAGAAAGTTGAAAAACGCCCCAGATTTGTCCCCAAAAATTTTAGAATTCCCCAAAAAAGTCCCCACAAACACTTGATATTTAAAAATGTCCCTAGAAGCCTCAAAACTCCCCAAAATGGGGACAAAATCCCCAATCTGGCATCACTGTATCAGTTCGGCATTGATGATCTTTATTAAACACATGTTGAAGCATGTTATTGGCCATTTTATATCGACACTTTGAAATAGACCGATATCAATGAACCAATAGCAGGAAAGGAGCTAAAACAGAAGATATTGTTTTCATTCGTCATATTGCCTTGTCTGTGGTTTCCATCACCTACGATATGCATGAATGTAGAGTGGGAATTCAATATAGTGTAATATATCAGAACCCATAATATATATCTCGGATAGGGATATATCGTTTCGACTAACATCAAATCTCTTTCCTAGTAAACACACCTGCTTATTATAGGTATGAATACGCATTAATAGTGAATGGATTGTGATATTGGAGTATGTCTGATGAATTTTTTCTGAAGGGGTAGAACCGTGACCTTGAACGAAGTCAGCTTATTCACGGGATAATCAAAGCAGATGGCTTTTAATAAATACTGGTTTATTTTTTTATTATGCGGTGGCCTTTTTAAAGCAGTGATGTTTAGATTTGAGGTTATGAAGGATGAGGAAGTATATGTAGAGATCGTTTGGCGTGGGGTTATTTTTTCTAGTTTATCAGTGAGTAATTAGAGGAAAGTAGAAAATGAGTATTAGAATAAGATATTCGGCGCTTTTTTTCTTCGGGTCTCGTTCGCTGTTGTATGTTGGCTGATCGGGTTCATTCGCTCGAGTTTCGTTCACTCGGGTGCGCAGTAGGCAATATCGTTAAAGGGATACATTGGCGGAGCTAGATCTTAAATATTGTTATCGGGATATTAAAAAAATATCGATACTTGGGGATATATTGATAAATAATCCAGCCCTACTGACAAACCAATTGTTGAAATTTGTAACGCCATGAATTTTGTCTATTTCACTTCTTTATTTTCAATTTGAACTCGAGCTAGCATGTGTGAATTTAGCATGCGTTTTTAGTGTACACTTTTTAGTTTTATAAATTAGTTTTAAGTATTGTTGAAAAAAAAATGTACTTTTTTAATAAGGAAAAATTAATGAAGTTTTATGAACGTTTGTTATTACGATTACCTTTATCTCGTTAGAGTATAACGAAGTTTTTATTTTGAGCAGATCGTATTTATTTTAAATTTAAACAAAGATTTTCTGTAAATCTAAATGTTAATTTTGCCTTTAATGCTCAGTTTAAGAAGCAATATGTGCAAATTGTTCAAGAAATTAAAATAAATTTAAATTTAATATGACATTTATAGATTTCAAAAATGGAAATGTAAGAATTATGCTAAATGCTTAATTGTTAACTTGATTAGATAAGCAAGCTATGACAGAAATAAACAAGAAAGAAAAATCATGCAGTACGCATTGATTAGCAACACTTTCCAAGTGTACGTAATTGTTGTATCGAATAACTTTTAACCTTCATAGGGTGTTCGGGTCTTTTTTGACCCAAATCGAATTTATTTCGCAGATATTTCCAACATTTTTGGGAATTTTTAAAAAATACTTTGTTACTTTGATTTTAAGGCTGCAGTGAATACGCACGTACTTTTTTTAAATTTTTCAACTGGTAGTTTTTTCGTAGTAAAAATAGTAACACATAAGTTGTTCGGGTCTTTTTTAACCCGAATGGACTATTTACGGTAAAGCAATGATAGCGCTATACCTTTCAATAAATTATTCAATTATTATTGCTGTGAGAATGTATTTGTCTCCTTGCTCTTATCTAGTACGTATTTTTCGTTATCCGTAGCCACAATAGATGGCGCTACTAGATAGATACTACATCAGTAACTGTAAGTTTCAGAGAGCGGCATTTTTTCCCGCACTTTCTTTCCTGCTTCCGTATAGTACGTTGTTCTTTTCATAGTTAATTTTGTTGCGCATTTTGTTAGACACACAGTAAAGTCTATGATATGGCCAATCGTGGACTTACTAAAGAAGAAATAGATGAGTTATGGCTTGCGATGTCAGACGAAGAAGAAGTTGTTTCAGAAATTGAAGATCATGTTTCGGAAAGCGAAGAGACATCCGATAACGACACAGATGAAGAATCTGATCAGTCGATAATTCAGACGGAAACTTTAGTTAGCAAAGATGGTAAAATTGAGTGGAAATCTGAACCACAAGCTTTAGGTGGTAGGCGTAAAGCAGAAAATATTTTGAATATGACTCCAGGTCCTACGAAGTATGCTACGTCTAGAATTCAAGATGAATACTCTGCATTTATGTTGTTTTTCCCACCATCAATAGTTAATATTATACTAAAAAATAGTAACATAGAAGGAACAAATTTATTTGGTGACCGATGGAAGAATTTAAATAACTCTGACTTGGAAGCCTTTATTGGCTTGTTGCTGCTGTCTGGTGTATATAAATCTCGTAATGAGACCACAGAGAGTCTGTGGGATGCCACAACGGGACGGAGTATATTCAGGGCTACTATGTCCTTAGAAAAATTCAAACTGATATCGAAGGTTCTTCGATTTGATGATAAACAGACCCGACAAAGAAGAAGGGAAACTGACAAATTCGCAGCCATAAGAGAGCTTTGGGACAAGTGGGTGGAAATATTGCCAATGTTGTATAATCCCGAGACGTACGTTACTGTGGATGAGCAGCTAGTTGCTTTCCGTGGAAAGTGCCCATTTCGTCAGTACATGCCCAGCAAACCAGCCAAGTACGGCATAAAATTTTGGTTACTTTGCGATAACGCTACCAGTTATGTTTGGAATATACAACCGTACCTTGGAAAGAATCCTGGTTCTGCATCAGAAAAAAACCAAGGTCTCAGGGTTGTTAACGATCTTGTTCAAGGCTTGAAAGGTCACAATGTAACTTGTGATAACTTTTTCACGTCTTATGACCTTGGACAGCTTCTTCTGAAAAAAAAACTGACAATGATTGGAACAATCAGAAAAAATAAGACAACAATTCCTCCTCAGTTGCTTCTAAAAAAGGCTCCAATGTACTCCTCAAAATTTGCGTTCACGAAGGACATGACTCTAGTATCGTACGTCCCGAAGAGAGGCAAGTGCGTAGTCCTCCAAAGCACTCTTCATCATGACAAGAAGCTTGCTGACACAGATACAAAGAAACCTGAAATCATTCTGGATTATAACAGCACAAAAGGAGGAGTAGATACGTTAGATAAACTAGTATCTAACTATTCTTGTCGGAGGAAGACCAACAGGTGGCCCATCATTGTTTTTTCCAATATCTTAGATATTTCTGCATATAATGCATTCGTACTCTTCATAAAAGACAATCCAACATGGAAGATGAATTCATTTCACAAAAGGAGGCTCTTCATTGAAAAGCTTGGCATGACTTTGGTTACTCAACAAATCGAAAAATGAAAACATCTGCCCAGAGCAAGAGCTGCCCGAGAATTAGCGATGAGTATTCAAAATTCAGAACGGACTGAACTCGCTCCTGAACTATCAGGAAGTTTATCAACTACCAATAAAAGGGGAAGATGCCACTTGTGCACACGGACTGATAACAAAAGTTCTGTAAAATGTTTCAAATGTGAACATTTCACTTGTAAGAAACATTTCATTCAAGTGTGCAACAATTGTGTATAAAAGGTAATCTCTTTTCTATATTGTTCTATTTTTTCAGTATTTCCTACACATAATTTTCTAGTATATTCCTGTTATACAAATTGAGAAATGTGTAGATTAAAAGATAAATAAATAATTGCATATCCATATTTAGAATTTTTTTTTTCAAATATTATGATGCAAATTCAACTTTTCAAAAAAGCAGTTATTTGTCCCCTAAAGGGTTAAGCTATATAAAAATACAGAAAAGGGTAAAAAAATGATAATTACATAAAAAAATTGTATTTCCATTTTTATAATAGAAAATTTTCAAAAATTCTGTGGAAAATTTAACATTTCAAAAAAGAAATTCCTTGAACTGCAAAGGGTTAAATTATCATTTGATCTACCATTTTCTATAATTTTGTATAACTACTTAATTATCTACATTACCAATATTCATAACGTGTGCCTAGAATTCGAAAAAATTGAAAATTATAATATGGGTCTTTTTTGACCCGAACACCTTAGGTGTATGCTACATTGGAACACCGTATGAAGGTTAATATTCTTTCCCTACGTTATCACACAACAGATAGAAGGACCAAAATATATACAGATAGACTAATTGATTTTAAAATTACTCTTAGGCATTTTGAAAGTGTTAAAAAGGCTTAACGCAAACGAAAACCTGATTATAATTTCAGCTTTGGTCTCTCAGAATCTTTAAGTGTAGCCCTGCAAATCAGAAAGTTAATCATATCATATTCTATACATAACATTATTTTAGAATATAAAAAATACATTTCAATATTTTTATGATTTTATTCAGTAGAAAGACTTTTAAATATAACTTTCAAAAAAATCCTGTCCTAAAATCCTGTCCTAATTGGCATTTTTTTTGTCCCTGTAAACAAACTAGTTGTACAGGACCTATTAAAGTCATTTTAAATGGGAAATATTCTATACGGAAAATATTTATAAAAAAACCACTCATAGAACACAATGCTTTCGAATGCTTTTGGGTGTCCCTGTACACAAACCAGAAGAGATATTCACTCCATTTTCAATATGGAACATCAGATAGTGAACTTCAATAAAATTTATCAGTTTCGAGAAATTCCATGAATATTTACAGGAGTTAGAGCGCGGGAAGTCAGATAGACAGACAGATCGATAGATACACAAACTGAAATCACATTCACACTTAAAAATGTTAGAAAGTGTTAATAACGCTTAATGTAAACAAAAGTACAACTCTAGCAATTTTTATTAATAGCTCTTAATATAAATGGATATTTATGTGTCAACCTGTAAATCTAATGCTTATCATAGTACATTCTATGCAAAGAATATTTTTGTGCATTGAATTTCCTAAATCTTCATGGAAAGTAAAGTTATTAAAATTTTATTTAAATAAATACCTCTCATAGAACGCAATGCTTTGGAATATTTTTGACTTTCCCTGTATATAAATCGGTGGTGGTATTTCCTACATTTCACACAGGATACATCCAATAGGGAATTTGAATAACATATTTCAATTTCATTAAGATATGTTTACTGAAAAGGTATGAAAATATGGTTTATAGAAATAAATGTCATAGAACACAATGCTTTGAAATACTTTCCGGTGTCCCTGTACACAAACCAGTAGAGGTATAAAGTCCATTTTCAATAGGGAACATCCAATAGTGAACTTGAATAACATATATCAGTTTCAAGAAATTCCAAAAATATTTACGGGAGTTGGAGCTCGGACAGACAGACAGACGGACATGCAGATACACAAAACTGAAATCATATGCACAATTAAAAAATGTTAGAAAGTGTTAAAAACGTGTAACGTAAACGAAAGTAGAATTGCAGCAATTTTTTACTAATAGATCTTAATATAATGGGATATTTTGTGCCACTCTGTAAATATAATGCTAATCATGCTATATTCTATGCAAAGCATTCTTTTGTGCGTATAAATAACATATTTCAATTTCCTAAAACTTCGTGGAAAGTAAAGTTATTAAAATTTTATTTATAGAAATATCTCTCATAGAACGCAAAGCTTTGGAATAGTTTTGAGTATCACTGTGTATAACCCGATGGTGATATTTCCTCCATTTAACATCCAATAGTGAAATTGAATAACATATTTCAATTTCATTAACATATGTCTACAGTAAAGGTATTAAAATATGATTTATAGAAATACCTCTCATAGAACACAATTCTTTGAAATACTTTCGGGTGTCCCTGTACTCAAACTAGTAGAGGCTGAAACTCCATTTTCAATAGGGAATCTCCGATAGTGTACTTGAATAACATATTTCAATTTCATTAGGATATGTCTAGAGTAAAGTTAGGAAAATATGTTTTACAGAAATTCCTCTCATAGAACACAATGCTTTGGAATACTTTCGGGTTTCCCTGTACACAAACCAGTAGAGGTATAAGCTCCATTTTCAATAGGGAACATCTAATAGTGAACTTGAATAACATATGTCAATTTCATTAAGATATGTCTACAGTAAAGGTATGAAAATATGGTTTATAGAAATACCTTTAATAAAACACAGTGCTTTGAAATGGTTTCGGGTGTCCCTATGCCAGTTGAGGTATAAACTCCATTTTCAATAGCAACGTCCGATAGTGAATTTGAATAACATATATCAGCTTCAAGAAATTCCATAAATATTTACGGGAGTTAGAGCACGGACAGACAGACAGACAGACAAACCGAAGTCATAAACACTATCCAACCTTTTCGGAAAGTGTTAAAAAAAGGGAAAATTAGGTCACTTTCTAAAATGTAAGGCCTATATATATATATATATATATATACACTGCTCGACATTGAAAATGCAACACCAAGAAGGAATGATAATCACGGAATGAAATTTATTGGACACATGCATTATAGTAGGAAGAACAATTGATTAAAATTTCAGGAAATTTGGAGCAATATGTACTGAGAAAACAGTACAAAAAGCAGCGACCTCTGTGAGCAATAACAGCACATATCTGCCTAGGCATTGAATCGAACAGCGATTGGATGACATGTACAGGTAGAGCACTTCATGAAGTTTTAACACGATGCCACAATTCATCGATCGAAGTTACTGGTGAGTGGTGGGGGGCCAGTCGCTTTTCAACGATTAAACAGTCATTTTCATTGGTGTGAGATCAGGAGAACGCGCTGGCCAGAGCAACCAGGCCCTGACTATGGGCAGGGCATGCGGGGCAAATGCCCTGGGCCCCCCTTCTGGGCCCCCCTACAGGCGTATGCAGAAATTCTGCAACCTAAAGACCTCTTATGTCACTGCAAAGGGGCCCCCCAGAATAGGCTTGCCCCGGGGCTCCAGGCAGTCTAAGTCGGGCCCTGAGAGCAACAGTCGAACACATTCGGCATCAAAGAAGGTATAGAGACTATGGACAACTTGCGGTCGTGCATTGTCCTGCTTAAATGTTGCGCTTCGGAGGCCTTGAACATAGGGTAGAGCTATGGGCCTTAACTCGTCAGAAATGTAATGGCTGGTATTCAGAGTGGCGGGAATGAAAACAAGAGGTGACCGGGACGTGTATCCAATGGTACAACATACCATCAATCCAGGTGGTGACTCAGTATGCGGCTATCAAAATTCTGATTACCCTCAAAACTGCATCACTGATATGGGCGCCATTAATGCGTGATCAACGATGAACCTGGACGCAGAAATGGCGTGAAGTCACTTTTCAGACAAATCACAATCCTGTTTACAGCATCAAGATTGCCTTATCCATATTTAACAGTATTAGGAATAATGCACATTGCCAGCTGGGATTCGACATCATCACACTGTCTATCATTTGCAATAATGTTATAGGTTCCCATTGGATACATGTCTCGATTACTTCATGTTCGTATTCCTGGCACTCTGAACAGCGGCCATTAAATTTCTGATGAATTAAGGCCCGCCCCTCTGCCCTGTATTCGAGGCCTCCGTAGCGCAAAATTTAAGGGGACTAAGACGTTTTCGACTACTGAAAAAGACTAATATTTCACCATTATTTGCAGCCCTGTATCTCCTTACACGCTTAACAAATCATTATAATTTTTTTACTGCATGTTTAAAACACATTCAAGAATATCTTTTTGATAATTAAAAAACATATTATTGAAAAATATTTTTCATATGACACAATAAAGAGGATGATGTATTTTCTCGAAAAAAAAAATACTATCGAACACTTTGGTACACTTAAAAAAAAAAACTATGTATCTCCTTACCTTGAAATCTTCCATGATTATCCAAAACACCCTGCTTGATACAGTGAACCTGTTTTTATTTTATTTTCAAAGATAATTTTTTTTTAAAAAAATTATGAACTTCTAGATTAAAAAAAGCCTATATTTTCCAATAAACATTGACCATCACAAAAAAATATACAATGTTAAACTTTTAAATTTTAGGTTCACCAGTTGGAATTTTATATCATAAATATCTCTGTAAAATTTCAAACTTGTACTGCTGGTAGATTTTTTACAAAATGTACCTAAACATTGAAAAAACACAATTTCAGAAAAATGAAAAAAACACTTTGAATGATTATTAAAGATCAGAGCTGTACATTTGAAACATTCCTGGACCGTAATCAGATTAAGATTTCATTTCTGCATTATCTAATTGTTTTTTTAGTTTCTTTTTTTGTTTGCGAGCCTCTTTTGATAGTTTTTTAAGTTTCAGTTCTGCATCAGAGATTCTACGAAAATCTATTTTCCTCAAGGATTCACACATATTCTGACCCGGAACAATTCCCATGCTTTTAAAAACATTTGCCCGACTGCTAACACCATCGTTAAAACAGATAACAGCATCCATCACTCCCATTTTTAAAGTATTCATGCCAATGAATTTAGTTTTTGGCAGTCTTTTCCAAATGCAGCTGTTGAAACTTTCTTTCGAATGTTTCTTTCTGTGAGTTGTTGGAAGAAAACACACAGCTTGGGGTGAACATTATCAGTTAATTATAGTGAAGAACCAGGGAGTCTCCTAACCATGGTACCAGTAAGAAAGATAAGATATCTAGTCTAGAACTGGAGGGCAACCTGCTTTGTTTACACTTTTCGAAGCTCTTTAAATGGGCGTGGTATGTCCTTTTAGCTCTTTAAATGGGCGTGGTATGTCCTTTTAAATTTATTTATTCTAAATTTATCAGCTTTTTTTTCATTGAAAGGGCATAAATTATACATTTTTAGAAAGAGCAGAAAATACGCTATTTTTTTAGACAAAAATTGAAAAATCGATTTTTTGAAGCTGTTTCATGTCTTGGTCCCCTTAAGCAATATAATGCGCGACCGCAAGTTGTTTGTATTGTCCGGCCCTTCTTTAATACAGAATGTGTTCGACCGTTGCTCTGCCCAGCGCGTTCTCCTCATCTCGCACCAATGAAAATGACTGTTTAATCATTGAAAAGCGACTAGCCCCCCACCACTCACCAGCAACTTCGATCGATGAATTTTGGCATCGTGTTGAAGCTTTATGAAGTGATCTATCCGTACATGTCATCCAATCGCTGTTTGATGCAATGCCTAGGCAGATATGTGCTGTTATTGCTCACAGAGGTCGCTGCTTTATGTACTGTTTTCTCAGTACATATTACTCCAGATTTCCTGAAATTTTAATCAATTGTTCTTCCTACTATAATGTATGTGTCCAACAAATTTCATTCCGTTTTTATCATTCCTTCTTGGTGCTACATTTTCAATGCCGAACAGTGTATATATATATATATTAAGTAACTAAAATTAGGCTTGTAAATTTGATATCCAAAATATCATTGCTTATGATTCGGATTATTAATTCTTTTTTTAAATTATCGACCTTAAAATCGCTTGTAGCACTACCTCGCTGGAATATCAAACAAAAATTTCTTTTACACATTTTCTTGCGAAAGAGTTTCTAATCTATATAAATAAAGAGAGGTGTCTGTGTGTGTGTCTGTCCGCGATCTGGTGCTCACACTATTGATCGCAGAGCTTCCAAATTTGGCATATAGGTACCTGTGACCCTGCAAGTGTGCACCTTATCGAGATTTTTTCGAATTTCGATTTTCAAATTTTTTCATTAATGTTTTTTCCATTTTAAATATTGGCTTTAATGCTTCATTTTTCATAAATTTAATTTTTGATTGTATTCGTCTGCGTATCTTAGCAACGGTTATTTCAATATTTATTTTTTATTTAATACATTCATTTGAAGGCGATTTTATTATTATTATTATTATTATTATATTCATTGGAAAATAAATGGTAATGCAATATAAATAAATTGTTATGTTTATGTATTTTTTTTATAGTATAACATGTTTTAAATTAATTCCTTTAAAATAAAAATCTTTTTTTTTTTTTTTAATTTATAATATCTATTGGGGGGACAAATGGCAGTATATTGTGGAAAAGGATTAAACCGATTAAAATTTATTTGTTTTTTATGTATTTTATTCCTTTTAAAAGAAAAGCTTGTTTTTATTTTATTTTGTTATACTGGTCGTAATCAAATCGTAATACAGTGTAAAGAACTGGGGCTATAGAACACATAGTTCAAAAACAAAAACATACAATAGATGCTGAGATACAGTCTTCTTTAAAATCGTAGTTCTTAAATAACAGAAGATCCACATGTCGTCGATAAATACCCAGATTGAAGTGCCCGGGAAAGGCATTTTTACAGACTATGGGAACCTGGACCCACCGATGCAGCACGGGCAGAAAAAAGAGCTGCCGTAGGCAGCGGGTACTCAAAGCAATGTCTTGAGCAATTTCAGTGTTTTATTATTTATTTATTTATTTATGTATAAATTATTTTTTTATTAAGTTTTTATTTATGATATGATGTAAAAAATAAATACTAATCCAATTCTTTTGAAAATTCATTTATATACAGTGAAAATTCATTTATATACAGTGAAAATTCATTTAAATACAGCGAAGCGGGCATAGCCTGCTGGTACCTAAATATTTTGAGAGAGGGAAAAAAAAACTACATTAAAGAATGACTGCGTGTCTTTTTCTCTTTAAATTGTACTTAAATTTTTGCTGTCTCTTACCAATAATTTACGGAAAGTTTTTTTTTTTTTTTTTTTTTTTTTTTTTTTTTTTTTTTTTTTTTTGACTCAAATTTCCGAAATTGCGTTTTTCTTATATTTACACGTTTTGAGGTTTCCTGAATCTGAAAATCATGTTTTTAGCGGTTGGTTTGCGTGTGTGTCTGTCTGTATCTGTCTGTGTGTGTCTGTCTTTTATCAGAAATTCTCAAAAACAAATTAAAACAGAAAGTTCACATTTGGAATGCTAACCTCGTATCATGAATGGTTCATGTACAGGGACACCCAAGAAAATTCAAATACATTGCGTCTATGGGGGAAATTGCAATAAGTAGAAGTTAACATCTATGGACTACACTAAACCAAATGAAACGAATATATATTTTTTACATGAGCAAAAACATGTCTCATGCAGAATATGGTACATAATCCATTCACTGTTCTTTTACAGGGCTACCCAAAAGAACCAGATTATAATGCGACAATACTTGAAAATTGATGGAAGTGTATTTCAGGTTGTGTCGTGTGCTATTAATATAGGATTATATTAATAACTTTAATAAGTATAATAGGATTATACTATTTTTTTGTCTTGGTTTATGCACTATTAATATTCCTATTCAGTGAAAGAGAAAGCAGCGAATAGACAGGAATAGCCCCACAGGGGCTAATAAAGGAAGCAAGTCCGGAGAGTCGAAACCTCCTTCGGTTGATGAATGAAGCGGTGCCTCACTCTACCTCGGATGGTGAGTGATACTTGACTCACCAACAGGGGTGGAGCGACAGCGTCCTAGTATTATAAAAAAAATACTAATATAATACTAGTATTATAAAAAAGAAATACTTAACATATGTGTATGAAGAATTAATTTTCATTCCCGATTAGCTTTCTTGGGCATGGTAAAATGCAGTTAAGCACTTACAATAATGACATTAAAAAAAAAAAAAAAAAGTTTTCACTTTGGTAGCCCTGTATACCTTCTATAAGTTATGCACACACCACATTATGTACTTTAATATTATCCAACATTAATAACATACATCATAACTAAGAATGCACGTCTAACAATTTTCATGTATTCTAATTCTTTTAGAAAGCACTCAAGAATACCATGAAGAATTCAAATATATCATCAAGAATTCAATCACATTTACATGTAAAACCATATTAATTTTTCTTCTACAATTTAACAAAGTTACACAATCTCACTTTATCTGTAATTCTTGAAAATAAAAGTACTGCTCTTCTTCTAAAAGCATGTGATATAAAGACATATTTGTATAAAAATAAACAAATAAATAATCTTATCATAATAAGAGTTATTTTTAACAAAAACTGATAAAACTATATATATTTTTTTCCTTTACACAATCTTCTATAAATACTGAATTTATAATATTATCTTAGATTATTTTTTTTTAAATAATATTTTAAATATAGTACAAAACTAAATTTTATGTATATATTAAATTACTTACTCATATATTTAATTCATCTGTTAACGAGAAAAACTACACGTACGTCGTAGACTACGAACTCGCATAAAATGGCTAAATGGTAGAAACATGAAATTTCAAACCAGCAGAAAATGATTCGCAGCGCCCCCTTTTATGTTTATGCCTACAAATTGTAAATGGTAGTCCATTACTGGCCTTACAAATGTGGCCACACCTCGGCAAACATGATGTTGGCCCTTAATGGTAGCATACATAAGGCCAAATGTGTTTAAACCTTTTCTGAGCCACCGACCTTTTTACTATAAACCTACATCTCTTCTAGCAGCCCCACACGATACACTGTTTGAGCCATACATGGTAACCTGCGTCTGGTGGCTACTGCGAAATGCCAGATACAGGCCATAACGTACTCATGAATATGAGTTTTGCAAGGACATCTCTCAATTACATAAATAAGAAAACTGTGTATCTGATCGATTTGAAGTTGCTCTGCACATTATTATTATATTTTGTATGTGTGCCATACAGTGCAATAAATTTTTGGTATATATATATATATAATAAATAAAAAAAAAAAAAAAAAAAAAAAAAAAAAAGTAACACAACTGAAAACGTATTTGCGAGTTTTTCATCTGTTAGTGTAGAATGCATCTAAATTCTTCGTGGTACTCTACAAAAAAAATATCAACATTGTTCATGCCATTTTACGCTTTCATACATCTATCAAACGCATTTCTTTATGTTAATTATAATATAAGGATGCCAATGTTCTGTTTTAGAATTCTGCCTACAGATGTAAAAAAATGGAATTAGGGAGGCATACTATTTTAACAATCGGAGCTATCGTAGATCACATGTCGGATCGTACACTCCGCAGCAAATGCATCCGAGCACTAGCAATAATCCATGTCTAAAAAAAGTACACTTAATACTGCTTTGTTAAATAAATCCTAGTCGAATCATGTTCTTAAACAGACTGAGAACATGACTCAACAAGGATTTATTTAACAAAGCAGTATTAAGTGTACTTTTTAAAGACAGGGATTATTGCTAGTGCTCATACACTTTTGCTGCGGAGTGTACGATCCGACTTGTGATCTACGATAGCTGCGATTGTTACAATAGTATGCCTCCCTTATTTTGTATATTCTTATACACAAACCGTTACCACAATATACAGTTTTTTTTTTTTTTTAATCTTCTCTTTGACAACTGGCCTTGAACTTGTAAGACTGGAAGTGCGGATTCTATGATCAACCAATAAATTTTATCTAAATTTTTTACATAAGTTAAAGACAACAGTAAAGAAATGAATGAAATTAGTTAATGAACATAATAATGGTAATACTAATAAAACTTAAGAGAATAAATTCAATATTGCCAGTATGTAACTTTTTTTATTACATTTAGCGACTAATACACTAGGTGAGACGACACTAAAATGTTAGCTGAGACTTAAAATAGTTCAAAATATTTCCTTCCCTAAAGGTATATGTAATAAAAAAATATGTAAATATTACGATAAATAACAAAGATGGTAACAGATAATTTGTAAATTTATTCTGGTTAAATTATTTTTTATTTTATTTATTAATAAAATAGAAGAATTTAATGAATAAATTCAATGAATAAATTCAATTATTGTAAAGGTTGCTACTAATTTGACGAATTTTTTGAACACACATTGGTGGTTTTCGAGAAAGCCTCGAAAGATTCCCGTCGTATTGCCAAAGGGGTGGTCCTCTAACTGGAAAATTCCAAACTGTCTTACTTAATTTACTTCACTGTATCTACCTTCCACCATTCTCTTCAACAGGTAACAAAATCAGAAAAAAAATATACTGGTTTTAATTCGCTCGTTATGGACGCAAAATTACTTTTAGAAATTGTTGCTGAATACATGCATATCTCTTAACTTAAAAGGAAATAAATCAGAAAAAGTTCTTACAGTTATTGTTTAGAAATACGTTCCTAAGGAAGTAAAACAGCTTTGTTTCGTTCATTTTCGTTCTCTTTTCATATTTAGATAATACAGCCAGTCTGTGATATAAATATTTAGATAAGAACTTTACTACAACATTAAAAAGCTGGCTATTAAGAACTTACTAGACTCTGTATTCTCAATTTTATACAATATATAATCAGAAATTACTCATATGTTTCTCACTAAATATAACTTTAAGATTCTTGTTTTAATGCATGAGTTGTATCTTTTGAAAAAAAAATATGCAATATGTCTCTCTAAATAATAATTAAAAATAAATACTTTTGTTGAATTAAAATAAAGATAACCATGTAAGACAAGCAGAGTAATTAAAATACTACAAGATTTAAATTTACCTAAAATTGCATTATGTAGTCCATTTCAATCTAATCGCACACTAAACAATCTGAATAGCGCACTAAACAATCTCCCACATGGGTGCTTGAACTGTTCCAAAATCCACTCAAAGACACTTTGAGGCTGAATGACGAGATTTAGTGTACAAAAGAAGACCTTAGAACTACAAACACACAAATTAAATTAAATTAAACTAAAGCACGTTTTTCCCAAGATTCGTTTTTTTTTTTTTTTTGTTATATAGTGTAAAAATGTATTCATGCCACATGTTTTTGCAGTCTCCCTCTGTCCTCTCTACCTGGAACGCTCGTTTTCGAATATATATTGGAAATTTCTTATTTTGTTTTCCTAGAGTTTTACCTGTATATTTCCATATCTGCTGATTTTTCTGAAATATTTCTAACCTTCCCTAATATAAATTATTCTTCCAGTGTATTTTTTTAATATTATATATATATATATATATATATATATACATTCTTAATTTCACTTGCTCATATATATGGTAAAGAAAGTATTGTTTACTGCTCAAATTTTCAAAATTTAGTTTTTGTTATATTTACACGTTTAGAAGTTCCCTGAAACAGAAAATCCTGTTTTACCGGTTGGTCTGTGTGTGTGTGTGTATGTGTGTGCGTCTGTCTGTTTCTGTGCCTATAATCAGCACATATCAATAACAAATATTAACAGAAAGTCCAGAATCGGTATTCTAAATCTGTATCATATAGTGGTACTTCACTGAACCATTCGTTGAGATTAAGCAAATGGTTCGCGTGCAGGGACATCCAAGAAAACTCAAATGCATTATTTTTTTTTTAAATCACACAATCAACTGTGGAAGAAAATCATATTTATTGAAATTTTATTTTTCCGACTGAGTGAAAATAATGCCTGGACCGGGACTCGAACCCCGGATCTTTGACTTACAAGGTCAAGGCTCTACCAATTGAGCTATCCAGGACGACACCCCGGTCAGCATTACTCACTCAGACAACCTTTAGGAAGAAACGTCTCTGGTCTATCATGTAGATAGCTCAACAGAAATATGATTTTCTTCCACAGTTGATTATGTGATTTTAATAAAAATTGTATTTCTTTCTCCCATTATCTAATGGTGTTTTCCATTTCCTGCGGCTTATTTTCTGTTGAGCTATCTACATGATAGACCAGAGATGTTTCTGCCTAAAGGTTGTCTGAGTGAGTAATGCTGTCCGGAGTGTCGGCCTGAATAGCTCAATTGGTAGAGCCTTGACCTTGTAAGTCAAAGATCCGGGGTTCGAGTCCCGGTCCAGGCATTATTTTCACTCAGTCGGAAAAATAAAATTTCAAATGCATTAAGTCTGTGGGAGAAATTTCTGGTACGTGGAGTATAGTATATATAAGCTGCCTTAAACAAGATCGAGTTCTTTTTTATGCATAAAAGCTTGTTATGTGTATATTGTAGTGCAGAAATCATTCAATATTCGTTTACCGAAAACATTCGGTACCGAAACTGTCGTTACCGAAAATATTTCGATATTACCAAAAATATTGGAGCTAAACTTGGAAATTGCTGGAAGTGTATTTAATTTTGTGTTAGGTGATACTAATAAAAATAATTTTATGAACAAAATTTTAGCGATTTTTTTTTATAAATAATATATATTACTACCCAAAACTTATCTAAATATTCTTTTCTATAGAATGCAAAAGATAAAAGTGCTTTATTGCAATTTACTATGTCAACGAACAAGGCTTATGAAATAAAATTAATTTTTCTTACACATACTGTAAACTAAATATTTTCTGAAGTTCTATTTTGAACTCTGAATTTTCGTATAATACCACGTTTTAAGGTACACAGAGTACGAAAGTTCATTTTTTAGCGGTTGATCTGTATGTACATCTGTTACCAACATAACTTATAAAAGGATAACTGCAGGAAATTCAAATGTGATATTTTTAAGTTCGTGTTAGGTTGATACCTGAAAAATTTGATCGAGATTAGGAAGTTTGAAGGGAAGTTAGTAAGAGACTTGACTTATTTTAAATAAATGTAGGCACTAAGAATTAACAGGGGTTGAGGGGAGGGTGAAATGTCAAATATAACATATGTGAAAAATACATGTCAAATAAAACTGCTTTTAAACCTACTTTAGATTTTTTTTACAACGAAATTAATTATTTTATCTTATTAATTTTGAAATCTATCTTTTTAGTAGGAAAATGTACGGAAGGGAATGTCATTTGAGTAGCACACTAGATCATTTTAATTTATGTATAACACGCGTCTTTATAAATCACATACATTTTTAATGATTTCTGTAAATGTAAATGCTCTAACCGCAAGATAATTCTAGAATACACTTTAATTAAAAATTGCGCTATACTTTCTTTCTTTATTTATTTTTACTATTTTTAAGTTCTTTTATAATCGTGTTCTGCGCATCTAAATATTTACCATTAAAGAATACAAGCATATTTTTTTAACTTTTAATAACACGTTGTTAAAATTCAAATATTTTCAAAAAATATTTACTTATTTTCATTATGTGTATAAATAAGGATTTTTTTTCCCTAAGACTCTTTGTTCGAAACAAAAATCTGTAAGTCAATATTTGCTTAAATAATAACAAACAAAAATTTTGTTAAAAAATCCTGTGAAATAATTATTTGTTAAAAGTAATATTTTTTGTTCAAGGCAATGCGTATATTATCCCATTCTTTCTCTATTCCATATTAAAAAAGAAATAAAACGTGTTGCCTTATACACAACCATACTTATCTGATGGTATATTTAAATATCGTAATCAGTTTTCTGCTTTTCTATGTTTATTTATTTATGAATATATAAAGAAAAAATATATATATATATTAAGTTTCTTAAAAAAAGAAGTAAAAAAAAAGGAGGGGAGGGGGGAGAGGAAGCAGCTTTTGTAATTTGAATTAAGCATGATATGGGGTTTTATTTTGGTTTTCTATTAATAAAGTATAAGTTTTTGTTTAATTTTTGATCTTTAGAAATTATTAAAGAATTTAGACTTGTTTAAAAATGAAATTTACTTTCAAATAATTCATTAATGAAAAAAAAGAGAGATTTTATTACAAAGAAATTTATTCATAAAAAAATAATTTCAGAAATTTAATAATTAAAATCTATGTTGCTTATTATACTCCAGTACTGTTATCAAAAGCTTTATTTTTGCTTGATATCGTTATTAAAGATGAAATGACATGACTTTAATGAAGAAAATAAAACTGACAAATGTAAATTTGTAAAAATTGTATTAAATATATAATATTGCAATATATTTCAAAGTGTTAAAGATAGAATCATCTCTGTATAAATAAGTAGAATTAATTTAGAACACTCATATGCATGTGGAAAAAAAAAGTATTGTCAACATCTATCTGGAATTCCATTTCTTATTTCTCCAAAAAAAAAAAAAAAAAAAAAAAAAAGTGAAACTCAATTCTTTATTCCAATAAATTAATCTATGTCATGATTTATGATTTTCATGAACTTGAAAAACTCTGAAAATACAATAGTATTTTGAATGAATTGTATATATTACGAAAAGTATGTTTGGGAAAACAAAATAACAAAAAAATAATAAAAAAATGTTTAAGACGAATGCAATGGCGAATATAATAAATGAATACTCTTTAAAAGAAGTTTGTGTGTGTGAGTCTCGGAGACAATATTCTTATTTGTTACTGTAGAGCAAAATGGTGTCAGAAAAAAATGACACAGGAATTTTTCCGATTCATTGTACAAAACATTCTGCATTATTTAAAAGTAGTGATCTAATTGTCAAATATAAATTTATAAATCATGTATACGTTAGTAGTCGAATAAATATTTTTTACGCATGAATGTTAGTTATCGAGTATATATTTTTAAAAGATCTTTTTTTTTTCTATCTTAAAAATAATTAAAATATTTTTTTTTCTATTTAAAAGTACACCTTATAGATTTATTTAATTTCGTAGATTTCGTATAATATGATATATACTTTTTCATGTATTATACAATGCTTTTGGATGCAATTTAGGAATTTAATTTAATAATTTACATAAATATGTATGAAAGAATGGAGTTTAAAATATATTTTTTATTTAAACTTTAAATTAAAACAATTATTCCCGTGAAACTGTTAAAGGAAGTATGAATAGTGTTTAAAAGTATTATATGTAAACATTGTAAATCAGTATTGTTAATCGATAAAAGCTACAATCCTGTGGATGCAGTGAGGTGGAAATTAGCACCTCATAATATTAGCACATTAGTAGTTATTTTCTAAAATAGGTAATAGAGGTCTGTTTTTGAATTTTTATATGTTTTACAAAATGATAGGCAGATTTGATAAAGTGAACATTTCTCATCCATCCAGAGTAGTTTGAAGTTTCTAAGTTTCTAACTGGGTCATTAATTAAATAGTATCTGAAATCTACCCTCAGTAATGTAAAAACGTTTGAATGAAATTGACAATAGAAGAAAAATAAATGAGTAGAATCACTAAACTTAGTCACTTAACTAACGTAACCCATCCTATTGTTTTAAAGCCTTTACAAGCAATAATGAGATCAGACATTTGAACTGTGGTTATTTCTTTTCATGCATGTTCCTGGTGACAGCACATTTCATATTTAAACAGTTTAAAATGGTTTGTAGATTGTTAAAAGTTTTTAAATGTTTGTGATGATGAAATTGGAATCTCGTGCTAGCCTTATCGCCTCAGGTTTTCTAAAGGACAATTTTGGATGACTCTTGAGAAATGCGGTCAATCAGATTGGCTCTGATATCTCATTATCATGTCAAGTCTGCAGCATATATGCTCCAATGGCTTTAACATATTGGTAGGCGAATTTCTAGCTTACAATGCACTAGGGTTATTCTGCGCACCGTGCACACTTGCCCTATGTTCAATGTGCCTACTAGCCTTATAATAAATTTTTGTTTAAAATAACTATCTGAAATGAATAATCTAAATAAAACACATTTGGATTGTCAGTGTTAATACTATAAAGTTTTATTACTATAAAAATCTACACAAGCTTGTTCTCAGTTATTTTATATAAAAAATAAAATAAAAATAGTTATTTTATATCTTGGTAAGAATAAAGATTCTTATTGTTGTTATTACTTGTTGACATGTCAAATTAATTAATTAAATTTAATTAAAACAAAGAAATCTGTTAAAAATACAGTTTTAAATAATATTTTATATGCAATTATCGGATTATGGTAATCGTACCCATAGGATATTTCTACAAATACACATAAGGTATTGTAAAATAGCTAATTTTACATATTTAATTTGCCAACCAAAACAAACCCTTTGGGTCACTGAATATAGCACTTTATCCATGGTTTAAGACCATTGAGTTTGATCCTCCAACTGTATTCCTTGTTTTCAATGACCTTTTTTATCTGTTGGCAACGTGTGTAAAAAAAAGTTCGTTACTGGCGTCGGCGGGTGATTGAAAGGAAGGAAAATGGTTTTCGTATAAACATTAACACGTTCGCTGCCGATCCCGCGCCAGCGCGGGATGTGACGTATTGCTTTACATGTGAAAGTTTACTTTAGGCTGCCGCTTGGCGAAATTTCGAAAATCGCCAAGACTGCGCCATTTCGCATCGTGTTCCGAATAGCAACCTTACACCGGCGGCATACGAAAGCGAGTTTCTCGGTGATCTAACCTAAAAAGAAAACGAGTCTTAAAAAAAAAAATCCGAATAATAATAATACATAGGACAAAAGGAAATTTTTCATAAAATAGAATTAAAAGAAAAAAAAAAAACGAAATAATTATGAATTTATAACTAATCACACATAAAAAATTAAAACTTAGATTATTCACACCAAATGTCCCTGAAAAGTGTGTTGCTTTAGTAATTGATGATAAGTGTTTAGATGATAGTTTTTTTATTTCCAACAATTTAACAGCTATAAGTACAGTCGGTAACAAAAGGGTCCGAACACTAGCAAAAATTCCTATGTAAAAAAAGTACACTTCATAAGGTTTTGTTAAATAAATCCTTATCGAATCATGTTTTTACACAGACTAAGAACAGGATTCGACAAGGATTTATTTAACAAAAGCGTATGAAGTATACTTTTTTACTTAGGAATTTTAAATTTAAAAGTTTTCAAAAGTTTTATAAAGTAAATTATTTATCATTAATATTTTATTTATAGTCCTCATTCATTAGAAATGAAAAAAATAAATCCGCAACTGGATAATTATAGCAAATTTTAACGATTCTCTATTATAATGGTACTCTGATCTGTTCACTATACCCCTATCTCAAAATGCATGAAATTAGAAAGTATACAAAATTCTGTACTGTAGCAACCAGTATTGGCATGAAATTCAAAAATATGCCTCTAAAATTCAGGACCGTGTTTGCCCAGACGGTAGAGCGCCGGGCTCGGAATTGGAAGATTGCGGGTTCGGTACTCGAGCCTGCCAAAAACCATTGTGTATACTAATGGTGGTTGGTGCTCATAAAATCTGTCGTGCCCGCAATGTTTTCCATGTTCCCATATTAATTATACCTCTGGGTGTCTACGAAGCGAGAGAGTCATCCCTTCCGTGGAGGATCAAAATTGTGATGGCATGTCCCTGGACCACTCTAGGGGTGAGACCCAGACCATCCCCAATTGTCCATTGCGCAGCACTAGTGTGTCGTAAAACACAATCAACAAACCAACCTCTTAAATTCAAAAGTACCTCTTAAATTCCAACTCTATTCAACCAGCCAAACAGTACTAACGCAGACATCACAAATATTCATATTTCAAAATAGATGGTTGGTTGTGTTTTACGTCACACTAGTGCTGCGCAATGGGCGATTGGCAACGGTCGGGGACTCACCCTAGAAGTGGTCCGGAAACATGCGATCAAAAATTTGATCCTCCATGGAAGGGTATTTCAAAATAGAATACTTTCTCTCTAATAAAACATGTATCATCAATATGCAACCGAAGTGACGGCGTCAGCGAGATATTTTATCTGCTCAGTACAAACGAAACTATTTGCTATGGAAATTTAACTTATTACTCATTAACTCCAAAGTTTGCTTGTAACGAGCAGATGAATTTTTACACGTTTGACGTAATACAGCGTATTGACGTAACACATGACGCAAACAAGCAAAGGTAAACACAAAGCCTATAACATCTGGCGATGTAGCGCTCTTGTGCAACACGTCAAACATATTCGGCGGGTTAAAGGGAAAAAACGTCATTTCAAATTTTAGTCACGTGAAACCGGCAGCGAACGTGTTAAAAGAAAAGAAGAATGAAATTATTATTGCATCTGCACAGATAACATCAAAATAGTATGTTTACATCATGTAAATTAAAGTTATATTTGTTGAAAAAGATAGCTGAGGAAAAAACAGCACTTCATGGCAACGATGGAGAAAGATTCAACACGAATATGCATCAGCGATATTGCTATTCTGGAACTACTTGGAACTACTAATTCTGGAACTACTCTAAAGTCTTTGCTAAGAAGATCACTATATTTCAACTGCTCGAAATGAGATGAGGCATCAATGAACTAACCAAGATGATCCCTTTATATGTGAAAAATATCCTAAAGAATCCTTTTAGGGAAAAGTATCGCGAAACAATATCTGTGAGATCAATGAAAACTCTGTAGTGAAATTGTTCACTATTAATTATCTATTATTAATCAAGAAGAATCATTTGTGTGAAAAGTGTTCCAAAGGATTTTCTGAAAAGAGCGTCCAAGATCAACATTTATGTGTTCAGTGAAAACTCTGTAGTATAAGTGTTTTCTGTATTTATTAATCAAGAAGAATCATTCGGTTGTGAAAAGTGTTCGAAAGTATTTTCTGAAGAGAGCGACCTAAAACAACACCCATTCATTCATTAATAACTCTGTGGGTGTGTGAAATATGCTCTAAAAGTTTATCTAAAATTACATTTACACCTTTACAGGGAAAAAGCCATATGTATGCAATTATGTTCAAGAGTATTTCCTGATAAATGTAGTATAAAGAAACGTCTGCTCACTCGCACCAATGTATCAGGAAGAAAAAAGCCATATGTGTGTGAAATATGTTATAAAGTTTTTTCTATAAAATCAAGGTTAAATCAACACCCACACACTTAGGAGAAAATTGCCATATGTGGGTGAAATATGTGATAAAGTATTTGTGCTAAATGCAACGTTTAAATAAGCACCAATACACTCGGTAAAAAAGCCACATGTGTGCTAGAATATCAAATATTAAGTCATACAGGTATGTCATAGGTTTTAGATATTTTTCTGGTCAACTATATGCCTATGATTGATATAGATATATGTTAGAGAATCGTCCTTTTCCTCTTTATCACTATAATTTAAAATAATCAAGAGGGGGAAATGATTTCCTTTTATCTGTGTTTCCTATACCATATAATCTAATAATAATTGAAAAATTTGAAATATTGTTTCTATTACTTTTCACCAATTACATATGTTTTGCTACTCATAGATTTTTTTATAAGTGATATAAAATTTCTGTTTTTTATATATGTGTATATATTTCCTAAACAAATAAATCAGATTCATGAGTCCACAACGCTTGCAATTTATTCACTATTTAATTTAAATATCCACTATACGTAAATGGTCATTAAAATTTATGTATGATTTGATTTACAAATTCTCAAAATTTTAAAAAATAAAATTCCACCACAAGAACCCCTTATCAGGTATGTCATGTCACATCACTTTGTTAACAAGAATTAACACAAATATCTTCCTAAAATTAAATAAATAAAAAATAATAATACCAGTAATTACGGAAGTAATAAAATTTTAAATGTTACATTAGAATGTAATCTCAATATTCAACACAATTCAAGTGTTTACCATTGAGTTATATAACTTAAGAGAAGAAAATACTGAGCAGAAATACTGAAAATATGTTAAAGTGCATTAATTTTATATTCTTTCTTTAATGCGATTAATTCGGCGACGACCGTTTTACCTTCCAGCATGTCTATTACTATTATTATTAAAAATTTGTCCCATCGTTCCATCAAATTTTATCCCTGTAGGGTGACTTGAACTCACTATAACCTCATTTTTTATGTGTTATTGGCCAACTATTAATTTTTTGTAAATGAGACGTTTCCAGAATATTCCTGTGTTAATTGGTGACTTTTTCTATGATATCAAAGCTTTGCTTTAAAATAAATAAATAAATAAATTTTTACCCGATTTCAAGTATAGTATTTTTGTTAAAAATGTACTTAATCCCAATGTGTTTTTGTAATTTCTTGTTTTACATAATTTTTTTTCCATGTTTCGCCTTATGAAACAATCCTAACAATCCCCACTGATAAGGAATTTTATATATTATATGTTTTCATGTTATTCTTTTAAAATATCTTTATTTCTATATTTATCAAAATAATGTCAAATCAAAAGACATTTTTTTAACGTAAAATATTTATTATTATTATTATTACTATTATTATTGTTACTTTATTTATTTTTATAAATACTTTTTAACTTTATAATTTAAAATATTACTCTGGAAATTTGATTATATTTTTTTATTAAATATTTCAATAAGAAAAGCACACAAAAGCAATACTTATTAAACATAATAAATACACTACTTTTTTTTTTTTCTTTTTAGAAGAATCAATAAAGAACATTTTTTAAAAATTAATTTCATTATCCTGGTAACCACTGTTCGTTACGAAAGTCTTTTTAAAAAAATTCCATTAAATAAAAAAAAAGAAAGAAAAAAAAAAAAGAATGAATGAAAGAAAAGGAAAAAAAAAAAAAAAAAAGTCTTTTACTTCAAGAAAGAAAGATTTTTTGTTTGTTTGTTTGTTTGTTTGTTTTGTTAAAAAATAAATAATTAAATAAATAAATAAATCGATATTGGCTTGAATAATTACAAGAAAAAAATTTGTTTTTAATAAAGAAAACAAATTTAACATAAAATATTTGTTTATTTAAAGAAATAATATTTGTTTTAAGAGACTGTCTATTTTTTTACTTATGCTAAATTATAAATATAAGGTTGTGTACGGACGACACTATTGTTGAGAAAGTTATAATACTTTTTTAGTACAAAATGAAGGAACTGAAATTTTTTGAGCGAATTAAAAAAATGTTCAAAATTTCGCCAACAGGAGGCGTTTTTTGATGAATTACACACGTCCTGATGAATAGCCTCCCCGTTCCCCCGATCACAACCTTTGCGACTTTTGGCTTCGGTGAAGTTTGAAACGTCTGTGAAGTCGTGATAATCCATGAACTTTACCTGATCTTAAAGATAGTATTTCACAACATGATCTTAACATATACCCCAGAACACTGCGGTGTTTTCCATGACAATAAGGGCCGTCATATTGAACATGTCTTGAAGTAATAAAATATGCAAACAATCATACATATATGATAAAGGTGTAATTCATTTTAAAAAAATCTAGTGGCTAACAATTGAACTATTATTATTATTTTTTTATTATTCGCCCAAAACATTTTCTCTACCTTTGTAATGTTATACACAAAATTTCATTACATTCTGAACCATAGTATTGCCTGCAGACAACTTTAAAATGAAGCCATTCAACTGTGGACAATATATATATATATATATATATATATATATATATATAGAGAGAGAGAGAGAGAGAGAGAGATGAGAGGAGGGTATTCCCCAAAATCCTGATGAGCACATAGTGTAATTATTTGTAACGGTTTGTCACTTAATCTATATCTATATCATTATATAAAGCGCAAAAAATTGTTTGTTTGTGGAGGGTAATCTCTGAAACTACTGAACCGATTTAAAAACTTCCTTCACTGACCGAAAGCTACAGTATGCCATATTGTTATAGGCTATATTTAATTTTGATAAAATAAATTTTAGTTTAAAATCTGAGCATTTTAATTAAAATCCCCATAGAAGCCGTAATAGAAATTGAAATAATGAAATATTAAAAAAATTAGCTGCTGCCAACATAAAAGAAACATTTACATATTCATTTCGTTTTTAAAATATCTTGACGTGAAAAGAAAAGAAATATATTTGCACGTGCATTAAATTGAAATTCATATAAAGCTTTTTTAATTGTTAAACTTACACGTTAAATCTGACGTAATTATATAATTAAAAGTGTTTATTTTTCTAATAATTTAATTTGATATGATATGATATAATATCTAAGCATCAATGTTTAAACCACGGAGTCTTTATTACTCCGTGGTTTAAACTGATGTGTGTAAACGAAATTGGAATTTAAAAATAAATAAATAAATAAAATAAAATAAAATAAGAAATTCTATTTTATAGGGCAGTTCCTTGTTTGTAAACAAACATCTCAACTTTTATGTGTGGTTGGCAAAAAGGCTTGGGAAAAGCATAGAATAATAATAAAGGAAGAAGGAGCATAAGGTTTCTACATAAGCTGTTGTGTTGCCACAAAAAACAGCGATTATTAACAAGCCTTTATTAAAAAACTTCAATGTTGAGAGGAGCAAAAGTAGCTTTCGCTGGCATTTCACTAGAAGTGGTTTGTAAGCATTAAGACTATTGGCGTGCTCCTTCTTCCTCTATTATTATTCTATGGGGAAAAGCCATAGGAAAAGCATAGCGATGGCGGATCACCAACGGAAAATCAATGGTGGGCGGGGCGCGGGAAAGTCGAGCGCGCTTTTTTACCAACCACCAGACGTCACGAGGAAATGCTCTATAATATTATTTATTTTAATTTATAATTGTTGCCAAAAAGATTTACGAATTAATTTATTTTTAGACATATAATAAAATATATTTTCACGCGAACAATAATATAAAAAGTGAACTGGATTTTTTTGTAAAAAAATAATAAAGATCGAGGAAAATTATTTCCCCATTTTAATCCCCATATTTGGATATAGATATGTATTAGTTATCATGTGCATCCGTTAGATTAAATTGTTTTTGTTGTAAAATTGATAAAATTGGAATTTTAAATTTCAAAACTCTAGAAAATAATCTGGTGTGTCACTCACACGACTTTCTCTTACCCTGAAATTGAATACTATAAATACAGTTTGCAGATTAAGAGGTAAGATAACGAGAACTGTCATGTAAACCTATGCTAAACAATTCAAATTAGGCTTCAGAAGAGCTTTATACGATAATTAATTCTGTGTGAGGGGGGCTACCGCCCCCCTCAACCCCCCGTTTCATTAATGCACCTACATTTATATAGAATTTAATTCGGTTATTAAAAAATAATTCTGTTTTTAAAAAATAATTTATTAAAATTATTATTTAAAAAAATTATTTTTTATGATAATGCAGACGATTTCCATATTTGAGAGGTAGTGTAATACTAAATATCCAAAAAAAGTCCATTTTACTCTCAATATTTAAAAAAAAAAAAAAAAAAAAAAAAAAAAAAAATGTTTTTTTTCTAAGTTTTTTTTTTCGTTAAAATTAAAAAAAATCTATAACTTTGTTTTAAATTATCACAGATTTATAGTTCAACCATTCGTTTTAAAGGTATTCGCAAGCTCTTTTGAATGATACCCATCATGAAAATTTACTACCCTCGAGGGGGGACTTCCCCCCCAGGGTGGGAGGGGAGGCTCCTACACACAAAAAATTTTTTTCCCAGTTAACTATCTCTATTACAAAAAATATATGTTCGTTTCATTTGGTTTAGTGCAGTCTAACGTTAAACTCTACTTACCTGCAATTTCCCCCATAGACGTAATGTATTAGAATTCTCTTGATTGTCCCTGTACACGAACCATTTGCTTGATCTTAACGAAAAGCTTACTGTAGCATCCCTATATGATACACATTTAGAATACCAAGTTTGAACTTTCTGCCATAATTTGTTTTTGAGATATGCTGATAACAGACAGACACACACACAGACACACAGACCATTTGCTAAAAACATGATTTTCGTATTCAGGGGACCTCAAAACGTGTAAATATAACAAAATCTCGCGTTCGAAAATTTGACCCAAAAACAATACTTTCTCTACCTTATGGGTAAGAGAAAGTAAAAAAATGGCAAATTTCCATATTCGATTGAAAACATAAACATTTCATTTCAAAGGATGATATTTACACAATAAACATCCAACTAATAAACTAATTAAAAGGGAAAGGATAAATATTCTATCATAATTTGAAGTCAAATTTGTTTTCAAATGTCTAAATAAAGTATCTGACATAATATACTAATAAGTTGCAGCGGAATAGATTTGATATCCGTCATCCTTGGCAGAAAAAAAAATATCGCCAAATTATCTGGCGAATATAATTTAATTCCTTTCAAAAATCATGGTTATTTTAAAAACTTACATTAAGAGTGTAACGAATAATATGAAACAATATTTCGTACAATACATATTACGAAAATATACATCTGGCATGTATATTTTCGTATTACGTTTTCGATCGCCAAATACAAAAAACGCCAAGGGTGACAGTTTTGAAATTTAAAATTAAAATTTTGTCAATTTGACAGCAAAATCATCAATCTAACGCATGCATACAATAACTAATACATATCTATACCCAAATATGAGGATTAAAATCGGGAAATAATTCTTCTAGAATTTTAATAAAAAAAAAAAAAAAAAAATCCAATGAGCGATTAACATGGAAAATCTTTTTCTTGCATCCACGGGCGGTCAGTGATGTCATACTTCGCTTGCGTATTGAGATGTTTAAATTTATTTGGCGACTATTTTTAGCAACTAACAGTTATGGCAAGTAGCTCAATATACATAGCGCATACAGCCATTACTGAAATGTAAATAGCATTTAATTATTTGAGTTACATTATGTTGACTGGAAACCTATTTAATATACCTATGCTATATAGCTATACTAATATAAAAAAAAGAAAGGTTTATATGCATATGTAGAGAACGATCGCTAGAACTAAAAAGCCGATTGCTTTTTTTTTTTTTTTCTGTCTCTCTCTAAGTGCTAGAAGCTATAATAAATTTTGGTAAAATAAATTTTTAATTAAAATTTTCAATATTTTAATTGAAAACAAATCATAGATTTGATATCTATCGTCATTGGCGATTTTTGTATTTGGCGATCGAAAACGTAATACGAAAATCTGTATATTATCGTAGTAAATACGAGATGTATGTGTTTACTTCAATTACCCTACTACCGTAGGTAGTGGAAGTATTGTATAGGTTTTGGCAATTGGTCAGTGTGTGTGTATATGTGCACGTGTGCGTGTAATCTTCTGGCTGTCATATCTCCAAAACTAATAAAAATAGAACTACTAAACTTCACAAGTGATTCAGGTCTGGTGTACAGATAAATTTTCCAAATTTTCGTGAAAATTGAAAAACCGGAATTGGGTCATCGAAAACCAGAAATGGGACCCTAAGCCCATATTCAAAAACGCCTTTAATGATTTTCTTCAAAGTTGCTATATAAATAATATATTAGATGCCCTTTCGATTGAAAAGTTGCTTAGTTCAGAGCCCAATTTCAGACTTCGCAAGTGCGTTCCTTTAAAAACGCCTGTACGGATTTTTTTCAAACTCGCCATGTTAACTTCCTATTAAATATCCTTTTGTATGTAATTATTGTTTTTAGGTCAATAATTGAGTATGTTAAGTTTTGGTAAAAGTTGGTATCTCAAAAAAGGCTCTAACGTATTCTTGAAAAATTTTTCTTTAATCCAATTTAGATAACCTTTCTCAAGTATTACGTGCTTATTACAGGAATATTAACGGTCATCCTGATTAGGTAGTTCAGTTTTAGATCTCGGAAATTCGTGTTTAAAAAAATAACTATCTATTTTTTTCCCCTTATTTTTTAACTCGCTATGCAAACACTGTTGTATGTGTCTTTATACGTGTATCAAGTTTCTCTTACTCGAAAATCTCAAAAAATTCAAGTAATATCTCCAAAAAATTATATATATTACGTGTAATAGTGGGTAATGGAAGTCATGTGGTTGTTTCACACCAGATTCTGTAATAGTATATATTGTACGAATATTGTTTCATATTATTGATTTCTCCTTTAATATACATTATTAAATTAATAATCAATTATGGAAAAAATTAAATATATTTGCGAAATGAAAAAATAAATAATAATTAAAGCTATTATGACGTCAATTTTATCAAAAACATTTTCATGTCATAGGTTTATTTTTCAATATTTTTTATTCATGAGTAAAGAAATGTTTCTTTTTATGAAATAAATACATAAATAAATAAATAAATAGCATTAAGTAAAATTTGCCAACATTTAACAACTAATTAAAAAAAAATAATTGTAAAATTATATTTTGACTTTCCAGTTAATAATATTGCCTGACTATAACATATAAACTGATATATTTCTTGAATTTTTACATATCAATCCATCTTTAACTAAAATTTGTTCATCAGTGCGAAGCCGGACGGGTCAGCTAGTCATTATATAAAGCGCAAAAAATTGTTTGTTTGTGGAGGGTAATCTCTGAAACTACTGAACCGATTTAAAAACTTCTTTCACTGACCGAAAGCTGAAGTATGCCATATTGTTATAGGCTATATTTAATTTTGATAAAATAAATTTTAGTTTAAAATCTGAGCATTTTAATTAAAATCTCCATAGAAGCCGTAATAGAAATGGAAATAATGAAATATTAAAAAAATTAGCTGCTGCCAACATAAAAGAAACATTTACATATTCATTTCGTTTTTAAAATATCTTGACGTGAAAAGAAAAGAAATATATTTGCACGTGCATTAAATTGAAATTCATATAAAGCTTTTTTAATTGTTAAACTTACACGTTAAATCTGACGTCATTATAGAATTAAAAGTGTTTATTTTTCTAATAATTTTGGAATTTAAAAATAAATAAATAAATAAAATAAAATAAAATAAAATAAGAAATTCTATTTTATAATATTATTTATTTTAATTTATAATTGTTGCCGAAAAGATTTACGAATTAATTTATTTTTAGACATATAATAAAATATATTTTCACGCGAACAATAATATAAAAAGTGAACTGGATTTTTTGTAAAAAAAATAATAAAGATCGAGGAAAATTATTTCCCCATTTTAATCCAAATATTTGGATATAGATATGTATTAGTTATCATGTGCATCCGTTAGATTAAATTGTTTTTGTTGTAAAATTGATAAAATTGGAATTTTAAATTTCAAAACTCTAGAAAAAAAAAAATGGCAAATTTCCATATTCGATTGAAAACATAAACATTTCATTTCAAAGGATGATATTTACACAATAAACATCCAACTAATAAACTAATTAAAAGGGAAAGGATAAATATTCTATCATAATTTGAAGTCAAATTTGTTTTCAAATGTCTAAATAAAGTATCTGATATAATATACTAATATGTTGCAGCGGAATAGATTTAATATCCGTCATACTTGGCAGAAAAAAAAAAATATCGCCAAATTATCTGGCGATTATAATTTAATTCCTTTCAAAAATCATGGTTATTTTAAAAACTTACATTAAGAGAGTAACGAATAATATGAAACAATATTTCGTACAATACATATTACGAAAATATACATCTGGCATGTATATTTTCGTATTACGTTTTTGATCGTCAAATACAAAAAACGCCAAGGGTGACAGTTTTGAAATTTAAAATTAAAATTTTCTCAATTTGACAGCAAAATAACTCAATCTAACGCATGCATACAATAACTAATACATATCTATACCCAAATATGAGGATTAAAATCGGGAAATAATTCTTCTAGAATTTTAATTAAAAAAAAAAAAAAAAAATCCAATGAGCGATTAACATGGAAAATCTTTTTCTTGCATCCACGGGCGGTCAGTGATGTCATACTTCGCTTGCGTATTGAGATGTTTAAATTTATTTGGCGACTATTTTTAGCAACTAACAGTTATGGCAAGTAGCTCAATATACATACCGCATACAGCCATTACTGAAATGTAAATAGCATTTAATTATTTGAGTTACATTATGTTGACTGGAAACCTATTTAATATACCTATGCTCTATAGCTATACTAATATAAAAAAAAGAAAGTTTTATATGCATATGTAGAGAACGATCGCTAGAACTAAAAAGCCGATTGCTTTTTTTTTTTTTTTTTTTTTTTTTTTTTCTTTCAATAATCAAAAGTTACACTGTCTCTCTCTAAGTGCTAGAAGCTATAATAAATTTTGGTAAAATAAATTTTTAATTAAAATTTTCAATATTTTAATTGAAAACAAAGCATAGATTTGATATCTATCGTCATTGGCGATTTTTGTATTTGGCGATCAAAAACGTAATACGAAAATCTGTATATTATCGTAGTAAATACGAGATGTATGTGTTTACTTCAATTACCCTACTACCGTAGGTAGTGGAAGTATTGTATAGGTTTTGGCAATTGGTCAGTGTGTGTGTATATGTGCACGTGTGTGTGTAATCTTCTGGCTGTCATATCTCCAAAACTAATAAAAATAGAACTACTAAACTTCACAAGTGATTCAGGTCTGGTGTACAGATAAATTTTCCAAATTTTCGTGAAAATTGAAAAACCGGAATTGGGTCATCGAAAACCAGAAATGGGACCGTAAGCCCATATTCTAAACACCTCTAACGATTTTCTTCAAAGTTGCTATATAAATAATATATTAGATGCCCTTTCGATTGAAAAGTTGCTTAGTTCAGGAAAATTGATAGGCGTCCTCTATAAACAGCTCAATTTCAGACTTCGCAAGTGCGTTCCTTTAAAAACGCCTGTACGGATTTTTTTCAAACTCGCCATGTTAACTTCCTATTAAATATCCTTTTGTATGTAATTATTGTTTTTAGGTCAATAATTGAGTATGTTAAGTTTTGGTAAAAGTTGGTATCTCAAAAACGGCTCTAACGTATTCTTGAAAATTTTTTCTTTAATCCAATTTAGATAACCTTTCTCAAGTATTACGTGCTTATTACAGGAATATTAACGGTCATCCTGATTAGGTAGTTCAGTTTTAGATCTCGGAAATTCGTGTTTAAAAAAATAACTATCTATTTTTTTCCCCTTATTTTTTAACTCGCTATGCAAACTCTGTTGTATGTGTCTTTATACGTGTATCAAGTTTCTCTTACTCGAAAATCTCAAAAAATGCAAGTAATATCTCCAAAAAATTGTATATATTAATTGTAATAGTGGGTAATGGAAGTCGTGTGGTTGTTTCACACCAGATTCTGTAATAGTATATATTGTACGAATATTGTTTCATATTATTGATTTCTCCTTTAATATACATTATTAAAATAATAATCAATTATGGAAAAAATTAAATATATTTGCGAAATGAAAAAATAAATAATAATTAAAGCTATTATGACGTCAATTTTATCAAAAACATTTTCATGTCATAGGTTTATTTTTCAATATTTTTTATTCATGAGTAAAGAAATGTTTCTTTTTATGAAATAAATAAATAAATAAATAAATAGCATTAAGTAAAAATTGCCAACATTTAATAACTAATTAAAAAAAATAATTGTAAAATTATATTTTGACTTTCCAGTTAATAATATTGCCTGACTATAACATATAAACTGATATATTTTTTGATTTTTTACATATCAATCAATCTTTAACTAAAATTTGTTCATCAGTGCGAAGCCGGACGGGTCAGCTAGTATATATATATATATATATTGTTGTTATAAAAAGTTTACTTTAAAAAAAAAAGTTACGAATGGAGGTTAATATGAAATAGACGGGTTATATGGAATAGGTGGTTTAATCTGTTTAAACCATTGAAAAACTAATTAGACTCCATAAAATCATCTTCGGAGAATTTTATGTGGCAGAAGATGCATTCGGACTGTTTATTTTCTGATTCTTTAGTTGAATACATGAAGTCCTTTTCAGATGATACCATGAAATACCTAGTATTCCATAATGCCCGTCACGACATCTTTGAAAATAAACTTTTAAAGTGATGGACAAAATATTTGATGCTAAAAAACGACCATCGTACAACAAAATTATTTGAGCATACATTGGGCTTAATATCAATATTTAAACCTCTTGTGTACTAGTAAGTTTAAATGTTTGAAAACGTACTTGCAAAAACTCTTGAAAATCACAAAATATATTTTGTTCTATAGAGAATGGTACGACAGCAACAAGCGGTTGCTCTTTACTGTGTTGCTTCATGGGAATTCGTCTTGAGTAATTCATGGCAGCAGCACTAATCAGAGCCAAAACCTTGGTATTCCATATTTCCCGACTATTCCATAATACCCTCCACTCTTTTCTTCCTCTCTCTCTCTCTCTCTGTGTGTGTGTGTGTGTGTGTGTGTATATATATATATATATATATATATATATATATATACATAGAGAGAGAGAGAGAGAGAGAGAGAGAGAGATAAATAATCTTAATTTGGGAGACCGATATTTTTCCACCTCGTTAATAATTTTGTTTTTTTACTTAAATTTATCTTAAAACACGGCTTAGTGTGATTGTAATCTGAAACTTAATCATGAATATACATTAAATTTTCCTTTTTAGCATACCTGTTTTTTTTATGAAATGAATGGGCGTTTTATTACATAAATAGATAGGAAACTTAAATTTATTTATTTAAATAATAAAAAATGCACTATTGTAAATAATATATATATATATATATATATATATATATATATAACACCTGAGTTTTCATCATGGCTGGGGCTACATACGACAATGCATCTCCTTCATGCGATACTAATTATAAAATGAGTATAACTGATATATTTTACGTACTTCAAAAACATTGGATATTGCGTAACTTGTAAAACAATGGAAACAATTTATACATGGACAAACAATCGTCTGCCATGCAAATAGATTACCTATTAATCCTTTTTATTCATTTATACCATTTTACTTACATTATAAAATATTCTTTCTATTTAAAATCAGAAAAAAAAAAAAAAAAAAAAAAAAATTCTGAATTATTTTCAAGAACACGGAACGACGGAAATATTCAAAATAGATGCAAATAGAAATATTGAGATATTTTTTATAAAGTGTACGAATCTATATAATACTTTTAAACAATATCAGTCTATAGTTCCTTAACCATTATTTAAAATATGTTATAAAATTATTTATTTTATATTTATGTTTCTTGGGATGCAACTTTCTGGAATAACCAGTTACCTATGATGTTATATGCGTGTTTGTTGTTATTCAATCCTTTTAAAAATTTTCGTGCATTTTACTCAATGTATTCGTCACAAAGCTGAACATTTAATTTTAAATAAAATACTTATTACCTTTACTACGAACCTTCTTATTCAATCGCAACACAACAATTTTTTGATTTTTTTTTTTTTTTTTTTTTTTTTTTTAAGTGTGACTGATTCTGTTATTTAGTTATAAAAATTAAATACACATATATGTTCAGTCACATACAAAAATGCATAGAAAAAAATGAAGATTTAAAACAATTTTAAATTCGCATGGATCGTTTTGAAATTATCCATTACATTGTATTATTTTCCCCATAATAAAAGCTATTCCATCCATAAAATTACGTTTTATACTTAAAAATATGCTCATTGTGTAAAAAATGGTAGATCTAATGCATGAAAGTACATCATTTATGAGCAATAGTGTTTAAAATGAACAAAATTAATTTCAACGTCCCTTGTTCCCTAAATTTATATTTTAGTACTATAATTCCGATAAGGGCATTTTTCAACTTAGAATCTATATATATATATATAAATGAATGTTTGTCTCTATGTCTTTTATAAAATCGTAAACGGCTAGACCGATTTCGATCATTCTTTTTTTGTTTTTTTCCTTATAGGTTAGGGGGGATGGTTTAGGAAAAAAAAAATTAAAAAATCTTTAAAATTAATTAAAATATGAAAATAATAAACTTATTCACTTATATTGACTTACTATAAGCCATTTAAATTTTTAATTGTTGCCAAAAAAAGTTTACGAGATATATTTATTTATTGTTTTCAGCATAAAATGAAATATGCTTTCATGCGAAAAATAAGAAATTACTAAATGTTAAATTGGTCGATGAGAAAATGACACTTTATAATTTTAAAATAAAATAGTAATATTACAAATCTAACATATTTCTTGTGAATTTTATTTCACAGCATTTTTTTATATACCTCAACTTCAGATTTTTTTTTCTTTTAGTATGGCTGAAGAAACACGCTTGGCATAAACGCTAATTCAGCAATATATTAAAGGTATTTTCTTATTGATAATTCTTGACAATTTTTTATAATTTTGATGCTGAAGTAGATCGGACATTTTTCGCCAAGGAAAAGATAGAAAGAAATACGCAAGCAAAGTGATGACGTCACTGGCCGTTCGTGGATGCAAGAAAAATATTTCCTATGTTAAACGCCCATTGGATTTTTTGTAAAAAAATATTAAAAATCGAGGAAAAATATTTCCCGATTTTAATCCCCATATTTAGATATAGATATGTATTAGTTGTCATGTCCATGCATTAGATTAAGTTATTTTTGTTGTAAAATTGACAAAATTTTAATTTTTAATTTCAAAACTCTAGAAAAAAAAAATGGCAAACTTCCATATTCGATTGAAAACACAAACATTTAATTTCAAAGGATGATATTAACACAATAAATATCCAACTAATATACTGATTAAATAGGAAATGATAAATATTCTATCATAATTTGAAGTCAAATTTGTTTTCAAATGTCTAAATAAAGTATCTGATATAAGATACTAATATGTTGTAGCGGAATAGATTTGATATCGGTCATCCTTGGTAGAAAAATAAAATATCGCCAAATTATTTGGCGAACATAATTTAATTCCTTTCAAAAAACATGGTTATTTTAACAACTTATTTTAAGACAGTAATGAATAATATGAAACAATATTTTGTACAATGCATATTACGAAAATATACATCTGGCATGTATATTTTCGTATTACGTTTTTGATCACCAAATACAATAAGCGCCAAGAACGACAGAGTTTTGAAATTTAAAATTAAAATTTTGTCAATTTGACAGCAAAATAACTCAATCTAACACATGCACATGATAACTAATACATATATGTACCCAAATATGGGGATTAAAATCGGGAAATAATTTTCTTCGATTTTTAATCATTTTTTACAATAAAATCCAATGGGCGATTAACATAGGAAATCATTTTCTTGCATCCACGGACGGTCAGTGACGTCACACTTCGCTTGCGTATAGGAACAATAATCGCATAAATTATATTTTGGTCTAAAACGGCAACAGAAATTTAAAAGTCGCCAAGGGCATTAAGGCTGTACCATGATCAAGTTTACATAATTATTTATTTATTTTTCTATATACCAACTACTATTAACTAAACATGAAGTATATATAACCACAAAATAATAATAATTGTCTCATGCGATAGAAGTAGCCGATCATAGCATATTGTAATATTATATGTGGCTTGAAATTGCTGTCATTATGGTTGATTGATTAAATCAAATAAATATAGGAAATAACTGGAGAGCAAATATTATGTACATCACGTATAATGTTGTTCATATGTAACTGGGATTCATATATAAAAGAGCTACTTCAAATTTTTCGATACTGTCCGTATCGAAACTGTTATATATGATAAGCTTTGAATAAACACCAAAAATGCAATAAACTCGCTTTTCAATCTTTGAATAAACACCATAAAATGCAATGAATGCAATAATTTTTACAACGCCAGTTTTGTGGTGCTTCTTTATTAAATATATGATAAGCACCCATATGAAGCCCACGGGTAAGCCATTGTCGCAGGCAATAGGGACAGGCACCGGAGATTGCAAGGAAGAACAAGGCGCTGTCTAAGGCAGCGGGAACCCAAAGCAAGCTTTTGACCGATTTCAGTTTTTTTTTTTTTTTTTTCCATAAAGCATATAGAAAAGAGTTTGCCAGAGAAGCGGGCAAAGCCGTCCAAAATTGTTTAAGAACTAAAATATTATTCAACAATTCGCCGGGAAATGAAAAAAAAAAAATTATTTCTTTGTAAAAAAAAAAACTTAAAAATTTGAAGCTCATAAATATTATATGAATTTCACCACATAGTTCAAATTTTAATTAACCAGTCACCAAATTATTAGTAGAACCAGATTAATATTGTGCATTAGTGAACTAAAATCATACAAAGAAAGGTTTCGAAATAAAATTCATAATTGACGACCCAGTTTTTATACTTCCGCAACGCAGTACTGTTTTAGTACAGGATCCCTATGGACGAATTTTAAATTTTTATCGCCATGTTGGCGATAACTTTTTATTTACTTATTTTGGCATTTTATTTTGGCTTTAAAGGAGTTACACATTTTTTTGAGTGTACTTTATCAGACTCTGTTTTGCACAGCACCACAATGATAAGGTACATATTTCATTACATATTATGATCAAACCGTCAGTTCCCACACATACACATCAAAATTTCCACGTGAACGAAGTCGCGGGTAACAGCTAGTAAATAAATAAATAAAGGAACTGACTAACTATAAATTTAGATAGATTTAGCTTTCTAAATAATTTGTTAAATAAAGCATTTCCATTAAAACAGAAACATAACATAACAAAAAAGAAAAAGTACACTGTAACTACCCTTACTCTAATGAGCTTAAAATGGCAGACAAATTTTTTTTCACTGTTTTATATTTTTATATGATTATTAGATCAGGATTTTATTTTATTAATTACTTAAGATGATATTTATTAAAAACTAACCTTCTAGTATTTTTTTTCCTTGTGTTTCTTACTTTACTCTTTTCACGATTAATTAAAGTGATTATGAACTACGTCTGTAATAATAATAATAATAATAATAATAATGATAATAAAAACTACTCTTTATTAATTTGACAGTTAAACTCATGCGTTTTTTTTTTTTTTTTTTTTTTTTTTTTTTTTTTAATGATATTGTTTATAATAATACGTCAAACGTCTTTTGTATTTTTTTCGTATATAAATCAGTTAACGTAATAGAAAACCTTTAGTTAAAAAAATAAATAAATAAATAAATAAAAAGGTAAACAATTAAAGAAAAATGCATTTGAGATAGAAATTTAGCATTTTTTAATTATTTTTTAAATTGTAGTTTGAACTCAATTATTTTAATTGGTGAAATGTTTATTATTAAGTTAAATGTAATAACAATAAAGAAAAAAATACAGTAAAACAATGAGCCATATACGTTTTAAGTTTATTTTTATGCAATGATAATTTACCTAAACTTCTATGTCTAAATAAAATATCCTAATTAATTTTAAATACACAGAAAACTACGGCTGATTTTCTTAGCTTTTGTATTATTTCAATAAATAAAGAGTCAGAATTAATGTTTTCGTTGTCTGTAATTTCACAGTCCAAATCTCCATTTCAAATTAAGGGAAAAAACAACTTTTTTCACAAATGTTATTCTCCAAATCTAATTATATTCGTGTTTGTGTGACATGTAACCTACATTCTGAAATGTGCGAAAAATATGCGAGCTCTTAGATAAAAGTAAAAAAAAATAATGAATATATATATATATATATATATATATTAGGCATCAAAAATAACAATTTGGTACTCTGTAAAATGTATTACATATTATGTCTAAGAAAAATAAATAATTAAACACGTTAACGATTTTTTTTTCTAGAAATATTTTTTTTGTTTCATCTATCGAAATATCCTTTATACTAAATAAACTTTTCTAGATTGTAAATTGTATGGTTTTTACATGAATATTATTTAGCTAAATTTAACGCTTTTTACTTAATATTACTTTTTTATTTTAAACAAAGAAAATGTATGATACCTGATAAATTTTATATTATTTAAATGTTTAATTTGTGAAAAGGTCTAAATACATATCTTTACATGACAAAAAATTGATGTCTTCTTCTGTAGTTTAGAAAATAAATATTAATAAAGATAATGAATATTAAAGAATGTCCATATAATATATTGAAACGTAAAATGAACACTAATAAAAACTGACTTTATATAAATACATTGTTTTATATTTACTATTCCATAGAATCTTTCCTTTAAAAAATAAATAAAAAGGTCAATATATTTAGTTTTAAAATGTTTATTAAACTGTATGTGAAATTAATTTCCACGTAATACTTGAGTTAAGTGGTAAGTATATAACAGACGCTCAGTATTTAAAAAATATATGCAGTGACAAGAAAAATAAAATAAAATTTAGAAACAAAATGTAAAAATGAAACAAAGCAATAGACGAATTATTAGAAAGTGAAACATGGTTGTCTTCATTATCGTCATATTGTGAAACATTTTTCCATAGTAATCGTTACTAAAATATATTAGTTTCAGTGCATCCATAATATTTTATAGGAAAATGAAGAACATATAAGAATAGAAGCAAATGGCTTGATTAATATTTTTCAACTTTGACAGAATTAGTTATTCCATTAAACATTATACATTTGAAAAAGCACTCCGATTAATTATCATACATACCTTGCGTTATCTTTCAATGTATTTCTGTAAACCTGTATTCCAAACTTTACTAAAAATAATATATATATATATATATATATATATATATATATATAGTATACATATTGTTATAAACATGCTTTCAATAATCTTATGATTACAGACTATAAAAAGGAATGTTTTATCTTCATCATAGGTAGAAATGTGCGTCTCCTAAAATTTTATGTACACGCCCTATTGTGTAAATAAATATATTTACATAATAATAACATACAGTACAACCTAAAATGCTCTTCCAGCAAATTCCAGCAAAGTATAGCTGAATTATATTCTAGTTCTTCAGGGTAATCCTGAAAACCAATGATGGATTGTTTTCATACTATATTCTACAAGAAACATGCTTTTATGAAATGTATATGCAGAGTGAGTTTGACATAATCTGCCAAACGAAAGGAGGTGATTGAAGAGCCCATGGGGAGCATAAAACACCATAAAAACCTTGTCCTATCTCTAATCGTTTCCGAGTTATGGTAAATATAAGTAAAATCTTTTTTTTCTCCATCCAGTCTGCAAAAACCCAAATTTGTGATCTTTCTGGAAGACTTACACGCACAATAAGCACATGTTTGAAAAGAACAGAAAAAACCCTATTGGGTGACACCATTTACATCAGGATACCTTAATTTGACGGCGAGCTACAAGCGCTAAAACATTGGTGAAGTTTAAAATCGAGTTGTCACCAAATTATTTTACCGACAATTCTGCAAATACCGTTCAAGCTACAGTCAATCAAATTTACCAAAACCATCTCCATTCCACAAGCTTTAGAATGATCCCACAATAAACCAAATGTTTGTTCTAGTTCAGGAGAAATTTAACCTTTTGTTTGAAATACATTCATCACTGAACTCGACGTTTGTCGAGAAGGAGACTCACGGGGTGCTACGATCGTTCCTGATTTTATGTCCGCCTTCAGCCCTTTGTTTTGTCAGATGCAAAAGAGAAAGTTTTAAAGACAAACAAGAAAAGTAGCAGTTGTATTAAGTTTACAAACACAATGGAATGGAAATAAAATAAGTATGACATTTCTCACGTCTTTCACAAAGGAATATGCAAAAAAAAAAAAAAAAAAAAAAAAAAAAAAAAAAAAGACGTATCTCACGTTTATGATTAAAGAACATATGCAGTTGAAAGAATGTGTGAAATTTAGTGCCGCTGCTGAAATTGGTAACCCCACGGAAGCCACAGTAACTCTTAGCGAAAGCTCATCCCTCAGTTTTATTATTGTATCATCGAGCCGGCTGCTTAAATCTTGAAAACTGGCAACATCTGTGCGGTAAACGTCTTGCTTCAGGAAACCCCAAACATAAAAGTCCAATGGAGTGAGATCTGGCGAACTAGGTGGCCAAGGAATTGGTTTATTACGATCAATCCATCACGGATACTGCTGAGTCAAGAAGTCCCGAACGGTATTGGAAGAATGTGCAGGGGCCTCATCGTGTTGGAAAATGATTTAAGCTCGTTGGAGTACAGGAATGACATCAAGTAATCCTGGAAGATGATGTTCCGGAAACTCCAAATAAGTATTGCTTGTCAGATGACCTTGGAACACATGTGGACCTATCAAGCGATCGCCAACCACTCCTAGCCAAACATTTAAGCTGAATCGCGTCTGGAGCGATGAGTTTCGTTTTTCAAATGAATTTTGTTGGGCGTAATGATGTCAGTTATAAAAATTTAACATGCCATCCCGAGTGAAAAGTGACACATCTGTCAAGCAGCCATAAAGAATTTGAATTAAATAAAACAAAGGTGCGAAATGACAGACGAAAATACATATAGAGAACATAAGACAGGAAAATAGACAGAAAAATTTAATGCACAATTTTTTTAACTTTCTGGAAAATGTAGAAAATAGAAAGAATCCCGAAAAAGGGGATGGGTTTGGGAGGAAATGAAATATGGCCTCCAGGCAGTAATTCCAATAACGATATTAATACATGAAACGGGCTTGTATCTTAATTTTTAAAATTCAAACGGAACTGCTTTAAAAACTGTGAATGCTTGAAAGTAGACTTCAAGCGATATAATATGAGCGCAAATTTAAGAAAAAAATTGCAATAATAAGTTACTTATTAAACTGAACACGATGAGGACGAAAGGAAAATACTTGAAGAATTTGAAGATAACAAAAATAAATATTTTTATATTTTCCCTGATACATTATTTGTGCGTTCAAAATATTTATTTGAAAACAGATTGCATAAACTTTTGAATTTGAATTAATCAGAATTACGTTACTTTTTATTCCAATTTCATTTTTAGTCATAGAAGAATTTGAAGACATCCTTGCAGAAAATAACTTTGACAAACAAGACTCGGTTTTACTAACTTGATTCATTTAACGTTATTAATAAGAGTTTTACGAAATACCTATTTACATTTCTAGTTATATCGTTTCAATCTTTATATCAATTTGCATCAATTTTACATCAATTTTATCAATTTGCATAACTGCCAATTTTTTTTAATTTATTCCGGAATGTTGTTAGTCCCGCTCCTTTTTCACACCGTAATATTTTTAGAGTAATTTTCTTAATTTAATAAAGAAGCATCACAAAACTGGCGTTGTAAAAATTATTACTTACAAACTTTGAATAAACACCATAAAATGCAATAAACTCGCAACAATTGTTTCGGGTCGAAAAAACACACGACCCTTCATCAGGCGAACAAAGTTTTTTCGACCCGAAACAATTGTTGCGAGTTTATTGCATTTTATGGTGTTTATTCAAAGTTTGTAAGTAATAATTTTCTTAATGTTTAATCATATTTATATCTTGAAGAAAATGTTTCCATAAAGATTACGGTGTGAAAAAAAAAAAAAAAAAAGAAAGAAAGAAAGAAAGAAAAGAAAAGAAAAAACAAACAAAACAAAATTCCGGAATAAAATAATAAACTTGGCAGCTATGAATTTGTTATACTTATATTTATAATAAGTAATTATAAAAATACCTATCTACCCATATGATGCATTTAATTTCTAAACCTTCAATAAGATTCAGCTGACTACTTCGGATTTTGTTTAACAAACGTGTGGGTGTTCTTACTTATAAGTTTTCAAATTATAAAAAAATTACTTACACATAAAGTGCATAAAAATTTACTTAATTTTTAAACACAAAGGGCCATCAGTAAAATTTTTACCTTTCTCGTGAAAAAAGCAAAATCTAACTCTATTTTTATCTTCTTTAACATATATATATATATATATATATATATATATATATATGTAATGAATGAAATTTAGTTCTGGATTACGGATGTGTAGAATCATCTTATAAAGGAATGAGGAAGTCAGTTTGGCTAACGAATAATCCTTTATTAAGTCCAAAGGAATGCAGTCGTGGAGATACACTCCTAGGCCAAGTATAAAGACATTCGAAACGGTATATGCACTCTTATTTCCGGCAACCGTCAAGCTATGGTGCCGATGGCCGGCAATTCACCGTAGCGTCGAACCCGGAAGGTTTTTGCGAGTTTAGCTAGTAAGATTTTACCTGAGAGAATATGATATTCATGTGAATTTATTAAACAAGTGAATATCAGGAAAAAGCCATTTCTCGTGTGTTCCAGCTTAAATGCAGCGTATTTCGGCGCGAAATGAAACTTTTCTTATGAATTCTTATTGGATAGTCTTTTGATCTAAATCCCGCCTACAATTTATCATTGGCTGAACCGGACATCTGGGATTAAGTATTTTGCAATGTTTTGCCGTTTACTTTGACGATTGTATAATTTTGATTCTAAAACTTATTCTTAAATCAGATTTACGCGCTATGAAGTTCTGAGGCAAAACCGATTTTATATGGGCATAATAGAATTCCCGTTATTTGTTCTTTAAATTCAGATTTAATCTGAGATATTAAGTTATCACTTAATATTAATTTAAAATACTAATTTAAACTAGCTCTTGATTCTTTTTATCCTTTCATATATATATTCTTCTAATTCCTTAATATCCCATGGCGCAGACGCAGTAAGATCTACAAAAAATTATAAAAACATTAATTGAAAGTAAATTTATTGTTTTATTTTTTATATACATTTTTTTTATTTTTTATCGTAAATTACTTATTCTGCATAGCGTATGAATGAAACATCAGATTGACATTATATACTTCAAAAAATATAAAGTAAGCCCTGAAATACAATCACACCATTATTTTATTCGTACGACCTAATTGAAAATTATTCTACTTGATTATAGAATGGTTCATTAAAGGAAATATATATATATAATTTTTGTAGTAAATTATATGGAAATATTTTATTTTCATAAATTGTCCCATTACACAGCACATATATGCTTCGAGCAATATCAAGTACATAAAAAAAATGTAGATAATTATGATGGCAAACGTAGATGAGGAATAACTTTTTTTTTTTTTTTTTTTTTTTTTTAGAGGAAACTGCACTTAACAACAACAACAACAAAAAAAAATAATAATAATAATAATAAATAAATAAAAATCAGTTAATAGTAAATAATAAATATTCTGAAATTATCCCGTTTAAGTATTATTATGCGATGTATATTTATGATCGAGAAACCAATAATGCCGCACAATGAAGTTTTTTAATATGGATTCTATTATTCAGCGAATTGCTCGAGAAAAAAAAAAAAAAACTATGAAAAATAGAATAAACTAAACCAATTTTTAAACTTTCTTAAAGTGCGTATCTATAAAAAAAAAAAAAAAAAAAAAAAAAAAAAAAAGAAACAACATTCATTTTATAATATTATTTCAGATTATTCTGCGTTTATATGAATATTAAACACACAATTATATATTTAAAATCTCGAATCATTAAAAATAAATAAAAAATGAATATTTTAATTTCGTTTTATTAACTGTTATCACTACTGCTAGAAAAAAACTTTTTTTTTCTTAAACAGTCATTATGAAAGTCATGAATTTGGCAGACGATTAATCATATATCTCTTTTAAAAAGACTGAAAAAGTGCCTGATCATTAACAACACATATATACCCCTATGCTACATCTATTGTTACTTTCTTCTATTGATTCTACAGTTTCTTTCATTTTTCATATTCAATTCATAGATGAAAGAAAATTATTTTGTCACCATCAACAAATACATAAGCAACGCAGTCTTCTTATTCAAAAACGCACATTGTTAAAATTTAGAAATATTCAGGTTTATCAGACTTTTAATGATTCAAAAGACATAAATCGAAAAATATTAATTTGCATAAGAAAACACCGATAATAATTGTTTTAAAGTAAATAATTATGGAGTATTTTTAAAAATACTTAACTTAATTATGTTTTGAAATAAACTACAAAAATCAAATTATTTTTAATGAAAACACATGTAAAATCTTTTAATCTTTGTCTTCATAATTTAATAAAAAATATTGAAATATATTTCAGTTTTCTTTTTAACATGCATGTATATTTGAGTATATAGTTAATAATGATAACCCATATTTCTATATTCTGAGAATATAGAAATAATTTATTATATTTATGAATATATTTAAATAATATAACATAATTTAATAATAATATTATAATAATAATATTCTAATATAATTTACTTTATGAAGGATTTACTCGTTCTATGTTGTACTGAAAACATTTTGACTATTTTCAGTGATATTTGTCTATATGAAATTACACATTTTTGCGCATTTATCTTCTCAATAAATAATAAACATTCTACATAGGTATTTATGTGGCCGACGCTTTACAAAAAACATGTTCAATATATATTTTAGTTTACAGGTAGCTACTGTAGTGCAATTTTCTCCATTCACATAAACTACGCGAACGCTTATATAATGAATGTATACATCTCTAATTTACAGTCTTTTGTCATATATGATGTATATCATGGCTATTATAAAGCTATTTTCTAATCTAATTTCCGCGCATGAAGCCCGAAAAATGTGGTTTTTTAACTACAAAATTCGTGATTCCATGGCACTGTAAGCCTTAGCCTCAATAGTAAAGTTTTATTTTAGATTATGTGTGCAAAATTCGTATTTTAATATATTCCAAACAAATCTGGTACAGTCAGTGACAAAAGTGTCCGAACGCTAGCAAAAATTCCTATGTAAAAAAAGTACACTTCATACGGTTTTGTTAAATAAATCCTTATCGAATCGTGTTCTTAGACTGACTAAGAACAGGTTTCGAGAAGGATTTATTTAACAAAACCATATGAAGTGTACTTTTTGTACATAGGAATTTTCGCTAGTGTTCGGACACTTTTGTTAAGGACTGTATATATTACACAGCAGTGTATCATATAAGTATATTATTAACATATATACAGCTACTATGTTTCCTAATGTTTATGTAGAGTGTGTAAAAGCACTTTATTATATTACATGAAATATATACCTCAATTACGCATATTTTTAGATTCTATTCTGTAAGTAAATGTTACTTAAATGAAAGGAAACTTCATGTTTTATATATTTATTGTAACAAACTATGTTGGCTGAAATTTCCTTTATGATAAGTGAGAGGTAGCGCTATTCTAAAGAATGATAAAGAGGAAAATTTTTGTAAACTTTGAACAGAAATTCACATAAGAGTTGATAAAAAGTAACGGAATTTATTTTTTATTTTTTTTATTTTTTTCCAAATTCATATTTTTCCGAATTTTGGAGAGATAAATGTTGTATCTTTCTGATGTTTATTACTTTAACAATTTGTCGTAAATTTTCTGAATCCTACAAAAAATTATGAAAAAAAAGTATTAATTTCAGAAATTAATTATGTAAGTATACAATTTTATAAGTTTCTTTATAAATTTTGATAAAATTAAAATTGTAATGTCATGCGTACAAAATATAAATAAAAATTGTATATTTGGAATAAATTTATATTCTTATACTTATCAGAACATTCAAAAAACGTACTACAAACTCATATGTTCTTTCAATGCTAGTGTAGCCCCTTTTCATTTTGTTTGTAAATGATTACTTCCCAAAATCTTTAGGGAAATTATTAAATATTTGAAATGAATTTGTATTTTTGTATTTTATAATTAAAGGCTATAGTATATCTAAAAAGGTATTACGTATTGAAGAAAAAATTAAATTATTAATTTAAACGTTCGTAAAATCTTTAAATTTATTTGGAATACACATCTAAAACATGCCTTTTTTTTTTTTTTTTTTTTTTGAAAACGGATAGCATAAACATTTGCATCGGAACTAATCAGAAGTATCTTACTTTTTATTCCAATTTCATTTTTAGTCATAGAAGAATTAGAAGACATCCTTGAAGAAAATAACTTTGACAAACAAGACTCGGTTTTACTAACGTGATTCAATTAACGTTATTAATAAGAGTTTTACGAAATATCTATTTACACTTTTAGTTATATCGTTTCAATCTTTATATCTCAACAGTTAACATTCGTTTATCAACTTGCATAGCTGCCAAGTTTTTTTAATTTATTCCGGAATATTGCTAGTCCCGCCATTTTTTCACACCGTAAAATTTTTAGAGTAATTTTTTATTGTTTAATCATAATTATATCTTGAAGAAAATATTTCTATAAAGATTATGGTGTGAAAAAAAGGGGGGGGGGCTAACAAAATTCCGGAATAAATTAATAAACTTGTCAGCTATGAATTTGTTATACTTATATTTATAATAAGTAATTATAAAAATACTTATCTACCCATATAAAGCATTTAATTTCTAAACCTTCAATAAGAATCTGCTGACTACTTTGGATATTGTTTAACAAACGTGTGGGTGTTTCTAATTATAAGTTTTCAAATTATAAAAAAAAATTACTTACACACAATGTGCATAAAATTTACTTGATTTTTAAACGCAAAGGCACACAGTAAAATGTTTACTTTTAAACGTTCGTAAAATCTTTAAATTTATTTGCAATACACATCTAAAACATACTTTTTTTTATGTCTGTGACACATCAGAACATTTAAAAAATGTGATGCCAACTCATATGTTCTTTTAATGCTAATGTAGCCCCATTTCCTTTTGTTTAAAAACGACTTCTTTCCAAAATCTTAAGAAAAAGTAATGTGTTTTTGAAATAAATTTTCATTTATTGATAATAAAGACTATCATCTATCTAAAAAGGTATTAAGTGTTCAAGCAAAAGGTAAATTATTAATTTAAGCTTTCGTGAAATATTTAAATTTATTTGCAATACGTTTTTGAAAAAAAAAATGTGACGCATGAGAATATTAAAAAAACTTATATGTTCTATTAATACTATTGAAATCCCTTTTCATTTTGTTTGTAAATTATTTCTCTTCAAAATTTTAAGGAAAGCTATTCTTTCGGATGTATCAGTTTGCATTTCCCCCCCTTTAAAATCAGCAATTTTCAATAAGATAAAATTTATGATTTTCATAGATTATACAATTTCAATATTTTTCAATTAACTGGATTACCAAACTTTAGCATATTTTCAAGTTCTTCAAAAGTACATGCCCAGCAAACACAGCCGTGTCGGAAACATAACAAAATGATGTCAGATATGTCAGACTTGTCAGATGTATCGATTTTCGCGTAACATTTAGGTACCTTTTCACGATAAAAAAAAGTTATATCATCTAATCGATGTCTTTAAAATATCGAAAACATACCGACTTTATGACATGCAATTTCTGTATAAATATTTGTTATCGAAACGATAACTAAAACATGACATATTTATGACACCACACTAACCTGTCCAAAATATGATACTGATCTGATATCAGAAACATGTTAATTTTTTGACATTCTTTTTGAAGTATCGAAATGTTATCGAATGAACATCAGACATTGCTTTGCTAGCCGTAATCCGTAACCGCTAACTGAACCAACCGCATTGTTTGTTTACAAGCCAGAAGCGAAGCTCGTGTAGCAGTGATTTTGTTTTCGATATTTTCATATATTTTAATCGGTTGCTAATTCATTTAGGTAAGGAATTTTCTTCTTATTACATGCTCTCATACTTCTCAAAAAAATTAAAAGGGAATATTGTATTGACTTTTTATAAAATTATAAATATGTTTGGTGTTTCATACTTACTTCAGTTAAGAATGTTTCTTCGGAAATTTGTTATTTTATGATTCGCACGTTTAGGCTTAATCTGTATGATAAATGCATTTTGATTTTTAAAAAGTCAAAGTACTCACTAATTTTAATATAAATTGGAGAATATAATTGTAATTATAAACTTTGTGATACCCTCCGGTGCTAAGTTTAAATAATATAGAAGGTAAAAAAATATTCATAGTGTTAGGCTTAGTTACTATTTTCCAAGCCAGTGTTGCATAGTTATTCTGTAAGGAACGTATTTTTCATATCTCATAAATAATAAAAGCCAAAAGCTCTAAAATCTTAGGAGAAAGAAATTGCGAGTTATTTATACCTACTATTTTAACTCGTTTGCAGAAGTAGTAAATGTAATGATTGTAGATATCGTTATCTTTTATAAATGTTGTGAGTTATTCATATCCGCATTGAATATTTTGCAGCGAATATAATAAACAATGTTCAATTATAAAATTTAAAATAAGAAAAAAATCAGAAAATATTGTATTTTGAATTACTCTGATAAATAAGAATTAAGTATGAAACTAAGATTGTTCATTCAAATGGATGAACATAAACTATTCATTTATACTTTCTGAACTAAAATTGAGTTTGAGAATATTCATCGTATTGAAACCTTGATAACAGATGATGGTATAGACAACATTAACAAGATAATGAGAGAATTTGTCTAAAATGTACAATATATTATGATGTGAGTTTTCAATTTTATATGTTTAGTAATATTTATAATGTGTTTGATCAGTGTCAAAACTGGCTACTCGGGGATAAGCTTAAAATTATTGTTATTGCATCGCAATATTGTAAAATTTTAAGCCAAAGATGAATTACAGCAATCTATTTGCTAGTCGTAAATAAACTTTTTAATGTTATAAGTGAAATTTTAAGTCTTGTAAAAAGGCACCAGGATCTTTCATATTTGTTTACCACATTTTTTTTTTTTTCCAAATCTTAGATACTGTGAAGTAAATTTTATTAACAAGTCGTGACATTGGCATGATTCTGGTAAGTTTGTCTTTTTTTTATACTAACTTTCTTATTTATTAAAATTTCAGGCTATTTTATTTTAATCTCTCAAACCTTGTATAACAATCTATATAAATAAAGCAAAGAGTTTGCCAGGAGCACATCCGGGTTGACGACTCCTATTTTTGATTGGTCTAAATTTAACTACTTTGATGATGAGAGTTGGCCATTTTTTTTAGTAAAAACTGATGATTTTTTTAAAAAGTTACTGCATAGATGTTATACTTTTTAAAAGAGCTCTAGAAATTGTTCGTTTTTTGTGTGAACATTATATGCATCAAGTTATTGAAGATATTACATTGCAAAATTTTCTTTTAATTAATTAAAATATGAAAATAAATATTAGTTATATATAATTTAATATTTTGTCATTTCGGCGATGAGTTTATATGGGTATCGGAATGGCATAAGTAAACATTTTGGTGAGAAACGTCTGAGCTACTTCAGTGCCAAATTTCAAATTCTGCCAAAAGGTCCAAGCTCTTTCATTCAATGATTTTACAGAATTTTTCTCAATTTTATTTTAAATATTTTTGTAATGCAAGTGGGAAAAAAAGGTAAAGCATTTTTTAAAATTTATCTATTTATGCAAATTATTTTCATATAAAATATCCTATGCATTTTTCATTCTGTTTATTATCAAAAAGAAAATGACTAATGCAGTTTTTCATGTATTATTGACATTTCTATAAATTAAATTATCCAGTACCAAGACATTGTGGTTACGAAGTCACTGCTGAAGTCAGCGAATGCCTGAAGCGTAGTTTTTAAGCAATTTCAATGTATTTTATTTTTAGTTTTAATTAGTAGAATGGTATAAAAAATATTGATTCTTTTTAAAATTCATTTAAATGTATTGACCAGCAAAGCCTGCTAGTAATATTAAATAGATTGAAGCTGTGAAAATATTTTTTGAAATCACTCTGTTGTTTTTTAAATTAATTTTATGAATAAATTGTAACATAACATTAACTTTATTATTAGGCTGGTAAGATTTATTGTATAAGAATTTATGAAAAAATTAGTGATGTTTCTGATAAAAATGACACTCCGAGGGTATATAATAAGTAAGTTGAATTGATGGATGTTTTAAAACTTAATTTTCTTATTTTTTGATAAATTTATATGAATTTTTCATGCATGAACTTTTATTACTGTTACTTTACTTATATTATTTATTATTATTGTTGTTGTTGTTATCAATATGTTATAGTGATTGCATTTTACCAAAATTTCATATAACATTATCAAAAAACAAGAAAATTAAGTTTGTAAACATCCATCAACCAGATATACTTATTATGCATCCTTGGAACACTGAGAATTTTTCATGACATTTTAAATTTTAATCACAATAGTTTCAATATTCATGCATAAAGTTTTATTACTGTTATTTTTCTGTTTCCAATATGTTAAAAAGTTTTTGTTGTATCAAAATTTCATATAAATTTATCAAGAAATACAAAAATTAAGTTTCAAACATGCACTGGCTTGATATATACTTATATACCCTCGGAGCATTAAGCATTTTTCTTGAATTAATTTTAACATGAACTGTTTCCACAATCCCTGTCAAAATGAAGATTAATTTCTGAGCTACTGATAATATGAACAGTTTTTTTTATTCTTCTTGAAATCATGGGTGTTGGCACAATAGGGCAACCCCCCCCCCTCCTCCTGTAAAATTCTAATAAGCATTTTTTTTTTCCCCTTTAACTTTAAAACTATCAAACTATGCTATCAGAATTTTATTTAACCACTTCACCGACCATCCCGAGATAACTCGGGGGAAACTTAGCCTTCCACATGCTACAGTGGCCGGTGAAGTGGTTATTATTTATTATTATTATTATTTTCAGGCTGTGCCTGCCTTCACCCCCCCCCCCCTGAATTTTTTTCTGGAGATGCCACTGCTTGAGATTCGCATTAACAAGGTTCAACTGTATAAACTAATCTTCATTTTGATGAGGACTGTGGAAACAGTTCATATTAAAATTAATTCATGTTAACGAGGTTTGACTGTATATGCTTTGTTATTAAACCTTTTTTTATACCACAAATGCATGTTAATTTCTGTATTTTTACCATTTAGCCACCCCTTCCTAATATATCCCGATTTTCCTGACCATTGAGGGGGAGCTTGAATGGCATTTTAGAGTAATATATTTTTCTTTTAATTCAAAATTATTCTTTTCTTATTTTTATTTGCACAAAAGTATAACTAAAATTTTCTGTAAAAAATACATTAAGGTTTTTTCTTCTTAAATATTTCATTATCATTAATCGTCTTTATACCAAGTTTGCTGGCAATCTACTTGCCGTTTTAACTGCAGAATGTTATACCAAATAGTTTAATTATAATGACTCTGTATTTATATATTCATAATTTTGTAGTTTGTTTATAAAATAAATATCTCTCATTAACACATTTCTTTCAATAATGCATAAAAATAATGAAATTCTCAGTACTACTCTGTATTGGCCAAATACTTAGCCCAAATTTGGACGAATACCAGGTATATACAGAGTATATACTCTCGGTTCAGCTCTAATTAAGATTTTGAACCATAAAATGGCTCTCCAAAGATGAAATTTATCAAATTTTGTAAATTTTTTCTTCAGGTAATGTCATTAAGAAATTAATAAAAAAAAAAAAAAAGAAAGAATTAATAAAAAACTGTTGGTCAAATTATAAATTCAGCCCCCCTCACAATTAATATTGTGTGTGGGTGGAGGGGGGCGGCTAGACTAAAGTCTTCTCAATCCTCCCATTCAATTATAATGTCTACTCCCTCTATATATGTGTATATAAATAAGACTGTTATTAATTTCCATTGAAACTTACCAATTTTAATCAAATTTTAAAAGTAGCGACCTAATACAAACTTCAAAATACCAAATTTGAATTTCCTGCAGTTATTTGTTTTGAAGTTATACTGATAACAGATACGCATCAACTGCTAAAAATTGGTTTTTCTGATTCAGTGTGCTTCAAAACATGATATTAAACAAAAAGAAAAGCCAGAGATGAAAATAGAACTAAAAAGAAAAAAAAAATACTTTGTTTATAGTATGGGTAAAATAAATTAATTATCCTTCCTGAGCAGTGTTCATCGACATAGTAAAATTTAGCAAAAAGAGCAGCACATATAATAGAAAACAATGTTTAACTTAATTTTGGATAGCCCTGTGTTTGTTTTTGTTTATAAACTATATGCACTTCACACTGTGCACTTAAATTTATTTTTATATGAAAAAAAACTAATACAAAATGAAATACACTTCCAGCAATTTCGAAATATTTGTAAAGATTTAAACGCTTAATTCTCCGTCAAAAAAAAAAAAAAAAAAAAAAAAAAAAAAAACACTAATAATTTTTTTAGAAGCCTAATATTTAATTAATGTAGAAATATTAATTAATTCGATGTGTAGTATGTGTTTCTTAATTTTATACAGTATTAATTTATTAATTTTCAATTAATAATTAGTTAAATATCTCTTGAAATTTAAATCATGTTTATTAGTTCCACTTATTGTTACATTTTGAAATTTCTTTCCAAATTAGTAGAGGAAATATTTTTTCTACAGTTTGGGAATATTTGTCGGATATAAAAATCAGCTGCTTAAAATAAAATTACTTTGGCTCATAACAAACGTGATTTTACTGAGAGACAATTACTGTTTATATATATATATATATATATATATATATATATATATATACTGTAAAAACCAGCATATGGGCTGCATTCACGTGCGGGCCGCACTAATGTAATTTCGGTTCCGGAAAAATTGAATTTTGCAGAATCTCCACACCACGTGTAAGGGTCTCACTTCGAAAAATAAACTAACACCTAAAATTACATAAAAACAAGTACTATTTATATATTCCTTACAATATTCATCATTTTAATATTGAATATATTGGAAAGGTGCATTGCTGCTTGGTTCGCCTGACAAAAAGTTGCGTTTTCTTTTGACCCAAAACAATTGTTGCCAATTCTTGCATTTTATGGTGTTTATTCAAAATTTTGTAATTATTACTTTTTATCGCCAGTTGTGTAGTGCTTTTTCACTTTATATATATATACTAGCCGCCTTCGGCGACCAGCTGGTTTGCGACCCTTGAAAAATCCGACTTTATGAAACTCCTGCTCGGTGGCGCCTGCGGCACCTTTTTCCTGTTTCAGGTCTTAACACAGCTTATTGACATAGTGTGAAAATAGCTTTATTGAAAAATTTAATTGCACTAAATTCCCGCTCGGTAGCCCCCACGGCGCACTCTTCCCGTTTCAATACCTGAAACAGTCTGTTCTCTCACCATGTTATGATCTTTCAAATTTCTGACTTTAGAAAAGTCCCGCTCGGTGGAGCAGCAAACTAAACTGATGAGTGGTGTGGAGAAGTAAGAGTTTAAAATTCTCAAGATAAGAAAACACTGCTACTCGCTCCAAACCATAATATGTTCAATGGTTGCTCGCTACATCGACGAGTAATCTAAGCATGGTGAGCTCTAGAACTCAAGAGCCTTAGTGAGCTCTGTTCTCTAACAATCACTCACAGCCTTCCATTGAAAACTGTTTTAAGCTCGATTTCAACAGCCAATCATCTATGACTCCAGTCGCAGTATTGAGGAATACGATGAAATAGACTTGTTTATAGTCTGATGGGATCGGGAAAACTATTAGATGAAGAGGAAAAATCCAGGCGTCAAAATGAAAAATCTGGTTGCAAAATACGAGTAACGACTGCTTATTTCTAACACTGATTCCAGCGCCATCTGGCGGTTGAAGTTTCTGTAATCTACTGCTCGATTCCAAATCAACAAAGCTTTCAAATGATGTATTACTTACGAAATTATTTTAATTAGTAGCTGAGATACAAAAGAAAACCTAATCAGGACACCTTAAAATGTGTAAATCAGGTGAAATCTCGAATTCCACTTTCGATAATATAAAAGTACTTTAAAATATCTTTCGAATGATTAATTTAATTAGAAATTGAAATTTTAAAATATTACAGCGCCATCTGGTGGTAGAAATTTTTGTAATCTACTGTTCAATTCCATATCAACAAAGCTTTCAAATGATGTATTACATATGAAATTATTTTAATTAGTAGCTGAAATACAAAAGAAAACCGATTCAGGACACCTCAAAATGTGTAAATCAGGTGAAATCTCGAATTCCACTTTCAATAATATAAATGTACTTTAAAATATCTTTCGAATGATGCATTAAAAATAATATAATCATAATTAGAATTCACGGTATGCAATGGTTTTATGCATAAAATAAACAAATTTATAACTCATTCAGTTTTTGAAAAAATCTTTCAATCTTTTGAGATGTGAATCGTCTAACCAAGATCTATATACAAAAAAAAAAAAAAAAGAAAGAAATGATTTATCTCTAAAAGATTTTGAGTTATAAATTGTTTTGTGAAAAAATCGATGTTTCGTAAATGCCAAGTTTTTTTCATCTATTAATTTAATTTTTACTTTCTGAACACTGTGTATTTTTGACATGATTACAATACTCTCCTTACTAAAGTACTGTAATCATGTTAAAAATCAAAATTTGAGAGTTTGGTGTTTCAGAATGTTTCCAGGTCATCTGAACTCATCTTTAATATTCTGACGATGATGTGAGTGAACACGATAGCGTCTAAATGCTTTGTTCAAATGAACTGAAAGTTGGTACATACATTATAAGTCTGTCACTATAGCATAAAGCCTATTGATTTTGATCAATCTAGCACTTTTCTTTTTTTGCAGGGACACACACACACAAAAAAAAATTCTTTAACATTATGGTCTATGGGCCTAAACTTGTTAAAGTGTGATAGCGTCTAAATGCCTTATATGATTGAGCTGAAAATTTGTATGCATGTTACAGATCACTTTCACACAAATTGTATGAATTTTAGAGAATCTTGTTTTTACAGGGGCTCAAATTATTTAAAGTGCGATAGGGTACAAAATCTCTACCAACTGAGTTGAAAATTTGTACAATTATTACAATTCACTGTTGCACAAACTGTTTAGATTTTAGTAGTCTAGCATTTGTAGCTTTTTTACAGGGACACGATGAAAATCTCTTTAATTGTAGATAAAATAAAGTGATAAGAAAATTTTACACAAAATCAACTTTGTTTCTGTCTAAAAAAATATTGTAAGGGTAAAGAAGTCATTTACATAGTTTTTGAAAAATGAGAGGGGTAGAATTTGCTATAATATTTTCCGTTGTAAGAATTTTAATGAATTTAGGGAGAAAACATGTCTCATTTTACTTATTTAATGCAAAGTACATAAAAATCTATTTTTTCTCACTATCGCGTATGGCAATTAAAACTTTAGAAGAAAAAAAAAAAAGAAAAGAAAACTTATTTTCAATCGGATTTTTTTGCAACTTAAATCCTAGCAAAAAATATTATTCATTTGGAATGCATTACTCTTTTAAATTTGTGCTTTTACATTTTATAGTTTTTATAAATTAGAATTTTCTACCTCTCTAAAATGATTTTCTTCTTATTTTTTACTTTCCAAGCATACATTATGTAAGGGAAGTATTGTAATTGTGAAAAAATATGATATTTTTGGATTCATGGGACCCCAAATCGTGTAAATAGAACTAAAACTCACTTTTGAAAATTTGACCCCAAAACAATATTTTCTCTATTTTACAGGTAAGATAAAATAATAATTCAGTTGAAAAAGTAGTTTGGAACTTAAAATGATAATTTGAATTTAAAAAGATTCTGCTAATACTACATACTTGTGCTACAACGGTACTGAGTGGAATATAAGCAGTTAAGCAAATTATATAAAAATATCTGAAGTAAATATCAAACTAAATGCATATTAAAATGTTCTGTTATTTAAAGATTATGATCTTAAAAATCTAACTTTTAAGGAAATTTTTTTATTATTTATTATAATATTATAAAAGTAAATAACCAATCCTTTAAATGACCACCTCCATCAAAATAATAAATAAAACAACCCTTTTTATTTTAACAATGAATGTGTGATATTAAATAATTTCTATAATATTATAATGAAAAAAAGAAAAATGTGGTTGATTTAAACTAAAAATAATTGGGTTGATAAAGTAGTTTGGAAATCAAACTGATAACTTGAATTTAATAAAAAGATTCTGCGAATACAACACTGAGCTACAAATTGTTACAATGGGGCTCAGTGGAATATAAGCAATTCCATTTATAAGCAAGTTTATAAAATATATTTCCAGTAACCATTAAACTAAATGCATATTAAAATGTTCTGCTACTTAAAGTCACAAATTCACTTTATTTATTAACAATATGTTGGCGAATAATGAAATAATAAACAATAACAATCGAGAATTCATAATGTCAAACGCATAGTCAAGTGGACTAAATTTTGCTTTTTGCCCCGGATGCATTCGTCTAGCACACGGCTGACCGCCAGCACAGCTCTCCTGTTACAGTGGAGCTCAGTGGAGTTAACACTGCAATAGCATGGTGCTTCGTACAACCTCTTGGGAGACAGTGTGATGTTGGTGTGAAGGGTGTTTTTTTTTTTTTTTTTTTTTTTTCAGAACACTGGTTGGTAAGACAGTAGAAAACAAAATCTTATTTGTGTTTTATATTTAATTTTTTTTTTTTTTTTTTTTCCTTCTGAAAAGTGAAAGCTGAACTTTTTTGTTCCTATTTTATATTAAATGCACTAATTATTTATATTTTTCTTAATATTTCTCTAGGGTTTCTTCTTCACCTACAAATATGGACAAAGTGCTATTGGCAGAGAACGTGACTGAACGAAGCAAAATTTTAAATTATGTGAATGTATTATTTTTTTCGATTTAAAAAATAAAAAATAAAATAAATACTATGGAAATAATTTTTTTAAATTCTGTGTCCTTTAACTGATTCTTTATCATAATGAAATTTTGTAGAATTCTTTTAGTGTTACAAATAAAGAGTTATATAAATAAAGGCCGTAATATATCTTGAATACTGCAGTCAATTGAGTTCAAATTTGGTAAGTATATTATATATCATGGTTGATTTTACAAAAATAAGTGTCTTTTAAGTTGTAGACCTGAAAATAAACTGTTGTACTTCATCTCAATATAGTATTTCTAATATGGGGACCTTTTCAGGCCACAATACAATATGGACTTTTTAGAATGCTTTTTTATTCAGCCTGGTTGTCTGTCATTGAGCCACTTTTCTGGTATATTTTGAGCCTAAGGAAGCAAAAATGTAACGAAAGCGGTTTCACCTGTGAACATCGTGATTGTGAGGCAAAAGCGCTGGGCTATGAATCCAAAGGTCGTGAGTTCGAACCCACTCGAGGGCGAGTGTTTAAAAATGTTTTTTGTATAATTCTAAATTGTTTATTGCTAATTAAAAAGAATGCTTTTTTATCGGCATCCTAAAAAGTAGTAAATAAGGCAAAATTTTCTGTACTCAAACCAATTAATAGATAAAAAGCATTCATTGATGACTAAATCCTATAACACATTTTGTCATCAATGAATGCTTTTTATCTTTTAATTTGTTTGAGTACAGAAAATTTTGCCTTATATTGAGCCAGGTTGTCTTTCTTTCTGCCGGTGTGTCATCGAGCCACTTTTCTGCTATATTTTGACTTTAGGGTCATCCCTATGAATATGAGGGGCTAGCTTTTAAGTTACAAGTAAAAAATAATAATAATAAAAAAAAAAAGAATGCTTTTTTAATCAGCGTCCTAAAAAGTAGTAAATAAGGCAAAATTTTCTGTACTCAAACTAATTAAAAGATAAAAAGCATTCATTGATGACTACATTCTACTATATAATAACACACTTTATCATCAATGAATGCTTTTTACCTTTTAATTGGTTTGAGTACAGAAAATTTTGTCTTATTTACTACTTTTTTAGGACACTGATAAAAAAGTTTCTTTTTCAGAATCTTTTTTTTTAGATTATTTTTTTTTCCTGCTCATTTATAAGATTTAATCCTTCAAAAAATTACATTGGTTGCACCAGTAACAATTGTTATCTTTCAAATATGGCTAACAAGTTTATTTTTATAAGAAATATTCATAAATTTACTATAATAAATATTGTCATTTCCACATGAAATAAAAATACACTTCACTAGATCCTAATTTGCTTTTTCACAAATAAACAACCCTCTCCCCCAATCTCTGCAGAAGGTAAGGACAGGAAAAAAAAAAAAAGTTTTTGCCTGAAAATTCTTATAAATTTGTAGCATCACATATTTATTTTATCCTTCATTTTTTTTTTTTTTTTTTTTTTTTTTTTTAATCTAAGAATTTGAAAGAAAAAATTATTAAATAATTCTCTGTTAAACCAATGTATCTGGTGTTGCAAATTAGGAGCCGCAACATGCGAATTGCATTTCAAAAAAACTTATTTTGTGTAAAAATCAAGCTGTGAAACATGATCTTTTTGTACAAATGTTGAAGGAAGAAAATTACCCCCCCAAAAAATGAAGAAAATGAAAAATTTTAATTGCTGACTTTAAATTGTTTTTGGAAACTTCTGCCGAAGAAAAATTCAATGTTTTTTCTGTGAGTGACAAGAAAACCAGAATACAAAGGAATTCATGGTAAGTATCTCCTATAGCAAACTGTCTGGCAAGCGTGCTAGGCATAGATGTGAGTGGCATGCGGTGTCTTGATTCAGCATCTACATCTCATATTAGACTTAGGGCTTCAATAGTGCTGTGCTTTATACAATGGTTTAGGTAAACAATGTAATAAAGTATTAAAGTTGGTTGACTACACAAAGGTCATAGGATTTGGAAGAGTGAGGGTCTTTCTAAATGGTTTTATCCTGTATTTAATCGAATTTCAGAAAAAAAAACTCAGAAAACTTACAGCAAAGTTGTTAAACACAGATTGGAATCAAATCCAGTATTTCCTGTCTACCAACTTCAAGAGCAGAACCTCTTTGCCATGTGGGAAGCAAAACTTCAAGGATAATGTCAAAAATTTTATTGCGAATAATGCAATTAAAACTTAAAAAAAGAATTGCTGAGTAGGTACATTGAATAGATTGTTTTATTTTGAGAATTTGTACAGTGTAAAATAATTATAAATCAGTGAAATCATCTAGAGAAAATTTGTGCTTAACCCTTGTGCACAATTTTACTGTCAGTTCTCCCAAAAAACACAAAATTTGACAATTATAAAATAATTGAAATAGACGTTAAATGTGATGTCAAACAGTTTAGCAACAGCTGTTATGATTCAGGATTTTTTATGTATAAGTAGCATGAATAAGAATCAATTAAGAGTAGACAATCAAAACTTATTTGCAATTCAATAAAAAATTTGCATAAAACATTAAAACAAATCAGTAATGAAATTTTATCTAAATGTAATATAAAAGTATTTTCCTTTAAATTATTCATTTATTTTATCTTAAAAAATTAACAATTTTTTTCTTGTTAAAAACTTAAAAAAAAAAAAAAAATTGTTTTTGCTGAAAAAATCTGTAATGTATTAAATATATTTTTTTAATTAATAATTAAATTAAAAATGTAAACAATTTTTAGTTCAAATTAAAAAAGAAATCCTTGCTGAGACTCGTCTCAATACCTCCCACACATAAATCAAGCACTCAAATACTACACCCCACTTTCTTGTACTGTGTGTTTCATTTGTTCTCATAGCGACAGATGAAACTTTTTCTAGGGTCATATCTAATCTTGACCTGTTAAAAGAGGGGGGGGTACAATTTTTACACTCTACCTGCACTAACCAACAATAATTTTTGATTTAAAATCATAAGTCACATTGGAAGGGGGGGGGAATGGATTGTTTCTAAGCTTGTTTGTCCTCTGATGTAATATTCCTCTCTTTCAGTAGTGAAGACTTAGTGTGTAACAAAAGAACTGCAAACATTCCGTAGCATTATTCACAAGAAATCTCTGTATAATACTAAATTGTGGTTTAAATAAATTGAGAGTGATTTTCTGGTGGAGAATGCTGTGCAATGATCTGGAATATCGGAAACACTGCATACTAACACATATATAAATATGCCTTTTATGAAAAAAATTTTATGGACTGTTCAAATTTAAAGAATAATAATTAATAATAAAAATAAAACTTATAAAATTTTTTTTTTTTTTTTTTTTAAGAAGAATTTATATCTAATAATATACTAAAATCAAAATAATTTATCAAAGAATTTCTTTTTAAAGAAAATAAAAATGCTTTGATAGATCTATTTATATATATATATTTTAGTGGATAAACTCAAAGCTTTAATTAGTTGCTTTTTAAATACAATTAAGATTGTCCATAACAGAATTTTTAAAATGGATTTACTTTTAATAATTCTTAGTTTTGATTTAGTAAATCATTCAAATGGGACTACTTAAAATTAAAAAAAAAAAAAAAAAAAAAAAAAAAAAAAAGTAATTACATGCCATAATGAAATATATATATATTTAATTTAAATTATGGTTTTCTTTAATCGTCAATTGCGAAAATAATAATTTTTTGAAACTTTTAAGTAAAAATATTTTTAAACTGCTGATTTTTATTTAATTTATTTTTGTCAGAGTTACCACCATTTGACCGTACCGTTAAAATATAGTTAAATATATATATATATTTTAAAGAAAAGAAATCGATACCTGTAAAAATAATTATTTTGTGTTTATGTATAGAAAATATTAAAATTTTGCATATTAAAATTGACAGGAAACGCCGACTTTCGAATAACTGTCGGTAGCTTGGCACAAGTCCGATATGTATCATATATGCGTCAAAAATAAGCATCGAAATGGCAACATAAAGGTATCGATAAAGTGTCGTTTTTTTAACATTTTTGTATCGGAGCTATCGGTGGCGTTCGTATCTGTATCAGATACGCGATGCCGGACCGACACCTATTCCCGTATCGCTACGGGTATCGATTTCGCGGACAGTTTCGACACAGAAAAGTTACGAATCGCTGGCATCATAATGATACCTTTCATGTTTGTCGTAAGATATCATTTTGGTGTCAATATGATAGTTCTGTGTTTGCTGGGTGATTACATATATTTACAACCAAATTATACCGATGTTCGAAGTCTTTCTTATAGATTGTTTCTCGTTAAACTGGAAAAAATTAAAACACGAAAGCTCGTATATTACTGCAATTATTACATACTATCGATTAACTGTTTTTTTTTTGTTTTTTTTTTTTTTTTTACTTTCTCTTACCCATAAGGTAGAGAAAGTATTGTTTTTTGATAAATTTTCGAACGCGAGATTTTGTTATATTTACACGCTTTGAGGTGCCCTGAATACGAAAATCATGTTTTTAGCAAATGGTCTGTGCGTCTGTGTGTGTGTCTGTGTGTCTGTATGTGTGTCTGTGTGTGTGCTTGTTATCAGCATATCTCAAAAACAAATTATGGCAGAAAGTTCAAACTTGGTATTCTAAATGTGTATCATATAGGGATGATACAGTAAGCGTTTCGTTAAGATCAAGCAAATAGTTCGTGTACAGGGACAATCAAGAGAATTCTAATACATTACGTCAATGGGGGAAATTGCAGGTAAGAAGAGTTTAACGTCTATGGAGTACACTAAACCAGACGAAACGAATGTATATTTTTTGTAATAGAGATAGTTAACTGGGAAAAAAAAATTCTGTATGTAGGAGCCTCGCCTTCCCCCTGGGAAGGAAGTCCCCCATCGAGGGGAGTAAATTTTCATGATGGGTATCATTCAAAAGAGCTCGCCAATACCTTTAAAACTAATGGTTGAACTATAAATCTGTGATAATTTAAAACAAAGATATAGATTTTTTCTACTTTTAACGAATTGCGAGTAAAATGGACTTTTTTTGGATATTTAATGTTACATTATTTCTCTAATATAGAAATCGTCTGCATTATCATAAAAGATAATTTTTTTAAATAATAATTTTAATAAGTTATTTTTTAAAAACATAATTATTTTTTAATAACCAAATTAAATTCTATATAAATGTAGGTGCATTAATTAAACGGGGGGTAGAGGGGGGCGGTAGCCCCTCTCACACAGAACTAATTATCGTATAAAACTCTTCTGAAGCCTAATTTGAATTGTTTAGCATATGTTTACATGACAGTTCTCGTTATCTTACCTCTTAATCTGCAACCTGTATTTATAGTATTAAATTTCAGGGCAAGAGAAAGTCGTGTGAGTGACACACCAGATTATTTTTTAATGTCAGTGACACATCGGAACATTTAAAAAATGTGATGCCAACTCATATGTTCTTTTAATGCTACTGTAGCCCCATTTCCTTTTGTTTGAAAATGACTTATTTCCAAAATCTTAAGAAAAAGTAATATGTTTATGAAATAAATTTGCATTCATATTCTTTGTTAATAAAGACTATAATCTATCTAAAAAGGTATTAGGTATTGAAGCAAAAGGTAAATTATTAATTTAAGCGTTCGTGAAATATTTAAATTTATTTGCAATACGTTTTTGGAAAAAAAAAAAAAGTGACGCATGAGAATATTAAAAAACTTATATGTTCTATTAATACTACTGAAATCCCTTTTCATTTTGTTTGTAAAATATTTCTTTTCAAAATTTTAGGAAAGCTATTTTTCGGATGTATCAGTTTGCAATTTCCCCCCTTTAAAATCAACAATTTTCAATAAGATAAAATTTATGATTTTCATAGATTATACAATTATTTTCATAGATTATACAATTATTTTTCAATTAACTAGATTACCAAACTTTAGCATATTTTCAAGTTCTTCAAAATTAAATGATTACATATATTTACAACCAAATTAAACCGATGTTTGAAGTCTTTCTTATAGATTGTTTCTCATTAAACTGGAAAAAATTAAAACACGAAAGCTCGTATATTACTGCAATTATTAACATACTATCGAATAACTATTTTTTTTTTTTTTTTTAATTATTATTTATACGACGAAAGCTAAAAAATAAATTAATAAATGAATTAAATGGAATATAAGAGCTAGTGATTGATAAGAATGAAAGTAAAAGTGCGTTAGGAATACTACAACAGGAAAAAAGTGTGAACATAGATTGTTAAATATATCATTGAGGAATTGTTGGATTAAATACGAGAAGAAATTTATTTAGTTTAACGCATAGTCGTTAGCGTTTAGTTTTTATTTATTTATTTATTATTATTATTTATTATTATTTTTTTAGAATAATCTTGTATATTTTTGTTATGTTTTATATTTTGCTAATATTTTTTTTAATAGTAATTTATAATAAAATTAATAGTAGATAATTACCGAAAAAATTTTAATGATGCATTTTATAAAAATCTAGTGGTAGCTTAGCTGTCAAATAATCAGATAAGTCCAAAAAACTTAGGAAATTTGTTAATATAATAAAATAACTAGTTTTTTAATTTAAACCTGTACTATTTTGTAAAATAAATAGAACGTGATGACCATGAATGGAGATAAATTTGGGAAAAGCATCCGTTAAAATTCAAATTTGACTAAAAAAGTTTCTTGCAGATGAACAAAATGCAGATCTGTGTTATTAATAATAATAAAAATAAATAAATAAATAAATAAATAAATAAATAAATAAATAAATAAATAAATAAAAGCTCATTACTATTTTTACCCATAGAAACGATGGAGAAAAATTTACCAAGAGTTTTAAAAATTAAATCATTTAAACACTATGTGTAATAAAAGTTTTTTTTTTTTTTTTTACAAATACTCATGTAGTTACTTCAAAAGTAAAATATTATTAATAATAGAAATCACAAATTCAATATATAATTTTATTATCATTAGAAAGTTAAAATAACAAAATAATACCAAGAATAATAAGATAGCTAAAACCTTTAAAAAATCACATATAATATGTTTAATAGTTCAAAAATTAGCACATTAAATTTTAAGCAAATTGTAATTTCTTAAATTTGTTCCTAAGAGACATGAAAATATTCATGTTGCCTATATCACATGTTGTAATTTTCAGTAAAAAATATTTTTTTTTTCTTTTTCATTTAGATAAAATTTAGATAAAATTTACATTCTTTTTTTTTTTTTTTTTTTTTTTAATAAAGGAAATGGAAATATTTTTTCACCAAATTCACTATAAAGTTTTATTATCATTTGAATGTTAAAATAGTAAAATAATACCAAGAGTAATAAGATAGCAAAAACATTTAAAAAATCATATATAATAAGTTTATTAGTTCAAACATTCGCACATTAAATTTTAAGCAATTGGTAGTTTCTTAAATTTGCTCCTAAGAGACATGAAAATACTCATGTTGCCTATATCGCATGTTTTAATTGTCAGTAAAATATACATTTTTTTTTTTTTTTTTTCATTTGGATAAATTTAGATAAAATTTACATTTTTCCCCCTATATAATAAGGAAACATACTTATATATATATATATTTATATATATATATATATGAATAATCTCACGAATGAATTTGACATATTTGTTTGCCAACTTGATCCACAAATTCGATTTTTTTTTTTTTTTTTTTTTTTTTAGTTCCGGCCACTTGAACATTTCAAATTCAAATAATATATTTCTATCAAGTTAATTAATAATTTATAGACGCCATTTTGAAACAAGATTGAGGCTACTTGATAGGAAAAAAGAAATTAACTTACCTTGCCGAAAGAGCTGGAAGGACTAGTTCTCATCTTGCGAAAAAATCGCATTTGCTGTTAACCCTTTTTTCAAAAGATTTGAAATTATGATAGGAACTTTGCTTACATAGAAATGGACATAACTATTTTAATAAATCTTAGGGCTTAGGATGTTTAAGAAGACAAATCTGCAGGAAAATTAGCGTTCACTATTAAACACTATACCACCCATTACAAAACATGGGATATATTTGATTTTATCGGAAGTGGATAGATGGAATTTGATAAATACATGGAGTTACATGCCCTTTTAGCTGACAAACCTAGCTTAAATATTCTCAATTTTACAAAATTTAGCTTCACATTTAATCCTCTTTTTACCAATCTCAAAATTTGCCATAAATGTAGTTTTCTCGGAAATGAGTTTAAAAATATTGATAAAAATTAACATTACAGGGTTCTTGGACATTACAAACCTCCATCTCACTTATTCTCAATTAGAAATAATTTGTGTTCATTTTTAACCTCCGCACTTCCCGTTGCACAAAATATCAAAAATGTATTCCATTTATTTAATGTAATATAATATAATTTAATATCTTATATTTATTTATTTTAGAAAATGTTGGAACTATTCGAATAAAAATTTATGTTAATAGTTTTTCGGATGACAAACCCATCTGATGTATCTACATCTTTGGGAAAATTACCATTCTTTGTTAATCCTCACTCAGTCCGCAGCTAAATAATTCGGTTTTCCGTAGAAATGGATCTAACAATTCTTATAAAAACACCTGTTTATATGTTTTTAGATGAAAAATCTATTGTCCTTTGCCTCACTTTCATGAAATTTAGAATTTACGATTAACCCTCACTAGATTTTATGAGAAATGGGTTAAACGACTTTGTTAAAAATTTCCGTTTGTAACAATAAGAAAATATTATATATATATATAAATCTCTCTTAATATCTTGTGATTACCTAAATGTTTAATAAAAATAACATATTATATGTTTTGGATATAAAATAACAAAAATATAAAAAACTTTTTAAAAAAGTGTATGTTTATTCTATTATGTTTGATTACTTTTGAAAGAAATTAATTTAGCATTTTTCATAAATCAATAAATGCATTTATTAAAAGAAAACTTTTGTACAAAATTAATTAAACTTACAAAGTGATAAAAATTTTCCTTTAATTATCATCATGCATGTATACACTTTATGAACATCAAATTATTGACAGTTTCCGTGAAAAAGTATGACATCTACAACCTTCGTAAGATCTAAAAGCACATTCCATCACTTCTTTTAAAACAGAAGAGCGTTATACACTTTCATTGAATTTCTAATTTTGTATTTCAGCTTTATTACTAATATATCGGAAATCTAAGTGCTTTTGCTCCAATACTGATCAAATAGATAAAATATTTGTAATGCAAATGTGAAACATTTTCTAGAAATTCCCGAGAGCCATTTCCATCTAATATTCATTGATTCGGAGGTCGAAAAAATGCATTTTTCGTAATCTTTTGTACATTCTTTTATATTTTTATTACTTTCATACCAAGGAAATTATGTTTGAGAAGGTTACAAGTGTCATCATTTTACTGTAGTTAAATGTAAAATGAGATATAAGAAATAATAAAAATAAACTGCAATAACTTATAAATTTCCTATTTATTACTTAACATTATTTTTTCTTATTTAAATTATTGATGGATGATAATTGTATATAAATACTATAATTATTTATATATATATTTATATCCTAATATAACTCAAAATCAAAAAATATAATATTAATACATATTTAGCATAATTTTTAAAATGTTAAGTTGTTGTTTTTTAATTAAGTTTCATTTATAGAAACATTCACAATTATAAAATTGAAATAAATTTGTTTTATTTCAGTAAAACAACATCCAACGAATATACAAAAACATATATAAAACTAAACTAAAATTTCAAGAATCGTTTCATACATATGAAATACAGGTATATCTAAGGAATTTTTAACAATTTAAATTGTGTTTTATACTGTTAGAAGGCTCCGCTCATTTTAAATTTTAGAGCTTTAACCGCTCAAAGGCAAATATACGTTTCACTAACTATATATATTGTTAGTGCAAAACACAAGATGAAAGCAAAATATTTTGTAATAAATTCCCATACTTTATATCATATTTAATACACAATATTTAGTGTTTTATCGTTTATTTAAATGAAATAATGTATGCAATATTCTATCTTAATGTTCCCGAAATTATCAGTAATTTGCTACCATTTTGGGCGGAAATTTATACAGCAAGCACACAATGAATAGCGGCGACAATAACTTGTTTTTATAATTGATAGAGAAATCTGTGATTTCTAGAACAAAAAGAGATGATTCAGAATCTCATGAGAATTCAGGATCGAAATTGAATCTTAAGGAGATAGGGTTTTTTTAAATCAATTATTAATTGAATCAGTCATTTGAGAAACACCTCATGTCCACTTTTGGCCAAAATTGAGTTAGACATATTAAATTGTTGGGGAAGGCTAGACAAATCCAATACGCATAAAACAATTCATCTCCACTTAGTAACCATGGTGGAATATCCTTTGAAAATATCCATTCTTTTGAGAAACACCTCATCTCCTTCCGTGTGACCACGACTTTAGTGTAATCAAACGAAAAATTAAAACAACTGACAGGATTTACACAGTAAAACAGTATCCTGAACTTATGTTGCACTCTGCTGCTATTCAGGACAAGTTTCTGGTGGAAATAGTAGAAAGTGGAAAAGTAAAGGATTTTAAATCATGGTGTGGTCAATTTTATAAAAAAATTGTAATATCTACGGAGACTCAAGCAAGGAACATCCCAAAGGAAAGCAAAATAAAATTCAACATTTCAACTTTTATGGAGTTTCATTACTCTAATAAACATGTAGGCCAAGTTAAAGTAACAAACTTTATTGGTGGACTCAATGAACAAACTTTTGACTTGAAAAAACCGGGAACTGGTTTACCAGAGCTTCCAAAAATCAGTGCTTACCCGCAAAAATGTGGTACCTATTAATATCAACAAAATCAATGACCTCAAGAAAATCGAAGCCTATATACCTGCAGACATTGTTGGTGAATTGTATTCAAAAATTTATGACTGGCCAACTATTGATATGGATGACATTGAACTATTTTAAGAAACAATGTTTGGAAAATGTGTATATATTATTTGAAAAATGAAATACTGACTTTTATTAATAATTTGAATTGTTTTACCTTTTATTTCATACCTGATAACATATCGTTTAGTCAGTCATTTGAGAAACAACACATCTCCAACAACGTTTATAATTTTTTTAAATATCAAAATAAAAATAATAAAATTTTATTTTGGTAGAATTAGCTTACCAAACCCCTGTAGAAACATATAAAAATATTCAAAAAATATATGATGTTAAATTATGGTCCAGCTGGGGTTTTTTTTGATTTCCCGAAAGTTTACTTTTTTGGATATGTGGTGTTTCTCAAATGACCGATTCAATTGTTTAAAAAATAGTTCCAATTTTTATTGAAATCATGGTTTAAAAAAGTTTACGAATGATAGGTATTTACATCTACCAGATATTGTCTACTACTTTTTAAACAGTATGATGTTGATTGGTGCTTTATAGTTCTCTAAAATATTAGAAAAACAAGAGACACGGGGCATGGTCAAGTCTTGTTGAGTTTACGGACACGAGAATTGAGGGTTTAAGGGCTATCACAGGAAAACTATCAAAAACCACTCGGAGATGGGCGAGGAGGAGAACTATGAACACAGAAGGGTTGCGAAATTACATTTAAAGGCCAAAAGCTTAAAATTCGTTATAAGTTTTCGAATAATTATACCCACTAACCACCGCCCTATCACGTTAAGATTTCATTTCAGACCCTGGGGGTCTAGAACGAGCTTATCGAAATCCTCTCGTTATCGGAATTTCTCCGATTTGACATCACATTCCGACAGCTTTTCTTATTTCGCTAGAATGAACTTCTCGAATCGATTTCATTATCGGAATTCTCCGGTGAAATCGTTTTCTGAAATTTCGACAAGTCTTTTCCGAGTGGAATCGTCGTGAGATAAACAATTCTCAGTTCCAATGGCGTCTATCTTGGCATTAGTTGTTATTCAAGAAAATGAAAGAACAAGTTTTAAATATAATTAAATCTTAAAAATTAAGTTAAATGAAAATTGTTTATATATATATATATATATATATAGGTAACTAAAATTTTTATTTAAAAAGCATGAAGAATAACATTTTTTAATACTTAAAGTTATTGAAAATTAATTAAATTTAATGAAAATTACAATAAATAGCTATATATGTTTTCGGTAATTCAAATTCATATTAATCTCGTATAATATTAATAACATATCTATTAAGAATAACAAGCCTTGATATTTAATGTCATTAAGAATTAAGTTTAATGAAAACTGCAATTATATATATATATATATATATATTTAAACTAAAAGTCTTATTTAAAGTATATCTATGAATGATGTAAGTCCCAGTATATAAAACATTAATAAAGCTTATAGGAAATTATGATAAAGATTTATTTTCCCAGGAACTAAAATTTTCCTTTTTAAATTTTATTATAATTGGATTAAGTCAGTTTGAGATACAACATGTCAACTCTATATTCACTTGCAAAACTTCATTTATAAGTAGTTGTATAATAGAATCTAATAAGAATCTCATTTCTTAGTGAGGGAAAAGTGAGCCAATTAAAAAAAGAATAATAATAATAATTATTATTATTATTTTAAAAATCTAAATTAGACATATTATGTAAACTCACTTACAAAATGAAAATTAATTTTAAAAGACTGTTTTACTTTTTCTTACTTTGAAGAGGAAGAGAGATAATTTTTTAAGATGCTTAAGGGTTTAAAATTATACAGCATATTTTATGGTATATTGTAAATTCAAAAAGAAATTCTAGAAGCAGTACATACAAGCATGCAAATTACAAAAAGAAAAAAAAAAGAAAAAACTGATAAAAATTCAATTATATAATTGATTTTAAAATTATCTCTTAAATAAACAATATTTTAATATCAATTGCTTATATACATTTTTTAAAATATGCAATGCATTTAAATTTATAGTTATCTAAAGCTTTAGAATAGATTAATAATGTAAATCGAAAACACCAAATTTGCACACATAAGTGAATGATACATCATATTTTAATATAAAATTGCATCACAAAAGTAAATGAAAAGTAAGTGTGCCCAACCTGTTCAAAAGATTTTATATAAAATAATGATTACAAGAATTAGTAAAGTTTTCAGAAGCAAATATATCGATTGAGATAAATTATTTCACTGCTTTCGAGAAATACAAATGTAAACACATCATTTTGTATAATCATAAAAATTTTAAACTAGAAACAACTTACACAGCATTAATATTTCACAGCTGTCAACTATTTCATTTTCACCTTAGATTAAGAAATAATATTATCATCAAATTGCAGTTTTTTATTTGCTTTCTACAGTTAAATATTCCAAAAATTATTATTCAAAAAACTCTGATATTAAATCTTTTAAAAAATACAAAATGTTAAAATCCTTTCTTTCTTTTTTTGGAGGGGGGGGGGGGGATTTGCAGAATTTTTTTTGCGGGACTGGCAGTATGATAAATTCTTTGAAAAGTAAAATTAAAACAAAAATATATACTATGACGTTTGCTTTAAGACATGTTAATACAATAAATTAATTATAATAATACATGTACAAAAATAAATAAATAAAATAAATAATAATTTAGGAAATTTAAAAAAATCATGAAGTTAATGTTCATATGGACAAAGTAAAAACATATTACCTGTATTACATCCAGAGTTTTTTTATCCATAGTAAATAATTCCTCGTTCGTAATTGTGTAAAGAAATAAATGCTAGCAACTAACACTTTAAGGCGTAAAATCATTTACATTCACGGCCTTAAAATGCTGGTAACTGACAAAGATTGAATTTCGATAATAACACTGGTTTATTGTATAGAAAATACATACGTTATTTATTAAAAAATGAAGCTAAATACTCTTCTCTTATTAAATAAAATAGAAACACACGTTCACACTTTCGCAAGGAGAGGCAGCCATCTTTGTTTATCTAAAAAATCCAAGTGGAATCTCGCGGGGAGAATGAAATCATCCTTGTCTGTGATTGGTCAACTTAAACCGATTTCGAAAGCAGTTTGGGTGCTTTGGAAAAAATTTCATTCACCTTTCCGATAAGGTGGTTCTAGGGTATAAAATGCATGTCGGAATGATTTGGGTTGGAAGCCGAGCATTCCGCTAGCGAAATGTTTCCGCGTCGAATTCTTTCCGATGGGTTTGTTCTAGAGCCCCTGGATTGCTATGTGATTCCGAATCATTTATGTTACCCCTATTGTAAGTTTGCCGCACCGGTAGCGAATCATCCTGTATAAAGAACCTACTTTAGGTTTATATTTCTTTATTCTTTTTTTTAAAAAATTCGGCTTATTTCAAATGCTTTAGCAATAGTTGTTTAATGTAATAATTATATTCAATATCATATTCTTGTTTTGCGTTCTATCATCTAAATAATATCTATAAAATTTGGCAATAAATTGGAAATCTAGGCTTCTACTAGAGCTATGTCTTTCGCCGTACGCTCAAATAAAGTAATATATGAACTATTATCCAATTAATATGGATTAATTTTTGCATAATATATCTGTTTTATTCCTTTTTTTTTCTTTTTTCTTTCTTTCTCAAGAGAATGCCAGTCTATCATATCTTTCATACAGTGAATTACATTTTATGTTCCTTTATGATTCCCAAGTTCAGTCAAATATTTCGTGATAGTTTCTAAAATTCCAAATAGGAGAAAAATTTTTGGAAGATTGCAAATACAGTGTGATTTGTATCACGAAATTTTCAATGAATAACTTCAATGAGAGATATTTAAAACCTGCATGATTTTTGGATTATGTAGAAAACATTAGAATATTTCGTCACTTTGGAAACTCTCTCGCCACAAACACACAAAATAAATAACGGCGATAGTAACATTTATATTATTTACTATTTTAATAGAGATATAATTAATGATTGAATTAATATTTAATTTATTTTACAGGAAATATATTTAAAAAGAATAATTGTTACTTAAAAATGATATAGAAACTTAATATAGACATATTTGATAGAGACATATTTCATCTCAGAATTCCAATTTTTAGTACTACATGCAAGTCATTCTGGACTTTTATTACTAAATCCATAGAATATGTAAATCGTACATATTCTATGGTCATTCTAATATCGTACCCCATCGAAAGAAAATAAACACCACTCCTAAATAATCACGGAAAACATATAAGGGTTTAGTTTGTTACTGTCCAATGCAATGACAATACAATTTCAATGATCCGTCAACGATTAAATAATCGTTGAAACAGGAGAACGAAATCGTCCACTAAAATCTGTACAAATTAGTGTAAATGTTTGAGAGGCAGAGAGGGCCGATTCGCTGTTGTTCCTGATATACGAAACATAGAAAACATTATGGAAAACTTTTTTAAGGCTTGAAGTTTTGAAATTTCAAAACAATGATATTGTACGTTAATATTTTTCCATCTTATATTTCCTTAAGTAATTTCACAAAACTATGTCTTTTAAGTATTGCTTTCCGATTTGTATGGTAATTACAGATTTAATAATTTCTTTCATCTAGTAAATAAAACACTGTTACGTTGTATTAGAGAATAACAACATAATTTAATAGATTTTGTTTTCTTTAAGTATTAATGATCAAAATTTTATAATAATATAATTTTAATGAATGAGATAAAATCCAATAAAATAACACATTTATAAATTCAATCAATAAGTTTTAATACATTAAACAAATACTATTAAATTTTGCTCTTTTGAATGCTTTTTTGAATGAACAAAATTACATTTTGTTTATTGAATGGTAGGTGTAAATAATGTCGCCAACATTCATAATTAAATGATACAATGAAAGCAATAGTAATTGGTGATTTTACAAAAGACGACTTAAATAATTGCAAATAATAATAATAATAATAGTAATAGTGTATAAAAACTTTTTTCTTCATTCTTCAAAACTTTAAACTTTTATAATGTTCAAAATAAATAATGAATCTCTATTTATTTCAAATTTATATGTGTCTTTTGACATAGAAAATAGAGCGAGCTTGATTACATAATATAATAGTTTCCCATTAACAATTAAATAAAACAGAGATTTAAACTAACATTTTAAAAATAAGGGGCAAAAATAGAAGCCTTTAAAGAGTTGTAAATTATCCTCCAAATGTTATCATATTTCCAGTGTATATTATTTTGTACAGAAAACAAAATGTAGAAAGCTAAATTTCTTTTCTACGGGAATTACTATTTATTTTCTAAATTGAAAATAATGATTTATTATAGTGGATTTATATTACAAAATAAACGACATGAGGTGGCATAACGTCAGGAAGGAATCAGCAGGCACTCAGATGGTCGAAAATAGATGAGAAAAAATAATCAGGGTTGCTCTAAAAAAAACCTAAAAATATAATGGTCATTACTTTGCGCCCATGCAGTTTTTTCTAACGACGTCAGGGAGAAGTTAGTTTGAAAAAAAAAAAAAAAGTCAAACTTAGACATTGGTACGAAGATCGGCCAATAATTGTTTGTTATTAGAGATGTCTCTACAATCAAATTACATCATTTACAGTTACTTTTTTGTAGTTCAAGAATATCACTACATGAAACGACTTTCTAAACTCCATGATTTACACCATCATAAGTCACTACAAATCATGGCGTACAAAGCAGGATTATTTTCCCCTTCATAGGATGCTACATGAAAATTTTCTTTAAGACTGGACAAATAAATTATTTAAATATATATAAGTCTGTGGTCGGAATTGCAAGCAGGTACAGTTCATTATGTACTAACCGAAATCAAAATGACATATATTTCAGATAGGCACAAAAGTACGTTTCATATAAAATATTCTATAAAAAGAATAAATATTTCTTTTACAGAGTCACATTAAATAGTTTCCTATATTTTATGCTATGATAAGGAATAGCTTGAAATATATTTTAGTTTGTGATATGAAATTTTTGTTTTGTTTACAGTGCTAAATGCAATGCTATTTTTTTATTATGTATGTTGCACACAGGGTCACTCAAATTTGTTCGAAGGAAACAGAATGAGTGGTATGAGCTTCAATTCTCTAAATAATTTGAAATAATAATAATAATTGTTATTTTTAAATTTAATATCAGTCTTGAATATTTCATGAATGTAAATGCAATATTCAAACAGGGGTTGGAGTGGCAGTATATTCACCTCACCTAGATGTGCATTTCGCAGAAAATAATTTGTAAAACAAATATTAATTTTTATAAATTACTCTGTAAATGTAATAAAATGTCGACAGTAATATAAAATAAGAAAAAAAATATTATGAAAGATAAAGCAGATTACAAAAATATAAAAAAAGAAAGAAAATAAAGAAATGAAAAAAATGAATAAATAAATAAAACAAAAATAAAATAAAAAGTGTATTTAACAAATACCACATGCAAATTAGCGCCTATTCCATTAGTGCACAAGCTCTTCAGTATGTATCAACAATATCTTAAAAACCTCTTAGTGTGGAACATAATCTAAAATGTTGGATAGTCATAGGCTCACGGGAATCAGCCTGAGTAATCTGCAATATAAATATATATATATATATATATATATATACAAAAGAAAATATCTGATACAGTCATACATAGTTAGCAGTCTAAAGCGTGCGACAGCAGCTAATCTTGGGTATCAGTAATGCAAGTGGGTCTCTCAATAAAAATCGCCCAGTTCCTGCCTTTAGATGCTTCTTCTGATTCTGATTGAAAGCTGTGCATGAAAATCCTATTTTTCAAATGCATTGAAATATAGAATGATAATGCTATCTTGTGTTTCTCCGAGGTTCCTTTCTGAACAAATAGGAACACGTGTTCTATTTCATGATGTCAAATTGTGCTATTACTCATTGGGAGGAAATTTTATGACCAATAATTTTTTAACATTAGTCTGCAATCCAATATGCTGTAGTATCTGTAATGATGTTTTTGAATAAGACAAAAAAATAATTCCTGTTAAAAGTAGACTTTCACATTTATTGTTGTTTAAGTGGAACAGCAATAGCCTGAATTTCTCCAACATAAACAACAATGAAGGAGCCCACAGGTAAATGAGAGTTAAAAAGCTCGCAAACGATATAATTCCCTGCACAATGGACACCATCTAACATTTAGTGTTCCATGAAAACATGCAAACATGCACTTTCTGGAAATCTAATTGCAATAATTAAATGAAAAGATAAAAAATAAGATGTAACGTTTGTTTAAGTTAACAGAAACATCTTGTTAGAATTTTACATATTCAGCAATAAATATATAAAATACACACATGTCCATAAATTAAGGATAATTCAGATTCACACTGAAATCGAACATTAAGGTAAAAATTTCACCTGTAGAAATACCACACACATCTTTAATAATAATATGCAAATTATAGGAAGGCATCAGATGACGCCGATATGATGTTACAATGACGAAAGTGTAAGAAGGGGGTAGATATGGAATGGAAGAAAAGAAGGGAAATTGTTCACAAACGTTCTGTGTGCCGCTCAGTGCCACAACCGAATGGATATGAAACAGAGGACGCATGCAGATAATTTTTTACGTGGTAGAATTATCGGCCAACTAGAATGTGGGCGTACTCAGATAGAAGTATCGGGTGAACTTAGAATCACCCAAAATGTCATCTCTAGGCTTTGGCAACGATTCCAAAATGGTGAAAATGCCAGTCGACGTTACTGTACTGGTCGGCCCCGAGTTACAATTCCGAATGACAACCGGTATTTGGCAGTAACTGCCAAAAAAACCAGATAAAGCACATCATCGGACCTGTCTCGTCAGCAGTCTGCAGCCACGAGTGCCACAGTTTCAAGACAAACCCTGTATAGACGTTTGCGTTATATTGGTCTATATGCTCGCAGGCCTGTTAGATGTGTTCCACTCACGGCAACGCATTGTGCCAGCGGTTAACTTGGAGTAATGAACATGCAATGTGAACAACGGCACAGCGAGTTTGTGTGATGTTTTCCGACGAGTCCAGGTTTAGCTTGCAGTGTGATTCAAGCCAGACTTTCATATGTAGAACATCAGGTACCCGTTACCACCAAAACAACATCATTGAACGACACCGTTACTGTGGGCAGGAGTGCTTGTTTGGGGGGGGGGTCATATTTGGCACCAGAACAGATATGCATGCTCAAAAAGGAAGAATGATAGGGTAAATTTATCGGGACATCATTCGGGAACAACATGTACGTTTGTTTAGGGGTGCCATGAGCCCAGAATATTTGTTTATGGATGACAATGCTCGTCCTCACCATGCAAACGTTGTACACGGATGCCTACAATCTGAAGCAATCGCCCGCATGGAATGGCCAGCATTCTCACCTGACTAGAATCCCATAGAGCATGTGTAGAACATGGTTTTCCGACGAGTTATAGTCCATCAACCACCTCTTACATTTTTACCGAAACTTTGGGGAGCATTGCTTACAGTAGAGTAATCTTCCCCAAGATCAAATAAAAAATTTAATACTCAGCATTCCTATGCGATGTAAGGACTGTATTTCATCATCTGAGAAACATATAATGTATTAACAATCATACCAACCAATTAATATTAAGTTTTTGTAAGGGATGTATTTTTTGTAATTGCTTCAGGGAGCAAAAATCGTAGTTTTTATAAATGGTATCCTGCATAAACTACCTTTTTTTGCTCTTGATCTTTTGTTTACTAAATCGACTTTATGAATAAGTCATGTTTGTTTTGCTTTTGAACCTTTATTTGCCTCATTATCCTTAATTTATGGACATGAGTGTATATTGTGAATATTTTAAATTATAAACGACCGGATATCTGTATTTAAAAATCAACGATCTTTGCAAGAATATATAACATAAAAAAATGTTACCTAAAAAATATTAATACAATTTTACATATCCACATTTTATATCTGTATTTAAAAATCAACGATCTTTGCAAAAATATGTAACTTCAAACATTGTAACCTAAAAAATAATAATACGATATATATCCACATTTTTTAAAACTAAACTTTAAATTGTATAAATTTATTCACTGTCATAACTAAATGAGAATCTGTAACTTATTAATGATATTTTTTTATTCTTATTGTACAAAATTTTCTTAATACTGGAGGGAAATTCGTAACATTTAAAAATAATTCAATGAAATTATATAGCACATACAATAATATATTGTTTTACAGATATATTTTTTTAACCGAATTTGTAAATAATTAAAATATAGTATTTTTAAAGTAGTAATTTTAAATACCATAATTTAAAAATATATTAAAATAAGAATCACTTTTATATAAGTAAATAATTTGTTGTGAATCGAAATTACATGCTTGAAAAGCAGCACTCCATTTATACAAAACATTTATGTTACGTAAAATTTAATTTTACAATGGTAATTCTACCTGTAATTAATATCTGTTACGCGTTAGTAAATTGTTGAAATTCTAATCTGAATTTGAATTATTGTCCAGAAATAGTTTAAATAAAATTAAGTTGTTTGCAGTTTGTAGTTGACCACTGAAATGTATTGTATTAATTAATGAAATTTCTGTAATATATGAGATTTGATATAAACTTGCTATATAATTCAATTTACGGAAGTTTGTACACATATAAAATCAGAATATAAACGAAAGAATAATATCTTTCGATTCTTTAAAATAATTAAACAACCTATTTAATATGTATATATTTGTGATGGTTAGTCTTAGATAATTTTAATAAAAAAATTATAAAATGTTTTTAAATTATTTCAAATACGATGTTTTCTAGACTTCTTTGGGTAGGAAATTCAAAAATTCGAGCAATCAACCCTACAGTTTTCAACTATGTTCAATGTTTAGTTATCTATCTATCTTTCTTTCTTTTTTTACTTTTTGTACATACACATGTAAAAAGTATTGTATTCATGAGAAATTCCATTTTGAGATTTTGGTGTATTTATAAGTTTTGGTGTCCCCTGAGTTCATTTTAGCTACTTTTATTGTTATGTATGTACTTATGTATATACGTATGTATGTGTGTATGTATGTAAGCTAACGCGATAACATCTAAACGACATCATTAATTGAGCCCAAAGTTGCTACGTATGTTATAGATTACCGTGACATGAACATGATTATGGTGAGTGCAAATGGTAAATATACCGCAATATTCTTTAACCACATTTCTTGCAACCATGGAAGCCTCTGCGCAAGAGCGGATTGAACGAGTCCAGTGTTAAAATAGGGTAGACTGAGAGAAAACAAGCGATACGCGAACACCGAATAACTGGATGTTTTCCAAATAACTATCTCTCGGCCAATTTTGCATATCTCCAAACTTTTGAACTCGACCTCACAGCTAGCCGTAGGAAACGTGGTCGCACTATATGTTTCGTTTTTATGCGATTTACAGGCACATATCTTATTTCAATAGTAAGGAGGAATTGTTTAAGTTTTATATATTTTTAGCTGAAATAAAACCTTGGTAGAATTAAAACTGGAAATATGACGCAAAAAAAAAAAAAAAAAAAAAAAAAAAATTATTATTACTATTTATTTTTAAACATAATGTATATTTAAGAGTTGTTTATCATTTTTAATAATATACAAAACCTTAACATAATAGATCGCTTTCGGGCGACTTGCGGTTAATATTTATACATGTTATTATTTTTTTGTTATTCAATTTAATCACATTAATTACTGTTTTCCTCTAGCCTAATGTTTTTAACCATAACTGAGTGGATTTTACAGGGTACTGAGAAAAGAAAGTACCAAATAACTGAGTTGTGATCCTTACATAGCATGGCATACATTCTTTTATATTATCTTTCAGACTTTTTTTATGTATTTCAAATCACGAGTAATATTTATTTTTTCCTCTGTACATTGTTGCATTAGTGACATTACTTTTCTCCTGTTATTTTATACATTCTTCTTAACCTAGGATAAAGAATATATTTATTAATTTATTTATTTTTAATTACACTTTTGTAAAATTGACGTCAGTTTCCATAATCGGTTTGATGAAACCTGAGATTATATTATTAAAGAATATTTGAAGAAATGACGTCAGTTTTTAACATTAGTTTTCGGAATTTCGGCTGTTATAATTAAGACTTTTTGTTTGCTTCTAAATTTTTTTCTGAACATATATTTCACTGTTTATTACATCGTTTAGCTTGTTGAATTTTAAAAATGAATTTACTTGCGTATAGAAATTGCTTGAAAAATATATTGCAGGTTGAATTTTAAAATAACACATTCGAATACTACATATAACACACATTGCTCTCTATTTATATTAACTACTATATGCGGTCCCTTAACATTACTGAACAATTCTTGCTTACCAACGCTTACAAATTATTTAAATAATATTAAGGTGAATGTTTCAAATGGATGTCAAGCAGATAAGCATTTTTTTTTCTTTATATACAAAGCGTGACAGAGTTTGATATTTTCTATTAAACAAACATCTAAATAAATAATCACAAACTGTTATAAAAGATAAAGTTAATTACAAGATTAGACAATTACTAAGAGAACAAAACTTATTAACTGGATTCTTATTTTTTCCCAATTAAATATGAATTGACTTATTGTTTTCCAATTAAATATGAATTACATTTTCTACAGCATAAAATTTGTAGGTAGCAGGTATTCACGTAGCTGAAATTAATGATTTAAGACGCATTAAACAATACTTTTCCATATTGAAATTGCCTTCTGAACAATAAACTCCAAGTTTGTGAAAGTATTCCCAAACATACAATTAATGGAAAAAAATAGTAATGAACAATTACGTCTTTGAAACATGAAATAGCCTTTGAAAGTTTTGACTTCCGTACGACGGAGTACAAAATTCTCGTTATTTATTGCAGTAAACAGATAAAATTACATTTAATAATTAGAAATAAATAAACAATAAAAAAATATATTCTTTTAGGTACGCCTTCGAGAATTAAGGCGTATCTTTTGCTTAATAAAATAAATTTTTGATTTTAAATGTTTTTTTTTTCTTTTTCTAAAAGTTTATTAATTTGATTAATTCCTTTCATTTAATCATACTGCATTACAATCGTCTTTTTATACTGCATTACAACTTGCTTTTATGCGTACATATAGATCATATTAACTTATACAGTCTATTACATTGAGTATAGCAGTATCAACAGGCTTTATATTTTTTTTTTTGTGTAATGCCTTAGAAGGGCATTACGATAATATATTTTTAAGTTTTTATTATTATTATTATTATTATTATTATCTTTTTCAAAAAATATGATAGACATTTTATTTTAAGTCTTCTGGCCTTCGATTTGTTTCTGTGTACAACAAAAATATGTTTTCATTCCATTTATGGTAATTAAAGAAAAAAATAAGATAATAATTTAAAGAATCCTTCCTAGATACAGTCTAACTAAACAAACTACAGTAATGACAAAAGAAAATGATTAGTGGTCAACTACTGCCGATAGTAGCTGAAGTTATACTAAATATATGCAATTCTTATTTAATTCTCATCCATATTTATAAAGTCGAATTCTTCCATTTAAGGAACCTAAATAAGTACGATAGAAAAAAAAATATATATATGTTAAAACCTTTAAATAAAAATGTCAATTAACTACACATCGTAGATTTGGTTGTTAGGACTAAACACAATAAACCTCTTATGTCCATTCATTTGTTGGAATTTCGTTGTAGCATTTAGTTGGCAATATTCAGATCAGTATATAGATGAATATAATAATCTAACCTATACTAATCTAACTTACTAATTTAAACTATAACTATATAATTACGCATAACGTCCAAGAATATTCATGTTACTGCATTCTTAAAAACCATAATCTAGTTTATTTTTAATTTACCTTCAACATCTAATGTACAATTTTTTTCCATAGTTCTAACTTAATTAAAATTTTCTCTGAAAGAAAAAAAATTTCTTTAGTTTTGGCTGAATATTTATGTCTTGTATTTTTTTAATACAATTTTCTTTTTTAACATTACATTTCTTAACTGATGTAGTGATTAAATTACTTAAAGAGTCTATTATTGTTTCAATGATATTTTGCATGATAACGATTTTGGAAAAAAAAAAATCATATTTTTAGACTGATGTACTCTAACAGTGACATTTTTAACTTGATAACCATCACATGTGTTTGTGGTTCGCTGTTAATGATACATGCTTGTATAAGAAAATGTCAAAACAAAGAAATACCTAAAAATTTAAAATATTTTAAAATCATTATATCTCGTACAATTCTTTAACATAATATCTTAATTACAATAATCTTTTACATTTCTCACCATCTCTTTCTGAAACTCGAACTGTTGATAGAAATTATGAAATTTTCTGTATCTTATGGATTTAAAAGGGCACAGATGAATTTAAAGAGTTAAAGCATTTTATCATTTTTTTCTCCCTGTGAAAAATTAAAAATAAATATATTGTGAAAAGTACATTTCATACAAAAAGATAGAAAAAAAAAAAAAAAACTTTCATTCCAGTTTTTATATTTTACTTAAATAAAAATATACATTTGAAAGTTGAAAAAATAAAAAAAAGAAATCGTGATATTTTATTTATTTATTTATTTATTATTATTATTATTATTATTATTATTATTATTATTTTAAGATTTAAACTATGTAAATGATTTTTTTTCTCTTAATAGAGATAATATGCAACTGAATATTTATGATATTGTTGTTTTTTATTTTTATTTATTTTAATACAGAAATTGCATACAATTTCAAACAATCTAAAATGTCAAACATATCAAATCAACATATTTCTAGTATTCTAAATGATGCGAATTCCATTAATCCATCAATTCAATTTTCTTTTGAACTAGTAAACGGTAATAAACTCCCATTCTTAGATATCTGAATTGAACTTGTCCATTATGGTGCTCAATCTAAATTTAATCTAATTTTAATCCTTATATTTGGGTATAGATATGTATTAGTTATCGCGTGCATCAGATTGGGTTATTTTGCTGTCAGATTGGCAAAATTTTAATTTTAAATTTCAAAACTCTGTCCTCCTTGGCGTTTTTTTTTTTTTCTTGTATTTGGCGATCAAAAGCGTAACACGAAAATGTACATGCCTGATGCATGTATTGTACGAAATGTAATATGTATTATTCATTGTACGTATATATGGCATGTAATATGTATTGTAAGAAATGTTTGTTTCATATTATTCATTACTCTTTTAATATAAGTTGTTAAAATAACCATGGTTTTTGAGAGGAATTAAATATTTTCGTCAGATAATTTGGCGATATTCTTTTCTTTGCCAAGGATGACAGAAATGAAATATATTCCGCTGCAACTTAGTATCTTATATCAGATATTTTATTTATACATTTAAAAACAAATTTTACTTTAAATTATGATAGAACATTTATCATTTTCCTTTGAATTACTATATTATTAGAATATTAAAATTTAAAAGCATGGAATATAAAAAGTTTTTTTTTTTTCTGTTTTAATCTTATAATTATTCTTATCTTCATCCTCAACGTTTCCCATCTTTATTAACTTGAATTTTAGCATACTCAAAACCTTCTCATCACTTCGTTAAAATTTATTAAACCTTTCCAAAATCTTTTTTTATTTAAAATGATACAATTACTTTAAATGTCCAATATTTCATAAGATGTCCTATTTTAAAGTTTAAACATATTTATAAAAATTATTACTTAAAATAATTAATAAAACTTATTTTTCTGGTTTAGCCATATTGTTTTCCTTTTTATAACTACAGCTTTTGCCATCTTTAAAATATTTAAAATGATGAGGTCATTTTATAGAAAAATTATCCATTATAGCATATATTTCACTCCTCCATAGAAATTGATTTTAAAATCGTCTGCTTCTTTTATACTTTTATTTTAAAAGAATTTTAATAAGAATTAAATTACATATTAGTCGTTTAGCATTTTAATCCAAAATAGCTTTAGACATATTATATTTCAATCATCCATAAAAACTGATTTTTAAAATCGTCTGCTTCTTTTACACTTTTATTTTAATAGAATTTTAATATAATTTAATTTATATATTAGTCATTTTAGCAATTTTATCCTAAGTAGCATTAGAAATAATACATATCACTTCTCCATTAAAATTTATAAGACCCCACAATAAAATTAATTTGTGCTTAATATCAACTCTACGAAAATGTTTATCAATCGCTTCCAAATTTTGACCTAAGGTTCAAATCTCAATCCTTTGGGTTTTACCTCGGCTACAACGTTTTCGTCTTTATTCGTAAATAATAATTTGAATGTATTAAATAGCTTACTGCCATATAATTCAACGTATATCTTAGTCACAGCAACGCTTGGCCGGGTCTGCTAGTACAACAATAAATGTCAGATTTTATATTGTTTCGTATTCAGGATTCGTGAATTGCCTTTGAACGAAAGGCAAATTTTGCAGAGGTTCAAAAAATTATTTGAACAGATAATTCTAGAAGATAACAGGTCTATAAACAAACGTCAGTATTACAAGAAAACACGACTTAAATAATAGCTGACACCACCAAATACCCAACATAAACTATAGTATAGCATTAACTCCCACAAAGGCTGTAATCAAAGAAGCTTCCGTTCTTCTTTACGTGCAATCATTGCTTTGGCGAAACGGACTGAATTGGCGCAATGCGATTCCTTAAATAACTGCGTAGAAAATTTAGAATGTTTCAAAAGCTTCCCAACGGATCAAGTTAGAGCTTATACGTTTGGTATCTACATATAATAGGAATTGGCTCTCCTAGGCCGCCAAAAAAGTTGCAAGGGAGGTGTGTTGGTGTTAGGGATTAAGGCCGATTGACAACACTGGGGTCCTAGGCCTGAGGGGGAGTGCCTTCCGTGGAGGTCTTTCTAAGGAGTCCTAGCCCGTATTTACGCAAGTTTCGGAGGAAACCACGGAAAACTCCGAACGGCTAGGCCGACGAGCGCGACCGGGGATCGAACCCGGCACCTCACGTCTACCAGCTTTGAGCGCAGAACCGCTCAGCCGCTGGTGGGCCCCGTTGCAAGGGAGAGACAAAGTCTCCAAATTTGTGCCAAAGCCATTTTTTTTTAAATTAAGCTTTTTAACGGGTTTTTAAGGAAAAAACATGCTATTTTAACGCGAGAAAAAGCTAGAAATGCTGAAAATTGATTTTTTTAAAAAATCTGATTAAGCCTCTTTGAAAGATTTTACTAACAAGATATATAAAGTAGAGTGATAAATGGTAACCCTTAGGAAGGTCCAAGATGAGTCATGTGGCATGCTCTCCTTGCACCTGCGTATTCGGTGGATTCCTTGGTAACAGCTTATTTTCAGTAAATTTCTATGGCAACGGTTTGGAGATTGTTCTTCGCATAACTCATAACCGCCAATGTTTTTGTTTACTTACGTAGTTTAATATTCTTTTGTTCTAAATCATTTTGATTTTGATTTTACTTCTTTTTTATTTCATATAGGTGAACTTTAACCGTCAAAATGCTTAAAAATAGCTGAAAAAAATTACTATCTGTTGTTAAATTTAGCTCCTTATAAGTTTAAATTTTCTTTTATAAAAACTTTTAAACTTTGTTGGGAAACGATGAAAAAAAAGGTATTTTATTATTTATTAAAATGTGAAATATGTGTAAAATTATTTTAAAAACAATTTATTTCGGTCATAGGACTGTCGTGTTACCTAATAATAATGATAATTTGTCGAACTGATATTTTAAATGCCAAAATAGCGATAAAGGTCCAAACACAGCAACCTATTGGAACATGTCACGTGATTAATCTTGAGCCACGGTATGCTAATCTTTCATCCATCGAATCAGCACTCTAATATATCTATATATCGTTGGATTTTACATAGAAATAACTACTATTAATTACACAATATTAACGATATTGTAAGAAAATTATATATATATATATATATATGTTTATTAATTTATTTTTATTTTTTTAATCCTTTGTATATATATATATATATATATATATACACTCAACGGAATTTACATGTATGCATCATTAAGTCTGAGCCGTGATATTTATTTAATAAATATTCTTTTAATTACCGTACCACTGGAAGTTTTATTTTTCATCATCAGTTTTATTTCTTTAACAAAATTTTGATGTATTATATGCAAGAAATTGTCAAAATATGCCAATATTTTATGAATTTTAAATGAGGAGCATTTTTGAATATCTATTTTTTCAAGATATTCCATAACCAACTTAGACTATTTTATAGCATCTTAAGTAAGAAAATTTTTCTCATGAATAAAATATGCTGTGCTAAGCTATAGGGAAAATACTTTGTGCAAATTTATTCGCATTGAGATACACTTTTTAACGACACCTTTCAACTTTTGATGGTCTTTTATAATAAATTTCCAAATATTATATAATTGTAATTTAATTTTTACTTTCTGCTATCGTTTAGAATAGAAGAATGAAGTATATACGTTAGTAAGAAACTGCTTGATATTTTGAAAGTGATATTGAAAATATTTTTTTTTTTTTGTGATTTTAGTTGAATACATTTCTGAAAAATTTTACTTTGTATAATTCTGTTTTATGTTTTATAAGAAAATTATTAAAACGATCATTACAATAATAATAATAAAAAAAAAATCAGTTATATTTTACACATTTAGTAATTAAAATTCGTTAGTGTTTAATTACGAATATATTTTCTATTCTAATACAGTAAAACATGTTTTGCTTAACCAGGCAGAACGGGCACCATAAAATGTAACATGAGAACGGGTATGGGGTTTCAGCACACCGCAAACATATTAAATAACATAAGTACGAAAGAAAAAATCTTTAGAATTCAATCTGTTAATGAAATTCATGATAATTACAAACTTTCTTGCGAAAATAAATAACTGAACTGTTCAATTATCGTTAGCTTTAAAAATTAATAAAAAATAAATTAAAAGCATTCGCATTTTTCACCTTGTTCGAAAAACTTAATTTTTTCCATCTTGCGCACTTAATTATTTTCTTTACAATATTTACTGTAATAAAAATGATACAATAATTTGGATAAGAATACTGAGACATTATTATTCATAATAATATTGGTGAACATAGATCATAAACTCAATTTTTTTTGCAGTTTTTACATATTTTCAATTTATAAGTGTTCTATAAAAATGAAAAGAGTCTGAATTCACCGTTTTCATACTCTCTCCACGGAGGATGACCTTGGAGACAGGTACTGAAGGACCCGACCACTTCTGTTTATAGAGAGACAGCATATGAATATTTCCGGTCATGGGGTGTCAAAACATCTCGTGCCCGTCCTGCCGGGTTAAGAAATGTTAAAATTTACTCTGTCAATGAGATTGATCAAAATGCACCTCAGTATTTATTATCTTAATCTTTAATGTCGTAATGCAAAAAAATATAAAATAAAAGTTTTTTTTTTAAATAATTTTTTAATTTAAAAATCTGATTTATAAGTGTTGGTTTGTTTATACATCTGTGTGCATTATCAGCGTATGAAAAACAACAAATAGCAAGAGGACGTCGAATATCCATATAATAAATCTGTATCACTTATGGATACTACACTAGACATTCATCGAGATCAACTAAATTGCTCATGTACAGCGACATCCGAGTTAATTCAAATGCATTACGTCTACGAAGAAACAGTGCGATTTTGATTTGGCCTGGGTTTTTAGGATTTAGGGATTCAGGTCACTAGGATTTAACAGCACGGACTGCGGTCATTGCGACATTTATCAAAAACATTTATGGTATTTTTGAGCGCGTCAAAAATTGTTTTCACTTCATTGTAGACTGTGCAATGACATCATCTGAAGCCACTTTAAATAACTTCTGTAACTATTAATAAAATAAACAGTTTTCTAGTCAGTATTGTATTGTTTTACAGTGTGACGTCAAAAACTGCATGTTTATTTCGGAATTTTCACCCTCTCAGCTGGTTTGTAACCTCAGGATCTATGGTAAATTTTCATCTTTTTGATGCTCTCTGTCACCACTCTCAGTTTTCTGGTCGAATGTCGGAACACCCTTTATGCACACACACACACACACATATAGATAGAGAGATAGATAAATAGATACAGATATATATATATATATGTATTATGCATATATCGCAAATCTGATACTTAAAAACTTTTATGACAATGGCGTTCAGAGGCTCTTTCTTTAACAACACATAATTAAATACACATTATACATAAAAAAAATAATGGTTTTCTTGTTTAAAATGGATTTGATTTACGAATGATATTTTACGCATTATACATACATACATATATATATATATACTTATTTATTTATTTATATATATAGTATCATTTAATATACTTTTTCAAAAATTCAAATTATTTCAATTTTAAAAGTTTTTTTAATATCGTTTAATAAATTTTCAATAACTTACTCGAAAGTTTTCAACGTTTTAAATAAAAAGTTTTATTTCATGAATAAATTATGCTATACTGAATTATTACGCAAGCACTTTAAGAAAATTTATCTTTCTTCTGATATCTTCTAATGATATATTTTACATTTTAACAGCCTATTACAATGTATGTCAATTCTTTCAAATATTATTTTATTTTTGTATACCCTTCATATTTAAAAGTGACATTTTTGTACTATTGTTTTAAATTATTTAGTTTAATGTACATTTTCCTCTGAAGTATTTTTTTCTTGACAAATAAGAACGTCATGTGCAGTAACATTTATTTTTCATAAATAATATGAAACATTAAATATAGCATGATCGCAATGCTTTTAATCAAAATATTGGCAAAGAGAATGAGAGTGTCTATGTGACAATAAACTACAAAAAATCAAACCATACATTCAAATATGGCGCTCTCTTTATGCAAAACACAATGTAGTTATTACTCCGCCTGAGAATGAATAGTTCTTGGCTAACCCACAAAAAATAATAACAGGAGACTTGGCGTTGGAATATTAAAACCCGAATAAACTACTACGTCTGCACTGAACTACTAACTTTTTGCACTGAAAACAGTACGCTTAAGGCTACTGAAACAGCAGTATGCATCGCAATTATTTTTCATTGAGGTTTCTGACGTAGTAGTTTATTCGGGATTTAATAACCCACAAACATTTACGCTTTGGGGTGCAGGAACCATTCTGCCCTAAATACCATTACAGTTTACTGACCATTCGCCATATACTCCCTCTTGCCTTCTTCATCTATATTGACAATATTTTAATTTATCTTCGACAAATCTGATTACCCTCGTGGGATCAAAATAACCAACTTACTAAAAGTACTTTCCTTTTGTTTTTATTTTGTCTTTTTATTCTACTCAGTAACACTTAAATATCAGTCTGGTATTTGAACCTAATTTGTTTGGCGCACACACAGAAAAATAAGTTGGTTACAGTGACCTGGCAAAATGTTCAACTGACAATACAGAATTGACTAACCAAAATCGCTGACTAGCCAAAAAGTGTACTTGCTGAACTAGTCTCCAAAACTGAAAAGTGTACTTGCTGAACTAGTCTTCAAAACTAAAAAGTGTACTTGCTGAACTAGTCACCAAATCTGAAAAGTGTACTTGTTGAACTAATCTCTAAAACTAAAAAGTGTACTTGCTGAACTAGTCACCAAAACTGAAAAGTGTACTTGCTGAACTAGTCATCAAAACACTACTCCAGACTAGGAAGGTTAATATTATCAAACAAAGATGGCTAGTCCACAATCAAAACTATCTGACCAGTAAGATTAGTCATCAACCACTTTACCAGACAAGGCAAGTTAGTCATCAATTGCATTTATCAGACAAGGCAAGTTAGTCAGAATCTACACTTGATTCAGAAGGTTAGTCAGCAGCCACCAGGTATCTGACTAAGCAAGCGAGTCAGTTTTTAATGAATATTTGAAGAGGCAAGTTAATCAAGACTATTTGCCTGACTAGCATGTCTGATAACATATGAAGAGGGAAACTAGTCTTTATTTGACAAAGCTGTCTAATAATACTTGAAGAGGAAGATTAATCCAATATATATGTACAGTTGAACCTCGAAAATCCGGAATCGGCGGGACCGCGGTGATTCCGGATTTTAAAGATTTATTAAAAATTAATTTTTACGACATAATTACATAAAAAATGCAATTTTTACGCTAGTGAAAATAAACGACGATCGAATTAGAGAATTAAATTACAAAATAGAAATACAATAGATTTAATTTAGAATTAAAATATAAACACATTAAACTAAAAATGTTATAGACAATAAACTATTTATTTATTAAAAAATACTCAAATAAAACTATAAAAAACAAAGTAATTTGTGTTTTTTTTTTTTTTTTTTTTTTTTTTTTTTTTTTTTAACATTTCAGCAATTTAAAGCTGATTTTTTGCAATTTAAAGGTAATGTGATTTTTTTTTTTTAATTATTATTCCGTTTTTAACTTACCTATTTTCAAAAAATAAATTCTTTAATTAACAATCAAGTAGTATAAAAATATGTAAAATTATGACTATGTATTCAGTGTTCAATAAAAAAGATTTTTTGGATTCCACAAGAAATGTGGAAATAAGGTACATCAAAATCTTATTTTAAAAATAAAAAGTACAACCGGAAAAATGTCCGGATTTTAGAGATTTCCGGGTTTTCAAGATTCAACTGCATATATATATATATATGACTAACCTGTCTCATAATATTTGAGCCAGATTAATCTAAATTTTTATTAAAATCCCCCATATTTCATGATGAAGAGATTCCATGCTTGTTTGCAGGGGGCCTTTTAAAAAGCATTGTTATCAGACTTAACCTGATTAGTTTTGTAATTTTTAAAAGTTTCTTCCTTCCCCCACCTCCCTTCATGGTGTTCAACCTCAAAAAAGCATTTTAAAAACTTTTCTGAAAAACTACTTGTTCATTATTTGGAATAAAATAAATATAGCTGCCAACTTTTTCAATTTATTCTGCAATGTTTTTAACATTTACCCTTTTTTTTTTTTTTTTTTTTTTTTTTTTATTACTACATATTATTTCTATATTATTATTTTTTTTTAAGCATGCAATTACAATTAAATGTGAAGAAAATTACTCGTACAAAATAAATTTAAAAAGTTTGCAGCTATGAATAGTGGAAAATTAACAAACATATGGTACATCGGTAAAAGAACTCTACCCAAGTGAAGACTGCAATGGCTATATTTATCTAAAGGTATCTAAAGCTCAATTTAGTGTTAGTGAAAAAAATTTCCAAAGCTTAAATAAATGTTCAAAAATTATTGCACCCATGGTATGTTTTAACTGAAAATTTGGCTTATAAAAAAGCATAACTAGAATATGCAGTTGCAATCAGCCTGTCATATCCTGACAAGCTATCTTTCATCGAGATATGTGTGTCAAAAATAATACCAGAAACGGCTTCAAACAAACAAAGTAAATCTTTAATAATAATAGTTTAAAGCTTCACAATTGCTTTTTATAGTTTATATGGTAATTTAAATACTGGTATAGTAAATAGCCCATCTCTTCACAATTTCTTTGTAAACACTTAATAAGCAAATTTTAAATCAATGAAAATTTCAGTGGACCACTAAATGTATAAAGTATTTGTTTTTAGTCCAAATTTTTTTTTCGTGTATTTAATATGCTGTGAAACACTTTTTTTTTTGTGTACACAAGTATTAAAATTGCTACGATTTCATTCTAAATACACAAATACTTTACAGCATGTTTTGTGAAGAACATCAGGATTTTTAGCTCAATAATTAAAATTGAGACTAGTAATAAAGTCAAAAATAGTCTTTGCTATTTTTTTTTTGTTCGTCAGCAATTTTAATACTTTTTGTTTTCTCAGAATTTGCATTTTTTGATGCTAATCACGAGACTGAATAGATAGAAATTATTAGCTTTGTTATATTTACAAAAAGTTTTACCCTATTGGCTTGTAAAATTTCTTTGCGGTGATAATCTTTATTCATAGGGCAATAAAAATACTGTTCTTTGTTAAATACTTCAAGTTGTTTCAATATTCCTTACAGAAACAATTTTCTGAATGTGCAACTTACTTAACTAAATTTTACTATATTTCACCCTAAAACAATGCAATCTTTGTTTCTTCCCCCTTATTTAATTATTATTTCTACTATTTAATTCATACATGATTGCAATTAGTTCTGCGCCAAGATAGAGTTGTAAAAAATAATTTATGCATATACGAAGAATTTTGCACATCTTGAAAAAAAAAAAATATTTTGAACACAAAAGGCAGTTAAATAGCAAGCAGCACTATTTCAAGAAATATTTCAGAACTATTGTAGAAAGCTGTATGTGTTGCACCATTAGGTTCTTTATTATATTTGATGATTCCAGTTTAGTAGATTATTTGTACCATTAATGATTGATAATTTTAATCTTAAAATCTTAAGATGTGAAACTATAGTCCTCAGCTAATTTTTGGAGAATGTAAGTTACTGAATACTCAGACTTAATTTTAAGATGAAGAAATAAAAACGTTCAATATTTTATCCCTTCAAACATGATAGACTTAATTAATTTTTGTTGTTATTGTTACTTATGCCACTTGGAACTCCGAGCCCAGATACATTGTTTCCAAACTTTGCGACTTTTTAATTCAATAGTCACCAATAATTTTGAGAAGTGATATTTGATATACATAATAGACGATTCTTGAATTCGGTTCGTCTTTTATGTATATCAAATATCACTTTTCAAAATTTTTGGTGACTATTGAATAAAAAAGTCGCATAGTCTGGCAACACTGCCCGGGTATTGTAACAACAAGGATTTAAGGTAGCATAAAAACACTTTCTGTTTAGATCCTAGAACTGTAAAGAGATTAATAGTTTTGGGAAACAGCTTGCAGAACAGATTTTTAAAGAAATATGTTTAATGAAGTCACTCTATTTATATATTTATTTTCAGAGTTTATGCACAAAAAATAGAAGTTCATCAACAGGCTACTCTCTCTGTCTCACAATTTTTTTGTTTCTAATCTTCAGATTCCCAGAACTATCATTATCGAAATTTTTATAATCTGAGTTTTTTGATTCGGAAAATTCACAATTAAATTGGTACTCAGTTTTTAAAAAAATATTATTTAAAATTTTTATATTTCATTTTACAGCAGACTACTAAAAAAACTCATTATTTTTTTTACTTATTTAATTTTAATTTAAAAAAATTAATTTTTTAGAAAAAAACAGTACCAATTTAAAGGTTGTGAACTGTTAAAATGTGCAACCAAACTTAAAAAATACATTAAATAATGAGTAATTCTACCCATAAATTTCTCTAATAACATATCTTCTGGAAACGATAGGGATCGAGTCCTTTTAAGAATCAGTCTAATAGATTTTTCAGAAGTGATGCAATAAACACATTGAAAAAAATAAAAAATATATAAATTTTAATTAAATATATTTACATGTTGAAGTACTAATTCAAAAGTAGTAACTAAATCAGTACTTGTTCAAAACTATTTATTTTCTGAATTTAACAGGGCTGATTGCAGGGTTGGGCCCCAGTTTTTTTTTTTTTTTTTTTTTTTTTTTTTTTTATAATAATAAAAACATTTGAAAATATCCACAATTTTGCCCACTTTGGGTTTTTTTTTTTTAATTTTATACGAAAAAAAAAAAAAAAAAAAAAAAAAAAAAATACTAAGCAATTGAAACACATTTTTTTTTTTTCATTTATATATAACGAAACAATTTACATAAAAAATGAGTTTTATTTTGAGTTATAATTTTTACAAACAGAAGATTTACCATTATATTTACATTTAGATACTGCAAAAGTGCAACAACTAAAAAGTTTGGACTTGTGCACAATACAGATTTATCACAATAAAATGCAAAAATATATATTTTGTAAATAAAGACACAAAAATGTACAACTGTTAATTTACAATAAACTAATTAGTTAATTAGTGCATACAATGAAGGCAGGAAAAAGAAAAGAATCATCAACTTTTGCATGTTTGTTAAACATACATTAAAAAAAAAAAAAAAAAAACAGAAATTTTAATGAAATAATTACATATTTCACACGCACACATTAAAACAAAAAAAAAAAAAAAAAAAAATTCAGGTAGAGTCAAAATATTGATTATTTTGGAAACTGACAGCAAAAATTATCCCTAACTTCAGCATTTATAATAAACGTAATTCCTTTTTTTATCTTTTTAAGAGTAGTGAAATAAACCCAAAATCCCCCAATCAAAAAAATTTGCTACCAAAAGAGCAAGTTTTATTTTACACTATAATAATCTTTTATTTGTGGAACCAACTTTGAAAATACAGTATAGAATTCGTAATCCAGAATGCTCCCAAAACCAGAATGTAAAATACCAACTACCAAAATTTTTAATTATCATAAAATTTAAGAATAAAAGTTATACAATAGCAGCGGTCAGAATTATACTATATTTAATGCAACGGTGTTACTCTGAGGAAATATGGTGAGCACATAATTGTACAAATAATTACTGAAAATTTTGCAAATTTAGATTGGGAAATGAATTTTTATGGTATTTTTTAATAGTTATTAAACACTAATAACAGAAAAATATTTTGTAGAAGATGTTGTTGCAGAGGGCAACATTGTTTCCAGACATGTTAAAATTAATATTGCTGTCCCTGCATGTATGGCCCTTCATGACATTTTTAATATGCACTACTATCAAAAAACGGGCACCATTGCAGCATTCGAACTTCTATATGGTTTTCCAAACAGATTTTGCTGCAGGAAGAGACCATACAGAAAAATCATGCGGTTTTTAAATCAGGAGTGATTGTGTGCAGAATTTTTTGTCTATATATTTTCTGATATCAAGATTTTTTTCAGTTTATTTTTCAGTGGACTGTTAAGAAAGAAATCTGTTATTTTGTTGAAATTTAAGCCCCCCCCCCCTTAAATTTAGTAGTATTCTTTTATATTTACAAATATGTATAACCAAAATTTATTGGGAGGGGGGGGGAGGGGTTACAAACTATTTTAACTTCCCAAAGCTGATTATTTTGCTGAAAAATCAAAAATTACTGCTTTAATTCTTTTAATTTTTATTTTGCTGCAAATTCCCAAAATAACATAATTATTTTGCTGTTAATTGTAACAGAATTTTATACTACAATATAGGATCCATTATCCAGAAAGCTTGGGACCTGGGATATTCTGGATAAGGGGTTTTTCCATAATTCGGAACACTTTAATATATGTATAAAAATGGTAAAAAATAATTCCATAAATAGTAGTGATAAACATGAATAAACACTTTCATATAAACACTTTACCTATATATTTGTTCATTTAATAAATTATTTCTACAAAATAAAAAACATTCTTAATTAGAATTTTAAACTATAAATAATAGTAATAATAAATGAAAATAAATAAACATATATAAAGTTTAATTTTGGACCTGAGAATAAAATCCTTTCACTTGGATTTTGCAAACATTTCTATGATTTTTTTTTTTTTTTTCCCTCATGATTTTTTTTTTTTTTTTTTTTTTTTTTTTTGCTCTGATACTAATTGTTTATAAATGTTTCAAAATTGTTATAACAATTGGGATTTCATGCATGTAACTTGGGTTGAAGAATAAAATTCATCTGCTATTGGCCACTTTAAGAAGTATGTGGTTCATCTGTGCATCCACTATAAATAACCATATGCGGTACCGCAACACCTTCTCTCTAGTAAAAAAGAAAAAACAAAGTATTAATAATTATGATAACTCATTTTTATGCCAATATTTATATATATATATATATATATATATATATATCGGGGGTCGATCCAGGCAAAAATTAGGACCCTGCTGCCCCTTCACAAAATTCAAATCCATAAAATGGGCCCCTTCACAAAATTCAAATCCATAAAATGGGTCCCTTCACAAAATTCAAATCCAGAAAATGGGTTCCTTCACAAAATTTAGATTTATAAAAGTAATACTTTTGTAAAATTTTTTCCATGTTTACAGTATTATTTTTAATGAGTGTCTATACTTGTTTAATAAAATGCTACTAACTTGATATTAAACATTAGACAGAGTAACTGCTAAGATGAAAGGTTTCTAGCGACAATTCCCTTTTTTTTTTTTTTTTTTTACAAAAACATTTTGGTTTTTCACAAAAATGGGCCCCAAAAATTAAAACCTGGATCAACCCCTGTATATAAAAACTTATCAGTTTTACAGCAGTGATATTGAGATATATGTACTGTGAATTCAAGTTAATACATTTTTGTTAACTTTTCCAACCCTCAAAATATGTAAACAATTCGTGATAAAAGTCTCCCCAAGTGCTAGCTTGTACCTTTTGGTGCGAAGCAAAAAGTTGACGAAATTTCTCTGGAGTTAATTTAAATCGCCTCAGCAACAATTCCTTAAGGGCCCCTCTTCACTCACCGCTGCCGGAAGCCGAAGCTAATGTTATTAATGGAAAATTTTTCTTTACAAATAACTTATTAACTAATACATATTTTAAAATTCTGTTTTCACATTCAGAAAATTTCCAGCTGTTAAATTGACGGACCTTTTTTAAAAAATTATTTTTTTAATTTTTTACATTTTATTTTGAAGCTGCAAAGTACGAATTTTCAATATGTGAATTTTTTTCATTTTGCAATTTCAAAATAAAATATGAAAAATTAAAAAATACATTTTTAAAAAAGATCTGTCAATTAAACAGTTGGGAATTTTCTGAATGTGAAAACAGAATTTAAAAATATGTATTAGTTAGTAAGTTATTTGTAAAGAATATTTCCCCATAGAATAACATTAGCTCGGGCTTCCGGTGACGGTAAGTGAAGAGGGCCGTTAACATATTTATATTTGTATACCTTATCTTCCGGTTCTCGCGCAATTAATAAATTTATTTCATAAGGTAAAAGTGCAAGAAGATGCGTAATCCACTCTTCTTCAGGTAAAGAAACACGACGGGCTTGTCTTTCGAAAAGAATTAAATAAAGATTTATATCTTCTTTCATGTAATACTTTTGCATGAAATTTCGGAATTCTTTACTTGGATTTCTCGTTTCGCTATCTTCAACCCTAGTTTGTCTATTTCTCAACCCTAGTTCGGTCTCGACTTCATTCTTTCAAGTTCAAATTGAATTGCTCCTTTTCTGTTCTTCAATTACTTCTTTCCTAGCATTCATAATTGTATTTAACCTTTCTTTACAAAATTTCTCATCGTAGTCTTTGCCTTTGAGAATAGCATTTTTAAAATAAATTATTCTGAAATCTGGCTGAGCCGCTATACCTAGGTCGTCAGCTAATATTTTTAAATCCTCTTTAATAGCCCTCGCTAAATATACCATTTTAAAATATTTTTTTGAGAAAAATTATTATTTAAACGAGAAAAAAATAATTTAAGTTACTATTATTAATTTTCTTTTAATATCTGTATTAAGCCAAATTATTAAAGGAAATTAATTATACCTTCCCTAAAATCGATATCAATAATATACACCGACTGCTTAAACGAAAAATTCTAAATAAATCAAATTACTAGAAAAATAAACTAAACTACCTCTGCGTAACATAATTGAGTATGAAAACACAAATAAATAAATGCGTTTAACTCTTAAACATAAAACAGCATTGATTTAAAAAAAAAAAAAAAAAAAAGTATTTTAAAATATATCTCATACACACGCATATAGATTCATAATAATCAGTTTATATATATATTTTAAACGAGAACAATATTTAATTTATGCTTCGCATACCTTAGTAAATCTTTACTGAAAAAGAAAATATTATATCTATAACAGAATGATTAAAAATGTGTTAGAATAGGAAATTATTTTAATCATCAAAAGCAAAAAAAAAAAAATAATAATAATCTGGTGTGTCACTCGCACGACTTTCGCTTACCCTGAAATTTAATACTATAAATACAGGTTGCAGAATAAAAGGTAAGATAACGAGAACTGTTATGTAAACCTGTGTTAAACAATTCATATTAGGCTTCTGAAAAGTTTTATATAATTAGTTCTGTGTGAGGGGGGCTACCGTCCCCCTCAACCCCCCCGTTTCATTAATGCACCTACATTTATATAGAATTTAATTCGGTTATTAAAAAATAATTCTGTTTTTAAAAATAATTTATTAAAATTATTATTTAAAAAAAATATATTTTATGATAATGCAGACGATTTCCATATTAGAGAAGTAGTATAACACCAAATCAGAGATGAGAGTGGGAAATGGACAAAAAGTCTGAAAATATGTGCAATACTCAGACAATTTAATTTTTGCAATAAAAGGAGAAACAGATAGAAGAAATCATACTTTCCATAAGCAAATATGAGAATAAATGGAAACTAATTGCTCAAGAACACGTTAAAACAAAGAAAATTCAAAAATAAGAATATTTTGAAATAAAAAGGTCTGAAAATTACTTTTTAAAAGTCTGAAATTCTTACTAAAGTCTGAAGAATATCATCTCTGCCAAATGTAAAAAAAAAAAAAAAAAGTCCATTTTATTCTCAATAAAAAAAATAAAAAATTTTTTTTTTTTTTTTTCGTTAAAAGTAAAAAAAAAAAAAAATCGATAACTTTGTTTTAAATTATCGCAGATCGATGGTTCAACCATTCGTTTTAAAGGTATTGCTATTGGCGAGCTCTTTTGAAAGATACCCATCATGAAAATTCACTCCCCTCGATGGGGGACTCCCCCCCCCCAGAGGGGGGGTAGGCTCTTACATACACAATTTTTTTTTCCCAGTTAACTGTCTCTATTACAAAAAATATATATTCGTTTCATTTGGTTTAGTGCAGTCTATAGACGTTAAACTCACTTGCAATTTCCCCCATAGAGACGTAATGTATTAGAATTCTCTTGATTGTCCCTGTACACGAACCAGTTGCTTGATCTTAACGAAAAGCCTACTGTAGCATCCCTATATAATACACATTTAGAATACCAAGTTTGAACTTTCTGCCATAATTTGTTTTAGATATGCTGATAACAGACAGACACACACACAGACCATTTGCTAAAAACATGACATTCGTGTTCAGGGGACCTCAAAACAATATGTGTGATACATATATGATATAAACAATATACTATAGATATAAACAATATGTGTGTAAATATAACAAAATCTCGTGTTCGAAAATTTGACCCAAAAATAATACTTTCTCTTCCTTATGGGTAAGAGAAAGTAAAAATCGGCAATGCAATCGATAAAAAATAAAGAACAAATAAATACATGTCTCTCTCTCAAGAAAATTTCACCAAACAGATTTCAAGACAGAAAAATAAATAAATAAATAAATGCTTTACTGTAAAGTAATAAGTTGTAAAGTAATAAGTATATATTTAAGATAAACAAGAATAAAATTTAGGATATGATAACAGAAATAATCATTCTCTTCTTTTTTCCCTTACTCGTAGCAGTACACTCAGGCGATCGTCAGATTAATTATTTGGGAGAACACAGAAACATATACAAAATAAACGTCAGTTACTTTAAATCGAAAGTATTTTTTGCTATTTTAAGGAAACATAATTTCTGTTATTAAAATAATACTTTTCCAAGGATATGTTTTAAATTATAATTAATAAGGATAAATAATTTTATACTCTTTTAAAATGAAAGTATATTTGAATAGAATTAATTATTAAGAACAAAATTACTCATTTAATACTAGAATAAATATTCCATAAGAAATTTCAACTCCTAAAAACAATTCAAAATTTTTAGAAAACACTTGATTCTATATAAAATATTCAATAATTTTTAAAAAAAGAACAATTTTTTTTATTTTTTCCGAAGGTCAAGTGTATGTGCACTTAAAAAATAAATGAACGACGATAATTTAGTTCAAAGATTTAACCTCAGAAAACAAGTATATTTACTTTAAAACATTCAGATAAAAATTCTTAAATATTCTAAACTTGAGAATATATTATAGTTAAGTTTTATCAGAAATATGACAAAGACAAAATAAATAAACACAATATTTATTAGTTTATAATTTTCCTTATCCTACTATTAAAAACAATAAATAACTTACTTATACAGATACCGAAGAAATTAAAAAGAAATGTTCTTGAAAGTGTTCTAAACACAGCTCAGAACCAGGGTGGCTCCTAAATCAAGTCAGAATCCGAGAGATTCTATTAAAGATGCTGAGCAAGGACGATTTCCACAGCGGGAGAACACATTCGCTTTTCAAGCATGGCTGGTAAAACAAAAATAATAAAATCGAAATTGGCCGACCAGTTCATCGTGGCCAGATCCCCCAAATTATCTATGCGACGGTGGCGTCTAGGGATATGAATGATAAACGAGCCATTATTTTCGAAGACTGACATACATTTATTTAAACAATCACGAACGCACACACATATTAAATTTACATTTTACATTTTAAACAATAGCAATGATGCGACGCCAACACGCTTCGAACGAACAGCAAACACAAGGTTCTGCAAACAGAACTCTTTAGCAAAGCAAGCAACTTATTGGTCACGAGCATGGTCACGAGTCACATGACCCTTTTTCCTTTTACATCGTTGCCATTCACTCAGAAGAAATGTAATAAAACACATTTACATGAATATTCTAATAGATAAATATCCTACATATATATATATATATATATATATATATATAAACAAGTATGTTGTGGCTACCATAAGACTTTCTTCTTTGTTTTCTAATACAAATTCATTCACTACAAATAATTTATTAAAACTATTATTTATTAAAATTATCTACCATAATGAATACAGGCGATTTTCATCTAAAACTGACACAAAATATACAAAGACAGTTTTATTCTCTATAAATATTATGTTATAAAATGAGTTTTCATAATGGCTATCTCAACTATCAAGTTTTGTACAATTATACACCATAGAAGTCGAGATACAACTTTCCCGTTCTCGGGGAAAATGGCAGTATAGCAGCGCCACCTATTGGCCGATATGCATCCAAATTGAATCAGCATAATGTTTCATAACTGTCTTTTCACGTATCAAATTTTGTTTTATTATACCCAATAGAACCGGAGATATCCCTTTCACTTAAACTGTGAAAATTTCTGTATAGCAGCGCCACATGTTCAGTTATTGACACCAAAAGTGGACAGACAAGTTATGTCAAGGTACATCCATATATAAATTTATGTGCAAATTTGTGCAGTAATTCCTGGGATATACAGCCTTCCTTTAAATTGTAGAAATCGCTGTATATCAACGCCATCTGTGGAGCGATGGACACCAAAAGTCGATAAGCACTAATTTTGGTCAAAGTGCATTTACATATACATTTATATGCAATTATGGACGGTAGTTCCAGATATACAGTTGCCACAAAATTTTCGTCACACACACACAGAGACAGACTGATATTTTCTAAAAATAATCAAATCTAGTTCTGGAGCTCTCAAAATGTGTAAATCTATCAAAAACCGAAAGTCGAAAATTTTTACGAATCGAATACTTTCTTCTATTGAATATAGAAGAAAGTTAAAGAAAAAAAGAAAAGTAAATTGTGAATTTTTTTTATTTTCTAGAACGTAAATGCGAAGTTGTACAGTATTTCTTTCATTTATATATTTAAAAATAGTCGAGAAAGATTTAGAATTTTCTAATTTTCGTACAGTTTGTACAAAAGATACGAATTAGTTTCGTTAAAGAAAGGAAAACGGATCCAGATATAAATACGGATCAATTTTTCTGGTGGATATCCGCGGATACGGATACGAATATATACGGAGCTCCGATACACAGTATGTTTAAATCTTTTATATAGTTATAAATATGCCTACAACTTTATGTTTATAATTATAAGAAATATTTTGAAAGATGTTCTCAAGTCGATCAGACTTGTTGAAAACTAAACCCGAGCGCGACCAGCAAGACAGATAATTTTGTCAACCCGACCCGACGGGTAAAATCGTGTTACCCGACCCGAACCTCATATCTTGAAACCCAATTTCAGTTTCAGACGAGCAACTGACTGGAAAATTCTGTTTACATTCCCAAGCGGGACAGTTACGTTATCAAAGCTACCGGAGTGGCTTGAGGGGGGGGGGGGGAATGTCATACAACTACGGGGAGGAGTGGTTAGAAGGTTCTAGATTGAAATTACTACTTTGGAACTGTATAATGTAATAAATAACAGTTCGCTTCATGCGATAATAAAATAAGTTTAAGAACTGAGAACAAGTTAATAAATTTGGAATTAGTGAAACATTTAGAAAATTAATTAATTAAAAATTAATTAGGGAGCTGTCGGTGGATTAGTGGGAGATAGAATCATTTAAGTGTGTAAAATGAGGCTTTAATTTTAAGGGAGCTTTTAATTATATTACATATATATCAGTAATTAAAAAACATATAATATATATAATCATATTAATTTTACTTCTAAAATAATTTGTTGAAAAGCATAAAGCGATGTAAAAATTACGAAGTGAAAACTTCTTTAGGTGCAATTTACACATTAATTTATTCAGAGTGATTCCTTTTGGTCCTATGTTAAAATAAGCTTACTCGTTTTATAAAGTCGTGCATATTAATGCAACAAAACACGTAAATTGATTTTATTCTAAGCTAAGTAAACAAATCTCTATTGCAAAGTTCAGATGAAGGTCTTCCAAATCCAGAAAAATGATTTTAAAGGATGAAGTCATATTAAATTGACTAGAGTGGATGGGGTAGGGTTTTACGGTTATTCCTCATTAAAAGTTATATTAAACTGATGTGTAGAACTGGATGTTCATATTCAGGAACGAAAAATAATTCCTATACATTGTAGTCTATGTACAGAATTTCTAAGAGTACATTATTAACCTCATTTGTTTATTTGAATTAAAGATAATAAAATTAACATATGCTTTTGAGTTGCACAAAAGCTTGTCTTCTGTATAAAATTGGAGGTATAGCATTAGTGTTTTGTGTTCAGGGTTACTCGAAGAATTCAGATGCATTACAGGTTACGAATGATAAGCTTGAAAATGCATATTTAATTGTATTACGTCATTTTTATTTATTTATATATATTATTATTTTTTTTTTAGTGCTTTGTACAGTATATATACAATATACAGGTCCACGTGCAAGGCTTAGTTAGAAGAAGTCAAATCCATTATTTTCTGTTGGATATAATCGATAGGGATATTTTTTAAAATATATGCATTACTAAACAAATGTACACTTCAGTTATCTCAAAAATAAGCACTTATTTATCTATTTATTTTAAATTTGTGAGTGCTGGAAAGACCCTAAAGTAATTCTAAGAACAGAAACAAAAATCAAATTCGAACTACACCGAAACTAAACCTTGACCAACACTTCTTTCCCAGTGAAACAAAGAATTCACTGGTTTAAACATTCTTCTTTTCATCATTATCACATGCATTTATCTCCCATACATGTTCGTGAAAGCTCAGAGACCAGTGGTATGTTGATGTTGGGTATTTAGGCCGATTGACTTTTCGAGGATCCTAGGCCTATTGATTGGGTAATCGAACCGGGGTCTTAGGCCTGATGGGAGTACCCTCCGTGAGGGGGGGGGGTCATTCTAAGCGGTCTTAACCCGTATTTACGCGAGTTTCTGAGAAAGCCACAGAAAACTTCGAACGGCTAAGTCGATAAGCACGACATAGGATTGAATCCGGCACTCCCCTTCTATCAACTTTGAGCGCAGAACCGCTCGGCCATTGGTGTGTGTGTGGAGGGGAGGGGGTCTTGGGGTCTAATAAAAAAACAAAACGTGTACCATTGTTTCCAAAAAATTAGATGTTTCTAAATCTATGTTCGTATGTCCCTAACATGATGAAGCTGACGAAAATAGTCTCAAAAGCCCCACAGTTAGCAATACTTTAAAGATTATACAATAAAATTTTTCTAAGAGGTCCATACACCGTGGTACATGAAATTAGCCTTTTACGGAGGTGGCCTTTTAATAGAGGTTATTCAGAAAATTTAACTCTGAGAACAAAGTGATATTCAAATTTGCATAATCTGTCTATATATGTAATGTAAAAAGAAGCATAGAAAGAGCTTTTACTAATTAATTATCAAATTAATTAAAGTTTAATAAAAAATAACTATGTACAAATATATACATTAATGACCACATAGGTCCAAAAAACATATTATAAATCCACTTAGGATTCTATATCATCAAAGAATCTATTTTCTATAATAATAAAAAGAAAGGTTTGTCTGTCTGTCTGTTCTTCTATACGTTCAGCCCCTGCCCCTATTGAACGCAGAAGTACAAGAATTGACATACGGATGCTCTGGAGCCTTTCCGAGGTCCTCTTCAAAACAGAATTTAAAAATTTTAATTAGTTCTGGAGATATTAATTAAAATGTCGACTCATGTCTAATCAGAAAGCGATCTCAATGACTGAGAATTCACCGCGATTGCATAAAAATAGATATATTAACGGAGTTAAAAGCAGAAAAAGTGTAAAATAAATTAGAAATATTAGTCTAATCGTTACGAATTTGGTACCAAATGAAAGGGACAATTTTTCTGAATCTAAGAGTGCAAGCGGCTTATCTGTACAACAATTAGATTTTTTTAAAAATTAACTAAAGTGTGAATTTTTTGTGGCAACATCATTTCAAATGCCAGACTATTGTCTGAGATGAAAAAAGGAAATGATTGTAACCGATTAAGATGTCACGTGTTTTATAGTGGGGGGGGGGGGGGAATTGCAATTTTCAATTTTTTTCAAATTTTCATTCACGTTACATTTGAGTTAATATTCGGCCTAGACAGCATACTATAAAGCTACTATTCAATTTTCATGAAATTATGTGAATAAACAAAAAAATTACATTTTTATTGGGAATTATATTTATCACGACTCATGTGACCAAAATACAATGTAAGATTAAGTTTTGTTTAATATTTTGCAGTATTTTAAATTGAGATATGCCGTTGAAATTTCGTAATATTTGGTTTTAACGGCCGATAATCCGATTGTGAATATTTTTGAAAGTGTAGAATTATTAGGAAAGGCATGAGGGGGAGGGGGGCAGAAAAAAAAAAGAGTTACAGCGTTTGAAATTGGTATTATTAGGTTTTAAGGCAAGATAAATCAATTGCGGATATTTTCAAGTGTAAAATTATTAGAAGGGACGGAAAGGGGGGGGGAGGGGCAAAAATGTATAAAGGGAACGGTTGTTTCGGAGAAAACGAGGGAAAACACAGAACGCTTTTATTCTTTTATATTTTGCAGAGTTTCGAATTCTGATATTCCGTTCACATTTCATACTATGGATTTTTAACAGTATTTAGTCCGGAATTACGCAAGTTTCGGAGAAAACCACGAAAAAGTCAGACATAAATCGTTTTATAATAGTGTTTATATCATTTTTGTATCTCAGCTTCTAATTAGCATAATTTCAAAAGTAATATGTCATTTTAAAACTTATTTAAATTGAATTTCAAGAGTAGATGCCACAAATCTCTGTCGTCTTCCATTAACCGACTACCGTAGGTAATGGAATTCGAGATTTCACGTGATTTACATGTTTTAAGGTGTCCTGATTAGGTTTTCTTTTCTATCTCAACTAATAATTAAAATAACTTTATAAGTAATATATTATTTAAAAGCTTTGTTGATTTGGAATTGAACAGTAGATTACAGAAATTTCTACCGCCAGATGGCGCTGTAATATTTTAAAATTTCAATATTTCGAATTCTAATTATGATTAAATTATTTTTAATACATCATTCGAAAGATATTTTAAAGTACTTTTATATTATCGAAAGTGGAATTCGAGTTTTCACCCGATTTACACGTTTCGAGGTATTCTGTTCAGATTTTCTTTTGTATCTCAGCTACTAATTAAAATAATTTCATAAGTAATACACCATTTGAAAGCTTTGTTGATTTGGAATCGAACAGAAGATTACAGAAATTTCTACCGCCTGATGGCCCTGTAATATTTTAAAATTTCAATATTTAAATTCGAATTCTGATTAAATTGTTTTTAATTCATCATTCGAAAGATATTTTAAAGTTCTTTAATATTATCGAAAGGGGAATTCGAGATTTCACTTGATTTACACGTTTTAAGGTGTCTTGATTAGGTTTTCTTTTGCATCTCAGCTAATTGAGTTAGACTTTTCAAAATCGGTATATGTAGGTTAATTAGGAGGGGATGGAAGGGCGGGGAAGGAATAGGCGCGCGCAGCGCTCACGGGACTGCGGTGCCGAAGGCAGTGGGGACCCGGTCCAACTTTTTATCCGATGAAAAATGATTTAAAAATTTTTTTTTTTCCTTAAGAATAACAGTTTGATTTCAGAAGGAATATGAGCGTGCAGCGCACGTATATCTTCACACGTGTGCGCATGGGTCTGCTCTGGCGAAGGCAGTGGGGACCCAATGCGAACTTTTACCCGATGATTAAAGATCTTTCTAAAATTCCTTTTCTTAAGAATGAAAGTTTGTGAGTAATAACGTGGAATTTTGTGAAATCATAAGGATGGTGAAGGAATACGCACGCACAGCGCACGGATCTTCGCTGCCAAAAGCAGTGGGGACCCAGTGTGAGTTTTCATCCGATCACAAATGATTTTTTTTTCTTTTTCCTTTTTTTAAGAGTAATATTAATGAGTAATAATATTCAATTTTGAGAATTCTTTCATTAGAGTGGTTCATTTAAAAATACTGACCCACTAGCGGGCGAATGCAGAGGGGACCCGGTGTAAGTTTTTACCCGATCAGAAATGATTTTTTTTTTTTTTTTTTTTTTTTCAAGAATAAAAGTTCATGAGTAATAACATGGAATTTTGAGAAATCATAAGGGTGGTGAAGGAATACACGCGCGCAGCACATAATTAAAAAAAAAAAAAAAAAGAATAGTTCTCTGAGTCATCCTGGCGACAGATGTCCGTCTACTACATGATGCAATCTCTTTCGATGTTTCGAATGCACTTGAGTATAGATTTTTTTTTCTCTTTTTTTTTTCTTCTACATATTAGTTTTAAAATATTTTAATGTTAGTTTCCTTGAACTTTGTGTGATTTTTAAAAAGATTTTTTTTTTTTTTTTTTTTTTTTTTTAAATACATTGGAACAAATTTTGCTGCTTAGTGTCATTTCTCAGTGGAAAGATATTTCTATTTAAGTTTACGTGCAGGGAATACAGATTTCAGTCTTTTTAATTTTAGTTGGGGTAAAAAATTAAATGTCTGTTTTCAAAAAAAAAAAAAAAAAAAAGAAAAGAAAAAAAAAATACCTCTTTTTCTATCTGTTATTAAAAATTGCCGTGCTCCTTTGCTATCGTTTCATGTCATACTTAGAAAATTATTTATTAGATTTAAAAATACAAAAACTGGGATTAGTATGGCACAAAGTTCTTATAAAAAATATGCGTTTCCCAAATAACTTTAAGCGCAATTTTCTTTTTCAGAATTAATGAAACTGACACTATACCGCGAAATTCGATGGGTTTATTTTTCGATTTCGGTTGACTAACTCAAGTTGTCAGGAGACAAAAAATAAATAAACAAATAAAAAAAAAAGATTAAAGAAAAAAAAATAATAATGCTGAGCTTTTGGACTAGCCAAACAAATTTTTCTTAGTCAATTGACAAAATAGGAATAATTTATTTTTATTCTCTCATCTGACTAACCGGTCCAATTTGAGGAAAATGAAAACTGTACCTGGGAAATTAGTCATCTGACAAGTTTTAGAGCCAAAACGGATCAACAGACGAAACACATTAAAGATACATGGTAAAATAAAACGATTTTTGTGTCTCATGACTAAATGGGATTGTCAGGTAGTGTTTTGATTGTTTAAAATGTTGCGTAATTTTGTGCAAATTTGTCAATATACTAGGAAAACGTGTACTATGACAAAGATAACACGTTTCTTGACAAGTTTCGATTTTTCATTTTTCTGTGTGCATAATGCCCTTTTTTGAAATTGTGCCAACTGTGAATCTACCAACCAACCAACCATGAATAATATATCCTACACTGAATCATAATCCCCATTTTAATGAAACTTACTGTGATTTTAAAAAATCGTAACACAATATAAATCATGTTTTCACAATTAAATTTTAAATTCAATAAAGCAGGAGTGAAAACGAACTGTATAATCTTCAATGTTTAAGTATTCTTTTTCCTAATAAAATGTATAGAAATGAATTACATTTAGGTATTTTTTACACACACACTCAAAAAAAAAAGTGATTTTTTTTTTTCAATTTATTTTACATATAAGTTAAAAAAGAAATCATGTTAAATCACTGTTTTTAATTCACATAAAAAAAAAGAAAGAATATATATACATATAATAGAGACTTATTGTCGTATGAAGTGTCATTGCAATAAATCTTCAGTTTTTTTGGAGATAAAGAATTGTTGATGACATCACTGTTGACTACCCATGGGGTAAATACTATAAACTCGCATCTGTCAAATAGTTGTCAAATAGTAGAAAAGCTAATTTTAACCCACACAACCGAACTCCTCTAACCTGTGGCAAAATCTAATATTTTATTAAAATAATTCGTATAAATACGATATGCCTTAATATCAAAATAACCTACGATAATTATAAACTCGCATCTGTCAAATAGCTGTCAAATAGTGCTAAAGTTAACTTTAACTCACACAACTAAACTCATCCAACATATGGCAAAAACTATTATTTTATTTAAAATAATTCTTGTAAATATAAAATTCCTTAATATAAAAATAACCTCCGATAATTATATTGTATTCTCTCTTTTGTTAGACATTTAGATATTAAAATAATATTAACTTTTTTTTTTTCTTTCGAGAATAATAACTGAAATCTTTAATATGCTTAATACTTTTAAGAACTCACTGTTTTGTGATTCTCAATTCATATACATGTTAAGACATTATTTCTTTATTTCTGGGATTTTTATTTTATTACGATTGTTTTTACGCTTTATTCTTATAATCAATAATTTTCTTGTTTATAATTAACGATCTTCTGTAATTTGAAAATCTGGCTTTAATTAAGAACTTTTTTCTTCTATTTTACACACACACACAAAAAAAAAAAAAAAAAAAAAAAAAAACTAGCAAAGCGAATTTTATGGATATCTCTAAAGTCAATTCCACTGAAACATTGTTAATACACTGTTGTATATCTTTTCTACGAAACGTTTTTCATAACAAAGGCAATTTTAAATTATCTATTATTGTACTTGCATTAAGTCTTTTATATATATATATATATATATATATATATATATATATTAAAAAAAAAAAAAAAAAAATCAATTAATTAATTGTGCAGACATTAATGTTTGAAAATATGACCTTAAATACAGTTTCGATAGTTGCACTTCAGACCTTTTATAAGTCCTTTATAAAATGGTCCATATTTACTCGTGCAATTTGGTAATAGAAATGCTAATTTATTTCGATCTAAAATTCTAATATTTTGTCGTGCACTACAGTTATCTATAATATTTTATTATTATTATTATTATTTGCCTCATTTCTATATCGCAACGTTTAACTTCATGTTTGAAAATGTCGACAATGTTTTAAAAAAAATGTGTTTTTAATACTAACCTTCAACCATCAAGATTTTTTTTCTGGTTCACAAAACATGACGTACACACACACACACACAAAAAAAAAAAGTTTTGGTAATTATTCCAAAAGATACATTTTGATTCGTATAACAAGCGGTTATAATAAATAAAATAGTTATGATAAGTTTTTAGAATATTTTGCTAAAACATTTCAAAAATGACTTACCAATGTCTTCTTTATTTGTGAAATAATTAGACTTCAAAAAATAGTATGAAATTTTATGAAAATCTACCAACTCAACAATTGTTGTAGAAAGACACAATTGCAGTTTTTAAGTGTTATTGGTACTTTAATTAAATGTGATGAATGTAAAATTCTGTCTTGTAAATTCGTAGAAAATGTATTGATATTGCAATTAATTGCAGCCAAGAAGTTACAATTGACTTCAAAATCTAGAAAATACTCTTATAAACAGATTTTCTTCATTATTCCTTAAGGCTGTATATATGACAAATTTCCTCTTTCTCCCTTCCCATGTAATCCTATGATATTTTGTGGCTTCGTTTTATAAGGATATCTCAATCATATATATATATATATATATATATATATATATATATATATATATATATATTTCTCTTTGAATATCTCGGCTGTTAGCTTAGTCGGCACAATATACACCAATATAATTTTATCAGATCATATTACAAATTGAAAAATGTACTTTAAAAAATTATTTTATTCACCATTAAAACGGACTGAAACAAATATATTTAAAGAGAACATTTTATAACGCTTGACATTCTGCTTATTTTAAGGACGACAATAAAAACATTACAATTAATCTGGTCTGTCACTCACACTACTTTCACTGTCTCTGAAATTTAATGCTAAAAGTACAGATTGGATATTAAGAGTTAAGATAACGAGTACTGTTATGTAAACCTATGTTAAAACAGTTCCAGTCAGGCTTCGGAACAGCTTTATTTGAAAAATAGTTCTATATGAGGGCAGCTGCCACCCCCCTTAAACTCCTGTTTCATTATTTTATCTACATTTATATAGAATTCAGATCTTTTATTAAATTGAAAAGTTTATTTAAATTATTCAGTCAACTTCCACACTAATCATTCCTTGAAACTTAGCAGTCTTGAAAAAACATTTCTCGTAACAAATGTATTAACTTCAAAATACATCATTTCGGTCGCCTGAAATTATTTGTTTTTAATTTACTCGAGCACACAGATTAAACTATAAAACTTGACTTTGGTATTCTGAAAGCCACAAAACATGTAAATACACAAAAAAAGAAGTGATAAATATTTAACTTAAAAAATGCGTTATTTATGATATGGCTATGAGGACTTAGTTTTAATTCCTGAGCAGCTATCCTGGACATGGTAAAATATTATAGTGAAGCACTTACACTTACTTCCATCAATATTTACAAGTATTGTAGTACTATAATCTAGTTCTTTTGTGTAGCCGTGTACACGATTAATAAATGATCCGTATGCCATATTCTACATCAAACATGTTTTTACGCATATAAAAAATATATATGCGTTCCATTTGGTTTGGTGCAGTATAAAGATGTTAAACTCGTCTTACCAACAATTTCCCCCATAGACGTAATGTATTTGTATTCTCTTGGGTGTCCCTGTACACGAACCTTTTGCTTGATCTCAACGAAAAGTTTAGTGTAGCAGCCTATATGACACACATTCAGAATACCAAGTTTTAACTTTCTGCTGTAATTTGTTTTTCAGATATATTGATAACAGACAGACACACAGACAGATACACAGACGAACCGCTAAAAACATGGTTTTTGGATTCAGGGGACCTCAAAACTTACAAATATAACAGAAACTCGATTTCGAAAATTTGAACGAAAAACAATGCTCTATGTACCTTGTGGGTAAGAGAAAGTAAAAAGAGAAACATAAATCATTATTTAGCGTTCTTAAATGAAAATGGTTTAATCGAACAAAATATAACTTAAAAATTTATCTGAATTATTGAATATCACTTATACAAACTAAGAAAAATACCAGATTTCATGTAAAACACTCTACGACCTTCTGACTGCATTTTTTTTTAATCGGAATTGTTTCAATAATTGGATTTTTTTTTTTTTTTAAATACACATTTAAAATTTAAATATGTAACACATTTTATAGCGTATATTGTTTAAATAATCATATATATCATAAAAACGTATAATGAGAAAAATCTGATTTTGATAAAACAATATAATTTTAAATATATATTTCGCCCATTATAAACGCGTAAAAAGCAATCTGAAGATTAAAATTAACAGTATTTATATGCTACAATTTATATACATCTATTAATATTTAAATACTACGCTGTTTAATATATATTTAGAAGCTGTAATTTAATATTAATATTAATCCCCCTAATATTCTGACGACTTTTACAGCAGCGTTGAAATAAATATTCAAACTTATAGAACTTCATCGATTAAAATACTAATTAATCCAAAATATATAAATTAATACTATTTTAAAAGGCTGGGATAATTAAAAAGTATTTTTGGTGTCATATTTAATCAGGATTAATTAAAAATAATAAAGAAAATTTGTGCAAATAATAATAATAATAATAATAATAATAATAATACTATTGTTAATAAATACTTAAAATAACATTAAACATATAATTAAAACATATAATGCAATTGTTATTTCATATATTATTGTACTTAACCACTTTTTTAATTTTAAATTAACTCTGCATTTAAAATGTGATGTGACTCGACTTAGTTTCATTTCTTAAATTTTTGTTGTATCATGGAAATAAACATCGGAAAATCCTCTTTAGTAATTGCTTTCTCTTCTTGACACTTCTTTTAGATAGCCCTTAATCTTAATCTTTAGAAAATTCTAGGAAATTCATGAAAAGTCAGAGATCATTATACAAAGAATTCAACACCTTAGAAGAAGATGAACTTCCTGCTCAGTGAGAAGAAAAATTCAAGCCCAAAATCTAAAGAAAAAAGCACTTTAGAAAATTACCAAAATAACTTGAGGAATACATTTATTTTTATTTTCAAAGTGTTGCTATTCCTAAGGAGAATAATTCTAAAAGAATATGTTAACTTAAAATGTGCTGAAGTTCCTGAAATGGAAGTGATGTTTTCTTCTATATTTATTATTTTTACTGTATTTACGATGCAAAGTTTATTTTTTTTAATTTTTCTTATTTATTAAAATCAACTTTATTTCATTGAAAACAATAATAACACAGGTCAACATGTAAAATTTTGATTTTGTAATTTTAGCTGATCTTTATGTTTTTTGGTGTGCTGAAATTGAAAATTAAGCCAGTTTTTTCCTTTCAGGTATCGTTTCTTGTCAATACAGGGTGCCTATCTATATAATTTCTTCCATTACTCTTTCACCAATATAATTCTATGGTACGTTCTATAGTATGATTCCATGATTAAATAATCACGGATATCTGTTGTTGTAATAGCGCAGCACTAGAGCGACGCAAAACCATGCCAAACAACCGATTCGATGTATTTACACGATTTGAGATTTCCTTGCATTTATATTAACTGAAATTGTCTACTTTTTTTTTGAAAATGTGGATTTATTACTAGTTTCTGCATATATAAGAATAAAGTAGAAGACATGAAAAACAATTGATTTCTGGTTTTCAATGAATTTATACGTTTTGAGATTTCCTTGATTTCAATTGAGATAAATTGATTGCTTATTTTTATTTGTTTTTTTAGTTATAATTTTTTTAGTAGCTTTATTATTTTGTCTTCTGCGTATATAAGAAGAGAGTATACAATTCAGAAAAAAAAATAGATCTCCGGTTTTTGATTAAGATATACGTTTTGAGATTTCCTGAAATCAGTTCGACTGAATTCATCTCAAATTCTGTTGAGCATACTATGGGATAATTCAAATAAAATAATATACACTAATTGCATTATACGATGTAAATATATAATTATTTTCCCACAATGTTATTTTTTAAATTATTATTTCAGAGTAATATTTTTGTAATGTCCTGCATCTTTTATGCACTTTGTATTATATTTTCTTTTATGTGTTTTTTTGAGAAGATCTTTTCAACAAACTTAAAAATATCAGAGATCTTATTCAATTTTTAAAGGCGCTTTCATATGCACATTTACATTAATATTTATTATTCAAATAGAAATTTTCTCAATCTTTTGTTTAAAATTTTATTGAACAAAATCCTATCAAAAGCTATCGTAAGATTTTTTTTTTTTTTTTTGTTTATTTAGTAAAATCAACCTTAATTCATTAAAAATAATAATGACACAGGTCGACATGTAAAATTTTGATTTTGTAATTTTGGCTGAACTTTATGTTTTTGTGTGCTGAAACCGTCAGTGAAGCCAGTTTTATCACGTATCGATTTTTGTCAATACAGGGTGCCTACCTATACAATTTCTTCCATTAATCTTACACCAATATAATTACATGCTACGTTTTATAGTACGTTTCCATAATTAAGTAATCATGGATATCTATTGTTGTAAGCGCAGCACTCGTGCGACGCAAAGCCATACCAAATAACCAACCAACCTATTGTTATGATGATATATATAAGAAATTGTGTCGGTAAACACTGACAAAAATATGTGTGATAAAGAAAAACGGGCTGCATTTTCGGATTCAGTACATCAAAAAACATAAAGATCAGCTAAATTACCAAATCAAATTTTCATCTTCACTTTTGTAGACCTGCAGAGTTAATTTTCTTTGAATATATAATGTTTTTATAGGTAATCCAAACTGCAATAAAGAAACATTATATAAAAGATTTGATTTTTAATGTCAAATTAAACTTTATAGATAGAATATATATATATATAAAAGAAAAGGAAAAGAAAGAATAAATCATTTTGTATTTATTTAAACATTTAAACTGAATTTTTAAAAATAAATCTTGATTGAAGTATTTCACTTTTCTTTATATCTATATATTAATAGACAAACATGAAATCTGTGGTACACTTTTAACATATTAATTATGGGAGTAGACGGAGTCGAAAGATTATTCGGAAGATATGAGTAGCCATATCTGCAGAATAAGAAAATTATTTTCTTACGATGTCAAGGAGGTATTTAAAAATACCTTTAATTTTTATGCATTTTTTTCTTTTCATACACGTATTCTTTTATACTAGAAAATATCTAAACTAGAAATCTGTTAAACCTAGAAATTTCTTAAAACTTAAATAAAACGATTCATAAAGTAATTTGTATAGATGTAGCATCAATATTTTCTTCACTACATTTTTTTTTTCTTAGAGAAAATAGCCATAGAGTGGTAGAAATTTTAATGATTGAGTGTTAGATCAAAAGTTTATACTATTGAAAATATGCGCAAATTAAAAAAGGATTTTATTTACGAAATTTCTATCATTATTATTATTGGTCTATTTTCTTTTTCTTCTTTTCTCTCTCTTTCTCTCTCTCTCTCTCTCTCTTTTTTTTTTTTTTTTTTTTTTTTTTTGTTTCATCAGCTCTAATTTAAAAACATATTTTTAAACTAAAACATACTGCATTCCAACTAACTGATATTGGCTACTTCTTTTTATTTATTTATTTATTATTATTATTTTAATGAATTTATTATTATATCTTCTGCATATATAAGATGAAAGTATAAGATTTGTAAAAACTTTTGATTTATGGTTTTCGATGTATTTACACGTTTTGAGATTTCCTTTCATTTATATTAACCGAAATTGTCTATTTATTTTTGAAAATGTGGATTTATTACTAGTTTCTGCATATATAAGAAGAAAGTAGAAGACACGAAAAAAAACTGATTTCTGGTTTTCAAGGAATTTATACGTTTTGAGATTTCCTTGATTTCAATTCAGAGAAACTTATTACTTATTTATTTTATTTATTTATTATTATATTTTTTTTTAAGTGGCTTTATTATTTTATCTTCTGCATGTACAAAAGGAAAGTATACAATTCAGAAAAAAAAAAAAAAAAAATAGATTTCCGGTTTTCGATTAAGTTATACGTTTTGAGCTTTCCTGAACTCAGTTCGACTGAATTCATCTCAAATTCTCTTGAGCATACTATGGGATAATTTAGATAAAATAATATACACTAATTGCATTATACGATGTAAATATATAATTATTTTCCCACAATGTTATTTTTTAAATTATTATTTCAGAGTTATATTTTTGTTCTGTCACGCATCTTTTATGCACTTTGTATTATATTTTCTTTTATGTGTTTTTTTGAGAAGATCTTTTCAACAAACTTAAAAATATCAGAGATCTTATTCAATTTTTAAAGGCACTTTCATATACACCTTTACATTAATATTTATTATTCAAATAAAATTTTCCTCAATCTTTTGTTTAAAATTTTATTGAACGAAATCTTATCAAAAGCTATCGTAAGATATTTTTTTTGTTTGTTTATTTATTAAAATCAACTTTCATTCATTAAAAACAATAATAACACAGGTCGACATATAAAATTTTAATTTTGTAATTTTGGCTGATCTTTATGTTTTTGTGTGTTGAAACCGAAAATGAAGCCAGTTTTATCACGTATAGATTTTTGTCAATACAGGGTGCCTACCTATACAATTTCTTCCATTAATCTTACACCAATATACGTTTTAGAGTACATTTCCATGATTAAGTAATCATGGATATCTATTGTTGTAATAGCGCAGCACTAGTGCGACGCAAAACCATACCAAATAACCAAACAACCTATTGTTATGATATACATAAGAAATTGTGTCAGTAAACACTGACAAAAATAAGTGTGATAAAGAAAAACGGGCTGCATTTTCGGATTCAGTACATCAAAAAAAATAAAGATCAGCTAAAATTACCAAATCAAATTTTTAACTTCACTTTTGTAGACCTGCATAGTTAATTTTCTTTGAATATATAATGTTTTTTTAGGTAATCCAAACTGCATTAAAGAAACATTATATAAAAGATTTGATTTTTAATGTCAAATTAAACTTTAGAGATATAATATATATATATATGTGTGTGTGGTATCGGCACCTTGCTTCCACTAACGTTTGATTCCAAAACTGCCCAGTTTCCTTTGCTGCAGCTGTATCTTCGACGCGAGGATGAACTCACACGTAGCGGAATGACACAGCCGTGATGTCAGACGGACGTCACTTCCGGAGCACGCATCTTCATTGACGGGAGCTGAGAGCGCTTGCCGGAAAGAATTCAATAGACGGTTGAATTTTGAGACGTGTGGACGTACGGATTTTCATCCGCTGACGACGAAAGTTTGCCGAGACGATTTTCTGTATCTTGCCGTGTTCTTTTCTAAAGCAATCGAAAACGAAAGATATGTTATGTTTTCTTTTGACAAAAACTGCGCTAAAGTAAAATGTTGAAAGTGAACTTTGACTTTTTAAATGTGACTGTGTTGGTCAGCAGTACTATTTTAATTCATATTATCGTCTTGTAAATATTATACTTTAACCTTTTATTAAATTTATAATTAATAGTAAATAAGTATTAGTTTTCTGTTTAACGCCCACGAAAGTTGGCCACCCCCCCATATATATATATATATATATATATATATATATAAGAAAAGAAAAGGAAAAGAAAGAATAAATCATTTTGTATTTATTTAAACACCTAAACTGAATTTTTAAAAATAAATCTTGATTGAAGTATTTCACTTTTCTTTATATATATTAATAGACAAACATGAAATCTGTGGTACACTTTTAACATATTAATTATGGGAGTAGACGGAGTCGAAAGATCATTCGAAAGATATGATTAGCCATATTTGCAGAATAAGAAAATTATTTTCTTACGATGCCAAAAAGGTATTTAAAAATACCTTTATTTTTTATGCATTTTTTCATTTTATACAGGTATTCTTTTATACAAAAAAATATCTAAACTAGAAAGCTGTTAAATCTAGAAATTTCTTAAAACTTAAATAAAACGATTCACGAAGTAATTTGTATAGATGTAGCGGCAATATACTCTTCGCTACATTTTTTTCTTAGAGAAAATAGCCATTAGAGTGGTTGAAATTTTAATGAATGAGTGTTAGATCAAAAGTGTATACTGTTGAAAACAGGCGCAAATTAAAAAAGGATTTTATTTTTGAAAGTTCTTTTATTATTATTATTATTATTATGTTTTTTGGTCTATTTTCTTTTTCTTCTTTTCTCTCTCTCTCTCTCTCTTTTTTTTTTCTTCTTTTTTTATTTATATCAGCTCTAATTTAAAAACATATTTTTAAACTAAAACATACTGCATTCCAAATAACTGAAATTGCCTTCTTATTTTTATTTATTTATTTTTTATTATTTTTTTATGAGTTTATTATTATATCTTCTGCATTTATAAGATGAAAGTATAAGATTTGTAAAAACTTTTGATTTACGGTTTCCGATGTATTTACACGTTTTGAGATTTCCTTGCATTTATATTAACCGAAATTGTCTACTTATTTTTGAAAAAGTGTATTTATTACTAGCTTCTGCATATATAAGAAGAAAGTAGAAGACACGAAAAAATAAAAACGATTTCTGGTTTTCAATGAATTTATACGTTTTGAGATTTCCTTGCTTTCAATTGAAAGAAATTTATTACTTATTTATTTATTTATTTATTTATTTATTTATTTTTAAGTGGCTTTATTATTTTATCTTCTACATATATAAGAAGAATGTGTACAATTCAGAAAAAAGTAGATTTCAGGTTTTCGATTAAGTTATGCGTTTTGAGATTTCCTGGACGCAATTCGACAGACTTCATCTCAAATTCTGTTGGATGGGATAATTTAAATAAAATAATATACACTAATTGCATTATACGATGTAAATATATAATTATTTTTCCGTAGTGTTATTTTTTAAATTATTATTTCAGAGTTATATTTTTGTTCTGTCACGCATCTTTTATGCACTTTGTATTATATTTTCTTTCATGTGTTTTCTTAAGAATATCTTTTCAAGAAACTGAAAAATATCAGAGATTCTATTCAATTTTTTAAAGGCATTTCCATATGCATCTAGACATTAATATTTATTATTTAAATAGAATTGTCCTCAATATAAAATAAAAAAAATCATAAAATTTATATGCGGAAGATTGAAACTTTTGTTTAAAATTTTATTGAACAAAAATTTATCAAATGCTATCGTAAGATTTTTTTTTTTTTTTTATGTTTAACTTGTTAAATAGTCTTCATGACTTTGCACCATTTTTTCTGTTTGAAACTTTACGTTTCACCCGTCTGTAGACAATCTTATGAACTCCGTACGCTATCATTATTAATAAAACAAAGAAATCGTCCTTATATTGATAAAACACTTTTTTTTTTTTTTTTCAGACTTTCTGGAATATTTCCGAGGTATAAGAGACAGAGAAATTTAGCGGACCCTATTTACACGTGTTTGCTAATAATCACTTGCTTAACCGTATGCTGAAATTTCTCTCTCTCTCTTTTTTTTTTCTTTTTTTTATCGCATTATAAAATTCTTTAAATTAATAGATCTGAAGTACATAACAGGTTAAAATCTGAAAATAATAAATAAATAAATAAATAATCCTAGACCTATTTTTGTTTTCCAAGAAACACATATAAAATTCTGCACAAAGCACAATTTAATTTAGTACGCACTTATTTTAACCTATTTTTACATAAGAAGGCATGTAGCAACTGTCTTTTTTTTTCCTAGCATACGCTTCGATATTCGTTTCTTAAAAGTTCTTTGGTATATCTTTAGCATAGGAGCCCCTTAGAGGGTTTTAATTTTTTGTTTTAATTTTGTTGTGATTGAAGAAGACCAGCTCAGTTGTATAAGTTGTAAGATCTTGATGCGAAACGTCCGAGCTACTTCGATGCCAAGTTTAAAATTTCTCCAGGGAGTTCTATACTGAAACTCTTCTATTTTTTTAGCACGGTTTTTCACAGTTTTACTTTAATTATTTAAAAAATAATGCTTTCATGTTCATTTATTTATTTATTTATTTTTAATAAAAATAAACAAATATATTTATTTATTTATTTACTTTTGGCCTAATATATTTTGAATCAACTATCCGGTTACATTACAGAACACGTCGTTAGCTAGATTTTGTTTTCATTATTAAGTGTACCATTTTTTTTAAAATAAAATCTTGACAACAATGACAAACTTTCAGCTTTCCATACTTAGGTAAAAACAAAACTGTCTGCAGTTTGGTCATTTAAGTTGATAGATAAAAATCTGGTAATAACTCAGAAACAGTCGATTGAAAAAAAAAAATGAGCGACCTTTGGTACTAATAAAACTAAAAACTGAATTTAAAAAAAAAAGCTACTTTTATTTTGAACACAGATGGTTAAAGACGTAAACATTCATTTCCCAGCTGCCTTTGCATTCACAAACATAACTAAATGAAAATATATCATTACATTAATTATATATATATGAAATATTTGTTAAATTAAGAATAAGGTTTTACTTAAAATTTTGGAAAGGAATGACAAATTATTAATTTCTTTTATGCGCATTATACGAAAAAAAATGCTTATAAAAAAGGGATTAGAGGAAAAAAATTACCTTTTATAACAACAACAAAAAAAAAAAAAATTAAAAAAAAAGCGCACATTAATGCATTCAATATTTAAGAAATGTAGATAAAAGAAAATCTAAAAAAAAAAAAAAAATGCGTTCTAGACTAGAAAATATTGGGGGTCGTAGGCAGTAACTACTCTCTGATAGTGTATTAAAAATGTATTCGAAAGTTTATTTTTATTTATTTATTTATTTATTTATTTATTTTTTAACCTGCATTAAAAATGTAGGATTTTTAAATAGTATTTAAAAAGTATAGTTTTATAATGAAATATGTTAAATTTAAAATTGGAAAAAAAAAATTTGAAAAACTTTAAATCATATTTTTATAAACTTAAATCGTTATTGAAATTTCTTGTCATCATTAGTCCTTTTTCGCTTTATTGAATGTAATGTATAAATTAATATAAAAGTTTTCTGCAGTAAGATAAGAAATCTTCTACACAGTAAAAAATTTCAGTTAAAACTTGAAACACTATATGATACAAAGTTATGAGCAATTCCATAATACGATTGACCTCACTTTTCAGTTTTCTACTTTTTGTAATTTCAGTTTCACCAAAACTTGGAGAAATGTTTCGGCGGCAATTCCCTTTTATTCAGGCAATAGCGCCACTAGCTCATTGAAAATCAAATAAGAGTGAAAGTTAAATTTGTGAAATGGTATCCCGTGTGATTATGTCATTCAAAACCATCATTCATTACAAAAAGAAAAGAGTTCTTTATTCAATTGTTCACAAACCAGATGTTACTGTAAGAAAGTTTATTAAAGTATATCCTTTTAAAAAGAGAGGAAAATCTATTATACAGTCCAGGAAGTATGAATCAGTAAAATTCTTTTTAAAACCAAACTAAGATTAAATTAAAAATCGTGGTCAAAAACACTGGGTAAATTGCAAATTTTGTGTAACAACTCACCTATGGGTCAAGGTAAGACCCTAGAAAATGTAGCATTTTTTACCAAAAGCAATGAAATAGAACTTAGCGGGCAAGGAAGCGTAGCACAGAACCAGAGCGTTAGACTTAAGGCACAAAGGTCTGCAGTTCGATCCCGGCTTCGGTCAGATGTTGAAATATTTTTTTCTGTATTTTTAATTTATTTTTCTTTTTTATTTAAAGCAAAATACCAATATTTGGTTCAACATAAAATTACCAAATCATGGAAAAAGTTTAAACCAACGGGTGGCTGAAGATACTTCAGTAAGATATTTTGATTGAAACTAGCACTACATTTTTAGCAGTGTATTATTTGTGTATTTTAAGGAACAGTTTTAAGCATATTTGTTATTGAAATTAGTTGCATATTTGAAAGGAATTTACAGGTAAACATTTATATACAGTCGGTAACAAAAATATCCGAACACTAGCAAAAATTCTTATGTGAAAAAAGTACACTTCATACGGTTTTGTTAAATAAATCCTTATCGAACCATGTTCTTACACTGACTAAGACCAGGATTCAACAAGGATTTATTTGACAAAACCGTATGAAGTGTACTTTTTTTTCATAGGAATTTTTGCTAGTGTTCGGACACTTTTGTTACCGACTGTACAGTTAGTTGAATACATGCTAATATGTATCTAAACGTTTCAGGGCGTTAATGTAACACATAATATAGTGATAAAAAATCAATATACATAATTTTTATATTTTACTACCACGCATTATTTTATTTTATTTTTATTTTATTATTTTTTTTAAAGCAATACTATATACTTTTAATTACACTAGTAAGATTCTATAGATATTTATTTTCAGGCTCCACAACAATTTTGTATATATCTAAGTCTTAGAGCTCTTTGTCAATGACAGTGTATAACACTGTCTCAGAAATAACTCTTTATAAATTGTGGTACGTTATTTTTAATTTTTGAAACTCTTAAATAAAACACCTTTTTTCAGTCTATTCACATTTCTTCACATGACTGTTCTATAAAATCTAATAATTAAAACACTTTCATACTGAAAAAATTCGAAAAATGTAGAGTAAATATATATTGGTTTTCTTTCGGTAGAGTGTACATTTTTTTTAGAAAAATTGAAATAGTTAAAAAAATATTTAATTGGTAAAGTTCCATTGTTACACAAATGTTTGAGTAGAGCATTTAGAGAATCTGTACAAATGTGTATCAAAACTTGAAAACAAGTCACCTCTGAAAATTTGGATCATTTCAAAAACTTTCATTTACTAAAAATGTTTATTTAGGTTTCATTTTTATTTATTTATTTTTATTTATTTATTTTTATTTATTTATTTTTTTATTTTACGTCGTATTAAAGCTATGGATTGGACATCTGGTATCAGTCTCGTACTTATCACTAGGTTTAGTTTGGATACATGTCATCATAATTTTGATACTTCTTGAAGGGGATTAAAAATGTTCTTAACACTTTTTAATCTTCTGTATTTGATTTCTGATTATCTTAAATCATTATTACATTACGGAAAAATCATGAATGTTGGATAGTCAAGCATATGAATAACATATTTACTGACACAAATTGCCACTAACCGCAATTATTCATTTTGTTATTAAAGATTTATCGCTCCTATGGTGAAGACAGATATAGCGAGTAGGAAGAAAATTAATTTAAACAATAGTAAGTGATTATAAAATCTCGTTTTATTTGTTAAACACAGAAAAATACATTCAAACGAATAATTAAATAAATTTTAAAGCAGAGAATAGTATACTTTCTTAAAGAAATCATGACAGTAAAATTGAAAAAAATAAATAAATAAAAGAAAAATAAATGCAAATAAATGATGATCGAGACAGTTTTGCAAGCAGAGAAGAGTAAAATATTACCGAAAATTTCATAAACAATCGTAACATTTTATAACTAAATTTATTTGAACAAAATTTAGTTAGGAATTAAAATATTTCGGACGCAATCGCTTGGGAACTTGCTCCATCATTTTGTTTCCAAATGGTGAGCACTAAAATTTTCAAACTGATACAAAGATGTATTTAACACCGCATTTGCTCAAATGCTGATGTATGCATAGTATACATCATTGTCAGAACCAAATATCACAATTATTAAGTTTCAAACAAGATGAGGGATCAACTAAATTAACTTAATCCCACATCTTGTTTCAAAATGGCGTTACTTAAAAAATTGTGGCAAAATGAAAATTTGCCATTAAAGATATTTAGAAATAATGAATTAACTCCATTCTTTTTTTTATTACGTCCGTAGGCCAATTTTCTACAACATGTTATTTTTAAGCGCGGGCTGCTTGAAAATTCTGATTTCACATAAAAATATATTTTGAATTGATTTTCTTAAAACCCTACATGTTGTACGTAGCCCATATCAATGAATCCTCCAACTTTACGAATATATTTTATTCCCATTTTGTTTCAAAATGACTGCCAGTCGGTGAGAATAAATCAGTCCACTCAATGCGACTGAACCAGGTGGATTTGTTTCATTTTACAATAATTCCAATTACATCAATTCATTTCCATTTTCATATTTCTGTTCAATTTTCTTTGCTAACATTCGTAGAATGCAATACACGTATAAATATGCTTCTGATGAAACCAAATTTAACATTACATGACGAGTCATTTTATTTAACTAACACTTTCTTTGAATTATGTAAGATATCTTACATTGTATTTTGCAACAATTGAACATACTGTTTATTCTAAGTATAGTGTTGTTCAAATGAAACTTTTAATGCATTATAATGCTACACAGAAACCTCTTGTCTCAAAATGTTTTCAAAACATTTAATTAAAAATACTAAATACATTTCGTACCACTTCCATATTTGTACAATAATAGCAACGTTTTTACATAATTACTATATACTTCAAAAATTTAAATTTTACTTCAAATTAAGTTTTTATTTCGAAATTCATATTTTTAATTAATGCTTTATCACAGTCGTATTTTTATATATGTTTTCACAAAGGAAGCTTTAAAAGAAACATTAAATTCAGTAAATTGTATTATTTTTATTTTAAGTATACATATAAACATCTTTTAAAAGAACTATTTATATTCCGTTACTTATACTTTGTTTTATTATCCTATTAGTCAGTTAAAAGTTAAAGCGAAGTAAATTACAAAAGTAACTCTTTAAGTACACAATTTCCAAACTCTCCAAATTTTGTCTTTGTGGAATGAGATTTAAAAAATCATCTCTTTGATCTTACATCCATCACAATAGTTTTAATATTCAGGACATGTGTATTTACTTTGAAGAAAATTACTTTTTTTATGTTTCTAGAATTTCCTCTTAAAGGGAATAAAGCAATGTAGGAAATGCAACACCAGAATAGAAAATAAGAAGACAAATGTAAGTTTTATGCAAAAGATATTTTTTGTTTATAATATTTGTGTTTAAAACCTATAGAATATACAGTCGGTAACAAAAGTGTCCGAACACTAGCAAAAATTCCTATGTATAAAAAGTACACTTAATACTGTTTTGTTATATAAATCCTTGTCGAATCCTGTTCTTAGTCAGTGTAAGAACAGGATTCAACAAGGATTTATTTAGCAAAACTGTATTAAGCGAACTTTTTTTATATAGGAATTTTTGTTAGTGTTCGGACACTTTTGTTACCGACTGTACCTAACATGGTATTAAATATTTTTAAATTCATTTACGATCTCTTTGTCGATTATTTTAAAATAATGAATTGTTTTATATTTATATATTATATTATTTAAATTTTAATAATAACACAGGTCTGCGAAATCGTACTTTTTTTTTCACTGCGTTTGGAATGTCTACCCTAATAGCACAAAATATTTCGGAAACGTAACGGTCATATAACATGGAAAAATTGTATATAAGTATTAAAGAAACGTTCAGTTAGCTTTCCGATTACTTGTATAAACGTAGCCGCGATCGTAACAAAAAATTCAGATACGTAACAGAAATATTTTAATCACATAACAGAGAGAACATAGAAAAGAGCGAATGTTTCAGAAAGGCATCAGAGACAATGTTTAAATGCGTTACGTTTTTGAAAGTTTGTAAGCATTTTGCAACATAACTGAAACATTCTGTTCTGTATGGGTAAAATTTAATATTGATATGCTGAATTCAGAAATGCTTCTCTTACCTTCCTATCACGTAAGGGAATTTCACAAAGAAAGGATGAAGATCCGAAGTATGGATACAAATCTAAAGTAGAATCGAAACGATTTATAAACTTTACTGAAATAGATTATTAATTATGCACAATCATTTAAATATGTTTCTTTATATATAGGCCTAATTTTAGAGGGTTTTTTTTTCCTGTGCGCTGCTTGAGTGCCTTGAAGAGAGGGATTCTCTGTGCAGCATCTAAAAATAATCTGCTAACATGTTAACACTGCACCGTCCCTGATACCTCCTCTATATATCTTTGATGTCTACTTGAAATAGTTCTCCTTGTACTTCACTCCCATCGCGCTGATTTTTCGGGGATAACATACATGGAAGTTAAAAAAATGGAGTTTTAAGCTACCGGAATCCCATTTTTCGTCAAAACTGTTCGTGATGGAAAATTTTATCAGTTTTTCCTTAATCATCATAAGAAATGCACGTGAAAAACATATCACATTGAGTAAAAACGTTTCATTACAGACTAACATAATCATTATTCATGTAACATTTCAAATGTGATTTTTTGTGGAACACAAGCTAAGCAATAGGGAAATTTTAATTGTATATTTTACAATAAAGTTATATTTTAAAAAGGTAAAAATTTCTGTTTGTGTTCTCATTTTTCTCTATTTTCGCTTTCGGCTAATTCGGAAATTGATGCTCCGTATGCATTGAACAAATTTTGCAGCCTACCCCATAGTTTACATACTACAACTGTTTACTACATAAATTAGTAGTAAACAAAATAACGTAACTAAGAATACATATTTGGGATTGTTACAGAAGAATAATTAATGTATTTTCTGTACAATGAGTTCCAATTGACGTATTACGATATTTCCGTGATAGTCTTTTAGACCGTAACCTTCAAGCTTTACATAACATGTTCTTTCTATGTACGTGACTTGTAAATGCTGGCAGATGTACTATATATCACGAAGTGAAGCTACATTTGGTTATAACTTTGCTATAAATAGATGCATTCTTTCAGTAACATTAAGTGATATGTAGAATGTTTATGCGGTCGTAGATGAATATGAACAGGTCAGAAAACGGATGTGTCGAGAGTGTTTTACCAACCGGTGGTCGGCCAAGCATGTCAATATCTGCACAATTGTACCGAGAATTAAATGAAGTTGGAGCTTTCCTAGGAAGCAGAAAAATCGGTTTTCAACATAGTGCACGTCCATCTGCCGTATGGGAAAGCTCTGTTACGGAAATTTATGAGGAGTGCGGTAAGTGTATGTACAACCAAAACGAGATAGTGCATTATACTCGATTGTTATGCGTAAAATAGCACAAGAACTCGCTACATCGTATCGCATCAAAGAGTACAGAAATTGTTTGAAGCAGATTATTCCCAATGTGTTGATTCATACTTTAGTATTTGAATGAACCTATCATACAACAACAACATTGTATATTTTGTTTACCGATGATGCGACTTTTTCAAGAGATGCACAACTTTCACATGTAGCCTGATGACAATCCTAAAATAACACATGTTCATGCAAACAAACATAGTGATACCATAAATGTTTGGATTGGTATTATAGGCGAGTTTTTAATAGGTCCTTACAGAATCCCTAAGTACTTAGACGGGCATACTTATTGCATGCTTTTGGAAGAGATGTTAACCGATTTTTATGGATGACACTCCGGGGGTTATGCAAAATTATAGATTTTAACATGATACGGTATCCACAGATTTTAGCATCAATACGTAAGCCTATCTCAACAGGATATCTCTTTGTTATATTAGCTGTGTCGAATCAGTTGCACAGCCTCTATATTTCCCTAGTCTCATCCTCGTTTATTTCTGTGTGGATACAGGTTGTCTTCCATATATATATACGAGACACCCATAATATCTGACATAGACATTACACCAGGATCCTAGAAACAGCGGAATGTTTCAGAAATACACCTGTACGATCTGAACAAAAGCATCTATGCATCGATGCTGTGAAGCATGCGATGAATTGGATTGAAAGAATTTTGAATATTTTCTATAAATATTTTTTTCCCATCATCGATGTCATTAAGGACGTTTTTATCAATAAATCCATGTTAACGGCGTCCTAGGTGTCATTTCCTTCCTTGTCGACCATGTTGTTGTAGCACGGTTCGATTTCTGGTCTTAACTTCTTAATGCAAAATTTGTACGCCCGGGTCACACAGACTTCCATGTAAAATTTATAGACGACCATTCGGAGCAACCTGTATTTATGGAGGATACAAATTACTGTTTGATTTATTATTTAAGCATTGCAAAAAATTACAATCTAGCAGATAACAGTAAGTGGTTTGTTGGATTTCCTGGAACCAGACGACTAGATACAATGCACTTGCACGTAATGGATTTCATTTGATTCACTGATTTAATCGGTCTGTCTTGTGCAGCTGCAGTGCAATGTGAAAATCGTAACACTGAATGTTAGAAAACGTGTCTAATTTCAGAACTACTATCTTTGATGAACATACAGTCGGTAACAAAAGTGTCCGAACACTAGCAAAAATTCCCATGTAAGAAATGTACACTTCATACGGTTTTGTTAAATAAATCCTTATCGAATCATGTTCTTACACTGACTAAGAACAGGATTCAACAAGGATTTATTTAACAAAACCGTATGAAGTGCACTTTTTTTACATAGGAATTTTTGCTAGTGTTCGGACACTTTTGTTACCGACTGTACATATGTGAATAGAAAAGAAATTTTCTAAGAAAATTAAATATTTAAATGTAATTTAATTTAAATGAATTTTAATTTAAATGTAATTTAATTTAAATGGTTTTTAATGCACACATCACTACTCAAAAGCTCATAAGAATTAATGGCGATATTTCATTCTCATTTTCAGAAAAACTGAGTTTATATTTCATGCGTGATCAAAATTCAGAGGAAATAGTCATATGTGTACAGCTTAATGTCATTTAAAATATAATATTAATACTGTTAAGTATTGCATCAATTTAGAACATAAAAAGTACATTGACAAAAAGCTCATAAACTTGTGATGGATAGAGTTACCACTAATTGGATAGTCATAAAACTTATTACCATTAAAATATACATTTATAAGAGAATATAAAAATCACACTAAAATTACATCATGCATTTTAGACGCATAAAAACAGAGGATACAAGAAATCACATAAAATATGAGCATATATATTGGAATAAGAATTCTGGCTATTATTATTATTATTATTATTATTATTATTATTATTACTTAAAAATTACACAATGTAATTTTATATTGATATGCATTTTGCACTACTTAAAGTAAAATGATCTTATATCAGCTTAGATGGTTTGAAATCTTTCAGTTAAAGATATGAAGCAAATGGCTTTATTCGCAACAATTAACTTTATGCAGACATATGTAATACATAAAAATAACTATTTTTAATATTTAAACTTTAAAATTTTAACTACCGTTAGATTTTTAAAACCGGTACGGTGCAATTACCTATGCATGCTATTGAAAATTATTTCTAAAGTAATATAAAGACAGCTATTTTAGAATTAATTACAGTATGGAAACTGAAAAAAATAGTGTTTTAAACATCTTTACATTCAGACGTATTTAAATAACATCGCACATTTATTTTAATTCCACATATACAAAATATCCCTGTTCATTGAACTATATACTGAAATATAATGTTTCTATCCAGTAAGCGTCAGCCGTACATCGATCTTGAAATCTTTATAAATTAACTACATCTCCTACTTTCATTAAATAAATGAATTTCGAGTAAGTATAAACTATCATTCTTTTTCCTTTTTCTGAAGTTAAAACAATTAAGAGTGTTTCGTAATGAACCAGTCTCAAGTTTAAGTAGTTTCCTGAGATGAAGAGATTCGAATTAACATTAGTTTTTTAAAACTATGTAACATTTACGATACTTGTTTTCATTAGATATTGAATAATAATAATATTAAAACAATTTTCTATAGATTTATACAAAATGTATTATTGTAAAGCATATCATTTAGACAAATGTAATTTTAGTGAACTAATAGCTACAAAAAGCAACATCTCGTAAATGTACATCTGTAGCAGAATTATGTGAATGTTTTTTTTTTATTTTTATTTTTATTTTATTTTTTCATTTTAATGCAAAAAATGCATACAATATTTTCCTTTTACATTAAAGTTTAAAAGTTATTATTATTATTATTATTATTGTTATTATTATTTTTTATTTACATTAAATTTCTTGTTCATTTTAATTTTATTATACAACTAGAATTGCAGAACATCGTAGAATCGAATGTAGGCAGAATTTAATGCGTAAACGGTAACGCTAAAAGTGACTCCTAGCTTAGACTAACCAATAGTTGAAAGTTGTGATGCCATTAATTTTGTTTATTTAAATTTTTTATATGCTATTTAAACTCGAGACTTTTATAAATATTTTCAGTGCATATGTTTTAATTTAGAATTTAGTTTTAAATATTATTTAAAAAATAAAAATTTATTTTTATTTATTTTTACAAGAGAAATATTAATTGAGTGTTATGAAAAATTGATATTAGAACAGCTTAGTCCCGTATTATGATGAAGTATTTAATTTGAGTATATTTTATTTATTTGTATACTACACACAGTTTTTCTGCGAACCTAAATATTGACTTTTATTTTATTACCCATATTAAGAAATAGGATGTGCAAATTGTTCCAGAACTTCAAATAAAGATTAGTTTTACATGGTGTTGGTAAATTTTAAAAATAGAACACAAATAGTAAAAATTAGCCTACATTTTTAAGGAGATATAGCATACATTATGTAAGTTGTGTTAGACAGAAGAGAAAAAGAAGGGAAACTTATGTCAGCATCTAAAGTAATATGTATAATAATAAATAATAATAATGAAAAAAAAGAAAGAATGAAAGAAAGAAAACTATAAATTATATAAATCGCAAAACTGCGGGTTTAACCGATTTTAGGTTACCCTGTATATTATTCTTATGTTAGGTATACATGCCATACAGTGCAGTAAATTATCGTACAATAAAAAGGAATAACACAACTGAAAACACCATTTCAAGCATTTTTACTGCTAGTGTTGGAATTCTTTTATAAATCAATATACACGAACAATTACAAAATTATGTCGTTTTTTGAAATCTTCTGTTTGAGAACACGCTTGGAACTTGTAAAAATGGCAATTTCTGTTTTTTTTTCTCTGCTTCCATGATAAAATGCAAAATTATATTCAGAACGTTAACTTAAACTATTGAATCCCCTCAAAAAAAATATAAAATTAGTCTAATACGTTTAATAACAAAGAATGTTTTGGGGGAATAATAATAGTAATAAACTAAACATAGATAAAACCCATTTACTAGTGCATTACGCTATTTTGAGTATTTAACGGCTGATAAACAAGGTGAGAGACAACTAGGGTGTTACCTGAGATCGAAATATATTTGAGATTTTCTTTTCAAGGATGTATGTAATATATATATATATATATATATATATATATATATATATATATATATATATATATATATATATATATATATATATATATATTAAGTTTAGATAACAACTATGCAAGCAATTTTTTGGAAATGTATTTTTATATCTGAAATATTATAACGAATACAGTTGTTTAAAAAAGTTTTTACTAAATTAGTGACTTGTTTTGAACATATATTGTACGTTTGTCGAATATTAAAGACTAGCCTCTAACGAATTCTGCCGAATTACCAAGAGTAGAACCGTTAAATGGAAAGTTCTAAACTATTTTATTTATATTACTCCACGGTATCTGCTGGCCACCACAGTCCTTAAAAAGAAATGAAATTAGAAAAAAATTCCACAAAGTTTCCGATAAAAATCTGTATCAATATATTGAACTATAGGATATTATTCTGCTGGTTATGCAAGCAAAATTGTCTTTATTTATTTATATTTTTCTATACGTATGTCTGTCTTAACTTAAAAGGAGAAAAATAAAATCAGTTATTGTTTAGAAGTACGCCCCTACAGACGTATAACAGCATTTTTCCTCCAACTTTCGTTCTCTTTGAATATTTTAGGTGCTACAGTATTGCTATCGTATTCAGCAAGTATTCAACCAGAGGATTTCCTTACAAAATCATCAAAATGACTATTAAACATTCATTAGATACACTGTATTCTTAAATTTTATATAAAACATAATCCGAAATTAATTATAATTTTACATTAGTATAACTTTGAGAATCTTGTTTTAAGACATGTTGTGTGATATCTTTTAAGATAAGCTGCAATATGTCTCTTTAATTAGAAATTAAAACAAATAATTTAGTTGAATCAAAATGGAAAACACCATGTAAGACAAAAAAAGTGTTGAAGGTCTATATGTCTAAAATTCCGTTAAGTTTAATCTAATCGTTCACACATAGGTATTCAGCGTGTTTCAAAATTCCCTTTAAGACACTTTGAGCCAGAATAACGAGATATAGTGTGTAAAAAAAAGACCATATACCGCCAAACAAACGATCTCATTTATATTAAACTGAAGTATGTATCTCCCCAGATTTTTTTTTTTTTTTTTTATGTAGCCTAAAAAACAATTCAGGCGACATTTTTTTGCGCATTTTTCTAAAATGTATCTATGCTTTTACTGATATAAATTATTTTTCTCTGATTTTTAATAATAATAATGTATATATATATATATATATTTTCTTTTCTTTCACCCATATACAGACGGTAACAAAAGTCTCCGAACACTAGCAAAAATGCCTATGTAAAAAAAGTTTTGTTACAATGTTTTGTTAAATGTATCCTTGTCGAATCCTGTTCTTAGACTGACTAAGAACATGATTCGACAAGGATTTATTTAACAAAACTGTATGGAGTGTACTTTTTTATATAGGAATTTTTGCTAATATTCGGAGACTTTTGTTACCGACTGTATATGGTGAAGAAAGTTTGTTTATGAGTTAAATTTTCGAAATAGAGTTTCTGTTATATTTACATGATTTGAGGTTCCCTGAATAAGAAAATCATATTTTTTGTAGTTGGACTGTGTGTATAGTCGTTGGTCTATATGTTGGTACCTGTGCGTCTGTCAGTGAGTCTGTTTTTGTATATCTCTAGAAAAAATAGTATCAGGAATTCCGAACTTGATATTCTGAATCATTAATGACACAGTAAAGTTTTTGTTGAGATCAAGCAAATGGTTCGTGTAGAGGGACATCCAAGAGAATTCAAATACATTATGGGGGAAATGTCTGGTAAGTATAGTGTAATATCTATAGGCTGCCTTAAACAAAATCGAATGCGCAAATTCTTTTATGTAAAAGCATGATTTGTGTAGACTATGGTTTGGAAACTATTCATTATTCGCTTACAGGTCTACCCAAAGTATTTGGATACATTGAGGCTATACTTGCAAATTGCCGGTAGTTTATTTCATTCTACATTAGGAGTTTTTCATTTAAAACAAAATTAAAATATTCATTTTGATGTGTGTATATTTTATAACTAATATACATGGCTACCAAAAATTAAGCTAAATTTTCCTTTTACTTGAATATAATTCTTTGAGGTGCTACATTTTACTATGTTGATGACCACTACTCCGGGATCAAAACTAATTTATCATTCAAATACTGTAAGCAAAGTATTTTTTGAAGTTCTATTTTTAATGCATGTATTTTGTATAATAATACGTTTTAAGGTGCAAAGGTACGAAAGTCCAGTTTTTAGCGGTTGATCTGTGTGTATACCTCTTATTAGTAGGCCTTAAAAATAAATAACTGCAGGAAATTCAAAAAAGGAATTTTGAAGTTAATATTACTTGAAAAATTTGATCAAGGGTCGGAAGTTTGAAGGTAAATTAATAACAGCCTGGATAAAAATAAAAATAATTATTTTAATTAATTAATTAATTAATTAATTAATTAATTAATTTTTGCGCTGTAATTGGCCGGAGAGGGTTGAGGGAGAATGGTAAATTGTAAGTCAAATAAAACTTTTTCTAAAACTGTTTTTGATTATTTAAAAACGAGATTAAACTCTATTGTCTTACGTTATTGAACTTACGATTTAATTTGCAATCTATCTCTGTTTAAGAGGAAGTCGTGTGAGTGACACAACATATTATTTAATTTATACGTTTCTTTAACACGTTTATTTTAACATCTTTCTTATAAATCACACGACTTTTTATTGATTTCTGTAAATAATAATGCTCTAACCGCAAGGTAACTCTATCAGTTAGATAGAATTAAAAAATACGATTTGTTTTTCTTTCAAACGCATAAATTCGTGTTCTGAACATCTATGTATTTATCAAAAAATACAAACATATTATTTTAGCCTTTAAAAAAGCGCAGTAATATATATATATATATATAATATATTTCTCTCTATATATATATAAATACATTCACTTTTATTCCATTATATCCACGAATAATATGTATATATATATATTCTTCCTGGCATTTTTTTTTCAATGGGGCTTTTTATTCCTTTGTTTAAAACAAAAATCATTAATTCAATATTTGCTTGAGTACTTACAAAAAATCATCCAATAAAGAATCGTGTCAAATAATTATTTGTTCAAGATAGTATGTTATCTTATTTTTGCCCTATCTCATATATATATATATATATATATATATATAAATAATAATAATAATAAAAAAAAAAAAAACTGATTTTCATGTGCACAAAGGTGCAAGTTTGATGACATATTTAAATACCGATAATCGATTTTTCAATTTACTATGTTATATTTTTATTAAAAATATGCAGACAAAATATATATGTATAAACATATACATATTTCGTTACGTAAAAGAAAAATAAAAATAAAGAAAAAAGGATTTTATTTTTTTATTATTATTAAGCGTGATAGGTAGTTTTATTTTTGTTTTTGTTTTTCTATTAACAAAGTAAATTTCTTTGCTTATATTTAGGTCTGTAGTAATTATTAAAATTTTTAGGCTTTGTCAAAAACTGAAATTTGCTTTAAATAACTAATCGGAGGAAATAAATAATTTTTAGCGTGATTATATAGCCTATATAAATATATTCACTATTATTATAAAATAAATTAAAAATTACTTTAAATACATAAAAAGTAGTCAAAATGTTTTTATAGAAAAATATGTGTTGCGTGTTACAGTCTAGTATTTTTAGCAGAAGCTTCAATTTAGCTTAATATCTTTTTTATGGACGAATAAATATGACCTTGAATAAATAAATAAATAAATAAAAACTTATAACTATATATTTAGAAATATTTTATTATATATATATATAATTCGAATATATGTAGAAATTTTAAAGATATAATCATCTCCGTATCATACATTACAATTAGTTTAACAAAACGCTTTCTAACACAAATTTTAATCAAAAATGAATAATTTTATCTACAAATACGTTTTATAAATGGTGATGAAATATCATTTTATATGCATGTGGCAAATAATGAATTACCAAACATCTATTTGGAATTCAATTTTTTTATTCCTTCATCGAAAAAAATAAATATTAAACGGAATTCTTTATCCAAATTGATTATTCTATGTTATGATTTATGATTTTCATGAATCTGAAAAACTCTGAAAATATGAGAGTATTTCGAATGAATTCTTCATTTTATGAAAAATATGTTTGAAATTTAAAAAGGTTTGCTAAAGAAGAATCCATTGACCAATATAATAAATGAATACTCTTTAAAATGAGATTGCGTTTGTGAGTTTTGGAGGCAATATTCTTATTTATTATTGCGGTGCTAAAACTGCTCCGAAAAAAACGACACTGGAAATTTTAGTTATTCAGTGTACATTAAGTTCAATATTATTTGAAAGAAGTAATCTAACTGTCAAATATACGTTTTTAAATCATGTGTATGTTAGTAATCATATATATATATGTGTGTGTGTGTATATATAAATATTAATATACATATATAATGATCCTCATCTGTCATGAACGAATCCGGTTAGTACCGCTTCAAAACAGAAACTTTTGGCAGCCATTTTTTTTTTCCGTTTGTTCAACTCACTGAACTGGTTCAAAACTTACGGAAACATACATATAATATGTTTTGTATCGCACGTTTTCTTATTTATTTTCACTAAAACCTTGAAAAACTATTCACTTGTAATGTTTAAAGATATAAACTAAATATAATGGATCACTGGCTATTATAAACATGAATCTATAAATAGAATTATGTAACTTCATGATTGTAAGCAACGGAATACCAAAATAAAACAAACCCAAACTGTTGCCATTCAGAAAATGCAAATTCCAAATGGATTCCGAATGAACGACTCTTTGACTGTTTCTACAAAAAAAAAAAAAAAAAAAAAAAAAAAAAACGCTTGAAGTATTTCTAAAACATGTTAAAGCATTAAAACTCTTAAAATATTTGTAAAAGCATATTAAAGTCTTTAAATATTTTTATCAAGCTTCATTGTTTGTTTACATTGTAAGGTATGATTGGCGTCGAGTTCAGTACGTAAATGACGCCAGTTGATTTTAGTTTTGAAATTAGTGTAAATTTATAGTTGGGATAGAATATTTGGTTGGGCAAGTAAAGGTCACCAGTTGAAATGAGTATTGAAAGTAGAGTAGTCTAAGGTGATAATGTCGAGTCAAGATAAAATGTTCGGTTGAGAATGAGAAAGTCCCTAGCTGGATCCCGGATATTTTGGCGATGTTGCGGGTGAGATAGCTGGTTGGAAGTATCGAGTAGAGTTGAATTTGGTTTAGCATGGAGTGTCTGTAATTATTGGATAGTTAATTAGAAAATACGCAAGGAAAGTGATGACGTCACTGGCCGTCAGTGGATGCAAAAAAAGATTTCCTATATTAATCGCCCATTGGATTTTTTGTAAAAAATTATTAAAAATTGAGGCAAATTATTTCCCGATTTTAATCCCCATATTTCGGTATAGATATGTATTAGTTATCGTCTGCATGCGTTAGATTAAGTTGTTTTTGCTGTAAAATTGATAAAATTTAAATTTTAAATTTCAAAACTCTAGAAAAAAAAAATGGCAAACTTCCATATTCGATTCAAAACATAAACATTTCATTTCAAAGGATGATATTTACACAATAAATATCCAACTAATATACTAATTAAAAGGAAAATGATAAATATTCTATCATAATTTGAAGTCAAATTTGTTTTCAAATGTCTAAATAAAGTATCTGATATAAGATATTCATATGTTGCAGCGGAATAGATTTAATATATCTGTCGTCCTTGGCGGAAAAAAAAATATCGCCAAATTATTTTGGCGAACATATTTAATTCCTTTAAAAAATCATGGTTATTTTAACAACTTATATTAAGAGAGCGATGAATTAATTATATGAAACAATATTTCGTACAATACATATTACGAAAATAAACATCTGTCATGTATATTTTCGTAAAAAACGCAAAAGATGACACAGATTTGAAACTTAAAATTTTGTCAATTTGACAGCAAAATAACTCAATCTAACACATGGATACGATAGCATATCTATACCCAAATACATGTATTAAAATCGGGAAATTATTTTTCCTGATTTTTAATAATTTTTTACAAAAAATCCAATGGACGATTAACATAGGGAATCTTTTTCTTGCATCCACGGAATGTCAGTGGCGTCACACTTCGCTTGCGTATTTGAAAACAGGATCTTCGATAGTCTTTAAAAAAGTATTTTGGTAAAATGAACTGAATAGTTTTTTACTTTCTCTTACCCATAGGGTCGAGAAAGTATTGTTTTAGGGTCAAATTTTCAAACGTGGGTTTTTGTTATACTTACATGTTCTGAGGTCCCCTGAATACGAAAATCATGTTTTTAGCGAATGGTCTCTGTGTGTGTTTGTCTGTTTGTCTGTGTGTCTGGATGTCTGTGTGTCTGTTATCAGCATATCTCAAGAACAAATAGTAGCAGAAATTCCAAACTCGGTATTCTAAATGTGTATCATATAGGGATGCTACAGTAAGATTTCGTTGAGATGAAGCAAATGGTTCGTGTACAGGGACATTCAAAAGTATTTAAATACATTACGTCTTTGGGGGAAATTGCAGGTAAGTAGAATTTAACATCTATAGACTGCGCTAGACCAAATAAAACGAATATATATATTTTGTAATAGGGATAATCAACTGGGAAATTTTTTTTTTGTGTATGTAGGAGCCTCGCCGCCCCCCCTCGAGGGGAGTAAAATTTCATGATGGGTATCTTTCAAAAGAGCTCGACAATACGTTTAAAACGAATGGTTGAACCATCGATCTGCGATAATTTAAAATAAAGTTATTGATTCTTTTCAATTTATCAAAAAAAAAAAAAAAAAAAAGGAAGATTTTTTTTTTTTTTTTTTTACTTTAATATTGAGAATAAATTCGTTTTTTTTTTTTTTTTTTTTTTTTTTTTTTTTTGATATTTAGTGTTATACTACCTCTCTAATATGGAAATCGTCTGTATTATCATACAAGATAAGTTTTTTAAATAATAATTTTAATAAATGATTTTTTAAAAACAGAATTATTTTTTAATAACCGAATTAAATTCTGTATAAATGTAGGTGCATTAATGAAACGAGGGGTTGAGGAGGGCCAGAGAACTAATTACCATATAAAAGTCTTCCGAAGCCTAATTTGAATTGTTCAACATAGGTTTACATAACAGTACTCGTTATCTTACCTTTTAATCTCCAACCTGTACTTATAGTATTAAATTTCAGGGTAAGAGAAAGTCGTGTGAGTGACACACCAGATTATTCTTATTATGAGGACTTAAAATAGAGCACTTAACGGAACACTGGGATGTGTTGTTGCTGTTGTGGTTGTCGGGCCTATATTTTTTGTCAGCGAGCAGTTTTTTTATTGTCATTCATATTTATTGATCGGGTAGAATTTTTTTTTTAATTTCAGAACGAAAATTATAAAATATCGAAACAGATTTGATTTATAAACAAAAATTGAAACTACATTTAAATGATCAGGTGGTAATCTTCATGTTCTAAATATTGTTTTCAAGATTCATTGTTCACGTTCCGTCATTTTTGACGGGGTTATATACTAGTAAAGATATATTAATATATCTATTTTTTCTATCCCAAAAATAATTAAAGCTATATATATTTATGTATATAAAAATATAAAGAATTATTAATATATCTATTTTTTTCTATCCCAAAATCAATTAAAGATATATATATATATATATACCGGGTGATCCAAAATTCAGGACAAACTTTAAAAATGAATAACTCGAAAACGAATCGAGATACAAAGATACAGTTTGCACCAAACGGATGAAAAAGAAACCGGGTTTTGTGTGGCAAAGGAAAAAAATTAGTTCTGTTGGCGACCAACAGATGGCGCTATAGTGTTTTATTTCAACAAAAGATGATTTACAAATGAAAAAAAAAAGTTGACAACTTACAAGTCAGTTTAATTACAGTTAATTACTACTACTACAGTAACTGTTCAATATCCATCATTCAGAAGTACAGCTGTGAGATGATTCACCACATCGTTCACTGCATTTAGTAGCATTTCTTGCGTTATGACAGACACATTTTGGCGGATGGCATCTTTCAGTGCTGCTAGTGATGCCGGTTGCTCGTGGTACACTTTTGACTTCCAAGAATCCCCACAGCCAAAAGTCACTGGGTGTCAGATCGGGAGATCTTGGAGGCCATGCGTGATTAAAGTAGCGACTGAGAATGCGATATTTCGATGCATTTAAGCTTCGACTATCATTACCTGCCGTAGTTGTTCATTTTATATCGTTTGTTGCTTTGCATAATCCTACATCAGAAATACGACAGCGCCATCTGTTGGTCGCCAACAGAACTATTTTTTATTTCTTTGCCACACAAAACCCGGCTTCTTTTCCATCCGTTTGATGCAAACCGTATCTTTGTATCTTGATTCTTTTTCGAATTATTCATTTTTAAAGTTTGTCCTGAATTTTGGATCACCCGGTATATATATATATATATATATATATATATATCTTTAATTGATATCTTTAATTGATTTTGGATCACCCGGTATATATATGTATATGTATTATTTAAAAATGCATCTTATATTGTTACTTAATTTTGTAGATTTCATACAGAATGATTTTTCTCTATTTCGTGTAATATAATTTACTTTTCATAAAATTAATTAATTAAATTTAGTAATTTAAATAAATATGTATATAAAAATAGAATTTAAAATATATTTTCTATTTATGAACTTTAAATTAAAAATTTAATCTAGAGTAACTCTCAAAGGAAAAGTGAGCAGCGTTCAAAAGAATGTAGGTTGTAAATAAATAATGTTGAATGATGTAAGAATTTTGCTTATAAAAATCGATTAAACAAAAAAATAAATGACGGGATACATAGCAATATTAAAATTACGGAATCGTGAAACAAACAATTAGATTATTTGCATCCTAAGTTTAAATCCGAGAAAAAATTGTTCATTTTATCATTTTTGTGAAAGTAGAAATTGTGTCGTAATAACCGACCAAATCCTTAAATTTGAAAAGGCGTTTTTTTTTTCAGTTTTTTCAGTTCTAAGTAATCATGTTTACCATTTGGAAACAGAAAACAGGCCAAAGCCAATCTATCCCTGTGTTATTTGCGTTTGAAAATCGAAATTTGCTGCAAAACCGGTCAAATCCTAAGGCTGTTGAGTTTGAAAACCGGACATTTCCATATCTGTGAGATTGCGATTCTGCTCCCCCCGAATACTGCAGCACACTTTTTGAATAGATTAGTGTTAAGGTGTGTTTTATCTCGTCCATGAATGTTCTTTCTTGGTCATACAAAATTTCTAATGTTTGAATTTCGTGTTTTTTTAGACAAAAGAGAGGTTTGCAAGAAATATATTTTAATTAGTTAAGGAAAAGGAAATGTAGGGTACACTGTTAAAAAAAATGCAGCTTTGCTGCCAGAAATTCTCTGTAAGTCTAGAAATATACGTGTTGTCAACGTAATTTTTTCGTAACTTACGACCTTTTTCTTACACAGAAATTACAGAGAATTTCTGGCAGTAATGTTGCATTATTTTTTTTTAATAGTACAGACCTGGGCAAGCAGATTCAGTTTTTAGTTATAGATTTTTATTATAATATTTGTTACAGTCTATCAATAAAATATAACTGCACCTGAAAAGCTGAGATATTTCTCTTTATATACTTTTTTTTTTGAGTGTGCATCTGCCGTAGCTCTTGTTTAAGCGAAGCTATAAGGGGAAAAAATGTATTCCAGCGCATCCCGTCGCAGGGAACGTTGCCAATACCTATGGAGTAACAAAAATAATTTCAAAACATCAAATTTATCCGTTTGTGTGAATCTCATGTGCCTAAAGCTTACATTTTGCACACATTCTCTGTGTTTAGTGCTTTTAATGCTGCCTAGACAATAACACATTCTTCGTCATCCGTGCTTTTGTCAATATCCATGATTTAATCAATTACCAATATCCCCCCCCCCCCACTCTTTTTTTTGTTGCTTTTCTTTTTTCAACTTTATCTGTCATTTTCTTTTCTTCTTTTTTGTATTTCAACTTTTTTTCTCCGCTTTTTTTTCCTCTTTTATTGAATCTGTCAATACTGTTGTAGTTACCCTAATCATATGCATATATATATATATTTCATGACTTTGTCTTTTTTAATAGTATAACATTTTTAAGGATTAATTGCCTAACATCATCAATTGGAATCAGAGGAGTGTATGTGTTTGCTAGAGAAAAATATTGAAAATGAATCTTTTGAACAGTCTTTGAACATCGTCCATCATTTTCCGAAATGATATTAGGACCTACTTCACTTTAAAGAGTAGAATATGGTTCTGTATTTTGTTTATCAGTTGCGTTTGAATGCATAAAATTTTGTTAGTTAAAAATGTTAGCATTTTTTAAAACCCAGCAATGATGGTCACTGATTTGTATGATTATGGCAGTACATTTTTTGCAGTTTTTGATTGAAATGTTAATACTTAAACAGTAATACATTGTAAATCAGGCGTTGTAAGCGATGTTGATATATATTTTTAAAAGATCAAAGCTACCATCCTTTGACTTTAGTGAGGTGGAAATAAACACACTGTGACGCTTTTGTTTCCTTTTTTTCAAAGAAGAAACCAATGCTTCAATTGACAGATGACAGTCATCGTTTTCTAAATTTAACAATACAGGTTTGTTTTTAGAATTTTGATGTATTTCACAAAATGATAAGCAAATTTGAAATGAATGAACATCTGTCATTCAACTAGAAATATTTGAAGTTCCTGAGCTTCTAATTGGGTTGTCTATTAAAATGTAGTCAAGAATGTAGAAAAAAAAAGTTTAAATGATATTGACAATAGCAGAGACAGAAATGACTAGAGTCACTAAATTTAGTCACCCAGCTGGTGCAACACGTGTTATTTTATTTAGAGCTTTTACAAGCAATAATGTAACAATAGTTTTGAACTGTGCTTATTCCTGTTTCAAACATGTTACAGATATCAGGAAATTCCGAATTTAAACAGTTTAAAAATGTTTGTGGATTGGCAAAAATTTTGAAACGTTTGTGTAGGTGAATCTCGTTTCTCTTTCTTGACTTGTCGACTGACATTTTCTAATGATCTTTATTAAGTGTTTCTTTTAAAAAGCGTGTCTCATTTAATTTTATTTAACGATAATTAAGTTAAAGAAATGATAACTTTCTTGATCTTATTTGTCGTAGAAACTCTACTTCTCATTTGGGATTGAGTAAACAAATAATTCTATTCTTAATATTAATATTTATTACTTATAAAATTTCCTGGTACTTATATTTTCAAAACTGCTTTGTTAATGTTGTGAATTTTAATTTTATATTTAATGAAAACTGTATTTTTTTTTAATGTGTAAAATTATATATAATTATTTTATTTTTGTTTTAAATTTTACTTTACACTTTATACTAATTAAAGTTTTAGCAAGTGTTTAATTCAGATTTATTTTTCAAATGATTAAAATTTAAACTAGAATTTCCTGTAATGAAAATTATATATGAAAATATAATTATAAGTTATAATGAAAATTTGAAAATTGAGAATTTTGACATGTAATAAGCAACAAAACCAAGCAACAGAAATAAAAATATTTCGTCACTCACTATTTCAAGTGATAGGCAGTGTTAAGGGGCTTCTATTTGTCACATGGGCATGAGCAAACGCCCAATTCCGTTCTTAATGTTACTACGTATTATGTATTGAATTTCCTGAATCTTATATTTTTTAAAGCTGCTTTGTTAATGTTGTAAATTTTAATTTATGTAAGCTTTCTTTTTTTTTTTTTTTTAATAAATACTTTTTTAGTATTGCAGTGAACTCGGATTCTGGACATATAATCCTGATAGTTTGTATCTTTGTGAATTGGAAGATGCATTTCTCTAACCCTAGGTGCTTTCGTCCAAAAATATTTAAAGCCCAGGTTTTATTAAAAAAATGTTGTTAAAAAGAATAGGAATATAGAAAAAGAAAAAGAAAAAAAAAAAAAATACCTCGTTTTGTATTTGATGAAAACTGTTATGAAAGATAAATAAATATATAAATAACAATAATGTTTAAAATTCTGAATAATATGTCTTTTTTGTTTTCGTTTTTTGTTTATAATATTTAAATTTTTACTAAGTGTTTAATTAAGATTTACGATTTTAAATAATTAAAATTAATTTTAATAATACTTTTGCCAGTTTTTGTTTGACATAATATTTAAATTGCCTCTGCTTTATCCATGTTTATCCTGATAAGAAAATTTTAACAAAACCCATTCATAAAGATATTGATATAGTTTACATTTACAAGTCATTCTTCTAAAATATCTGTATTTGTATATTTATCAAAATAACGTCAAGTTAAAAGACAATGTTTATTCAACGTAAATGTTCCTTTTCTTTTCTTTTCTCTTTCCTTTTTTTTTTTTTTCATCCCTGTTAAATTTACAATTTCAGATATTACACTCCATTTTTTAATTATATTTTTTATTAAACACTTCAGTATGAAAACCCACACACACACACAAAATAAATAAATAAAAAAAAAAAATAAATGCATTTTTAATATAAGACACACATTTTTTTTTCTAAGAACCAATAAAGAAAGTTTTTTATTAATCACATTTTATTGTCCTGGTGTATATTGTTCATTAAGAAAGTTTTTTTCCCCCAAAAAAATGACATGAAACTAAAAAAAGAAAGGAAAAGAAAAGCTAAAAAAAAAAAAACATGTTTCTCAAATAAAAAGTGACTTTTTTTTTTTTTTTTTTTTTTTTAACTAAATCAATATTTGCTTGAATAATTACAAGAAACAAATTTGTTTTTTAACGAAGAAAACAAATATAAAATAAAATATTTGTTTATTTACAGAAATAATATTTGTTCTAAGATACTGTTTTTTTTTTTTTTTTTTTTTACTTACACAAAACAGTAAATATTTATTAAAAAAGAAAAGAAATTGTTTCTGTATTTGACAAAAAAAAAAAAAAAAAAAAAAAAAAAAAAAAATGTATAGTAAGTTTTAGGTATTTTGTCGATAATTTTATTTAAAAAATATGACCTGGACACCACATCACTTCCTTAAAGAAATATAGGAATATTTATATTGTTTTGAAAACATTGACAGTTTTGTGTGAGGTAACCGGTTCGTAAATAATCAGGCAGGTTCCAATACACGAACGTTTCATAACACACACACACACACACACACACACACACGAAAAAAAAAAAAAATCTGGAGTGACTCCACTCGACTTTCCGAACATTGAGTAACTAACAGTTTTGTAGATAAAATAAAGAAAGAGGAGTTGCTAAACAAACAAAAAAGAGAAAACCATAACAGACTGTTTGAGTATTTTACTCCATATATCACACGAGGTTTTATTTAACGCTACTAAACTTTGAGCCCTTAGATCATAATGATAAAGAATTTTTCGTTGTGTCCCTGTAAAAATCTATAAATGCTAGATTCACCAAAATGCTTATAGTTAGTGGAACAGTGATTTATAATATTCATGCAAATTTTGAGCTCAATTGAATAAGGCGTTTAGATGCTATCGCTGGTCTCATAGGCCATAAACATAAAGAATTTTTCTTTGTGTCCCTGTAAAAAAACTGTAAGTGCTAGATTCACCAAAATCTATACAGTTGGTTCAAATGTGACCTATAACATGTGTACAACTTCTTTGCTGAGATTAATAAGGCGTTTAGACGCTATCACACTTTTAAAAATTTGGCAAAGAATTTTTCTTTATGTCCCTGTAAAAAAACTATAAGTGCTAGATTCTCCAAAATCTATACAGATTGAGTATCTGTGATCTATAATATGTGTATAAAGTTTTTGCTCAATTGAATAAGGCGTTTAGATGCTATCGCACTTTTAAGATTTTGGTCCCTTGGCCATAATGATAAAGAATTTTTCTTTGTGTCCCTGTAAAAAAACTATAAGTGCTAGATTCACCAAAATCTATAGGGTTCGTACTATGGTGACTTACAATATACGTACCAACTTTCAGCTTATTCGAACAAAGCGTTTAGACGCTAGCGTGTTCACTCACAGACATACAAACATACATACACACACACATACACACATACATACACACATACATACACACATACATACATCATCGTAAAAATAGTGAAAACGGACTCGTTGGACCTCGAAACGTATAGAAACATCAAAATCTCGAATTCGGATTTTTGACATGATTACAATACTTTCCTCACTATAATGTTCGGAAAGTAAAAGGAAGAAAAAAACTGCCACCCCAACCAAAAAAGCAACGATAATACGATTATATAGACGCTGAGACAAACAAAGTAGATTTTTCAGAAATAATATTCCACGATTTACTACAGAATCTCTCATTGGCTAATGCACAGCTTAGAGTACATTGAAAATCGCTCGAGTATAGATGGTCTAGTTTTGTTCCCTTTGACAAGAATTAGAGGCGAGAAGCGATAAATTCACCAAAATAATTAACAGAGTTAAAACTGAGAAATGATTTTTGGCAATCCTGAAACAATATTTGCCGCAAAATGTTATCGCTAATCTCCCCAAGCCGCAATTTAGTAGCCACCGTAGATTTTTTATCTTGGCGTCGAATTTGGTGAATTGGTGACCGAATTCGAGGAAAATTTGTACTTTAAGTTTTCCAAAGTTTGGAAGCACTAACTTCAATAAAAAGAGAGTTATCGAATATTTCGTAAACATTCATGGGTTTATATCGCAGAACAAAATTCTTGGAAAATTCTATAAGTGATTCACAAGACTATATTAAATAAAAAAAAAAAAGAAGAAAAAGAAGAGTGATTGTTGATGACTATAGACTAGAAATTTTACTACATTCTATACTGTATAACAGTAAATGAGGAAACATTTAAAAGTTTTTTTCATTTCCACGAAGGTGAGCTTTGAATTGGCATGAAATTAGGCATTCAAATTCGCCGAAAAATGATAGTAAGGGATTTGGGATCTCTAAACTCAATAATTGCCTAGTTCTAGAAATTTTGTAATGATGCATTGGTTTCTCGCGCAGAACTACCTTTAATATTCCATAAACCACTTACAATACTTTCGAGGAATTCAAATTCCATTCAGACTTCGAAGAATACAGTTGTACCAGAATTAGCGAAATTTATGCTCTGTACTGTACTTAACAATGTTTACTTGTTTTCTGTAGTAAAAATAACCATTTTAGTTCATTATTTCAAGAATATTAATTCTTATAGCATTAAAAAAAAGATTTATTCAACCGTTTACTAAATATTAATTAGATAAGTGCATTCATCGATGGGAACCTGCTTATTTCCTTAAGAAATACTTTCTACATGCTAAAATGTCGACAAAGATTTTTATCAATATCATTGCAGGCTTTATCTATGGGCTGAATATTCATTAAATGATATACATCCATCGACTAGGACCTGCTTACGTCTTTAATAATTATTTTCTGCACACAAAAATGTTACCAACTTTCATAACAATATCATTACAGGATCTATCTAAGCGCTGAACATTCATTAAATACAGTGCATTCGCCAACTAGAGCCTCTTTGTGTCTTTAAGAATTGCTTTCCATACGCTAACATGTCGACAACTTTCCTTTCTTTTTCTCTTTTTTTTTTTTATGAATATCATTTTAGCTCTGTCTATGGGCTGAGTATTCATTAAATGAAGGGCATTCGTCGACTAGAACCTACTTCTGTTTTAAAGAATAATTTTCTCCATGCTCGAATGTTGACAGCTTTCACAACAATAGCATTACGGGCTCTATTTACGGGCTGAATATTTATTGAATAAAATGCATTCGTCGACAAGAACCTGCTTATGTCTTTAAGAAATTACTTTCTGTACGTAAAAATGTCGACAACTTTCATAACAGTAGCATTACGGGCACCATCTACGGGCTGAATTATTCATTAAATAAAATATATTCATCGACTAGAACCTGCTTATATCTTTAAACATATCTTTCTACACGTAAAAATGTCTTCCACTTTCATAACAATACCTTTCTGGTTCTATTATTAGCTTCTTTTGAAATCTTAATGATAGTAGATTTTATAAAATAGCTAAAACCTTTGTGTTTTTGGTCATTATGAATATACTTTTCTTATATATCTCCAAAATTGAAAATCACAGAAAGTCCAAAAAGGGAGGTGCACAACAAAATTTAATTAAAAAAAATCCCTATATACCAATCTGCAACGTTCTACGTTCAACTGTTTTTGAGTTATATGAGATACGCACACACGCACATACTTACATATAGACTTCTCGAAAATTCATATAAAGTCGTTGATATCTCTGAAACGGGAGCTCGTGATAAAACCAGAGTTGTAGGTGCACAATTAAACATCATTACAGTTACACATATAAATTTGCAACATTCTACGATCATTCGTTTTTGAGATATGCGAATTACAAAATCCATTTCGCAAAATCGGGATTATTATACAACCTTATACTTTGTATAAGGAAGTAAAAATGTAATTTTAAATACCCAAATATACAAATACTATCATAGAAAATAAATATTATAAATCTATTTACCTTATGTATAAGTTACTTATTATTGTATATAAATTAAACAAATATATAACACCGTATTCATGCGAATTTTCTCTAACTAGACATCAGTAGAATATTAGGTGAAAGAAACATTTCTGATTCAAATAACGTTATATATATATATATATATGTGTATATATATATATATATATATATATATATATATATATATATATATATAATTATTATTATTATAATTATTATTATTATTATTATTATTATTAAGAAAGCATAAATGTATGTTTTCATTACTGATATATAATAAATATTTGTATTTTTAATTATTTTCTTATATAGACAATATAACATTTATATTATTATTCACCGGAAATATTATTTTTGTGCAAAAATGTAACTTAAGGAGTTTATATACATATAAATATATATACTTAAATTTATTAAAAGCACTTTTTATTGTTACCTTCTTATTTATGCAACAGAAGAAATATCGGATTTGTAAACATTTTTTATTTCAGGTTTCCAATATACTTAAGCGTTCAAAGATTTGGTTATTTTTAGAAAACGTTTGCTAACTTCAATATTTATGTGTGCAAGAAATATATTCTGCATCAGTAGCTCATGGCCTAATTGAAATAATTTAATAAATATGTGTATTTATCTGTTCATTGATATATGTTCATGTCAAAATAATTTTGGTCCGAATTTCTTAACAGTTAGCCCTGCTTTATTATATCTTTCAATTACTGGGAAACTATATCTCTGTTCTATTGCATATAATTGGAAAATACTCGATGTATAAAAGGGTCATTATGAAATGTTATATTGATTCAACTTGGATTCTTGTAGGTCAGGTAGACGGCAATGATTAATTCATTTTTTGCTTGGAGTGAAAAGGCTATATCAGTTTTTATTATGTTTATATAGACAAATCATAACATGTGTTTGCATTATTAAAAAACACTGTGCTGACTAAATTTGTTTTGAAAAAAAAAAAAAAAGTTTTGCTTCATATATTACTATATTGTAAAACCTCTGTGCATGACATATATTCACTCTCAGCTTCTAGGGCGTATATATGTACCAAATTTGATATACGAGATAAAACTTAAGGTTAAGAATGCCGATTTAACTCTTTAGCGCATAGAAATTTCTTTTAATGTAGTGCACCGAATATTGTTTTACTAAGAAACATAAAATTAATTATAATTACAAAGTCAAAAATTCCGTTAAAACTGAAAAAAAAGTATCAACAATAACATTGTATATAATGTTTAATATAATTTTTAAACAGAAGTATTTGAAGCGAAAGGAAAATTCGTAGAAAAAATAAAATAGTCTAAGTATTTGAAATGATTTCCATACCACATGCTCGAATTATTTAAGAAGTACCATTAGATAATTTTATATACCAACTTCCTTGGTTTAAAAGTTATAATTTTCGATTTTTAAACCTTTGAATCGTAAGGTAATATCGTCATTAAAATCAAATGCCACCAGAATTTGCAATAAAAAATTAGAAGAAATGCAAAATAAAATTCAGTTTAAAAGAAATGGAAGTTACTTCTAAGTTTTAAAAGAAAAATTTTGTCAAAAATTTCCGGTATGGATCTTAGCAGTTAAGAGTAAAAATTTGGTGATAAAAGATATAGCAGCTGTGCTTTTAAAAAGTAACATCGGTGTGATATCAGCTCCAATCGTCCGGTATGTGAAACTGATATGTGGGCCTTTGTCGTTTTTACACATGCCTATGGCTTGTGAGAAATTTCATTCAAGTGTTCAACTGGCGTACGTGTAATTACATTCTCTGATTGAACTGTAGTTTTGTGTATCGAAATGATATATATATATATATTTATATACAGGGTGGTTATAATTAAACTTCCCCTAAAAATAGCATCCTACAGTGCAAACGGGTGAACGGAATGCAGCTATGTATCTAGACTACACACGAGATGCGCTCACGGAATTTCGAAAACAAATTTTAATTCCAAAATGTCCACCAGAGGGCGTTTTTTTCCGGCAAAATATTAAATTTAACGCAACAAACGACCACACGAAATTCAGAAACAATATTAACATTTATTGAATAGTTTCTGATCACCTTCTAATCGAACTACATTAAGTTAAGGTAAGGAAAAAGAACAGTACGCTGTTTGAGAAAGAAAAAATTCAGTTTGCAGAAACTAGAACAAAATTTGACGAAATTCCACAAAAGGAGCAGTTGCTAATCGTGTCCAGGACGATGTAATGACAGGTATTTTATGTTACCACCCTCATGCACCTGTAAAATTTCAAGTCGATGGGCAGGGTGTTCAACAGCAGATCGTAAGTGATCAGTTGTTATGTTTCGCACATGAAGCGTTATGGAGTTCATTAAGTCACTTAACGTCGGAACACCTCCTCGATACACCTAACTTTTTAAACACCTCACTTTTTAAATGGCCCCATAAAAAGAAATCACACGGATTTAGATCCGGCGTTCGTGGTGGGCATTAATAACGAAAGAAATGATTAATAACTCGTTCGTCTGTGAAATGTTGTAGCAATAACGCCTTCACGGACTCATGGATATGTGGAGGCGCACGATCCTGCATGAAAATGGTCGATGTAAGAAACCTCCTTTGTTGTATTTGCGGCACAACAAACGTCTGCAGCATGTCTTGGTACCGACGGCTCTTCACGGAACATGTGAGAGGACCCATTGCAGTTATTTCCTCAAAGAAGTATGGCCTAAGGATGAATATCGCCGTTAATCCACACCAGACAGTCTTCTTTGGAGAATGAAGACTGACTACGAATGAGAGACGTTGTGGCTTGTCCCTATCAAGCAGCTCTTGGGTATGGTGGATCTTGTATGGGAAGTAGTGTATTATGTTTCTGAGTACTTTTCGGACGGTGCTGTAAGATTAGCCTGTCTGTCGAGAAACTTCAGGTGCGCTACTGCCCCCAAACTCTGGCGTCTATGACTGTGCGGCAACAGCTGTCTTAACGCATAAACAAGTACCGGTGTGACAGGTTTTCGCCTCTTCCAGGTTAAACTTCTATCATGACCCGGATACCTTTAGTAGACATTGATTCACGTCGTAGCTTCTTTATACGACGAAATTTACGAACAGCAGCAGAAGAATTTCATTTGTTTCCGTAAAGCCTTCACCAATATCGCACGTGAAACTAAAGATACCGTTATCATTACACCCGGAAACATCGATTATAAAACATGACAACGTTTACAAATGCTTCAGACCCTAACCTGTTTTGCATAAAGCTTCCTCATTTCGCAAGCATGCAAATCAAGAAATTTTTTACCTTGAACTGACATATTTTCCCAGTTTTACATTTTATTACTCAAAATTCTTTTACTGGATTGCTGATATTGATTGTATATTCCTTTTGTGCAATTTCGTCTTAATCTGTTCTTGTTTCAGCAAACTGTTTTTTTTTTTCTCTCTCAAACAGAGTACTGTTATTTTTTCCTTACCTTTACTCAATGTGGTTCGATAACAAGGTGACCAAAAAGAAGTCAATAAATGTTAATATTGTTTTTGTATTCCGTATTGGTAATTTATTGTGTTGAATTTAATGTTTTTTTTTTTTTTTTTTTTGCGCCGTCTGGTGGACAATTTGGAACTTTTATTTTCTTCAAAATTCCGTGAGTGCATCTCTTTTATAGTCTATATACCAAAGTTCGTTGCATTCCGTTCAACCGTTTGCACTGTAGGATGCTGTTTGTAGGGGAAGTTTAATTATAACCACCCTGCATATAATAAAAGCACTGTAGAACTGGCGTTTAAAAGTAATAAGTACAAAACTTTGAATAAACATAATAAAATGCAAGAACTGTAATAAATTGTTTCGGGTCGAAAGAAGACAGACCCATCATTAGGTGACCACAGTAGGCCCGAGTGCTACAAGCAGAGCGGAAACGCACAAAACCGATTGAAGTAAAGAGCGAAAACAAATAAAGTTATATATAAATATAAATACTGGATTGACCAGAATTATAAAAGTGGAAGAAGAAAACATATAAATAAATCAAATAAAAAATGAAAATAAAATGTAAAATTCTTAAAAATAAAAAATAAAAAAAAATAATACCGAACGAATAAATAAGTTATGGTAGTAATTTTCAATCAACAGACAAATAAATAAAATTAAAAAAAATAAAATGAAATCTAAAAATCTGAAAAAATCAAAATTAATCGAAAAACTAAGTTGCGTAGTAATTTTCAAATATCAGAGAAGAACGGAGCGGAAGAAATATCATTAACAAGATTTTTCGAATTTTTAAATATGTAAAATGCTTCATGGATATCAAAATGGGAAGAGGAGATAGAAGAAGAAATTACATTAATTAAGAAAGAAAAAGAAACAGAAAGAAACAATGACAATGAGCCCAACAGGGATGCAATAAAGTATTTGGAAATCTCTTCATTATGAACATTCCGACGGTGCTCATTTATTCTATGAGTTGAAACTGTGATGTCAGTAGCCAAGTGAACGTGTTTGAAAATTGGCATTATTTTTCGGTATTTCCGAGCCATTAGTGTTAAATATCGATCTTCACTGTGCGTGTTTGCTCATCTACGACCTTGTCTTTGAACAGCATTTCCACTCTCCAAAACACGGTTCCCAGTCCTTTGTGAAATTTTAATGGCTTCTGCTATTTCGGCTTGTGTTAGATACCCCTTCTATCTATTCAACAACTCTCCAAGCTTTTGAATCGGTTAGATGACTTATTTGAGTCATCCGATTCTTCTAAACAACGCACTTCCTGAATGTCGATCATTCTATTCAGCATTGTTTTCAAACAAATTTCATTCTATGGTTTTAAAACGTCGTTTTTGACATCAAACTAAAATTCTGCATACACCACAGTTTGAAAAAGAGAGAGAAAAAAAATACTCTTCTTCAATTTTCTGCTAACGAAAATTTCGTATACACCGATATTGTAGGTAAGACTTATAAAAATCTTTAATTGTTTTGAGCAATTAAATAGAAATGAGATAAAATAAAATAAATAGAAGTAATATAAAAATAAATAAATATAAGTAAAATAAAATAAAATATATATAAGTATATAACATAAAATAAAATAAAATTTTATAAATAAATAAATAATCTTATAACCTATCATCACATTTTTAACATAAGTTCCATTATGCACTATCTCTAACGCAATAAATCTCAGTAAACAGCGACAGATTAAGAAAGATTCAGTTTGTTTGTTGTTTGGATATATTCGCTGTTGGAAACGGCAGAAGGTTTATTAAATCTGACCATTGTAAAAACATTCTTTTAATTAAGATGCTCGCTATTCGAACTTGTCCGATAAGTACGGATTTTTTGTTCTGTAATAATTTAATATATATATGGGTGTATTCAATATATAAATTATCTTGAAGATTATGCATATATATATATAATTACTATTATTATTGTTATCATATAAAAAATAACATATTCTCAATCCGATACGACTAATTAAAAAGTAATGACGCAGACTAGACATGAAAAGCAATTTTTTTTTTTTTTTTCACATAGTACGTAATTTTTATTTCACAATTTTAAAATCCTTCCTTAATTTTTGGCGTTCAATTAAAAAAATTAAATAAAATAAAATAAAAGTAGAAATAAAAATAAAATCGAATAACTTAGTAAATAATATTTTTACGCAATGGACATTATTATTATTATTATTATTATTGTTATTGTTATTTTATTTATTTATTTATTTTATTTATTTATTTATTTATTTATTTATTTGGTTAAACTGCATTTAACAAATTGGAGCTTTTATATAAAAAGTCAGTATAATATATCATTATTTTTTAATTTTTAAGTATGTGTCCTCTTATAAAATGTACGGTATAAAATGTTTCTGCATTTCATTATAAAATTGTGACATCTGAATGCACAGTGCTGATGTCAATATTTTTAAAAATTTTCTTCTGATCAAACAAATTAAAACACCCAATACAGAACTTTTTTTTTTTTTTTTTTTGTATGTCTAATTATATTTATCTTTAGCTAATTTCCGCATTTTTTTTTTCTTGTTAATTTACTGGATGAGACTTATTCAATCTCTATTCTGAATGAATTAAGTTTACTTAAAAGAAAATAAGAATAAGAATAATATAGTTTGATCACTGATTTTTTTTTTTTTTAATACATTTTAGATTTATTACTTTTATTGCATATGGCTTTTTATGTGTAATTGCATAAAATATCATTTAAAATATATTATGTTTGGTATTAAAATAATGCAAAGAAATTATGGATTTATATCGGACGTATTTCATAAATTTCGCTTACATTAATTAATAAATACTAGTTGATAAATAAATAATGGTTTTATATATACTTCTTTTATTTGTAATTTTAATGTAATTTATTATAAATTGTAGTAATAAAACCAATATACTTTTTCAAACAAGTAATTATATTTTGATTGCTCTATTTATGTTTCATGTCATTGCTTTTGAAGAAGTATATCGATATATGTTGGGTAATTTACTCTAAGAATGGTTAAAGAATGGCGTTATTTATTGTTTCTAGTCACGTTTACAGTTACCTATGAAAAAAGCTATAAACATTTCGATTTATTTTATGTGAAACCAAACTTAATATAAAATATAAATCCGATATCTTCTTTAAAAATGCTTTTAGTCGATAGTTAATATCTATCTTTCAGGCATATAAAATCGTAGGGATGTTGTTTTTTGAAATTACTTCTTGACCCGCGTTAACGTTTATTACATAATAAAATATCATAAGATTATAGAAAAGTATATTTTGTTTGTAAATCAAGATTTAATACAAATACACCTAAAATATCTAACAAAATGTACTTTAACAAATTTAAACTTCAGTTTGTTAGGAAAAAAAAATGATTTTTTTTTTTTCCTTAAAGAATTAAATAATAAATTATACAATATTTTTACAAGAAAACTGACATTTATACGAGAGAATATAATATAAATTTTATTTATTCTCGTCAATTAAGTAACATTTTGATTTTAAAACGAATCTTACTTAAAATGCTAAAATATATAAGAAAATATTTACTTTATTGAAAATATATATACTCAAACAATTTAAATTTTCCTGTTCTATAAATTAACCTAAAAAACACTTTCTAAGTAATAATCCTTTGTACCTGACGCATGTTTCGCACGGACAAAACAGATATTCGAAAGGATTTTCTTCTTTTTTTTTTTTTCTTTTTTGTAAAATTTCTTATTATTAACATAAAATGAATTCACACACAATATATCGTTTAAACTGTTATTTTTACCATTTTTAGTTTATACTTCATTTATATAATTATTTATTTTCATACTTTAAAGAAAGAATCGCTATAAATTGTCTCCTGACCGAGACTCATCTGCATTATTTATAATAATAATGCCTAGAAGTAATATTATTATCTCTTGGTACTATTATTACATAAAGCACATTTTGAAACATAATACTAGTACTTAATTTCATAAATACAACGATAAATTTAAGTTTATTGTTTTACTTTTGTTAAATGTAACACTTTAAATGATGCTCGATAAATCCTGTATTATACTTTTGTTGAAATTTATTTTGTAGACGGCAATATTTGTTAAAATATTGACACTTAGGATAACTAAGGCATATTTAACAAGAGAAAAAAAAATGCGTACTAGCCAGTTTTGAATGTCACTATATTTAAATAGATAAATAAAAATTAACATTTTTTTTTTATATTACTAATAATAATACTCATATTACTAATAATACTCCGTTAGTACAGATGTCATATCATTTTATACTGGAAAATGGATTTATTAAAGAAATGTATGTAACTATTAAGACTTAATTAAACATTTAGTATTGCTTTGTACACATATTTTTAAATGAACAGTTTCGTAAAGTGAAGAAAAAAAATATTACAGGAAGTAAAAGAAAAAGAAAAAAAAAAAAAAAAACAAGCAAAGTAAATAAAACATCTGAATAAACACTTAGAGAACACTTCAGACAACTTTATGTTCTTTCACAATATAAACAAGAATATCAATAACTTCAAACAAGTCAGGTTTTAACTTTTTTTCGACTGCCACAAACAGCTGTTTTTTTAATACATTCCAATAACAGTAATTTTTCCAGATAAATGACCAACTAGATCTTTTCAGAATTTTATTCGCTATCACACAGGAAATAGTTGATTTTTTCATTGCTAAGAGTAGTTTAACATCAAGAACTATTTTTATCTCAAACAGGACAAATTTTCTATAAATTAAAAAATGCATAAAAAAGAATTTCTTTAATAACTAAAAATTTTGTAGTGCAAGATAAGTAATAACAATAAATTGAAACATGATATTTTTCGTTTATATGACGGACGGAAAATTTCGTATATAAGTTGAACAAAATAAAAATAAAGTCTTTACATTTAAAAATCAGCGTTTTGATGCGTTCACTACACATTTTTCTATAATATTTTCTATAACGAAGTTGACTAGAGTTTATCATGAACATTTATAATTTTTAATTCTAGTTTCTCACAATAAAATTTTATATACGCAATTTGGTGGAAGTTTAAGTAAGATATGATGACATGTAGCCGTATGGAGAAACGAAAATGATGAGTAATAACAGCGGCATCTTTTTTCGACAGACATGTAATACTAGTGAGAAATCACCGTCTCTGTGGCCATATCATATATTAAGTTTGGGAAATTTACATGCTGTAAAAATTGACTTTTTTTTCCTTGCGGAAAATGGAGAAAATTATGGGGGGATTTATATACTATAGAGACAATGGTATATATTACCTCATAAGTGGGACAAATTACAACACAGAAGCATCTTGTGTCAACTGATATAAACTGAACTTTAATCAGATTTGCTTTTACATAATAGACATATTACACATAAAGTTTGGTGATTTTAAATGTATAGATGTTGAGTTGTAGGCTTTTGATACACGAGAAACAATGGAGCATAATAGCTCAATTTCTCGTCCGATGTGCATCTAGAGTGTGTTGTCTTCTCACATATGACGTGTTGTGCAATTATACAGGAAAGGAGTTTGATTTTGTTTTCAAGTAAGTGCGAGAAATAGAAGTATAAGAAATTGGTCGATTTCCACCAAAAGTTCATACGCGTTAATTCCTTCATATTTCAACAAACTAATAATATGCATGAAATTTTGGAAATTAGTTCTGAAATCCTGTTTTTCTATTATCTCGTGTGCAAGGACATTTTTAAGAATTCCAACTTGTTAATTTTAAGGACGAATTCTTTGTAGGTACAATCTAACATCTATAGGCTGTACTAAACAAAGTGGGATGAACATATGTTTTGTATATGCATAAAAGCATGCATCGTGTAGAATATGTTATGAACATTATCCACTATTCATTTACAGGGCTATCCAACAGAATTGGAATAACGTGGAACGATACTTAAAAATTGCTGGAAGTTTATTTTAGGTTATGCTGTATGATACTAATATAGGATTATATTTAAGTAGATAAAATGGTGTGTATATAGTTACTACATGACATTATATGTCACTCTAAAATTATTATTACGCTTAAATATTGGTAGCTCTTTAGGCTAACAATATTTCAGCGAAAGCATAATTTTTTATTGAATATAGTTGGTTTGACTCCTTTACTATATGTTCCATGTGCAAGACAAGTTTTCTGCATAATTACGCGTTTTAAGGTTCTTGTATAATAAAAAAATAATAATAATGATTTATTTATATGTATATCAGTTATCATAGTAACTTAAAAATAAACGGATGCAGGTAATTCAAATGCTGTATTATGAAGTTTATATAAGTTTGAAGTTGCTACTTTGAAAATTATGATTTCGAAGCTGCAAAAAGTTTGTAGTATTCTAAGGACCTGCAATCATCGAACTTGTCGTAGTCAAAAATTTTTACTTTTAGAAGGGTGCTTCTATTGAAATTTTGACATAGTTTGAGGAAAGGCGTCATAAGTGTTGACTCATTTCACATATAAATAATCTTATATTGGGATAGCTAAGAAAGGTTTACTATATCCAAAAGAGCAGTGAATATAAAATTAAGTTCGAAATGTTTAATATTGTCCGGCTTCTTTAATAAAGAATCTACGAGCTTCTCATTAAAATCATTGAAGGAGTATGTAGTTCTGTACGCTATTTAGTTTTCTGTATTATTTTTATAAGTTTTTATTTATACTCTTTCCTAAGACGGCATATCTAGTATTTTGAGCAAACGTATAAATTGCACAGAATTTTAACCAAAATTTGACGTCTTCTATTTAATGTATATTTTTAAATGTTATTTTCGTCTTTCTCCGGTGTTTTACTTAGTTCGTTTTTTTTTTTTTTTTTTTTTTTTTTTTTAACTCTTAAAGAACTTATGCACGTTACTTGAACCTGTAAAATAAACTCGAGCAGGAGAATATGGAATGGTGTTGGGAGACATAGTACGCGCTGATTAATTGCAAACACTTAATTGTATTCCGTTTCATATGTTATAAATATTTTAAAGTCAGCAATAATCAGTACTATATAAGAATGAATAATGTTAAATGGGGGGGGGGGGGAGGGACTTATGTCCCTCGTCAATTAATTTAATTTTCACTTATATTTAATTTAAAGCGCAGTTACTGCAAATGTAAGCTGTAGATTTTATCAAGATTACTCATTAAGTGTATTATGGAATAAATAAAACTGACACTATATAAATATACATTAAACTTAAATTAATTTATGCAATTAAAAATGTACTGGTCTAAATGGAAAATATGTATATGCATATATATGACTCCTGAGTCATGTTCCCGCTTATTGTATAACATCAGAATTAATAAATTTTTTTATATATTTCAAGAAGGTTGAATAATGCACAAATTGTAAGACAATGGAAATACAATACGCATGGACAGACATCGGCATGTCACATACAAATAGGTTCCCTTTTAATCCTATCTATCCGCCTATAAAATTTCACTTGCTTTATAAAATCCTCTTTTTGTTTAAAATAGGAAAAAAAAAATATTATAAATGTTTTGCGGAGACAAAGGACGATAGAAATATTCAAAATCAAGGCAATTAAAAATATTCAGATAATTATCGTAAAATGTTTGACGCTATATAATGCTACTAAAAGAAAATCAGGCTCGCAACTTCTGAAATTTTAAAACCTTTCATAATTTTTTTAATTTTTTTTATAAAATTATTAATTATATATCTATATATATTTGGAGGAGGGGCTAAAAATTTCTGGAATAGCTAGTTACCTATGATACACCATGTTAATTTGTATTCCTGCAATCCTTTTAAAGAATTGTGTGCATTTTATTCAGTGTATTTATATAAAACTGAACATGCATTTCTAAATCAAGAATTTACTATTTTTATTACGATTTCACGTATTCAATCGCAAGACAAAAAACAATAAAAATTCAAATTTTGCCCTTCTTCTTTCTTTTTTTTTCTTTCTGTAAATGTTTTTGAAATTGCGACATAAAAAATTAAATTCACAAATGCGTTTAGTTATGTACAAAAATGCATAGAAACATCAAGATTTAAAATAATTTTGAATTAGTAGGGGAGCGTGGGTCTAGTTGTAACAGGGGTTAGAAGTAACACACAATTTACGAAATAATTTGTAACATTTTTGATTAAATATTCCGATAAACATAATTCTTATGACACGCTTTGTTATGTATACACAATAAGTGTTCCTCAAAAATGGTTAATGATATGTGCTGTACACGTACTTAATTTTCCCTACTTAGTGGAAAAAAACATATTTCGTAAATTTTGATTAAAGGTATGCTAATTTATATTTTAAAGAAATGTTTATAACTATTTATTTTGTCGAAGTGTAAAGTTATCAAATAAGTGCTTAATATTTTGTATAGATCGTTATATATATATATATATAGACAAAATGCTCAAATTCATTCGATGGGGTAATTTGAAACAAAATATTTGGGCAAGTTGTAACGTTCATGTAATTAGACATTATGTTTTAAATGTTAAGAAGCAAATTATTTATTCTATGCTTTAATTTAGGAATTTGTTTTTCCTTGATCTGTAGTGAGGAATCTAAAAAAAAATGTGAAAGAGCATCAAAGCGTCATACATGATTTAGCAACACCTGAAATCTTCGAGAAAGTTACAAATTCCAGACACCATCACTCCCCAAAAAAATATTTTGAAGAGATAATTTAAAAGTAACACAAACATAAAGTGAAAGAAAAAAGGAAGAAAGAAAGAAATAATAAAACGAAAAAATATATAAATTAATAATAATAATAATAATAAGGATAAATAATAATAAGGATATAAATATAAATAAAATAATTTTAAATCCAGATATAAATTCTGAATCACAAAAGTGGTTTTACTTAGATTCTAGATATGCCAACAGCCAGGGAACTTAGTCTCCGCCTTTTTTTCAGGACACTTTCATAAATGAAAAATTTAAGTCTTTTTCTCTACTACTATTTTTTTTTCTTTTGTACAATAATTACTTCTTGTTTAATAACGACATATTATTTTTAAATTACAATAAATTTTCTCTAAGAAAAAAGTGGTGGCAAAACATACAGAATTTTCTAATCTCTGAAAGTGTCCTAAAAAAAAAGAAAAAAGGCGGGGACTACGACCAAGACTACAAGCTCTCTGATGTAGAAGAATGGGTAAAATGCTTAATTTGCAAAATGTGAGCACACATTAAATTTTTGAGAGGGAACATGAACAATACATGTTTGTTTTGTATTGACTTTATTTCTGAGAAAGAGTGACTTCTATATTGATTAGATATTTATTTGTTTTCTTTATTTTACTAGAATTCATTTGAAATAATTCATTGTTACTATACCAAGAAGGTATAATTTAAAATTACTTAATTTTTTTTTTTTTTTTTTTTTTTTTTTATTAAATTAATAAACGATTGATAGCAAAAACATTTTGAAATATTGTCGTTTTTTATTATTAGCATTTCCCTCATTACTGTTGCAATTTGCCCAGCGTGTGTTACAATTTGTCCCAAACCTGGGGCAAATTGTAACAGGTAAATAATTTTGAAAAAATATTTTTTTGTTAGAAATTGGCAAGACTAACGACTTTTTTTTTTTATGCATATGATAGATGAATATGTATGCTATAGAAAACAGCAATTATAAACAGGAAAAAGTAAATACATTTCAAAAGATATTTAATTTTATAAAAACTCTTACAAACAGCCCCAAGCTTCCCAATAGAACATTTTGAAATTATAAATAATATTATACTATTTATATATATATAAAAAAAAAAAAAAAGAAAAGGCTTTTTATCCTTAAAATTACTTTTTTATACTTTAAAACGTGCTCAATGTGTGATAACTGATGGATTTTATAAAAGTACATTGTTTAATAAGCGATAAAGTTTAAGCAAACTAAATAATTCTTCACATTCTTGTTATTTTAAAATTATATCTTAGTACTATAAGCCTCGTTAGATATAGTATATCTTAAAAAAATTAAATGTCAAAAAGTTAAATGACTAATTTTAAATTTAGACAGATTTTGTCTGCTAAATAATCTGCTAAATATCTTTCATATAGAAAAATAAAGGGAAAAAAAGAGGCTTTAACAGCATTGCTCTAATGAGCTTCAGAAATCTTTTTTTTTTTTTTTTTTTTTTTTTTTTTTTTTAATATTTGATTATTAGTTTAAGACTTTATTTTACTAATTACTTAAGATGATATTTATTAAAAATTGTCTTTCTAGTTTTTTTTTTCTTTTACTTTAACCCTTTTCAAGTTTAATTTAAGTAATTATGAACTACGTCCGGAATAAAAAAATACTCTTTATTAATTTGACATTTAAACTCCTGCATTTTTTGTTGTTGATGAAGTTGTTTAGAATAATACGCCACATTTCATTTGTATTTTTTTAATAAATTAATTAACGTTAATACAAAGTCATTATTTGAAAAAAAAAATGGAGATATTAATTTATTATTATTATTTTTTTTTTTTTTTTTTTTTTTTTTTTTTTTTTTTTTTTAGTTATACACAGAAGAAAGTTTAATTAATAGAAAATTCCATTATTTTAATTGATGAACTATTTATTATGGTGCTATTGTAAACAATGCAATAATAATAAAGAAAAAATACAGTAAAAAATCAGCCATATGTATTTTACATTTATTTTTATGCCAAGTTAATTTATCTAAAATTCTACGTCTAAACAAAATATCCTAATTAATTTCAAATACATAGAGGACTAACTCTTATTTTCTTTATTTCTTGTATTATTTCAATAAATAAAGAGTGAAAATTAATGTTTTCGTCTTTGGTAATTTCACAGTAAAGTATAGGAAATGTTCCAAAACACCATTTGAAATTAAGTGAAATTACAAGTTTTTTCACGAATGGTATCATCCAAATCCAATTACATTTGTGTTTGTGTGACATGTAACAACATTCTGAAAAATGAGAAAAATGTGAGAAGCTCTTAAATAAAAGTTAAAAACATTTTTACTTTTACGAGATAGAGAAATGTATATTTATATATATCCATAATGCAATTAAAATAAAAATTTTGGAATCTGCTGCCATATTAAATGCAAGAAAGATAAAAAAAAAAAAAAAAAAATCACCGAATCATGATTTTTTTTTGTTTTTTTAGCAATAAAGTTTATATATTTTTTAATCTCTCTAAATAATTCCTCTATTAAATAAATTATTCTAGTTTATATCAAATTTTCCTTTTTCTTATGCATATTATATATTCAAATGTATAACATTTTAAAAATATGCCTTTTGTGAAAAAAAAAAAAAAAAAAAAAAATAGTATGATACCTGATAAATTTGATATAATTTAAAGTCTAAGTGATGAACGGATCGAAATATATATATTTATATTACAGAAAATTGAAGCTATCTTGTTGAGTTTGGAAAATAAATATTAATGAAGTTAAGGAATATTAATGATTATGCATGCATTATCTTGAAACATAAAATGAACACAAATAAAAAAATGATTCTATATATAATTACAATTATTTTTTAAATTATCGTTGCATGGAATCTTTCCTTTAACAAAATAAATAAACAGGTACAATATATTTAATTTTAAAATATTTATTTTACTGTATATGATATTGTTTTGAATGTAATACTTGAGCTAAGTGGAAAATATATAATGAACACTCAATATTTAAAAAATATATATGTAGTAACAAAAAAAAAAAAAAAAAACTAGAAAGAAAATTGAAAAAATCCATCGAAGCAATGGACGAATTGTTAGAATGTGAAACATGCATGTCGTCATTGTTGTTATTTAGATTTTGTATTTTCAGCCTTTTGAAAAAAAATTTACATAGTAATCGTTACTAATATAAAACAATTTCAGTGTATCCTTAGTATAATATTGGAAAATGAAGTAGAGCTAAACGTAGAATTAAATATTTAATGAAATTTTATCTTTCCGACTGAGTGAAAATAATGTCTGGACCGGGAGTCGAACACCGGATCTTTGACTTACAAGGTCAAGACTCTACCAATGGAGCTATCCAGGCCGATAACCGGTCAGCATTACACACTCACACGACCTTTAGGCAGAAACATCTGGTCTATCATTTAGATAGCTCGACAGAAATTAGCCGCAGATAAAGGAAAACACCATTAAACAATGGGAAAAAGAAATACAATTGTTTAATGGTGTTTTCCTTTACCTGCGGCTTATTTCTGTCGAGCTACCTAAATTATAGACCAGATGTTTCTGGCTAAAGGTCGTGTGAGTGTGTAATGCTGACCGGTTATCGGCCTGGATAGCTCAATTGGTAGAGCCTCGACCTTGTAAGTCAAAGATCCAGGGTTCGACTCCCGGTCCAGGCATTATTTTCACTCAGTCGGAAAAATAAAATTTCATTAAATATGATTTTCTTCCAATTAGTTGATTGTGATTTTAATAAAAAATTGTAGAATTAAATAGTTTGATTACAGTTTTTCAACTTAGATACAATTTGCTAATCACTATACATTTGGAAAAACAATTCCTATTATTTATCATACATACCTCACGTTATGTTTGAATGTATCTGTAGACAACCTGTAAACCAAACTTTTCTGACATTCTACAAAAAGGAATGTTTTTTCTTAATCATTGGTAGGCCTACTAAAATTGTACGTCTACTAAAAACGTATGTACACAACCTAATGTGTACATAAATATATTCCCAAAATAAAAAACACACAGAACAACGTAAAATAATCTTTCAGCAAATTCCAAGCATTGTCGCACTATATTCTGGTTCTTCTGGGTAATCCTGTAAAGGACTGGTGAATGACTTGCATACTATATTCTACAAGATACCTGTTGTTACGCATATAAAAAACATATTTTAATTTCACTTCGTTTTGGGCAGCCTGTAGATGTTATACTGTACCTACCAAAAATTTCACCCATAAATAAAATAGACTAAAGCACAATAGTTTAAATTCAAATTCTGAAGTCTTAATTCTAACTCCTGAGTGCAACTATTTTTGGCGAGTTTATTTGTCCGATTCTCAACATAGGTTTTTCTAGTATCTGATTTTGCTAATTTATTGCATTACGGAGTGCTTTGGTCATTCTCTGTTTTCAGATTTTTCCATTTGTACATTCTGAATTCTGCTGTTAAGTTGCCCAGTGTGGCGTTGTGTCACTTGTTCGTAAGTGAAATTGTATTGCTAGTTTTGGGTCTTTTCGGGACCCCTGTATCTTCTTGTCTGCCCCTTACCATTGTTTCTGGATTGGTATTACAAAATCATAGCTAAAAATAATTTGTTTTTATAAGATATAGGATTTACTAAGGAGGGAATTCTAATTCAGGACTAACGTTGAGCTCTGTAATTCCAGATAAGGAGTGATAATTCTTTTCGGGTAATTCGGAGCAGCTCCAATCTAACACTAAATAAATTATTAAAAAAAAAGATTAACGTTGCATCTTGTATATAATGCATTTTCTTATTGGAAACAAGGAAATGGTGCACAAGACTGCATATGCAGTGAGTTATGTAAGGAGAAGTAGGAAGAAGCCTTTTTAAAGTCTTCTAAATAGAAAATTATCATTAAAACTGGCTAAAATATTTTTGTTTTCTCATAAAAGAAAATTATTATATGCTCTCATACTGACGCATTTTATTTTACATACATTTATACGCTTTTCTGTATTTCTTGAATGAAATGTAGTTAAACAAACAGCAAGTACATTATTTGGAAGAATGATTAACCAAGCATTTTATTTAAATTTCAAATATTATGAATGATTAAAATGATCCTGCTATTATTATTTTAAATTTTTATTTATACAAAATATAAGCATCTGTCTTATTCAAGTTTTATATCTCTGTTTTTACAGCCAAATAAAAAGGGACATTAAATTGCCTCAGTAAAAATTTTAACCTAAGTTTTTTTTTTCTTTGTATTCTTTAGAAGGATTTGGAAATAAATGTCACAATCAATCAACACAAAATGAATTGTCTTTAGGTCACGAAAGAAAACTAAATAATACTTGTTTCTAGAAGCAGATTAATACATTATGACAATTAAAAATGCGCATTAATAAATAGTCTGTCAAATGATATTAGCAATTTTATATATTGCTGTGTTTCCCAGGAAAAAAAAATATATATATGTATATATATATATATATACATATACATATATATATATATATATATATATATATATATATATATATATGTAGTAGATTACTCTTGTGTAGTTGTTCATTGTTATTTGGTGCATTTGGATTTACTTATAAATATGAAAACTACAAGTTATTTTGTTTCATTGATATTAGATGCAGTCTCAATGAATTTTGAGTAAATTTAGGATAGAAAAAATGAAATTATCTAAAATATTGTAGGGATGCATAAAAAAAAAAAGTGTCATATTGGAAGCAAATGCTGTTATCAGAAATTGGCAATTTCTTATTTCCGCTTTTACAATAAATCGAAATATTATAAGCGGCAAATGAATGTCTATTTACAAATAAATAGAAAACACGGAGGAGTGCTAATTGACGAATTTTATAAACAAAATACAAGATTTAATCATTAAATAAATAAATATATATATATATATATATATATATATATATATATAGAAGATTTAATCATAAATATTATTTTTCTGAATAATTAGTGAATGAGTCGCAATACAGAAGTTTACATTACATACACATTCGTATCTACAATATCTCCAAACAAAATGCCCTGCTCAACGATTCCATTCTTGTAAATTCCTTGTACTGTTCGTAAGGAGATATACTTCTAGTAGATAAGGGTGCCACATATTTTTCGACTTTAAATTTTTAATGCATACATTCATTTTTTATTTTTTCGTCATATGTAAAAACACTCAAAAACAAAGTTTCAATTTAACTGGACTGTGTAGACTCATGTCGAATTGAATTGAAACATTTCCATCACGAAGTAGATGATAATTTTATTTTATGTGAAAATAAAATTATTTTAGCCAGTTTTAGTGAAGATTTTCTGATTTAGAAAACTTTAAAAATGTCTTCTTCTTGCTTCTCGTTACATAACTCATTTCATATGTATTCTTGTGCGCCATTCCCTTGTTTCCATGTGCGCCACTAGTTCAATCCAATAGCATCATTTGTTTCTTGTGTGATAAGAGAGACGTATTTTTCTCTAAAAAATATAGACTTTTAGCAGGGGACATAATCTGTCAAATATTATTATTGAAACTTCTGTAAAATCATCAAATCCACTCAGTACTATCTAATGATATTCGTGAAGTAAAACTAATAGAAACTGAATGCTCAAATCGCACCATTCGTGAATGTGTTATATTTTTGAAAAACGTGAGAATACCCACGAAATACGCAATTGTGCGAAAAAAAAATGGACTTTAATCAACATTGGAGGAACTTTTGAAACTAGTTGGCATAGGTGGACTCTGCTCAGTTCCCCATCATATTTATGTTCTCATAAATTTCTAGTACGAGACATATTATAATCACCCTACATACAGGCACCATACAAATTTTGTTATTTTCGGATTCCTCACACCTGAAAACGTGTAAAAAATAAAAAAAACGCGATCGAAAATTTTCACAATTGCCTATGTTCCCCATACCTATATTATGATGGTGAACTAAAAATGCAATAAAAAACCAGTTATCATACAAAATTTTTAAAAAATGACATTCTAATATAATGTAATAAGTAATTTCGAAATAGTTAAATTTTACTTTAACAATTTTTGATTAAATCCCGCAAAGTATCTGAATAAGAATGTGAAGTCCTCTAAATTAATCAATTACTCTAAACATATCTTATTCAAGAAGAAAAAATGTATTTATGTAACTAAGTAATTTATATCAATTGCATCATGCTGTGTGGAGTATACAAACATTAAATATGATTAAAAACATTACTCTTATTCACAGATTGGAAATAATTTGTGAGTCTCCGTATACAAATAATTTGAGCTGTATTTCTTAATACGAATTGTTAACATACAATAATAATAAACTTGATAAACATATATCAATTTCGATATTTATACGTATTATTCTTTAATATTTATATAATATTTTATGTGCAGCACTTATTTAACAGAAATCATAAAATTTTCATTTTGAAATTTCTATATACAAAAATACTTTATTAATACTTATTAATAAAATATTATTTATATTGCAGTATTGATATAAATTCATTTTTCTGCGAATAAATTGACAGATGATTCTGACTGACTAGTTCAGTTATTGGAATTTTTACATAAAATTAGTAGTAAACAAAATAACGTAACTAAGCATACATATTTGGGATTGTTACAGAAGAACAATTAATACATTTTCTGTACAATGGGTTCCAAATGACGTATTACGATATTTCCGTGATAGTCTTTTAGACCGTAACCTTCAATCTTTACATAACATGTTATTTCTATGTACGTGACTTGTAAATGCTGGCAGTTGTACAGTATATCAGGAAGTGAAGCTACATTAGGTTAAGATTTTGCTGTAAATAGATGCATTGTTTTAGTAACATTAAGTGATATGTAGAATATTTATGTGGTCGTAGATGAATATGAACAGGTCAGAAAACGGGTGTGTCGAGAGCGTTTCACCAACCGGTGGTCTGCCAAGCATGTCAATATCTGCACAATTGTACCGAGAATTAAATGAAGTTGGAGCTTTCCTAAGAAGCAGAAAAATCGGTTGTCAACATAGTGCACGTCCATCTGCCGTATGGAAAAGCTCTGTTACGGAAATTTATGAGGAGCGCGGGAAGTGTATGTACAACCAAAACGAGATAGTGCATCATACTCGATTGTTATGCGTAAAATCGCACAAGAACTCGCTAACCGTATCGCATCAAAGAGTACATAAATTGTTTGAAGCTGATTATTCCCAATGTGTTGATTCATACTTTAGTATTTGCATGAATATATCATACAACAACAATATTGTAGATTTTGTTTACCGATGATGCGACTTTTTCAAGGGATGCACAACTTTCACATGTAGGCTGATGACAATCCTAAAATAACACTTGTTCATGCAAACAAACATAATGATACCATAAATGTTTGGATTGGTGTTATAGGCGATTTCTTTATAGGCCCTTACAGAATCACTAAGTACTTAGACGGGCATACTTATTACATGCTTTTGGAATAGATGTTAGCCGATTTTTATGGATGACACTCCGGGGGTTATGCAAAATCATAGATTTTAACATGAGACGGTATCCACAGATTTTAGCATCAATATATAAGCCTATTTCAACAAGATATCCCTTTGTTATATTAGCTGTGTCGAATCAGTTGCACAGCCACTATATTTCCCTAGTCTCATCCTCATTTATTTCTGTGTAGATACAGGTTGTCTTTGATATATATACGAGACACTCATAATATCTGACATAGACCTCACACCAGGATCCTTGAAACAGAGGAATGTTTCAGATATACCCTTTACAATCTGAACAAAAGCATCTATGCATCGATCCTGTGAAGCATGCGATAAATTGGATTTAAAGAATTTTTAATATTTTCTATAAATATTTTTTTTTCCATCATCGATGTCGTTAAGGACGTTTTTATCAATAAATCCATGTTAACGGCGTCCTAGGTGTCCTTTCCTTGCTTGTCGACCTTGTTGTTGTAGCACGGTTTGATTTCTGGTCTTAAGTTCTTAATGCAAAATTTGTACGACCGTGTCACATAGACTTCCATATAAAATTTATAAACGACCTTTCGGAGCAAACTGTATTTATGGAGGATACAAATTCCTGTTTGATTTAATATTTAAGCATTGAAAAAAATTACAATCTAGCAGATAACAGTAAATGATTTGTTGGATGTCCTGGAACAAAACGACTAGATACAATGCACTTCCACGTATTTCATTTGATTCACTGATTCAATCAATCCGTCTTGTGCAGTTGAAGTGCAATGTGAAAATCATAAGACTGAATCTTAGACAATGTGTCAAATTTCAGAACTACTATATCTTTGATGAACATGTATATGTGAATACAAAAGAAATTTTCTAAGAAAATTAAATATTTAAATGTAATTTAATTTAAATGAATTTTAATTTAAATGTAATTTAATTTAAATGTATTTTAAATCACACATCACTACTAAAGCACACATAATAACCTCACAAGAATTTATGGCAATATTTCATTCTCATTTTCAGAAAAACTGAGTTTATATTTCATGCGTGATCGAAATTCAGAAGAAATAGTCATATGTGTACAGCTGAATGTCATTTAAAATATAATATTAATACTGTTAAGTGTTGCATCAATTTAGAACATAAAAAGTACATTGACAAAAAGCTCATAAACTTGTGATGGATAGAGTTACCACTAATTGGATAGTCATAAAACTTATTACCATTAAAATATGCATTTATAAGAGAATATGAAAATTACACTAAAATTACATCATGCATTTCAGACGCATAAAAACAGAGGATACAATAAATCACATAAAATATAAGCAGATATATTGGAATAAGTTTTCCGGCTGCTTTTATATATCTATTTATTTATTTATTTATTAGAAATTACACAATATAATTTTATATTGATATGCATTTTGCACTACTTAATGAAAATTGATCTTATACCAGCTTAGATGGTTTGAAATATTTCAGTTAAAGATATCAAGCAAATGACTTTATTCGCAACAATTAACTTTATGCCGACATACGCAATACTTAAAAATAACTATTTTTAACTGCCGGTAGATTTTTAAAACTGGTACGGTAAAATTACCTATGCATGTTTTTGAAAATTATTTTAAAAGTAATATAAAGACAGCTATTTTAGAATTAATTACAGAATGAAAACTGAAAAAAAAAATAGTTTTTTAAATATCTCTACTTTCAGGCGTATTTAAATAACATCGCAGATTTATTTTAATTCCACATATACAAAATATTCCTGTTCATTGAACTATATACTGAAATATATTGTTTCTATCCAGTAAGCTCCAGCCGTACATCGATCTTGAAATCTTTATAAATTAACTACATCTCCTACTTTCATTAAATAAATGAATTAGGAGTAAGTATAAACTATCGTGCTTTTTCCTTTGTCTGAAGTTAAAACAATTAAGAGTGTTTCGCAATGAACCAGTCTCAAGTTTAAGTAGTTTCCTGAGATGAAGAGATTCGTTTTAAAACTATGTAACATTTACGATACGTGTTTTCATTAGATATTGAATAATAATAATATTAAAATGATTTTCTATAGATTTATACAAAATGTATTATTGTAAAGCATATCATTTAGACAAATGTAATTTTAGTTAACTAATAGTTATAAAAAGCAACATATTGTAAATGCACATCTGTAGCAGAATTATGTGAATGTTTATTTTATTTTATTTTTATTTTTATTTTTTTCATTTTAATGTAAAAAATACATACAATATTTTCCTTTTACATTAAAATTTAAAAGTTATAATTATAATTATTATTATTGTTATTATTATTTTTTATTTACATCAAATTTCTTGTTCATTTTAATTTTATTATACTAGAATTGCAGAACATCGTAGAATCGAATGTAGGCAGAATTTAATGCGTAAACGGTAACGCTAAAAGTGACTCCTAGCTTAGACTAACCAATAGTTGAAAGTTGTGATGCCATTAATTTTGTTTATAAAATTTATTTTTATTTATTTTTACAAGAGAAATATTAATTGAGTGTTATGAAAAATTGATATTAGAACAGCTTAGTCTCGTATTATGATGAAGTATTTAATTTGAGTATATTTAATTTATTTGTATATTACACACAGTTTTTCTGCGAACCTAAATATTGATTTTTATTTTATTACCCATATTAAGAAATAGGATGTGCAAATTGTTCCAGAACTTCAAATAAAGATTAGTTTTATATGGTGTTGGTAAATTTGAAAAATAGAACACAAATAGTAAAAATTAACCTACATTTTTAAGCAGATATAGCATACATTATGTAAGTTGTGTCAGACAGAAGAGAAAAAGAAGGGAAACTTATGTCAGCATCTAAAGTAATATGTATAATAATAAATAATAATAATAAAAAAAAAGAATGAATGAAAGAAAGAAATCTATAAATTATATAAAACGCAAAACTGCGGGTTTAACAGATTTTAGGTTACCCTGTATATTATTCTTATGTTAGTTATACATACCATACAGTGCAGTAAATTATGGTACAATAAAAAGAAATAGCACAACTGAAAACACCATTTCAAGCATTTTTACTGCTAGTGTTGGAATTCTTTTATAAATCAATATACACGAACAATTACAAAATTATGTCGTTTTTTGAAATCTTCTGTTTGAGAACACGCTTGCAACTTGTAAAATTGGCAATTTCTGGCTTTTTTTTCTCGGCTTCCATTATAAAATGCAAAATTATATTCAAAACGTTAACTTAAACTATTGAATCCCCTCAAAAAAAATATAAAATTAGTCTAAAACGTTTAATAACAAAGAATGTTTTGGGGGAATAATAATAGTAATAAACTAAACATAAATAATTCCCATTAACTAGTGCATTACGCTATTTCGAGTATTTAACGGCTGATAAACAAGGTGAGAGACAACTAGGGTGTTACCTGAGATCGAAATATATTTGAGATTTTCTTTTTCAAGGATGTATGTAATATATATATATATATATATATATATATATATTAAGTATTAGATAAGAACTATGCAAGCAATTTTTTGGAAATTTATTTTTATATCTGAAATATTATAACGAATACAGTTTGTGAGGTTGAGACGTTAGAACGTCACCACAGTTGTTTCAATTAATCTGGATCCAGCAAAGTAGGAAGTGGGGACGGTTAAAATCACTCCGTCGCCAGTGACTTGGTGACGGTTGAGGTCGAGCTAGTTTTGTGTCGGCAGGGTGCTGCATTAAAAGACTTAGATTTTGAATATTAGTTAAATCAGAAGTGATTTTTAAAAGTAAGGATTGAAATGTACTGAAAGGAGGGTGTAGGAAGAAGTATAAAAATAGAGATGGTTTTAGTAGATAGTGAGGATGTTGGAGGATCGTATAGTGGTTGTTGGAGGATATTATAGCGAGTGTGCTGTTTCTTATTTTGGTGAATATCGAAAGTGGAGTAGAGGAGATTTAGTTGTGTGAAGTTAAGTAGTGTTGAGTGTTGGTGAGTGTCTACTAGTTTTCGGAAGTTCAAGCTGGGATAGAAGGGAATCCTCTGTCCCATAGTGAAGCCGTAGTTGGAGTACGAGTGTGACCGTCTCTACACCTTTCGACTATCTGCTGGGGTGAGATATTTAAAGTTATCTACTTAATTTGTTGATTCATATATTTTGATTAAGTAAAACGCTGGCTGAGCTATATAAATTTACCAGGCCGCCCTCCCATTAATCTGCTCAAATAAACTTTAGTTATTGTTATTTAAAATCTTGTGTTCGCTTAGTAATCTAAGTATTTAAGTTAAGATGGAGTTTGCAGGAGCGCAAACTCCACAGTGGCGCCCAAACCAATTCGACACCCCCCCCCCACTCGGGTTTATTTTACTGGCTCAAACAATGTACTTAAATTTTTTGAAGATCTTGAAGAGTATTTTGATATATGTAAAATTGACGAGCATGATAAATTTAATTTATTAAAATACTCCTTAAGAGGAGATGCTAAAATCTGGTATGACACCATTGCCTCTAGAACTCTAGGCCAAAATCCTACGTATGAGGATTTGAAGCTCAAAATTAAAAATTCATTCTCTTCTATTGTGGATAAAACCAAACTCCGTCAAGAACTTTATACGACAAAAATGTCGTTTTATGACAAACCTACAACATTTTTATTACGTAAATTCGATATTATAAAGCAGCTGGATTTAGTTTTATCTTTTGCCGCTGCAATGGAAATCATAACCCCTCTTTTGACTATTCCTATTCAAGATTACCTTGATCTGAAACCTGTCACCTCTTACGACAGTCTGTTCCAAACCTTAGCTAAATATCAAGAACGACATCCTCCAAGGGCGGAAAACACCTTTAATCGCCAACGGGGTAATGGAAATATGCAAAATTCTAGGCGTGAAATTTTCACCCCCCCCTCAAAATTTCAATCGCTATCAACAAGAACGCCAATCGCCGCAGCCAAGGCGTAATAACTTTCAAAATTCCCGGAACGATCGTTCTAATCAAAATCAGTCTCAAAACTTTTCTCGAGCTGATAGAAATAACAGAAATTTTCGTAACTCTCGTGATAACCAGAGTCGTCAGTTAAACGAGTAAGTGGCTCTTGTGAGGAGGGTCAACAGCCACTGAATAACTCAACCACCTCCATATGTTTAGACACAATTTGTATCAGTCCGGTGGACCTACCTAATTTGAATGCAAAAATTCATGATACTTTCATACCTACTTATTGGGACACTGGTGCTGAACGCTCCTTTCTAGCATATGAAACTTATAAAAAGTATTTTGACTTTAAACCTTTAAAGCGGACAAATTTAAATATTACAACGGCTCAAGGCAAGTCCTGTGTTAATAGAGGCGAAGTCAGCCTGAATGTTAAAATTCATAATTTAAGTGTTAATTGGCCTTTTTACGTCATCGACAATCTTCAGCATCCCTGCATTATAGGGTTAGATTTTATGAAAGCAAATAATGTTGAAATTAATTTTGCCAATAAATCTTTACATATTGATGATTCTAAGTCAAATTCTAAACCTGTCGAGCCGACAGAGTTAATTGTTAATTTAGAGGAAAGTGCCCTCACTCATATTGAAAAAATTGATTTTGTTAATTTTCTTAATCAGTTTAAGCAGTTATTTTCTGAGACACCTGGCTTAACCCATGTTGTTTGCCATGAAATTGACACTGGAACTAATAAACCAGTCTTTAGTAAGCCTTATCGTTATGATCAAGCCAAACAAGATATTATAAATTGGCATATTGAGAAAATGTTACAAAATGATATTATTATGCCTGTAACTTCTCCTTATGCGTCTCCTGTTGTTTTATGTCGTAAGAAAAATGGTAAACCTATGACTGACCCTGAGGCATGGAGATTTGCAATCGATTATCGTAGGCTAAATTCTATTACAAAATATCCTCAGTATCCCTTGCCTATAATTGATGATTTGTTAGCACATATAACAACGACAAATTTTATGTCTACTCTCGATCTGACATCGGGTTATTTTCAAATTGCAATGAAACCCGCTGATATATCAAAAACAGCGTTTATAACTAAAAATGGCACGTTTGGTTTTAAACGAATGCCTTTCGGATGTTCAGGGGCTGTAGCGACATTCCAAAAAGCCATGGAAACAATCCTTAAACCTGTTTTGAATAAATTTGTACATGTTTATCTCGATGATATAATAATCACGTCCTCATCTTACAATGAACATTTAGATCGTTTAAAAACTGTTTTTACTCTACTGCAAAATGCAGGATTAACTTTAAATTCCTCTAAGTGCCATTTTGCACGACAAGAAATTAAGTACCTAGGCGTCAAAATAACGCCTGCTGGTATTTCTGTAGATAATGAAAAAGTTCAGCCAGTTTTAAACATGCCCCCTCCTACTACGTCCAAGCAAGTTTCGAGATTTCTAGGCATGTGTGCTTGGTATGGAAAATTTATACCTAATTTTGCTCACATATGCGAGCACCTCTTTAAACTCAAAAGGAAAAGAGTTAAATTTCACTGGTCAAATGAAGCACAAGAAGCATTTGATAAGTTAAAAACTATACTTAGCGCTCCTCCTGTACTAGCTCATCCTAATTATAATATTAAATTTCAAGTAGCTACTGATGCTTCTTCGTACGGCATTGGTGCCGTTTTAAGCCAAGAAGGCCGCCCAATAGCATATGCGTCCCGTACGCTTAACACTGTAGAAAGAAATTATCCAGTAACTGAACGTGAATGTTTAGCAGTGCTTTGGGGACTGCAAAAATTTCGTTTATATTTTACGCAACTTCCAGTAACAGTTGTTACGGATCATGCGGCAATAACTCGGTTAACAACTGGAAAGAATCTCTCCCCGCGCATGATTCGATGGACTCTTAAGTTATCTAACTTTAATATAAACATCGAACACCGACCTGGTTCTGACAATATCGTAGCTGACGTTCTTTCACGTACTATTCAAACTCAAGAAAATAAGATTGAATCTAATTTTACAAATCAATCCCTTGCTTTAAATGAAAAGAATGATCAGTTAAATTCTACTGTTAAAGCCTCATATATTCATCATTCACATTTAAAGGCTGAACCGGTTCAATCCGAAATATTAGTAGACGTGACTGAAACTCGTGTAAAGGAAATTGAAAGTGAACAAATAAACCAAGGTGCGTCTACAAATCCAGTCAGTACCTTAACCGATCATTTCGTATCTAATCAGGAAAAAGTAGTTTTAGCGCTTATGCCAGCATCTGTGTTAATTTCGAGAGATCAATTAATCCAAGAACAAAAAAATGATCCCGAATTTGGATTAATCTATAAGTATTTAGAAGATCCTGAGTCAGTTTCATTAATTGAATCAGCCATTGCCTTAAACTGGTCTCAATCTTTTTCTTTAATCGATGGCTTGCTTTTTTATTCAAAATTATTATCATCTTATGGCGAATTACGAGTTGTAATTCCCCAATCCCTTCGTCAAGCCATCTTATTTGAGTTTCATGACTCTCCAATTTCGGGGCACTTTGGCATTAGGAAAACTTATAAAAAACTCAAAGATGCCTGTTACTTTCCTAAAATGAGGAAGTTTGTTAATGAATATGTTTCGAGTTGTCGCTTGTGCCAGCAATATAATTATAAAAATGTAAAGCCGGCCGGTAAATTAATTCCTATTAAAGTTGATTTTCCAAATCAAATTCTTGGACTCGACTTAATCGGTCCTTACCCCCTCTCTAAACCAAACAGATTTCGTTATGTGTTAGTTATGGTGGATTATTTTAGTAAATGGGTTGAATTTGTGCCTTTACGTAAAGCTTCGGCACAAGCAGTGGCCACTGCCTTCTTTAATAATTATATTTCTTTTTACGGCGCCCCCCTTCAAATTGTAACGGACCATGGTCCTCAATTTATAAGTAATGTTTTTAAGGCACTTTGCGATACACTCGAAATTAAACATGTCTTCACGGTTCCATATCGGCCGCAAGCTAATCAGGCCATAGAACTCTAATAAACATGATTGCGACATTCATTGGTCAAAATCATGAAAATTGGGATCAGTTTCTTTATCATTTTGGCTATGCAATTCGTACAGCGGTAAGTGATGCAACCAGAAAAACTCCCGCTGAATTGTTTTTGGGCAGAAAGATTCTGACCTGGTATTAGTACAGCAAAACGCATCTCAATTTATTACGCGAAATATTGAAGAATTGCTACCAGAAGTTCAGAGAAATTTGAGAAAAGCTCAAGAGCAGCAAGCTCTATATTATAACTTAAAACGTAGAATTTTAGAAGTAAAAGTGGGAGATAAAATACTCCTAGAATCACATTTTCTTAGCTCTAAAAAAGATTCTAAAGTAGCTAAATTTGGGCCAAAATTCATTGGGCCTTTTTCTGTTTTAAAGATAGAAAATAATAATTTGACAATTGATTTTAACGGCACCCCAACGACCATTAATGTTGATCAGGTCCGAATATTTAAAGAGCGCACTCAATCATATACTGAAACTCTTGATAGTGATAGCGTGCCGGGTTCAAACCCACCTGACGAACAGTCCGTCCTTACGCCTAACCTCACTCCCCAGCCTAGTGCTCCTGATTCTTGTACAGCTGATGAACTACCTACTCCTACAACACCCGAACAATCTGTTCAGGGCACTTCCGCTGACCAATCTAGTGTTAGCAGACCCGTCGCACAAAAACGAGCTCGTAGTGGGTCATCAAACCATTCTCATGTGAAATTTCCTAGGCAAACTGGTCGCAAACGCGACTATTCTTTTACTAATGGCTCTTTTATACCGCAGAGTAAAAAGAAACATGGTTGGAACAAGGGTTTCAAACGCCCTCAAGCCCCCTCCTCAAAGTCCTCTGGAACACATCGCCCACAGAAGGTACTAGCAGTTCCAGATTCAGTGCACACCGACTCGTTCCGACCTAAGAGAAAGGCAAGAGTTCGAAAAAGACCTCCACCCTCTTCATCAGCTAGCGGACGGCACATGGAAAAATTCCTAGCAGCTCCTGACTCGATCGGCAAAGACGAATTCTCTTCACACCACCGATTTAATACTCGGCGTCAAGCCAGACTCCGACAACAGGCTCAGCCATATGAATCACCTGCCGAGCAAGCCTTTGTACAAGCCTTTTGGGATAGCCCTAGACCCCGGTCTGAAAGCCTCCAACCCTGTGGCCTAGCTGACGAGTACATCGAGAACATTCACCAAGACCTCTGACCTTGCTGAAGTTACAGCTGCAAATTCACATCAGGTGATACCGTTCTCTATTTTTTTTTTCTCTATTACATGTGCATTTCTCTCAGAGCTGTACAAAATGTTCGACGTACCTTGAAGCCTTTTTGGGACTTTATATTTTAAGAACTCTTACGAAAGTTATGGACTTTCCCAAACTAAAAATACAAAATTTAACTTAGCCATGAACTTTCAAATCAAAATTAATGTTCTGCTTCAATGTCAACATTTTTGTTCTCTCTTAAATATCTATTTTATGTATGTATTGTCTTTTACCTTGTAGCCATCTCCTGCAGAAAGCTGGTAATATAAACTGTTTTTTGGCCCCTTTGTAAATTTCCTCCCCTTTTTCTCTTGTATTTTTATAAATGATGTATTTATAAACTGCATATTTGTATTTGTAAAATTTTTTGAATATTTGTCTAAAAGTTTATCTGTATGTACTTTTAGAGGGGGTAAAATGTTTTTTTTTAGCTATAAGCATAAAAGTCGTGTTTAACTATATAACATTAAAAATACTAACTACTCAGTTTTTTCCGCTTATGCTTTAGCTAAGGAGGGAGAAATATTTCTGTATGTAACCTATCTATTATGTTAATAGAGACGAACATGTCTCAGTTTCTTCTAGAGATGAAAAGTCACTTTTTTTACTATGCATACTGTAAAAGTTTTTCCCATTTCAGACACTCTGATGGACTATTCTCTTAATCTGATGTTAACTCTTTTTATCTAAAGTGAAAGATCTTAATTTGATGTCAAAAAGTTCTTTTTTCCTGTTTATGGACAGCCTGTGGATTCTGACGTCTGCTCTAGTGCGAAGAAAGTTCAGCCTATTCTTGGTTTACTCATCTAAAATGCAGACGTAGAGCTCCAGATAACAGTCCAGCCAGTCAACTCATATTAATAAAGACTTTATCATTTTTTTCTCTTTTTATTTTAAAGACACTTAATCTTGTGTTATAACAAACTTTAAATGTCGCATTTTGTCACTAGCGACTTACATTGTAAAGCCAAGATCAAGTTGAATTTAATATATTGCCTTCCTGGCCTAACAGGGAGACGTTTGTTAATCCTACTGTAAGCCTGGTTTTAGCTCAGTCAGTCCCGGAGTTTCTCGGGGTAAACGAACGCCTTTTATTTAAAATTTTAAATTTTTTTGCGTCCCCGAGTTTTCCGCTCAGGGACTTAACAAATTTTTAAGTTTTTCTCACCCAGTTAAAATTTAAGTGACGGCTGCACTCACACTTCAGAGATTTGAAATAGTTAGAGGGGGAATGAAGCTATTTAAATTTAATCGATCAAACCCGTTGGGGATTTTCCCGACTAAATTTTTTTCTAGGAGGGGGCTGTGAGGTTGAGACGTTAGCACGTCAACACAGTTGTTTCAATTAAGCTGGATCCAGCAAAGTAGGAAGTGGGGACGGTTAAAATCACTCCGTCGCCAGTGACTCGGTGACGGTTGAGGTCGAGCTAGTTTATTGTCGGCAGGGTGCTGCATTAAAAGACTTAGATTTTGAATATTAGTTAAATCAGAAGTGATTTTTAAAAGTACGGATTGAAATGTAGTGAAAGGAGGGTGTAGGAAGAAGTATAAAAATAGAGATGGTTTTAGTAGATAGTGAGTATGTTGGAGGATCTTATAGTGGTTGTTGGAGGATATTATAGCGAGTGTGCTGATTCTTATTTTGGTGAATATCGAAAGTGGAGTAGAGGAGATTTAGTTGTGTGAAGTTAAGTAGTGTTGAGTGTTGGTGAGTGTCTACTAGTTTTCGGAAGTTCAAGCTGGGATAGAAGGGAATCCTCTGTCCCATAGTGAAGCCGTAGTTGGAGTACGAGTGTGACCGTCTCTACACCTTTCGACTATCTGCTGGGGTGAGATATTTAAAGTTATTTACTTAAATTGTTGATTCATATATTTTGATTAAGTAAAACGCTGGCTGAGCTATATAAATTTACCAGGCCGCCCTCCCATTAATCTGCTCAAATAAACTTTAGTTATTGTTATTTAAAGTCTTGTGTTCTCTTAGTAATCTAAGTATTTAAGTTAAGATGGAGTTTGCAGGAGCGCAAACTCCACAAGTTGTTTAAAAAAGTTTTTACTAAATTAGTGAATTGTTTTGAACATATATTGTACGTTTGTCGAATATTAAAGACTAGCCTATAAAGAATTCTGCCGAATTACCAAGAGTAGAACCGCTAATTGAAAAGTTCTAAACTGTTTTATTTATATTACTCCACGGTATCTACTGGCCACCACAGTCCTTAAAAAGAAATGAAATTAGAAAAAATATCCACAAAGATTCCAATAAAAATCTGTATCAATATATTGAACTATGAAATATTATTCTGCTGGTTATGCAAGCAAAATTGTCTTTATTTATTTATTTTTTTCTATACGTATGTCTGTCTTAATTTAAAAGGAGAAAAATAAAATCAGTTATTGTTTAGAAGTACGCCCCTACAGACGTATAACAGCATTTTCCCTCCAATTTTCGTTCTCTTTGAATATTTTAGGTGCTACAGTATTGCTATTGTATTCAGCAAGTATTCACCAGAGGATTTCTTTACAAAATGACTATTAAATATTCATTAGATACACTGTATTCTTAAATTTTATATAAAACATAATCCGAAATTAATTATAATTTTACATTAGTATAACTTGGAGAATCTTGTTTTAAGACATGTTGTGTGATATCTTTTAAGATAAGGTGCAATATGTCTCTTTAATTAGAAATTAAAACAAATAATTTTGTTGAATCAAATAATTTTGTTGAAACAAATAATTTTGTTGAATGGAAAACACCATGTAAGACAAAAAGAGTGTTGAAAGTCTATATGTCTAAAATTCCGTTAAGTTTAATCTAATCGTTCACACATAGGTATTCACCGTGTTTCAAAATTCCCTTTAAGGCACTTTGAGCCAGAATAACGAGATATAGTGTGTAAAAAAAAAGACCATATACTAAAAGACCAATTCATCTATTATTTATCAACCTAAAAGTAATTTATCTCTCATTCCTGAAGATTATATTCCTCATAGTAGTAGTTCACAAGTTACTTCTTCCACTAGGATCACCAGCCAGCCAGACATTGAAAAATCTGCATCTTTGACCGCTGAACAGATTCGAAACTTTCCCGAAAACTGGACCACGAAAACATAACTATAAAAGAAAACAAGCAAAGTCTCTAATATTGATAGATACCCCAGTTAAAGAACAAATAGAAAATGAGCATGCATTGAGAGCATCGAAGAAACGACCTTATGTTAAAGATACTAAAAACAAAAGATTTTCAAAACAGAAATTTTTTAATCTGGTTGAAACCTTGAGTGATGAGGATGAAGAAATCCCTCATATGCCAGATAGCAGTGAAGATGAGTTTGTGATATCAAAGTCAATGTCAGAAAGAGATTTTGTGCTGGTAAAATTTGTGAGTCCTAAAACTGGTAGGCCTAATGCATCTCATTTCGTAGGAAGAATAACCAAAGTGGAGAGGGAGAGTTTCTTGCTACATTTTTACGCCGCGCTGCTGAAACAAATTACATTATTTATCCAGAAGCGGAAGATATATCTGTTGTTTCAATGGATGATATGATAAATTTACCAAATTCAATATCAGCTGAAGGAACTGCAAGAGTTGCATTATGAATTTATTTTGACTTTGACTTTTCTGAGTATAAGTGCTGCTAAATATTCGTTATTATTCAACATTTCTAGCTTTTTACAACAAAGCTTAATGGCAATGACTATTTTTAATTTAAGAGTTGTTTTAGTAGTGTGAACGTGTTCTTTTATATAATTTTTTCAATTTACGCTTTAGAAATATTGCTACTTCATTAATTACAACCTTTATTGTTATCACATTAATTTCATTGCCAAATTTTCTTAAATTTTAGGACTAGCTTAACTTTGTTCTTAAAAATTATAATATGTGAATATTGGTGGGTCAACCCTCCCATTGTGTGGGTCAAACCTCCCATATGTGGGGAGCTTTGAGCCAAAAATTCTGCTTCAATAACATTCATTATTTCTCTTTTCTGTTGCAAAGTATGAAAAATTTTTATGAATGTTTTGATAATAGAATATATCAGGTATGAAATGGTGTACAAAGTTTTTTTCTGGAAGTAAATTTTTTTTCTCTAAAAATGTTTTTGTAAAAAATGGGTCAACCCTCCCCAGTCTCCCCTATATATATATATACCGGGTGATTCAAAATTCAGGACAAACTTTAAAAATGAATAATTCGAAAACGAATCGAGATACAAAGATACGGTTTGCACCAAACGGATGAAAAAGAAACCGGGTTTTGTGTGGCAAAGGAAAGAAATTAGTTCTGTTGGCGACCAACAGATGGCGCTATAATGTTTTATTTCACCAAAAGATGATTTACAAATGAAAAAAAAAAAGTTGACAACTTACAAGTCAGCTTAATTACAGTTAATTAGTACTACTGCAGTAACTGTTCAATATCCATGATTCAGAAGTACAGCTGTGAGATGATTCACCACATCGTTCACAGCATTTAGTAGCATTTCTTGCGTTATGGCAGACACATTTTGGCGGATGGCATCTTTCAGTGCTGCTAGTGATGCCGGTTGGTCGCGGTACACTTTTGACTTCCAAGAATCCCCACAGCCGAAAGTCACAGGGTGTCAGATCGGGAGATCTTGGAGGCCATGCGTGATTAAAGTAGCGACTGGGAATGCGATATTTCGATGCATTTAAGCTTCGACTATCATTACCTGCCGTAGTTGTTCATTTTATATCGTTTGTTGCTTTGCATAATCCTACATCAGAAATACGACAGAGCCATCTGTTGGTCGCCAACAGAACTTTTTTTTTCTTTCACACAAAACCCGGCTTCTTTTCCATCCGTTTGATGCAAACCGTATCTTTGTATCTTGATTCGTTTTCGAATTATTCATTTTTAAAGTTTGTCCTGACTTTTGGATCAGCCGGTATATATATGTATATGTATTATTTAAAAATGCATCTTATATTGTTACTTAATTTTGTAGATTTCATACAGAATGATTTTTCTCTATTTCGTGTAATATAATTTACTTTTCATAAAATTAAATTATTAAATTTAACAATTTAATTAAATATGTATATAAAAATATAATTTAAAATATATTTTCTATTTATGAACTTTAAATTAAAAATTTAATCTAGAGTAACTCTCAAAGGAAAAGTGAGCAGCGTTCAAAAGAATGTAGGTTGTAAATAAATAATGTTGAATGATGTAAGAATTTTGTTTATAAAAATCGATTAAACAAAAAAATAAATGACGGGATACATAGCAATATTAAAATTACGGAATCGTGAAACAAACAATTAGATTATTTGCATCCTAAGTTTAAATCCGAGAAGAAATTGTTCATTTTATCATTTTTGTGAAAGTAGAAATTGTGTCGTAATAACCGACCAAATCCTTAAATTTGAAAAGGCGTTTTTTTTTCAGTTTTTTCAGTTCTAAGTAAACATGTTTACCATCTGGAAACAGAAAACAGGCCAAAGCCAATCTATCCCTGTGTTATTTGCATTTGAAAATCGAAATGTGCTGCAAAACCGGTCAAATCCTAAGGCTGTTGAGTTTGAAAACCGGACATTTCCAAATCTGTGAGATTGCGATTCTGCTCCCCCCGAATACTGCAGCACACTTGTTGAATAGATTAGTGTTAAGGTGTGTTTTATCTCGGCCATGGATGTTCTTTCTTGGTCATACAAAATTTCTAATGTTTGAATTTCCTGTTTTCTTAGACAATGGAGAGGTTTGCAAGAAATATGTTTTAATTAGTTAAGGAAAAGGAAATGTAGGGTACACTGTTAAAAAAAAATGCAGCTTTGCTGCCAGAAATTCTCTGTAAGTCTAGAAATATACGTGTTGTCAACGTAATTTTTCCGTAACTTACGACTTTTTTCTCAAATTACAGAGAATTTCTGGCAGCAATGTTGCATTTTTTTTTTTTTTTTTTTTTTTTTTTTTTAACAGTACAGACCTGGGCAAGCAGGTTCAGTTTTTAGTTATAGGTTTTTATTATAATATTTGTTACAGTCTATCAATAAAATATAACTGCACCTGAAAAGCTGAGATATTTCTCTTTATATACATTTTTTTTTGACTGTGCATCTGTCGTAGCTCTTGTTTAAGCGAAGCTACACTGCTCAAAACAATTAAAGGATATTGCGGTTTTAGGTGGATTTTGTGGCTGGGAAACGTTTTAGCTGATTGATACATGGTCGGCAGACGTAGTAGGTTATATGAGAATAAATTACACATGTTTGGCAGAAAAAAATGCATTTTATTGCGCATTTGTGTACAAAATGAAAAAAACACAATTTGTGCATATGAGAAAAAATAGAATAAGAAAAAGTGTTTTCTTCAAAGGAAATCATTTTCAGTAGGGGGTATGGTTTCCACGGACGGCTAGCAACGTTGAACACCTTTGAGGCATAGAGTCAAGGAGGCTATTAATCACGAGTTGTGGTATTCTGTCCCACTCTTCCAGAAGAGCTCTGTCCAGTTCTTGGAGAGTTTGTGGGGGTGTTTGGCGGCCAGCAACTCGTCTTCCTAGAGCGTCCCAAACCTGCTCTATTGGATTCACGTCTGGAGAACACGCTGGCCATTCCATTCGTACGATTCCTTCCTCGAAAAGGAAATCCTCCACCAGGTTAGCACGATGTGGCTTGCAGTTATCGTCCATTAAAATGAAGTCATCTCCGATTGCTGCAGCGTAAAGGACTGCAATAAGTCTGAGGATCTCATCCCTATATCGGCGACAGTCAGAGGTCCATCTCGAATGATGTAGAGGTCTGTGCGCCTGTCAATTGAGATGCCACCATACACCAACACTCCCTCACCGCCAAATCTGACACTTTCGTGCACGAACGCAGGATTATTCCCACTGCCACGGTCCCTCCAGATGAAAATACGCCTATTATCAGCCTGAACCGAAAAACGGGACTCGTCAGAAAAAAGAACATTGCTCCATTCATTTCTCCTCCAATTCATATGCTCTGTTGCCCACTCCCTGCGGTCGCGACGATGCCTTGATGTTAGTCTAACGCATACCATCGGTCGGCGAGCATACAGACCTACACCATGGAGCCGGTTTCGGACAGTCTGTGTTGAAACCGTGGTGCCAGTAGCCGAGCGAAGGTGTTGTTGGAAAAATGTAGCGTTCATATTTCGGTGTCTCCGAGCCGTTAACACTAAATAACGATCTTCATTGGGCGTTGTTTCCCGTCTACGACCTTGCCCTGGTCTTCGGCCTGCACTTCCAGTCTCCAAAAAACGGTTCCAGACCTTGGAAATCACACTTTGTGACACTCCAATGGCTTGCGCTACTTCGGCTTGAGTTTGGCCCCCTTTTAACCTACCAACAACGCTCCAAGCTTCTGAATCGGTTAAATGACTTCGCTGAGTCATCGTACTCATCGAAACAAAGCAGTCACTGAATGCCGATCATCCTTGTCTTCATTGTATTTTATTCAATTGAAAGTCAAATTTCATTCGCTGCTGCTGAAGCGACATTTTTGACGTCGAACTCAAAATTAGCATACTCTACAGTTTGAAAATCAGAAAAATTTGCATTTGTGATTCTCTTCTTCCATTTTCGGCAAAAAAAAATTTCGTTTATATCTTTATTTTATATAAAACTTACAATACCCTTTAATTGTTTTGAGCAGTGTATAAGGGGAAAAAATGTATCCCAACGCATCCCGTCGCAGGGAAAGTTGCCAATACCTATGGAGTAACAAACATAATTTCAAAACATCAAATTTATCCGTTTGTGTGGATCTCATGTGCCTAAAGCTTGCATTTTGCACACATTCTCTGTGTTTAGTGCTTTTAATGCTGCCTAGAAAATAACACATTCTTCGTCATCCGTGCTTTTGTCAATATCCATGATTTAATCAATTACCAATATCCCCCCCCCCTCTTTTTTTGTTGCTTTTCTTTTTTCAACTTTATCTGTCCTTTTCTTTTCTTCTTTTTTGTATTTCAACTTTTTTTTCTCCGCTTTTTTTTTCCCTCTTTTATTGAATCTGTCAATACTGTTGTAGTTACCCTAATCATATGCATATATATATATATTTCATGGCTTTGTCTTTTTTAATAGTATAACATTTTTAAGGATTAATTGCCTAACATCATCAATTGGAATCAGAGGAGTGCATGTGTTTGCTAGAGAAAAATATTGAAAATGAATCTTTTGAACAGTCTTTGAACATCGTCCATCATTTTCCGAAATGATATTAGGACCTACTTCACTTTTAAGAGTAGAATATGGTTCTGTATTTTGTCTATCAGTTGCGTTTGAATGCATAAAATTTTGTTAGATAAAAATGTTAGCATTTTTTAAAACTCAGCAATGATGGTCACTGGTTTGTATGATTATGGCAGTACATTTTTTGCAGTTTTTGATTGAAATGTTAACACTTAAACAGTAATACATTGTAAATCGGGCGTTGTAAGCGATGTTGATACATATTTTTAAAAGATCAAAGCTACCATCCTTTGACTTTAGTGAGGGGGAAATAAACATACTGTGACGCTTTTGTTTTCTTTTTTCCAAAGAAGAAGCCAATGCTTCAATTGACAGATGACAGTCATCGTTTTCTAAATTTAACAATACAGGTTTGTTTTTAGAATTTTGATGTATTTCACAAAATGATAAGCAAATTTGAAATGAATGAACATCTGTCATTCAACTAGAAATATTTGAAGTTCCTGAGCTTCTAATTGGGTTGTCGATTAAAATGTAGTCAAGAATGTAGAAAAAAAAAGTTTAAATGAAATTGACAATACCAGAGACAGAAATGACTAGAGTCACTAAATTTAGTCACTCATCTGGTGCAACACCTGTTATTTTATTTAGAGCTTTTACAAGCAATAATGTAACAATAGTTTTGAACTGTGCTTATTCCTGTTTCAAACATGTTACAGATATCGGGAAATTCCGAATTTAAACAGTTTAAAAATGTTTGTGGATTGGCAAAAATTTTGAAACGTTTGTGTAGTTGAATCTCGTTTCTCTTTCTTGACTTGTCGACTGACATTTTCTAATGATCATTATTAAGTGTTTCTTTTAAAAAGCGTGTCTCTTTTAATTTTATTTAACGATAATTAAGTTAAAGAAATGATAACTTTCTTGATCTTATTTGTCGTAGAAACTGACATTAATAAAACAAATTAGAAAAACAAAATAAATAAAAAATGATAAGCAACAAATTAACAGAAAAGAAAATATTGCATCATTTACTATTTCAATTATGTATAGGCTTCTACTTCTCATTTGGGATTGAGTAAACAAAGAGTTCTATTCTTAATATTAATATTTATTACTTATAAAATTTCCTGGTACTTATATTTTCAAAACTGCTTTGTTAATGTTGTGAATTTTAATTTAATATTTAATGAAAACTGTATTTTTTTTCAAATAATGTGTAAAATTATATATAATTATTTTATTTTTGTTTTAGATTTTACTTTACACTTTATACTAATTAAAGTTTTAGCAAGTGTTTAATTCAGATTTATTTTTCAAATGGTTAAAATTTAAACTAGAATTTCCTGTAATGAAAATTATATATGAAAATATAATTATAAGTTATAATGAAAATTTGAAAATTGAGAATTTTGACATGTAATAAGCAGCAAAACCAAGCAACAGAAATAAAAAATATTTCGTCACTCACGATTTCAAATGATAGGCAGTGTTAAGGAGCTTCTATTTGTCACATGGACATGAGCAAACGCCCAATTCCGTTCTTAATGTTACTACGTATTATGTATTGAATTTCCTGAATCTTATATTTTTTAAAGCTGCTTTGTTAATGTTGTAAATTTTAATGTATGTAAGCTTTCATTGTTTTTTTTTTTTTTTTAAATAAATAATTTTTCAGTATTGCAGTGAACTCGGATTCTGGACATATAATCCTGATAGTTTGTATCTTTGTGAATTGGAAGATGCATTTCTCTAACCCTAGGTGCTTTCGTCCAAAAATATTTAAAGCCAAGGTTTTGTTAAAAAATGTTGTTAAAAAAAAAAAAAAAAAAAAAAAAAATAGAAAGATAGAAAAAGAAAAAGAAAAAAAAAATACCTCGTTTTGTATTTGATGAAAACTGTTATGAAAGATAAATAAATAAATAAATAACAATAATGTTTACAATTCTGAATAATATTTCTTTTTTGTTTTCCTTTTTTGTTTATAATATTTAAATTTTTACTAAGTGTTTAATTAAGATTTACGATTTTAATTAATTAAAATTAATTTTAATAATAGTTTTGCCAGTTTTTGTTTGACATAATATTTAAATTGCCTCTGCTTTATCCATGTTTATCCTGATAAGAAAATTTTAACAAAACCCATTCATAAAGATATTGATATAGTTTACATTTACACGTCATTCTTGTAAAATATCTGTATTTGTATATTTATCAAAATAACGTCAAGTCTCTTTCTCTTTCCTTTTTTTTTTTTTTTTTTTTTTTTTTTCATGCTTGTTAAATTTACAATTTCAGATATTACACTCCATTTTTTAATTATATTTTTTATTAAACACTTCAATATGTACCCCCCCCCCCACACACACAAAATAAATAAATAAATAAATAATAAATGCATTTTTAATATAAGACACACATTTTTTTTTTTTTTCTAAGAACCAATAAAGAAAGTTTTTTTTAATCTTCTAGTTTTTTGTTTAGTTTTATTATCCTGGTGTATATTGTTCATTAAGAAAGTTTTTTTCCCCCAAAAAATGACATGAAACTAAAAAAAGAAAGAAAAAGAAAAGCTAAAAAAAAAACATGTTTCTCAGATAAAAAGTGACTTTTCTTTTTTTTTTTTTTTTTTTTTTAACTAAATCAATATTTGCTTGAATAATTACAAGAAACAAATTTGTTTTTTAACGAAGAAAACAAATTTAAAATAAAATATTTGTTTATTTACAGAAATAATATTTGTTCTAAGACACTGTTTATTTTATTTTTACTTACACAAAACAGTAAATATTTATTAAAAAAGAAAAGAAATTGTTTCTGTATTTGACAAAAAAAAAAAAAAAAATGTATAGTAAGTTTTAGGTATTTTGTCGATAATTTTATTTAAAAAATATGACCTGGACACCACCTGACTTCCTTAAAGAAATATAGGAATATTTTTATTGTTTTGAAAACATTGACAGTTTTGTGTGAGGTAACCGGTTCGTAAATAATCAGGCAGGTTCCAATACACGAACGTTTCATAACACACACATACACACACACACACACAAAAAAAAAAGGGAAGAAAAAAACTGCCACCCCAACCAAAAAAGCAACGATAATACGATTATATAGACCGCTGAGACAAACAAAGTAGATTTTTCAGAAATAATATTCCACGATTTATTACAGAATCTCTCATTGGCTAATGCACAACTTAGAGTACATTGAAAATCGCTCGAATATAGATGGTCTAGTTTTGTTCCCTTTGACAAGAATTAGAGGCGAGAAACGATAATTTCACCAAAATAATTAACAAAGTTAAAACTGAGAAATGATTTTTGGCAATCCTGAAACAATATTTGCCGCAAAATGTTATCGCTAATCTCTCCAAGCCGCAATTTAGTAGCCACCGTAGATTTTTGATCTTGGCGTCGAATTTGGTGAATTGGTGACTGAATTCGAGGAAAATTTGTACTTTAAGTTTTCCGAAGTTTGGAAGCACTAACTTCAATAAAAAGAGAGTTATCGAATATTTCGTAAACATTCATGGGTTTATATCACAGAACAAAATTCTTGGAAAATTCTATAAGTGATTCACAAGACTATATTTAAAAAAAAAAAAAAGAAGAAGAAGAAGAAAAAGAAAAAGAAGAAGAAGAAAAAGAAGAAGAGTGATTGTTGATGACTATAGACTAGAAATTTTACTACATTCTATACTGTTTAACAGTAAATGAGGAAACATATGAAAGTTTTTTCATTTCCACGAAGGTGAGCTTTGAATTGGCATGAAATTAGGCATTCAAATGTGCCGAAAAATGATAGTAAGGGATTTGGGATCTCTAAACTCAATAATTGTCTAGTTCTAGAAATTTTGTAATGATGCATTGGTTTCTCGCGCAGAACTACCTTTAATATTCCCTAAACCACTTACAATACTTTTGAGGAATTCAAATTCCATTCAGACTTCGAAGAATACAGTTGTACCTGAATTAGCGAAATTTATGCTCTGTATTTTACTTAACAATGTTTACTTGTTTTCTGTAGTAAAAATAACCATTTTAGTTCATTATTTCAAGAATATTAATTCTTATAGCATTAAAAAAAAGATTTATTCAACCGTTTACTAAATATTAATTAGATAAGTGCATTCATCGACGAGAACGTGCTTGTTTCCTTAAGAAATACTTTCTACATGCTAAAATGTCGACAAAGATTTTTATCAATATCATTGCAGGCTTTATCAATGGGCTGAATATTTATTAAATGATATACATCCATCGACTAGAACCTGCTTACGTCTTTAAAAATTATTTTCTGCACACAAAAATGTTACCAACTTTCATAACAATATCATTACAGGATCTATCTAAGCACTGAACATTCATTAAATTATGTGCATTCGCCAACTAGAGCCTCTTTGTGTCATTAAGAATTGCTTTCTATACGCTAACATGTCGACAACTTTCCTTTCATTTTCTTTTTTTTTATGAATATCATTTTAACTCTGTCTATGGGCTGAGTGTTCATTAAATGAAGTGCATTCGTCGACTAGAACCTACTTCTGTTTTAAAGAATAATTTTCTCCATCCTCGAATGTTGACAGCTTTCACAACAATAGCATTACGGGCTCTATCTACGGGCTGAATATTCATTAAATGCATTCGTCGACAAGAACCTGCTTATGTCTTTAAGAAATTACTTTCTATACCTATAAATGTCGACAACTTTCATAACAGTATCATTACGGGCACCATCTACGGGCTGAATTATTCATTAAATAAAATATATTCATCCACTAGAACCTGCTTATATCTTAAAACATAACTTTCTACACGTAAAAATGTCTTCCACTTTCATAACAATACCTTTCTGGTTCTATTATTAGCTTCTTTTGAAATCTTAATGATAGTAGATTTTATAAAATAGCTAAAACCTTTGTGTTTTTGGTCAATATGAATATACTTTTCTTATATATCTCCAAAATTGAAACTCACAGAAAGTCCAAAAAGGGAGGTGCACAACAAGATTTAATAAAAAAAAATCCCTATATACCAATCTGCAACGTTCTACGTTCAACTGTTTTTGAGTTATATGAGATACACACACACGCACATACTTACATATAGACGTCTCGAAAATTCATATAAAGTCGTTGATATCTCTGAAACGGGAGCTCGTATTAAAACCAGAGTTGTAGGTGCACAATTAAACATCATTACAGTTACACATATAAATTTGCAACATTCTACGATCATTCTTTTTTGAGATATGCGAATTACAAAATCTATTTCACAAAATTGAAATTATTATACAACCTTATACTTTGTATAAGGAAGTAAAAATGTAATTTTAAATACCCAAATATACAAATACTATCATAGAAAATAAATATTATAAATCTATTTACCTTACGTATAAGTTACTTATTATTGTATATAAATTAAACAAATATATAACACCGTATTCATGCGAATTTTCTCTAACTAGACACTCAGAAGAATATTAGGTGAAAGAAACATTTCTCATTCAAATAACGTTATATATATATATATATATATTATTATTATTATTATTATTATTATTATTATTAAGAAAGCATAAATGTATGTTTTCATTACTGATATATAATAAATATTTGTATTTTTAATTCTTTTCTTATATAGACAATATAACATTTATATTATTATTCACCGGAAATATTATTTTTGTGCAAAAATGTAACTTAAGGAGTTTATATACATATAAATATATATACTTAAATTTATTAAAAGCACTTTTTATTGTTACCTTCTTATTTATGCAACAGAAGAAATATCGGATTTGTAAACATTTTTTTATTTCAGGTTTCCAATATACTTAAGCGTTTAAAGATTTGGTTATTTTTAGAAAACGTTTGCTAACTTCGATATTTATGTGTGCAAGAAATATATTCTGCATAAGTAGCTCATGGCCTAATTGAAATAATTTAATAAATATGTGTATTTATCTGTTCATTGATATATGTTCATGTCAAAATAATTTTGGTCCGAATTTCTTAACAGTTAGCCCTGCTTTATTATATCTTTCAATTACTGGGAAACTATATCTTTGTTTCTATTGCATATAATTGCAAAATACTCGATGTATAAAAGGGTCATTATGAAATGTTATATTGATTCAACTTGGATTCTTGTAGGTCAGGTAGGCGGCAATGATTAATTCATTTTTTCCTTGGAGTTAAAAGGCTATATCAGTTTTTATTATGTTTATATAGACAAATCATAACATGTGTTTGCACTATTAAAAAACACTGTGCTGACTAAATTTGTTTTGAAAAAAAAAAAAAAAAAGTTTTGCTTTATATATTGCTATACTGTAAAACCTCTGTGCATGACATATATTCACTCTCAGCTTCTAGGGCGTATATATGTACCAAATTTGATATATGAGATAAAACTTAAGGTTAAGAATGCCGATTTAACTCTTTAGCGCATAGAAATTTCTTTTAATGTAGTGCACCGATTATTGTTTTACTAAGAAGCATAAAATTAATTATAATTACAAAGTCAAAAATTCCGTTAAAACTGAAAAAAAAGTATCAATAATAACATTGTATATAACGTTTAATATAATTTTTAAACAGAAGTATTTGAAGCGAAATGAAAATTCGTAGAAAAAATAAAATAGTCTAAGTATTTGAAATGATTTCCATACCACATGCTCTAATTATTTAAGAAGTACCATTAGATAATTTCATATACCAACTTCCTTGGTTTAAAAGTTATAATTTTCGATTTTTAAACCTTTGAATCGTAAGGTAATATCGTCATTAAAATCAAATGCCACCATAATTTGCAATAAAAAATTAGAAGAAATGCAAAATAAAATTCAGTTTAAAAGAAATGGAAGTTACTTCTAAGTTTTAAAAGAAAAATTTTGTCAAAAATTTCCGGGATGGATCTTAGCAGTTAAGAGTAAAAATTTGGTGATAAAAGATATAGCAGCTGTGCTTTTAAAAAGTAACATCGGTGTGATATCAGCTCCAATCGTCCGGTATGTGAAACTGATATGTGGGCCTTTGTCGTTTTTACACATGCCTATGGCTTGTGAGAAATTTCATTCAAGTGTTCAACTGGCGTACGTGTAATTACATTCTCTGATTGAACTGTAGTTTTGTGTATCGAAATGATATATATATATATATTTATATACAGGGTGGTTATAATTAAACTTCCCCTAAAAATAGCATCCTACAGTGCAAACGGGTGAACGGAATGCAGCTATGTATCTAGACTACACACGAGATGCGCTCACGGAATTTCGAAAACAAATTTTAATTCCAAAATGTCCACCAGAGGGCGGTGTTTCCGGAAAAATATTAAATTTAACACAACAAACGACCAAAACGGAATTCAGAAACAATATTCACATTTATTGAATAGTTTCTGATCACCTTGTAATCGAACAACATTAAGGTAAGGTAAGGAAAAAGAACAGTACGCTGTTTGAGAAAGAAAAAATTCAGTTTGCAGAAATAAGAACAAAATTTGACGAAATTCCACAAGAGGAGCAGTTGCTAATCGTGTCCAGGACGATGTAATGACAGGTATTTTATGTTACCACCCTCATGCACCTGTAAAATTTCAAGTCGATGGGCAGGGTGTTCAACAGCAGATCGTAAGTGATCAGTTGTTATGTTTCGCACATGAAGCGTTATGGAGTTCATTAAGTCACTTAACGTCGGAACACCTCCTCGATACACCTAACTTTTTAAACACCTCACTTTTTAAATGGCCCCATAAAAAGAAATCACACGGATTTAGATCCGGCGTTCGTGGTGGGCATTAATAACGAAAGAAATGATTAATAACTCGTTCGTCTGTGAAATGTTGTAGCAATAACGCCTTCACGGACTCATGGATATGTGGAGGCGCACGATCCTGCATGAAAATGGTCGATGTAAGAAACCTCCTTTGTTGTATTTGCGGCACAACAAACGTCTGCAGCATGTCTTGGTACCGACGGCTCTTCACGGAACATGTGAGAGGACCCATTGCAGTTATTTCCTCAAAGAAGTATGGCCTAAGGATGAATATCGCCGTTAATCCACACCAGACAGTCTTCTTTGGAGAATGAAGACTGACTACGAATGAGAGACGTTGTGGCTTGTCCCTATCAAGCAGCTCTTGGGTATGGTGGATCTTGTATGGGAAGTAGTGTATTATGTTTCTGAGTACTTTTCGGACGGTGCTGTAAGATTAGCCTGTCTGTCGAGAAACTTCAGGTGCGCTACTGCCCCCAAACTCTGGCGTCTATGACTGTGCGGCAACAGCTGTCTTAACGCATAAACAAGTACCGGTGTGACAGGTTTTCGCCTCTTCCAGGTTAAACTTCTATCATGACCCGGATACCTTTAGTAGACATTGATTCACGTCGTAGCTTCTTTATACGACGAAATTTACGAACAGCAGCAGAAGAATTTCATTTGTTTCCGTAAAGCCTTCACCAATATCGCACGTAAAACTAAAGATACCGTTATCATTACACCCGGAAACATCGATTATAAAACATGACAACGTTTACAAATGCTTCAGACCCTAACCTGTTTTGCATAAAGCTTCCTCATTTCGCAAGCATGCAAATCAAGAAATTTTTTACCTTGAACTGACATATTTTCCCAGTTTTACATTTTATTACTCAAAATTCTTTTACTGGATTGCTGATATTGATTGTATATTCCTTTTGTGCAATTTCGTCTTAATCTGTTCTTGTTTCAGCAAACTGTTTTTTTTTTCTCTCTCAAACAGAGTACTGTTATTTTTTCCTTACCTTTACTCAATGTGGTTCGATAACAAGGTGACCAAAAAGAAGTCAATAAATGTTAATATTGTTTTTGTATTCCGTATTGGTAATTTATTGTGTTGAATTTAATGTTTTTTTTTTTTTTTTTTTTTTTTTTTGCGCCGTCTGGTGGACAATTTGGAACTTTTATTTTCTTCAAAATTCCGTGAGTGCATCTCTTTTATAATCTATATACCAAAGTTTGTTGCATTCCGTTCAACCGTTTGCACTGTAGGATGCTGTTTATAGGGGAAGTTTAATTATAACCACCCTGCATATAATAAAAGCACTGTAGAACTGGCGTTTAAAAGTAATAAGTACAAAACTTTGAATAAACATAATAAAATGCAAGAACTGTAATAAATTGTTTCGGGTCGAAAGAAGACAGACCCATCATTAGGTGACCACAGTAGGCCCGAGTGCTACAAGCAGAGCGGAAACGCACAAAACCGATTGAAGTAAAGAGCGAAAACAAATAAAGTTATATATAAATATAAATACTGGATTGACCAGAATTATAAAAGTGGAAGAAGAAAACATATAAATAAATCAAATAAAAAATGAAAATAAAATGTAAAATTCTTAAAAATAAAAAATAAAAAAAAAATAATACCGAACGAATAAATAAGTTATGGTAGTAATTTTCAATCAACAGACAAATAAATAAAATTAAAAAAAATAAAATGAAATCTAAAAATCTGAAAAAATCAAAATTAATCGAAAAACTAAGTTGCGTAGTAATTTTCAAATATCAGAGAAGAACGGAGCGGAAGAAATATCATTAACACGATTTTTCGAATTTTTAAATATGTAAAATGCTTCATGGATATCAAAATGGGAAGAGGAGATAGAAGAAGAAATTACATTAATTAAAAAAGAAAAAGAAACAGAAAGAAACAATGACAATGAGCCCAACAGGGATGCAATAAAGTATTTGGAAATATCTTCATTAGGAACATTCCGACGGTGCTCATTTTTTCTATGAGTTGAAACTGTGATGTCAGTAGCCAAGTGAACGTGTTTGAAAATTGGCGTTATTTTTCGGTATTTCCGAGCCATTAGTGTTAAATATCGATCTTCACTGTGCGTTTTTGCTCATCTACGACCTTGTCTTTGAAGAGCATTTCCACTCTCCAAAACACGGTTCCCAGTCCTTTGTTAAATTTTAATGGCTTCTGCTATTTCGGCTTGTGTTAGATACCCCTTCTATCTATTCAACAACTCTCCAAGCTTTTCAATCGGTTAGATGACTTATTTGAGTCATCCGATTCTTCTGAACAACGCACTTCCTGAATGTCGATCATTCTATTCAGCATTGTTTTCAAACAAATTTCATTCTATGTCCTTAAAACGTCGTTTTTGACATCAAACTAAAAATCTGCATACACCAAAGTTTGAAAAAGAGAGAGAAAAAAAATACTCTTCTTCAATTTTCTGCTAACGAAAATTTCGTATACACCGATATTGTAGGTAAGACTTATAAAAATCTTTAATTGCTTTGAGCAGTTAAATAGAAATGAGATAAAATAAAATAAATAGAAGTAATATAAAAATAAATAAATATAAGTAATATAAAATAAAATAAATATACGCATATAAAATAAAATAAAATAAAATTTTATAAATAAATAAATAATCTTATAACCTATCATCACATTTTTAACATAAGTTCCATTATGCACTATCTCTAACGCAATAAATCTCAGTAAACAGCGACAGATTACGAAAGATTCAGTTTGTTTGTTGTTTGGATCTATTCGCTGTTGGAAACGGCGAAGGTTTATTAAATCTGACCATTGTAAAAACATTCTTTTAATTAAGATGCTCGCTATTCGACCTTGTCCGATAAGTACGGTTTTTTTGTTCTGTAATAATTTAATATATATATATGGGTGTATTGAATATATAAATTATCTTGAAGATTATGCATATATATATATATATATATATATATATATATATATATATATATATATAATTACTATTATTATTGTTATCATATAAAAAATAACATATTCTCAATCCGATACGACTAATTAAAAAGTAATGACGCAGACTAGACAAGCCAAAAATAAATAAATAAATAGAAACATATCCTGGCCATATACGCATACACAAACAATATAATAATAACAACAATAATAATAGGTCATCCAAACTAAACACGATTCGAGAATTGACCTAGGTTAAAGTAAAATTCAGTTAATCAAATCGATGCTAGACACTAAGTAGAATACAAATCCACCAAACCTTTGAAATTTTAAGAAACATGAAAAGCAATTTTTTTTTCACATAGTACGTAATTTTTATTTCACAATTTTAAAATCCTTCCTTATTTTTTGGCGTTCAATTAAAAAAATTAAATAAAATAAAATAAAAGTAGAAATAAAAATAAAATCGAATAACTTAGTAAACAATATTTTTACGCAATGGACATTATTATTATTATTATTATTATTATTATTGTTGTTGTTATTTTATTTATTTATTTATTTTATTTATTTATTTATTTATTTATTTTTCTTTGGTTAAACTGCATTTAACAAATTGGAGCTTTTATATAAAAAGTCAGTATAACGTATCATTATTTTTTAATTTTTAAGTATGTGTCCTCTTATAAAATGTACGGTATAAAATGTTTCTGCATTTCATTATAAAATTGTGATATCTGAATGCACAGTGCTGATGTCAATATTTTTAAAAATTTTCTTCTGATCAAACAAATTAAAACACCCAATACAGAACCTTTTTTTTTTTTTTTTTTTTTTTTTTGTATGTCTAATTATATTTATTTTTAGCTAATTTCCGCATTTTTTTTCTTGTTAATTTACTGGATGAGACTTATTCAATCTCTATTCTCAATGAATTAAGTTTACTTAAAAGAAAATAATAATAATAATAATAATAATATAGTTTGATCACTGATTTTTTTTTTTTTTTTTTTTTTTTTTTTTTTTTTTTTTTATACATTTTAGATTTATTACTTTTATTGCATATGGCTTTTTATGTGTAATTGCATAAAATATCATTTAAAATATATTATGTGTGGTATTAAAATAATGCAAAGAAATTATGGATTTATAATGGACGTATTTCATAAATTTCGCTTACAGCAATTAATAAATACCAGTTGATAAATAAATAAAAGGTTATATATATATATTTCTTTTATTTGTAATTTTAATGTAATTTATTATAAATTGTAGTAATAAAACCAATATACTTTTTCAAACAAGTAATTATATTTTGATTGCTCTATTTATGTTTCATGTCATTGCTTTTGAAGAAGTATATCGATATATGTTGGGTAATTTACTCTCAGAATGGTTAAAGAATGGCGTTATTTATTGTTTCTAGTCACGTTTACAGTTACCTATGAAAAAAGCTATAAATATTTCGATTTATTTTATGTGAAACCAAACTTAATATAAAATATAAATCCGATATCTTCTTTAAAAATGCTTTTAGTCGATAGTTAATATCTATCTTTCAGGTATATAAAATCGTAGGGATGTTGTTTTTTGAAATTACTTCTTGACCCGCGTTAACGTTTAGTACATAATAAAGTATCATAAGATTATAGAAAAGTATATTTTGTTTGTAAATCACGATTTAATACAAATACACCTGAAATATCTAAAAAAATGTACTTTAACAAATTTAAACTTCAGTTTTTTAGGGAATAAAAAAAATGTATTTTTTTTTTTCCTTAAAGATTTAAAAAATAAATTATACAATATTTTTACAAGAAAACTGACATTTATACGAGACAAATATAATATAAATTTTATTTATTCTCGTCAATTAAGTAACATTTTGATTTAAAAACGAATCTTACTTAAAATGCTAAAATATATAAGAAAATATTTACTCAAACAATTTAAATTTTCCTGTTCTATAAATTAACCTAAAAAACACTTTCTAAGTAATAATTCTTTGTACCTGACGCATGTTTCGCACGGACAAAACAGATATTCGAAAGGATTTTCTTTTTTTTTTTTTTTTTTTTGTAAAATTTCTTACTATTAACATAAAATGACTTCACACACAATATAACGTTTAAAAACTGTTATTTTTACCATTTTTAGTTTATACTTCATTTATATAATTATTTATTTTCATACTTTAAAGAAAGAATCGCTATAAATTGTCTCCTGACCGAGACTCATCTGCATTACTTATAATAATAGTGCCTAGAAGTAATATTATTATCTCTTGGTACTATTATTAGATAAAGCACATTTTGAAACATAATACTAGTACTTAATTTCATAAATACAACGATAAATTTAAGTTTATTGTTTTACTTTTGTTAAATGTAACACATTAAATGATGCGTATTTCAACTCGATAAATCCTGTATTATACTTTTGTTGAAATTTCTTTTGTACACGGCATTATTTGTTAAAATATTGATACTTAGGATAACTAAGGCATATTTAACAAGATAAAAAAAAATACGTACTATCTAGTTTTGAAGGTCACTATATTTAAATAGATAAATAAAAATTATCATTTTTTTTATTACTAATAATAATACTCATATTACTAATAATACTCCGTTAGCACAGATGTCATATCATTTTACACTGGAAAATGGATTTATTAAAGAAATGTATGTAACTATTAAGACTTAATTAAACTTTTAGTATTGCTTTGTACACATATTTTTAAATGAACAGTTTTGTAAAGTGAAGAAAAAAAATATTACAGGAAGTAAAAGAAAAAAAAAAAAGAAAAAAAAAAGACAAGCAAATTAAATAAAATATCTGAATAAACACTTAGAGAACACTTCAGACAAATTTATGTTTTTGCACAATATAAACAAGAATATTAATAACTTCAAACAAGTCAGGTTTTAACTTTTTTTCGACTGCCACAAACAGCTGTTCTTTTAATACATTTCAATAACAGTAAGTTTTCCAGATAAATGACCAACTAGATCTTTTCCGAATTTTATTCGCTATCACACATGAAATAGTTGATTTTTTCATTGCTAAGAGTAGTTTAACATCAAGAACTATTTTTATCTAAAACAGAACAAATTTTCTATAAATTAAAAAATGCATAAAAAAGAATTTCTTTAATAACTAAAAATTTTATAGTGCAAGATAAGTAATAACAATAAATTGAAACATGATATTTTTCGTTTATATGACGGATGGAAAATTTCGTATATAAGTTGCACAAAATAAAAATAAAATCTTTACATTTAAAAAACAGTGTTTTGATGCGTTCACTACACATTTTTCTATAATATTTTCTATAACGAAGTTGACTAGAGTTTATCATGAACATTTATAATTTTTAATTCTAGCTTCTCACAATAAAATTTTATATACGCAATTTGGTGGAAGTTTAAGTAAGATATGATGACATGTAGCCGTATGGAGAAACGAAAATGATGAGTAATAACAGCGGCATCTTTTTTCGACAGACATTTAATACTAGTCAGAAATCACCTTCTCTGTGGCCATATCATATATTAAGTTTGGGAAATTTACATGCTGTAAAAAATTGACTTTTTTTTCTTGCGGAAAATGCGGGGATTTATATACTACAGAGACAATGGTATATATTACCTCATAAGTGGGACAAATTACAACACAGCAGCATCTTGTGTCAACCGATATAAACTGAACTTTAATCAGATTTGCTTTTACATAATAGACATATTACATATAAAGTTTGGTGATTTTAAATGTATAGATGTTGAGTTGTAGGCTTTTGATACACGAGAAACAATGGAGCATAATAGCTCAATTTCTCGTCCGATGTGCATCTAAAGTGTGTTGTCTTCTCACATATGACGTGTTGTGCAATTATACAGGAAAGGAGTTTGATTTTGTTTTCAAGTAAGTGCGAGAAATAGAAGTATAAGAAATTGGTCGATTTCCACCAAAAGTTCATACGCGTTAATTCCTTCATATTTCAACAAACTAATAATATGCATGACATTTTGGAAATTAGTTCTGAAATCCTGTTTTTCTATTATCTCGTGTGCAAGGACATTCTTAAGAATTCCAACTTGTTAATTTTAAGGACGAATTTTTTGTAGGTACAATCTAACATCTATAGGCTGTACTAAACAAAGTGGAATGAACATATGTTTTGTATATGCATAAAAGCATGAATCGTGTAGAATATGTTATGAACATTATCCACTATTCATTTACAGGGCTATCCAACAGAACTGGAATAACGTGGAACGATACTTAAAAATTGCTGGAAGTTTATTTTAGGTTATGCTGTATGATACTAATATAGGATTATATTTAAGTAGATAAAATGGTGTGTATATAGTTACTAGATGACATTATATGTCACTCTAAAATTATTATTACGCTTAAATATTGGTAGCTCTTTAGGCTAACAATATTTCAGCGAAAGCATAATTTTTTATTGAATATAGTTGGTTTGACTCCTTTACTATATGTTCCATGTGCAAGATAAGTTTTCTGCATAATTACGCGTTTTAAGGTTCTTGTATAATAAAAAAATAATAATAATGATTAATTTATATGTATATCTGTTATCATAGTAACTTAAAAATAAACGTATGCAGGTAATTCAAATGCTGTATTATGAAGTTTATATAAGTTTGAAGTTGCTACTTTGAAAATTATGATTTCGAAGCTGCAAAAAGTTTGTAGTATTCTAAGGACCTGCAATCATCGAACATGTCGTAGTCAAAAATTTTTACTTTTAGAAGGGTGCTTCTATTGAAATTTTGACATAGTTTGAGGAAAGGCGTCATAAGTGTTGACTCATTTCACATATAAATAATCTTATATTGGGATAGCTAAGAAAGGTTTACTATATCCAGAAGAGCAGTGAATATAAAATTAAGTTCGAAATGTTTAATATTGTCCGGCTTCTTTAATAGAGAATCTACGAGCTTCTCATTAAAATCATTGAAGGAGTATGTAGTTCTGTACACTATTTAGTTTTCTGTATTATTTTTATAAGTTTTTATTTGTACTCTTTCCTAAGACGGCATATCTAGTATTTTCAGCAAACGTATAAATTGCACAGAATTTTAACCAAAATTTGACGTCTTCTACTTAATGTATATTTTTAAATGTTATTTTCGTCTTTCTCCGGTGTTTTACTTAGTTCGTTTTTTTTTTTTTTTTTTTTTTTTTAACTCTTAAAGAACTTATGCACGTTACTTGAACCTGTAAAATAAACTCGAGCAGGAGAATATGGAATGGTGTTGGGAGACATAGTACGCGCTGATTAATTGCAAACACTTAATTGTATTCCGTTTCATATGTTAAAAATATTTTAAAGCCAGCAATAATCAGTACCATATAAACAATGAATAACGTTAAATGGGGGGGGGACTTATGTCCCCTCGTCAATTAATTTAATTTTCACTTAAATTTAATTTAAAGTGCAGTTAGTGCAAATGTAAGCTGTAGATTTAATCAAGATTACCCATTAAGTGTTTTATGGAATAAATAAAACTGGCACTATATAAATATACATTAAACTTAATTTATGCAATTAAAAATGTACTGAACTAAATAGAAAATATGTACATGCATATATATGACTCCTGAGCCATTGTTCCCGCTTATTGTATAACATCAGAATAAATAATATTTTTTATATATCACAAGAAGATTGAATAATGCACAACTTGTAAGACAATGGAAATACAATACGCATGGACAGACATTGGTATATCATAGACAAATAGGTTCCCTTTAAATCCTATTTATCAGCCTATAAAATGTCACTTGCTTTATAAAATCCTCTTTTTGTTTAAAATAGGAAAAAAAATATTATAAATCCTTTGCGGAGACAAAGGACGATAGAAATATTCAAAATCAATGCAATTAAAAATATTCAGATAATTATCATAAAATTTTTGAAGGTATATAATGCTACTAAAAGGAAATCAGGCTCGCAACTTCTGAAATTTTAAAACCTTTTATAAAATTATTAATTATATATATATTTGGGGGAGGGTCTAGAAATTTCTGGAATATCTAGTTACCTATGATACACCATGTTAATTTGTATTCATTCTATCCTTTTAAAGAATTGTGTGCATTTTATTCAGTGTATTTATATAAAACTGAACATTCCTTTCTAAATCAAGAATTTACTATTTTTATTACGATCGTATTCAATCGCAAGATAAAAAACAATACAAATTCAAATTTTGCCCTTCTTCTTTCTTTTTTTACTGTAAATGTTTTTTAAATTGCGACATAAAAATTAAATTCACAAATACGTTTAGTTATGTACAAAAATGCATAGAAAAATCAAGATTTAAAATAATTTTGAATTAGTAGGGGAGTGTGGGTCTAGTTGTAACAGGGGTTAGAAGTAACACGCAATTTACGAAATAATTTGTAACATTTTTCATTAAATATTCCAATAAACATAATTCTTATGACACGCTTTGTTATGTATGCACAATAAGTGTTCCGCAAAAATGGTTAATGAGAGGTGCTGTACACGTAAAAAAACATATTTCGTAAATTTTGATTAAAGGTATGCTAATTTATATTTTAAAGAAATGTTTATAACTATTTATTTTTTCGATGTGTAAAGTTATAAAATACGTCATACGTCCTTAATTTTTTGTATAAATCGTTATATGTATATATATATATATAAACAAAATGTTCAAATTCATTCGATGGGGCAATTTGAAACAAAATATTTGGCCAAGTTGTAACATTCATGTAATTAGACATTCTGTTTTAAATGTTAAGAAGCAAATTATTTATTCTATGCTTTAATTTATGAATTTGTTTTTCCTTGATTTGTAATGATGAATCATAAAAAGAAGTATGAAAGAGCATCAAAGCGTGATACATGATTTAGCTACAGCTGAAATCTCCGAGAAAGTTACAAATTCCAGACACCATCACCTGAAAAAAAGCATTTGAAAAATATTTTGAAGAGATAATTTAAAAATAAGACAAACATAAAGTCGAAGAAAAAAGGAATAAATAAGAAAATAATAAAACGAAAAAAAATATAAATTAATAATAATAATAATAATAATAATGATAAAAATATAAATAAAATGATTTTAACTCCAGATATAAATTCTGAATCACAGTAGTGGTTTTACTTAGAATCTAGTATGCCAAAAGCCAGGGAACTTAGTCTCCGCCTTTTTTTCAGGACACTTTCATATATGAGTGTTTTTCTCTACTACTATTTTTATGGAATAATTACTTCCTGTTTAATAACGACATATTACTTTAAACATACAATAAAATTTCTCTAAGAAAAAAGTGGTGGCAAAACAGATAGAATTTCCTAATCCCTGAAAGTGCTCTGAAAAAAAAAAAAAGTGGGGACTATGACCAAGACTACAACCTCTATGGGGCAGGAGAATGGGTAAAATTCTTAATTTGCAAAATGTGAACACACATTAAATTTTTGAGAGGGAACATGAACAATATATCTTTGTTTTGCATTAACTGTATTTCTGAGAAACAGTGACTTCTATATTGATTAGATATTTATTTTTTTCTTTATTTTTCTAGAATTCATTTGATATAATTCATTGTTACTATACCAAGAAAGTATAATTTAATATTACTTATTTGTTGCTTTTTTTTACAAAAATTAATAAACGATTGATAGCAAAAACATTTTGAAATATTGTCGTTTTGTATTACTAGCATTTCCCTCATAACTGTTACAATTTGGCCTGCGTGTGTTACACTCTGTCCCAAACCCGGGGCAAATTGTAACAGGTAAATAATTTTGAAAAAAATATTTTTTTGTTAGAAATTAGCAAAATTAACGATTTTTTTTTAAATGAATATGATAGATGAATATGTATGCTATAGAAAACAGCAATTATAAACAGGAAAACGTAAATACATTTCAAAAGATATTTAAATTTATAAAAACTCTTACAAACAACCCCAAGCTTCCCAATAGAACATTTTGAAATTATAAATAATATTATATTATATATATATATATATATGTGTGTGTGTGTGTGTGTGTGTGTGTGTATAAAAGAAAAGAAAAGGCTTTTTATACTTAAAATTACTTTTTATACTTTAAAACGTGCTCAATGAGTGATAATTGATAGATTTTATAAAAGTACATTGTTTAATAAGTGATAAAGTTTAAGGAAACAAAATTAATCTCCACATTCTTGTTATTTTAAATGTATATCTTAGTACTATAAGCCTCGTTAGATATTGTATATCTTAAAAAAATTAAATGTCAAAAAGTTAAATGACTAATTTTAAATTTAGACAGATTTTGTCTGCTAAATAATCTGCTAAATATCTTTCATATAGAAAAAAAAAGGGGAAAAAAAAAGGCTTTAACAGCATTGCTCTAATGAGCTTCAAAAAGCAATCTTTTTTTTTTTTTTTTTTTTTTTTTTTTTTTTTAATATTTGATTATTAGTTTAAGACTTTATTTTATTAATTACTTAAGTTGATATTTATTAAAAATTGTCCTTCTAGATTTTTTTTACTTTACCCTTTTCAAGTTTAATTAAAGTAATTATGAACTACGTCTAGAATAAAAAAAAATACTCTTTATTAATTTGACATTTAAACTCCTGCGTTTTTTGTTGTTGATGAAGTTGTTTAGAATAATACGCCACATTTCATTTGTATTTTTTAAATAAATTAATTAATGTTAATACAAAGTCATTATTTGAAGAAAAAAATATGGAGATAATTATTTATCAATTTTTATTAATTAAAAAAAATAGTTATACACAGAAGAATGTTTAATTAATAGAAAATTCCATTATTTTAATTGATGAACTATTAATTATGGTGCTATTGTAAGTAATGCAATAATAATAAAGAAAAAATACAGTAAAAAAATGAGCCATATGTGTTTTACATTTCTTTTTATGCCAAGTTAATTTATCTAAAGTTCTACATCTAAACAAAATATCCTAATTAATTTCAAATACATAGAAGACTAACTCTTATTTTCTTTATTTCTTGTATTATTTGAAGAAATAAAGAGTGAAAATTAATGTTTTCGTTTTTGGTAATTTCACAGTAAAGTATAGGAAATGTTCCAAAACACCATTTGAAATTAAGTGAAATTACAAGTTTTTTCACGAATGGTATCATCCAAATCTAATTACATTTGTGTTTGTGTGACATGTAACCTACATTCTGAAAAATGAGAAAAATGTGCGAAGCTCTTAAACAAAAGATAAAAACATTTTTACTTTTACGAGCTAGAAAAATGTATATGTATATATATCCATAATGCAATTAAAATAACAATTTTGGAATCTGCTAAAGGAATTTCATATTAAATGCAAGAAAAATAAAAAAATTCATCAAATTATGGATTTTTTTTTTTTTTTTTTTTTTTTTAGCAATAAAATTTATATATTTTTTTAATCTATCTAAATAATTCCTCAATTAAATAAATTATTCTAGTTTATATCAAATTTTCCTTTTTCTTATGCATATTATATATTCAAATGTATAACATTTTACAAAATATGCTGTTTGTTAAAAAAAAAAAAAAAAAAAAAAAAAGTATGATACCTAATAAATTTGATATAATTTAAAGTCTAAGTGATGAACGGATCGAAATATATATATTTATATTACAGAAAATTGAAGCTATCTTGTTCAGTTTGGAAAATAAATATTAATGAAATTAAGGAATATTAATGATTGTGCATGCAATATCTTGAAACATAAAATGAACACTAATAAAAAACTGATTTTATATAATTTCAATTATTTTTTAAATTATCGTTGCATGGAATCTTTCCTTTAACAAAATAAATAAATATGTACAATATATTTAATTTTAAAATATTTATTTTACTGTATATGATATTTTTTTGAATGTAATACTTGAGCTAAGGGGCAAATATATAATAAACACTCAATATTTAAAAAATATATATGTAGTAACAAGAAAAAAATAAAAAATAAATAAATAAAAACTAGGAAGAAAATCGTAAAAATCCATCGAAGTAATGGGCGAATTATTAGAAAGTAAAACATGCATGTTATCATTATTGTCATTTGGACTTTGTATTTTCAGCCTTTTGAAAAAAATCTCCATAGTAATCGTTACTAACATAAAACAATTTCAGTGTATCCTTAGTATAATATAGGAAAATGAAGTACAACTAAACGTAGAATTAAATAGTTTGATTACAATTTTTCAACTTAGATATAATTTGTTATGTACTATACATTTGCAAAAAGAACTCCTATTATTTATCATACATACCTCACGTTATGTTTGAATGTATCTGTAGAAAAACCTGTAAACGAAACTTTTCTTACAAAAAGAATAAATAAATAAATAAATAAAAATATTTTGTTAAAAACATGCTTTTTTTAACCTAACAATTACATTCTCCAAAAAGTAATGTTTTCTCTTAATCATTGGTAGGCCTACTAAAATTGTACGTGTACTAAAAACGTATGTACACACTCGATTGTGTACATAAATATATTCCCAAAATAAAAAAACACACAGAACAGCCTAAAATAATCTTCCAGCAAATTCAAAATATTTAACCACCAAATATTTATCCAAGTATAACCATCGCATTTTAGAATGTAGAAAAAGAGGGGGGGAAGCTAAACCCCCCATAGAAATAGCATGGGAAGAAAACCAAAAAAACTCACAATATCAAGTGTGTTAAAAAATAAAAACGGCTCACACCGGAAGTAATAAAAGGACAAAATTGACTAGAAAAAGACATTAAACAGTAGGAACGGGAGGCCTGGGGCGTTAAATATATCGTCGAGGATTAATACGACTCGCCTATAGTCCGTTCAACCGTGCCAACCTTTTGGGGTTGCACTTTGCGTTCTCCGAGACTGGCAGATCTAATGAAGTGTTTCGCTTTTGATTCGGTTGGTGTAAGACGTGATTTTTTATTCGTCTCCTCCTCTCCTCCCGTCCCATTTACCGTATGGGATTCATCTCTCTATCAGTAATTATCAAAATGTAATAGATTTTTGAAAATGACTGTTTTCATGAGACCAACAATAAAATACCTGTTTATATAATTGCTTCCTCTTACTTATCCTGCAAAGAATGTTTTTCTTCAACATATTTGTAACCACGTCGATACGGCTATTCTGAAATGGATCTGGGTGATTATCTTCGCTATAATTCCTTGGTGCATGCCTGTTCCCTCGGTACTTTGGTGACGTGGGGGAGAGGAAGGAAAGGAATGCATCGAACATTTTATTAAGATTCTCATGGCCAAAAAGACCTTTTTTAAGAGTCATGGACAGAAAAAAACATTGATTTTATAAAATCTCTTCATTGCTGGGAATGTGGATAATTGGTTCGATAATATATACTTCCGATACTTTGTGGAATTAATCCTTCGCTGTTGCAGATGTTTGATTGTGAAGAAAAGTAGTAAACAGACAAAGTGTTACGAGTGTGCTCTCCTCTTCAAGATATATCTGTTTACGGGTGTGTGCCAGCGAGAGTGCGAATATAGTGACCAATGCGGTCCTTCTTCAGGAATGTGCGTGTCCGGTGATACACTTCGAGTATCTGGAGAATATTTTTTTCACTCCGTGAAAATTCCTAAAATATATGTGCTGTGGCCATCATCTCTTACAATTATGTTGTTCAACGTGCGGATTTTGTTCACGTAATATGATCGCAGCTATCGCTTCACATTTTTTTTTAAGATATCGTTCGACATTCAAGTGCGTTATGTGATCTACGGAAAAATCTTGAGTTCGCTGGTTCCAGACCAGCACCGCAGTATTTTTCTACAATTTTGACAGCCGGAACAATAATTTAGTGAGCATAAGCAAGATATTTTTTTTTTATGTAATTTTTTTCGACTCTGCAAGTGAATAGTTTTTGTATTCATTACAACTCACCGTTGTACGTAATGGTACTGTAAAATGGTAACTCTTAAGAAACTATTTGTGAGTGGAAACAAACGTAGACATTGGAATAAAAATGTGGGATAAACAGCTGCTAAATTTAATAAAATAAATCGAGGAAAGTGAATAAAGAGAAATTGATAAATATTTTTTTACAAAATATATATTTTTTTCTCTCTCTAAGCCAAGTTATGTGCAGGAAGTGGTAAGTTTTAAGTTTATCTTATATTTTAGATATCTCAATGGAAGTTTTGGTTTTGGTAAATAAAATATATAATTTTCAGATTTTATTGAAATTATATTTTTTTTCTTTCTCACCAAGGGTCCTTGTTAGTTAGTATAAGATTACGATTTCTTTTTCAGTAAGAAATAATAATAATAAGTATTGTAAGAAATAAAAACAAGGATTCTTGTATATGATATATAAATTTATATATTTTGGATATAATTTTTTTTTTTTTTTTTTTTTTTTTTTTTTTTTTTTTGAAATTGGGTTTTAGCATTTTGTTGAAACTTTGGGTCAAGGAGAAATCTTCCTTTATTATTTTGGAATGTTTTTGAAATATATATTTTTGGTAATTTTACATACTATTTTAGTAAGGTATTTCATTTCATATATATATATATTTTGTTTTTGTTTTTCATGATGATTAGTATTTTTCTTTGCATATTGTGATTTATTTTTATGTGATTTATTACAACTGTTATCACAATTTTTTTTTTTTTTTTTTTTTACAACTTCTTGTGATTAATTTTTATGTTTTGGAATATTTTTGAAATATATATATTTTTGGTAATATTTTTACATAATATTTTAGTAAGGTATTTTATCATATGCATTTTCCGCTGGCAGCAAAAGAGAAAATGCATAATATTTAGTGCTCATAGACCTTAATGTAATTTATGTTTTTCTTACTCATAAAATTTTGAAATATATTGGTATATAATTTGAGCCAACATACTTAATTAACATGGCCAGTAAAAAAAATATCAATATTAATATTTTAAGCTTTGATGGTGATTCATCCTTACTTGAGTTTTTTTTCGATCAGGTTGAGTCATATGCAAAATTAAATAAACTAAATTCAGAACAGGCAGTGGCAATTTTGAAAGGCAAATTAACTGGCCCTGCATTAAAATTCATGACTCAATCTCCTTTACTATATAAATCCACAGACTTAAAATTTATTAAGGATGAATTTAAGATTTTTTTTTTGCTCCAATGAGCAGTACTCAGGCTCTTGTGGAATTTAACAATTTGATACTTTTACCACAAGAAACAATTAGGAACTATTCGCACAGATTAAATATTTTAGCTGATGTTGTATATTCTCAAATTAAGGATACAAATGCTTTGAATTCTATAAAATTTACCAAGTTTATTTCAACGATTCCCTCAAATATTAGAGTTAAAATTCAAGAGGAGGGAATCTCTGAATATCAAAATTTAGTAAATAGAGCACAAAAATTGCAGGATATAAATGCCAATGGGTCCTTATTGCAAATAAGTTTAAATAATCCGGTTGTAAACACTCTTTCTGAAAAGTTAGTTGAATTAACAGATAAAATAAATAATCTGTCTTTTGCTAATAAATCTAGTGAAATTAACCATACACACGAATCCCCAGTGCAAGATAGGTCAAAAAACAGTAGGCAAAGTAAACTAAGACAAAATTATAAGGCTAGAAATCAAAATTTCAAGGGTAATCAAAATCAAAATAGATATTATTCTTCCTCTATTTGCCAATTGTGCAATAAAAAAGGACATGTTGCCACTAGGTGCTTTAGATGGCAGAGAAATCAGACTAAGGGTAAATATTATGACAGGAGTAACTATAATAAAAGAAAAGATAATTTAAACGACCGCAGAGATGTAGTCTAGCTGATGCAATTACATCTCAAGAATTGAATAGAGCATCAGCACAAAATTTTTCTTTGGATATTGCTTATGACTTTAATCTACCTAAATTATCTAGTGATAGATTAGTAAATTCTACGGCTTCTCAAACCCAACAAATCTTAAAAATTTCTGATTCCAAGTCTACTCAAACTAATAGTGATAAAAAGGAAAACATTTTTAATGTTCATGTAAATTCTCCAAGATTACCTCTGATTAAAATTTTGTTAGATAAACAAAAGGTAAACACACTTCTAGACACTGGTAGTTCTGTCAGTTTGCTAGCTGAAAGAACATTTAATAAATTGAAACATAGTTTGAAATATAAACATCTATCTTCCCATGTAACAATTAAAACAGTCAATTCGAATGTGCTTTTTTCATCTTGTATACAAACTACCTTCAAAATTCAAAATCATTTTTTTTCACAGAAATTTTTTATTGTGGATATTCCTGAAGGTTCTGCATTTAGGGTTATTTTGGGTTATGATTTTATTCAACAATATCATGTAATATTAGATATGCAGAGGTCTCTGTTATAAATAAAAGACCTATGTATTCCCATAACAAACACATATAGCGACCATGAAGAAAATCTTAATATGCATACTCAAATTAAGAAACTATCTGTAAAAACTGGGCAAAAACTTATCTTACAACCCAAAGAGGAGTCTTTTATTACTGTTTATTGTCCCAAAGTTTCCCCGGGTGATTATTTATTTCAGAGTAAAAAGAGTTCTTCTAAATTAATTTTTTTGGATTCAATATAGTTAATATTGATCATTCCCAGATACAAAATTGGAATAGTAAATATGATAGAGTAAAATTTCAGTTATATGTTAAAAATAACACTAATAGAAGTATGCATGTAAACAAACATTCAAATATTGGTACAATAAAAGAAATCGAACAAATTATAGACTAGGGTTCAAAACAAAATAATAATGTTGAAATATCAGATGATTCGCAATTTATTAATTATATTCAACCTTCTAGTGATGTATTAAACATGAGAAAACAAGATTTAACACCCATGGACTTTGATGTTAACATCTCAATGGGGCTCATGCAACAAAGTTAAAACAAGTTTTATTAAGTAATTTCGCAGCATTTTCGAAAAATATGAAAACCCTTGGTCATACAAGGTCATGAAAACCCTTGGTAATGAAAACCCTTGGTCATGACAAGGTTGTACCAGATTTAAAATTTTTAAGTGACTATCCAATTAAGACTTTGCCCTTTCCCATCCCTCAGGCTTTACAACAGGAAGCTAGAGACCAAATTAACCAATTGGTGGAGGCTGGGATTATTGAGCGAAACTGCTCGGAATGGGCTTGCCCAATTTTATTGGTAAAGAAAAAACGAGATGGATCTGGTAAACAGAAATTTTGACTCGCTTTAGATTTAAGAATGTTAAATTCTATAATTCAAGGTTCTTCTTATCCATTATCTAAAATTCAAAATATAATAGCTAATTTATCTGCGTATAAATATTTCACTTGTCTTGACTTCCAACAAGCATATCATCAAATTGATTTACCCGAACATTTACAGGATAGAACTACTTTCACTTCAATGCTTGGCAGTTTCAAATTTAAAAGACTCTGTTTTGATCTTATGGATTCTTTGATTGATGAAATTAACATAGATGGAATTTACGCGTATCAGGATGATTTAATATTTGGTGCAAATAGTTTTGAAGAGACATGTGTTAAACTTGAAAGAATTCTTAAGATTTTAATTAAATATAATTTAACCTTAGCTCCTAGTAAATGTACATTTCATAAGAGTGCTGTAAATTACTTGGGATTTCACATAGAGAATAATTCAATTTCTCCAATTGAGTCAAATATCATTAAAATAAACTCTTTCCCTGCACCTACAACAAAAAGACAATTAAAACGCTTTATAGGAGTTGTAACTTTTTATAAGTCTCTTATTCATAATTTTTCTAAATTAATCCTACCACTTATTGAATTAACTAAACCGAAGACAAAATTTGTTTGGAATAAACATCATCAGGATATTTTTAGAAAATTTCAGGACATATTTTTAAACCCACCTATGGTAAGATTACCTGATTGGAACAAAACTTTCTTTCTGAACACTGATGCATCAAATATCTCTATTGCAGGAGTTTTGATGCAGAAGTATGACAATCAATTATTACCTGTCGCCTTTTTCTCTAAATCACTTAAACCGTCTGAAAAAAGATATCCGGCTATCAAACTTGAATTAATGGCCATTTATAAATCTGTAATAGCTTTAAAATATTACTTATACAATAGAAAGTTTATCATTTTGTCTGACAGTGCTCCTTTAAAAACATATAGAAAAACAAATATTCCTGCTGATTTAACTACTAAATGGCTGTTAGAATTGTCGGAATACTCATTTGAATTTGAACATATTTCTGGCCCTACAAATGTTTTAGCGGATTATTTATCAAGATCAGACTTCTCAAATAGTCAACAAAATTTTAAAACAAATCCAGAATTAATATTCAGTTCTCAACCTCTTCCTATTGTACAAGATGACACACATTCAATTAATCAGATTTCCACTTCTACTCAGTCTATGCAACAAAATCAATTCAGTAATTTTCTAGTGTCTGGTAATACTCACAATACAGATCCCCTTTTGGAAATTTCAAACAAGACATTTGTATCTGAGCAAAAGAATGATCCAAAATTGTTGTACCGCAATCTTTAAAATCTAAAGTTTTAACTATTTCACATCTTTCTCACTTTGGGTTGACAAAAACATACGAATTTTTATCAAATAGATATTATTGGAAAGGTATGTACACAGACACTTTAAATTTTGTTGCTTCGTGTACTTTATGTTTACAAAATAAACCTCATAACACACCACCAGCTCCTCTACAACCCACCTATACTCCAACACATCCAGGGCATACTATTAGTGTTGATTTGTTTGGTCCTTTTATAGATGGACATTCAGTTTTGACTGTGATTGACCATTTTTCGCGACACATTGAATTATTTCAACTAAAAGACACTTCCTCATAAAAATAGTTAAATGTTTATTTAATTACATTACAACATTTGGTAGACCGTCAGTAATATTATCAGATCTAGGCAAACAATTTACATCCACTATTTATAATACACTCATGTCCATAAATTAAGGATAATTCAGATTCACACTGAAATCGAACTTTAATGCAAAAATTTCACCTGTAGAAATACCACAGGCATCTTTAAGAATAATATGCAAATTATAGGAAGCCATCAGATGACGCCAATATAATGTTACAATGAGGAAAGTGTAAGAAGGGGGTAGATAAAGAATGGGAGCAAAAATGGAAAATTGTTCACAAGCGTTCTGTGTGCCGCTCAGTGAAACAACCGAAAGGTTATGACACAGAGGACGCATGCAGATAATTTTTTACGTGGTAGAATTATCGGCCGACGAGAATGTGGGCGTACTCAGATAGAAGTATCGGGGGAACTTACAATCGCCCAAAGTGTCATCCCTAGGCTTCGGCAACTATTCCAAAATGATGGAAATGCCAGTCGACGTTACAGTACTGGTCGGCCCCGAGTTACAATGCCGAATGACCACCGGTATTTGTCAGTAACTGCCAAAATAAGCAGATAAAGCACAGCATCAGACCTGTCTCGGCAGCTGTCTGTAGCCACGAGTGCCTCAGTTTCAAGACAAACCGTGTATAAACGTTTGGGACATAATAGTCTACATGCTCACAGGCCTGTTAGATGTGTTCCACTCACGGAAATGCACTGTGCCAGCGGTTAACTTGAAGTAGAGAACATGCAATGTGGACAGCGGCATAGTGAGCTTGTTTGATGTTTTCCGAAGAGTCCAGGTTTAGCTGGCAGTGTAATTCATGCCAGACTTTCATATGTAAAACGACAGGAACATGTTACCACCAAAACAACATCATTGAACGACACCGTTACTGTGGGGCAGGAGTGCTCTTTTTTTTGGGGGGGGGATCATATTGGGCAACAGAACAGATCTTCATGTTCAAATCGGAAGAATTATAGGGTAAATTTATCGGGACATCATTCGGGAACAACATGCACGTTTGTTTAGGCGTGCCATGAGCTCAGAATTTTTGTTTATGGATGACAATGCGCGTCCTCACCGTGCAAGCGTCATACACGGATGCCTACAATCTGAAGCAATCACCCGCATGGAATGGCTAGCATTCTCACCTGACTAGAATCTGATAGAGCATGTGTAGGACATGCTTTTCCGACGAGTTGTAGTCCGTCAACCACCTCCTACATGCGTACCAGAACTTCGGAGAGCATTGCTTACTGAGTAGAGTAATCTTCCCCAAGATCAGATCAGTAGTTTAATACTCAGGATTCCTAGACGTTGTAAGGACTGTATTTCATCATCTGAGAGACATACAATGTATTAACCATCATACCAAACATGTAATGTTAAGATTTTGTAAGGAAGATATTTTTTGTAGTTGCTTCAAGGAGCAAAAACCGTAGTTTTTATAAATGGTATCCTACATAATTCGCCTTTTTTTGTTCTCGACCTTTTGTTTAATTAATGGACTTTATGAATAAGTCATATTTGTTTTGCTTCGGAACCTTTATTTGCCTCAGCTAGCATTATCCTTAATTTATGGACATGAGTGTATTTTCAACGATAAACTTGGCATAAAAATTTTACATTCATCTGTTGCTCACCCCTAAAGTAACTCTATTTCCGACAGGATAAATAAATCTATAAAGTACTCTATTAAGAGCTTTTTTAGGATTTATATAATAGTTAGGTCTAAATTTTGTACCAAGACTCAAAAACTGCCTTACATTCTCATTTTCAACAATATTCAAGTCACCAGTTATTATATGTCCATGATCTTTATTGATAAAATTTTTGAAATTCACGTTATGTCAACAACACTTATTTTCATCATCAATATCCTCAAAAGCAAACTTCCTGTAATTAAAAACTCTACAACTAAAAGGTTGTGTATATTTATAGGTAATTCTGATAGGATAATTCTTTAATGGAAAATAAATTGCTATATCTTTAAGTATTGTATTTTCATTTAGATTATTAAAAGATTTTTGTTGAAAAAGAAGAATGAAGCACAGTACATCGTTATAAAGTTTGCACGATTTCAATTTAAAATTAAATAAATCATTAATTAAATCTTTTAATTGTTTATTTTTAAAATTATGCTTCAAAGCAAAAGTTTTAATTTTTTTTACATTTCAGGGAACACTCTTTTGATAATGTCATAATAGAAATTTTAGCTCATGTTGATGATGAAAAAGAAAGACTCTCAGTTGAAAATGATTTTATATTTAAACACCGAACTTTATATCCTTATGGCCTTAATACTAAATTGAACAATCTTAATGTTAATCAAATTGACAATATTTATGGTTTTTTGTTTGAAATCAATAATCTTATCAAAATACAGAGAGGTAAAAGAGATTCTCGTATTAACAGTAAAAACAATAATTTTCTGGATGCTTGTATTTGGTTAAAAAATATTGAAAACGATTTCTTAAAAAATTATAACGTTAAAACTGTTAAAAATCATATTTTTGAATTAAAAATTAGTAAACTTAAAAAAATTAAAACTTTTTCTTTGAAGTATAATTTTAAAAATAAACAATTAAAAGATTTAATTAATGATTTATTGAATTTTAAATTGAAATCATGCAAACTTTATAACGATGTACTGTGCTTCATTCTTCTTTTTCAACAAAAATCTTTTAATAATCTAAATATAAATACAATAATTAAAGATATAGCAATTTATTTTCCATTAAAGAATTATACTATCAGAATTACCTATAAATATAGATTTTCAGAATTTAATAATTTAAAATATTATGAAAAATATAACCTGGACAGCAATTCCATATATAATAAAAGTTCTGTTTATATCAAGAAATGTAAAAGCCTTTTCAATAAACATTTTACTTTACCAAATCATAAAAAATTACCTTTTTTGTTTTTAACACCTAAATTCCATAAAAATCCAATAAAATTCCGTTATATTTGTTGTACTGTTGGCAGCGTTAATAAATGTTTCAAAATAAACTTCAATTTTATTTAAAGCTTATTTATGACTTTCTAAAAAATAAATATAAAAATTTTAGTTATTTTTGGTGTATTGACAATAGTTATGAAATTATTGAAAAGTTAAATAATATGGACACGCCTACTTCTGTACAAACATTTGATTTCGAAAATTTGTTTTGCAATATCCCTATTGATTTATTGTATAGCACTTTAATTAAATTATTCGACCTTTTTGATATTGTAAATGAATTAAGAATTGATAGAGATTTATTTTTAAGTCTTTGCCATTTTTGTTTTAACAATAATTTCTTAACATTTCATAATAAAATTTATAAACAAGTACATGGTATCGGAATGGGCACCAATTACTCCAGTACAGCCGCTAATTTATTTTTATTCTTTTATGAATATACTTATGTTATCAATTACAACAAAAAATTGAAAATTTATCGATATATAGATGATATTCTAGTCTTAAATTTTAATTTTACAGATATTTTTAAAGACATATATCCTTCCTGTTTAAATTTAAATAAAACTAATAATAAAGATGACTGTGTTAGTTTCTTAGATATTTTTCTGGATGTTCAACATAATACATTAAATCTGGATCTATATGACAAAAAGAAAGATTTTTCATTTAATAGTTACAGCATGCCTCACTGGTATAGTAATTTGCATAAAAAAATCTATATTAATATTTTAATTGATCAACTAAATAGATTCTGTAAGATATGCAATAAATATTCAAATTACAATAAACAAGTTTTTAAATTCATTGCTAATCTTTTTTATAATAATAACTATCCATTAAATTTCATGAAGTTTTACACCAATAATTTTAATAAATGTTTGCGATTGGGGTGATAGCTGCGGTAAGGTTTCTTCACTTATGGTTCTTGGTGTCTAGTAGTGCTTGCTGATGAAGACTCATGGCCAAAGTCCAACTTGTGGAACGCCTTATGTCGGACTGCAGCTACTTGGTGCTGAGCGACTCGGAGAGTTTGGACTATGATTTTGGAACATCGGACAAGACAGCGCCAGTATTGAGCCACTACATGTGAATCATCTGCTTTTGCTTTAAAGACCTATTTCTACATTGCAGTAAGTTCAGTTCATTACAATATCTTTTTGCCTTTCAGGTCTGGGTGGGAACATGACGATCTAGCATGTCCTTTTATTAAATTATTTTTATCACAAATATCGACTTTGTAGTTTTTGGATTATTATATTAATTTAGTTATGTTACTTTTATGAAGCACCAATTTTGTTATATCTAATTTACATGAAGATTGTTATATATAATTTGCCAGTAATTTATTCTTGATTTTGTTGGGAGTATGGTAGTTTCGCCATGTTTCCGAAACCTGTTAGGCCTCTTTTAATTTAATTTTTTGTCTGTTCTGCTGCTCCCACACACTAAAGAGGAAGCGGAAGGGTGTTTTTCGCATGTAGTGTTGTTTTTTACAATTGTTCATCATTACTTTTTCATCGTTATTATAATTCGTTACTTTTTTGAACGTTTTTTCTTGTTATACACGCCCCCTTGTTTTCAAGTTTCACCATATTTTCTAAATTATATATATATATATATATATATATATAGATATAGATATAGATAGATAGATATATATATAGATATATATATAAAAAAATGATTCTGGTGATAATATAAAAGCTTGCAGATCATATTTTGAATTTCTAAATTAGTAATCAAGGTGTTATTTTTTTAATTTAATGTTTACTACCTATTTTTGTTGGGTAATGTTAAACAAATGTAAAATTTTTGAAATATATTTAATGGAGATATTTCAATGGAATAGAGGTTAGGTTCATAGGAAATTAATTGTTAATGATAATAGTAATAATAATATACATACAACTAAATTTTATAAGTTGGCAATTGATTTTTGGTGTACAACATGTGTTCAATCTGCAGTCTAAATTGTTTGCAGTCTAAATTGTCTAAGGTTTGTTCAATCTGCAGTCTAAATTTTCCCCTTATTTTGGCATTCCCTCTCATCACTCAAAATTTTTGTCAATTTGTTTTCTTTTTACTTATTTATTACCCTGTCCTAGATATATGTTGTCTCGTTCAAAAATTTTCTCCCGGGAGAGTAACATTGGATATGTGATGAGAATCTATATTTTTGTTGACATTTATGACATTTTTCAACATTTATGACACTTAATTTTTCGGTTTGGTGATGCGTCCCTACAGGAGTCTGTTGACTCTGCTGGGGGCCGGAGGCCTGTGCCTAACAGTGCAGGTCTTTCAACTCGCCCTGTCCCGCTAGAATGTAGCCTTAAGTTAACATCAGTACACTTACATTTTTGTAAGGATTAAGGGAAGATTATTATTATTATTATTATTATTTTTTGACTGCCAATAGCGTCTTTTTTAAAATCTTTCCTGTGTGATATACACGAAAACTTTTCTGTTTCTTTATTTTATTTTATTTATTTATTTATTTTTGTTTTGTACATAATTTTGTTTAACGTTGACCAATGTGTGTAAACAATGTGTTAGACAAATAAATATTACAATAATATATGCTGGAACCTTTGGTCATTACAACAATATATATATAAATATATGTAATATATATTATTTTTCTCTATTTTACTATGCATATCAGTGTGAAAATTTAATATTTTTTTGAATATATGAATCTAACGTTAGTGACTGGAACTTTGGCATTATTTACAAAAAAGGAACTGTATACGTTGATACACATAGATATTCCTGATTATGACATAGAAGAGACTCTTACATAGAAAAATATTTCAGCTGAAATTTTGTGTGGCATATAAAAGGACAATGAACTGTATGGGACTGCATTTTATATTATATTCTAGAAGCCACATTTTCGCGCATTTATGACGTCAAGTGATTTTTGCTATGTCATGACATACATTTTTTTTTCTCTTAAAGCTTTTGGTTCCACTGGTGTTTTTGAAATATGTGTAAATTTTTTGTTTTTGAATTAGTGTTTATATTTCATATATATTTTGTTTGTTCACTCTTTTAAGCATTCATATAATCTTTTAGTTGTAATGTATTATCATTTTAAGTGTACGTGTTTGAAAAGTGTTTTTGAATATTATTCTATTTTGCACATGTTATTGTTTTATATATGCAATTCCATGCAGGAGGCGAGGAAGAGTTATTTTTTTTGCTAGTCGAAGGGGAGATATATGTGTGAGTGTTCACACATATGTTCTTTAAAAGTTTATTTATTTATTAAAATTTAATATATAATAAAAAGGAGGTATTAATATAGATAATATAAAAAAAATCTTTTTAAATTTATGTAATTCAATTAATTAATTATATAGAATTTCCCGTTTTATTTACAAATCAAAACCTTTCATTTAATAGCGTTTCTTTGTCCTTTTAATAGTTACAAACACATTGCTCTCGGAATAAAATAAAGCAATTTTTATATCGGGATTTTTGGAAAAGTAATTGTGTTTATACTTATTCCCCGAAAGAATTAAATCAATTTAGCTATAATTATTTATTTTGAGAAGGTAATTTGAAAGTCGTTATCAGCGTATTTCTAGCATAAATAGCTATTAATAAAATAAAAATAGCCATTTCATTTCATATTTATTACCCTTGTGTTGACATTAAAAGCTATTATTAATTCGAGCAGGTCATTATAGTTCTAAAAATAGATTTCTAATGGGTTTTCCCCGTCTAAGTGGCGTCTATTAAAACTGTCGGTGTAAGAACGTTGAAGATGATTGACAGCTGGCGATCCTTTTTAATGCCAAGTCGATCTAAAGTTTGTAACGACAATTTTATATTCAAAATTTTGTATTAAACTGCTAGGAGGACAAAGAAACAGCTTGGCATTCTTTTGGCTGAATTTTAACGATGCCAACATTTTGGGGTTGCACTTTACGTTCTCCGAGACTGGCAGATCTAATGAAGTGTTTCGCTTTTGATTCGGTTGGTGTAAGACGTGATTTTTTTATTCGTCTCCTCCTCTCCTCCCGTCCCATTTACCGTATGGGATTCATCTCTCTATCAGTAATTATCAAAATGTAATAGATTTTTGAAAATGACTGTTTTCATGAGACCAACAATAAAATACCTGTTTATCTAATTGCTTCCTCTTACTTATCCTGCAAAGAATGTTTTTCTTCAACATATTTGTAACCACGTCGATACGGCTATTCTGAAATGGATCTGGGTGATTATCTTCGTTATAGATGCCTTTTGAGTTTATCGCCTGGCGACATTGTTTATGTCTTCTTCCTTCTTACAGTTGGAGTTGATAACACACTGGTGAAAGACTTTTCCATGGAAAATGATCTCGTAGGTGATGAATTTGGGCCAATAACAGGCGAAGGTATGTTGTTAGCAAGAGCTTCAACATCTGTACTTCCACTCTTAATTCGTAATGTAATGTACGGATACTATAATTAAGATTAAAAATATATATAAACATTAATTTATTATCAATTAGCTAAATAAAATAACATTAAACAGATATTTTACAAATTTTTGAATCTGAAGATTCACTTGCTGTACTTCCAACGTAGACATAAGGTGTCTGTATTGGGAATCGGGCGTAGTTTTACTAAATCTTGCAATAAATAAACAAACAACACATTTTTAAGCAATATTTTAATGATATAATGATATTCGTGAAGTAAAATTAATGGAAAGTGAATGCTCAAATAGCATCATTCTTGAATGTGTTATATTTTTGAAAAAAGTGAGAATACCCACGAAATACGCAATTGTGCGAAAAAAAAAGAAAAAAAAAAAAGACTTTAATCAACATTAGAGGAACCTTTAAAAAAATGCAAAAGAAAGCCAGAATGTTAATGAGTGTAACAGAGAACTATTTAAAAGCAATTTAGACGAATTATTTGATATTTCACACGCAAATTATCTTCAAATAATGAAAATAGTAAAAAAATAAGACTTCTTTGCAGCGACCGAGGGTGTCGAGCTGTGAGTTAAATATCTTCAACTTGACGTAACACCTGCACATTTTGTTTAAAGTTTAATGATATTGTCTCCATCATAGAAACTTGCAATACATTTTCTTATTTGGAGAAAGAAAACTTTAATATTATCTTTATAGCTGTACTAAATCAAAATTTAATGTGTAAAATTGTGCAGTTATTTAATTTATCTAAATACACCAAGTCTACAAAATTGCATTTAGATTTTTTTAAAGAATGCTTTGTGTTACCCAATACCCAGTAAAAGACTATAATTATCATATAATTTTAAAAAAAAAAATACATGCTAATATAATGCAATAAGTAATTTCAAAATAGTTAATTTTTTCATTTAACAGTCTTTGATTAAATCCGGAAAGTATCTGAATAAGTCCTGTAAATTAATCAGTTATTCTAAATATACCTTATTCAAGAAGAAAAAATATATTTATGTAACTAAGTAATTTATATCAATTGCTTTACTCTGTGTGAAGTATACAAACTTTAAATATGAATAAACACAGATTCATTAACAGATTTGAAATAATTTGTGAGTCTAGGTATACAAATAATTTGCGCTGCATATCTTAATACGAATTGTGAATATACTATAATAATAAACTTGATAAACGTATATCAATTTCAAAGCTTCTAAACGCATTCGAGAACAGACCAATGGACAGAAAAAAAAAACAAAAAAAGACAGAGAAAGGAATTGAAATCCTAATAACTTTTAATCGATTTTAGACGATCTTAAGTCAAATGTAAGACAACTAAAATTGATTTAATTATATTCTCTAATGTATTTTAATATTTATTTAGAAAGTATACTATTTGTTTAGTCAAAATAGGCCTAATTAAACTGATGTTTCATTTTGTCCTCCTTTTCAATGAAGTTCGAAAACTTTGTAAAAGTGAAGGAAATTAAAAAAAAAAAAAAAAAAAAAAAAAAAAAAAAAAAATGTAAAGGAATTTAATTTAAATACTAATGTTTGCTAAAGAATGCAACTTCGTCTTTTAAAGCAAATAAACAGCATTTGTTTTTACGATTTTTGTCTATTTAAAGGGTAAGGTACGTTTGAAAAGAGAAAACATCGAATTATATATATGTATATGTATAACCGTACCTTTATTTAAAATAATTCAAAAAATAAATAATTTTAATTCAATTAAATTTTAACAGAGTTTAAGAAAGATTTTTTTCTCTCTATTACAGATATTAAAATTATTTTTTTATGTATAATCTTACGCCAGCAATATTCGGGTTATTGTTAGCCACAAATTAATTAAAGATTAAGAGATTGTACATGATATATACAATATATATATATATATATATATATATATATATATGAAATGACAAACAATTAGTTTTTTATCTTTAAAATTTTGTAATTATAGGCATAATTACGTTTAAAGGAGTAACTTTTTTTTTTATAATAATATCTATCTATCTATCTATCTATCTGTCTATCTATCTATATATCTATATATCTATATAAATATATATATTTAAGAATGGAGCTTTCCAACAAGTTTATTTTCGTCATTTTAATTAAAAAATATTTTTGCATGTGCACATTTTTTTTTACATGCAATCCTGCGGGCGAGTTTTATATTGACAAAAAAAAAAAAAAAAAAAAAAAAATCTGACATTTTCAAGAAAAAAATAAATTAAAATTAAATTAAAAATGTACAAATATTTCACGATTTATTGTGCTGATATTTCAATTGATCAAAAGTATAAGACTCCTTAAATCAAAATATTTTCAATTATACTAAATAATTACAATAAATAAATGAAAAATACGTTATTTTACAAAATCTCAAATGAACTAAATCACTGATTGAATGCTAATTTGGTACAATATGAAATTCATTGGACATGACAAAATAAACTTTTAAATATTTATGACGGCTTCATAAAACTGTCAAGCAGTTTCAGGAATAAATGGGGATTTAGACAGTAAATTAAATACTGTGAAAGGCAGATTTATTAAAACTAGAGGACAATTTGTTTGATACAGCGAAATGCGTCGTCAATATTTTGCGGTTGATCTCCTTGAATAAAGCGTGATGCTGCACAACGTACAGTTACGAAATAGACTATTCACCGAAATTTAAGTTATTTTCAGGACATAATTTGACTTCTTAAACTAATAAATAATTTATTTTTTTTTTTCGTGTAAACAAGTTATAAGAGTAAATAAAATTATATCCGTAATAAAACAGATTGTTCTGGACATGAATAATAAATATTCATTTTTTGTGCACATTTCATATATTGTACACAATAAAGTTATTTAAATGTACTTTACAAAATTACCTTTGATAGAAAGTATCTACTTGCAATTATTTGTTGGTCCATGTATACAATGAATACGATCACTGAATATGATGTAAATAACACTACTAGAATACTAGTGTTGTTTACATCATATTCAATGAAATCAAGCTATAGGCAATTTTAATAAAATAAAGCACGAGGGCAAAATGACCGACGAAAATACATTTAAACAATATCAGCCATGAAATAGACAGAATAATTTAATACACAAAATTTTTAACTTTCTGCAAAGTGTTAAAAAAGCATATATTATATTTTAAATTATATCACATCGTTAAAAAATGCTATGTTTATTTAAATAATGAGTTTTATTGATATAAACCATTTTATTTTATTCAAAACATTACAAAGTTATACTTCTAAATATATATTATAAGTGTTAGTTTTACTAGAATAAATTATTTTGAACTGATATTTTAAAGTGTAAAATTTATGTGTTTAAAATATTTTCTAAAATCATGAAAAGGTTTTAAGTGATGGCGTAAATATTGTCTCCAGAATATCTTGGGTTAATTTAGAGCCCATTTAAAGGAAACTTTTCATTTTCAAGTCATTGTTGAACTTGAAAATACTCACTCGAGGAATGTTACCAAGCTTCTGCATCTGTAAAAGGTAGGGGCGCCAAAAGAGCTGATGTATTTTATGTAGACCTTAGGTAGAATTTATGGCTCAGTTTTTTTTTTTTATTTATTTTATTTTATTTTTTATTTATTGGCGTGGTTTGCTCGTTATCTAGTTTATCTTATGAAATGTTAAAAATATGTTCAACCTCAGTTATTTTTCCAGCATAAGCCACTAGTTTTTTTTTTTTTTTTTTTTTTAATTCTCACTAATATAACGTATGAGTTATCTTCAGGTTCTGAAGAAATTTCATCTTTTCAACATTCACAAAGTTAAAGTAAATATCATAGTCTCCGATTGCATTGAAATATAACATATTCTTCTCTATCGATTGATTTTAAGTTTGCAGGCAGGAGAAAAAAGTGAGTGGTGAAATTGCTTTGATTTTTTTATGTATATCAAGAACTATCTTTGCTAGTGATTTGGGCTGGTTTGCTGAAGGGAATGTACCTTCAAAATATATATTTCCTAAAGTCACATACAAGGCCTTTATTATAGTTGACATTTTTTTAAATTCCAAACTTGATTTAAAATACATTTAAAAATATTTTTGAGGTTTTTAAAGGTCTTAGAAAAGATGAAGACACAGTTACTTTAACTGGTCATTCTTTTTTCGTCATATATTATGAACTGGCTGAAGAAAACTCTGCAGCATTTAACAATTTGAGACTGAATAATTTGGAAATTAGATCTAGATAACATTCAGTAATCTAATTAGCATTTCTACATCCTACCGAACCTATAACTTGGAAAAATCTTTGAGGGATATTATCAAGGTCAAAAATAATTTGAAAATGAAAAGGAACCTGAAAAATGGGTTTAGAAAGAAACTAAGTATGATCTCTAGGCAGTAACATCACTATAGAAATTAATACACGAAACAGGTTTGAAACTTAATTCTTGAAACGAAAATGCATTTGCAGTAAAAATTGTGGATGCTTAAAAGTAGACTTAGAGTGATATAAAATAAGCGTAAACCTTTAAAAGCATTTGCAATAATATGTTACTTATTAAATCTGAATATGATGAGTATGAGCGGGAATTACTCAAAGAACTTTAAAATAACCATACATTTTACATTGTCTTTTCCTCATAATTTATTTGAGCGTTTCAAAATATTTATTTGAAAAGAGATACGTTTACATTTGAAACAATTAGAGCTATGTCATTAGTTATTTCAATTTCATTTTTAGTCAAAGAAGATTTAAGAGACATCGACGCATGAAAACTTTGACAAATAAGGCCTGGTTTCCCTGATGTGACTCATTTAATGTTATTAATAAGAGTTTTAGTAAATATGTATTCCCATTTTCAGTTATATGGATTTACTTTATATATTTCAACTGTGAAATTTTTTTACCAATTTCCTGAATTTATATTAAAAATATGTAATAATAAAAATACCTATCTATCCATGAATTTACTAAATAAATGTTCAATAAAAAGGGGCTGACGACTTCGGAATTTCTTTAGTAAACGCGTATGTCTGTTCGTATTTATAAGTGATTCAAAAATTCTTAAAAAAAAAAAAAAAAAAAAAAAAAAACTACTTGCTCAATACATAAAATTTTATCTAATATTTGAAAGCGAAGAATGCTATTATGTTGTTTACAATAAAATTTTCACTTTTTTTCGTGAGAGAAAGGAAAATCTAACACAATTTATTTCTTAATTACATAAATAATAATAATAATAATAATAATAATAATAATTTTCCCTTAATATTGTATAGCGCAGAAACAATAGCCTGTACAAAGAAATTGTAATGACATTATTTTAAGGTATATTTATACTTTTTTATTTTATATAGATCACATTCTACTTTTCGTAAATTACTTACTATACTGTTCGAATTATTTGGGACAAACATTTTTTTTCTTGCCTGAGTTAGTATGTAATTACCAGTGATGCCTCACACCGGTTATATCTGCGTAGAGGTAATGACTGATCAACATTGATTATAATTTACTCGTTGGACTGGTTTTAGTGTATCAGTAGTTCAGATGTGAGCCTTTCAATATGGCAGGTGGTGGTTATAATTTTGCGTTCCGTGTAGCAAGTGTTACTTTTACTTGTTCAAAGATGGGTACTTCTCCAACGAAGCATTCTAAAATAACCGCTCCTAGTGAACACACTTCTATGACTGTGAGAGATATAGCTACGTCAGTTAGTGTGGACAAATCAAGTGTTTCAAGAATTTTGAGAGCATTTCAAAATTCCGAATCATCGTCTCAAAAAAAAAAAAAAAAAAAAAAAAAAAAAAAGGAAAATGTGAGTGCAAACGGAAAACTACTGCAAGAACTGAAAGCATACTTCATCTTAAAGGCATGACGAATTATGTCAAATGCATAGAAATATTACGCAGTAGAATTGTTCTATTCCTGGAAACATTTTACGGAACATTTCAACATGATTTGGCCTTTTGTCACAGTTTGAAATTGGTCCAAACTTTTATGCGGAAAAATAAAATAAATGCGCTTGATTGGCCTGGTAATTCACCAGACCTAAATTCCATTGTGAACTTATGGTATATTCTCAAGAATCATTCAACTACGAGGAATTGCAAGACAACAGAACAAATGATAGAACGTTATATGCAAGTGTGGTTCCACGATGATGAAGTCAAGAACATTTGTGCTACACTAGTGGAGTCAATGTCAAAACGTGTTAAAGAGGTCATTTCTGCTAAAGAAAAAGATACTTCGCACTAATATAGAGAATTATCAGTCTGCTTAAAGTATGTAATGATTAAAAGCTAAGGTTTTAGAAAAAATCGTTTTTTTTTACATTTGTCCCAATTACTTCGAACAGCATAGTACTTTGCATGTCGTAAGATATGAAAACTCAGACTGGTATTACATACTTCAAAAAATATCCCTGAAATACAATCACATCATTATTTTACAATTCAAGCCCTATTTGAACATTATTTTACTTGGTTATACAATGCTTTATTAAAAGAAACGTTTTTATAGATTTTGAAACAAATTATATGGACAACATTTTTCATACATTAGCCCATTAAACATACTTAGAACATTACAGGGGCCTTAAAAGACGAAGAAAAATGTGTAGGCAATTATATATGAAGAATACCCTCATTTTGTCAGAGAAGATCATACATAACTTTGAAAAAAAAAATTGAATAACAAAAAATAAATCTTATGAAAATGTCCCATTTAAGTATTATTGTACAATGCACACTTTTGCCCCAGAAATTATCCAGAGCTTACACTTTTGCCCCAGAAATTAATTTAAATCCAGAAGAATGCGCGCAATATATTTTTTAATATGTTTTCTATTGTATAACAAATTACACAGGGAAAAAAAATCGTGAAATAATTCGAGTAAATTAAATACCTTTTAAACTCTTTTAAAATGCGTTTCTGTCAAAAATGAAAAAGTATTAGCTTAAATACTATTCTATTCAATTATTTCATATTATTTTGCATATTTAGTAATGATAAACACACAATGATAATTTTAAAATCCCGAATCATTTTAAAAATATAAATAAATAAACATTTTAATTTAACTTTATTAACTGCGATCAGTACAGTTAAAGAAAACATTTTTTTTTTTTTTTTTTTTTTTTTTAACAGTCATTATGAAAGTCATGAATTTGGCAGAGGATTAATCATCTTTTTTCCTTTTAAAAGACTTTATTGAAGAAATGGCTGATCATTAACAACATAAACACATCATTATGCTACATCTATTGTTACTTTCTCCTATTGATTGTGCAGTTTATTTTAATGTTATTTATTCAATTCACAGATGAAAAAATATCGCTTTGTCACCATCAACAAATACTTAAGGAAATGCAGTTTTCTTTTCCAAAAGCGCAGATCGTTAAAGTGTAAAATTATTCAGGTTTATACAGACGATTAATGTTTTAAAGATATTGAAAAAAAAAAAATGTAAATAAATAAAAGTTACATTCATAAGAAAATGCCGATACATTAATATATATATATATATATATTATCAGGTATTTTCTAAATATTTTACCTTACTTACGTTTCGAAAGATTTTATAAAAAACCAATTTATTTCTAATGAAAATTGTGTTATTACGTAAATATTTTTAATGTTTGCATTTGATGATTTACAGATATTGAAAAAAAAGTAAATAAATAAATAAATAAAAGTTACATTCATAAGAAAATGCCGATACATTAATATATATATATATATATATATATATATATTATGAGATATTTTCTAAATATTTTACCTTACTTACATTTCGAAAGATTTTATAAAAAAAAAAAAATATTTCTAATGAAAATTGTGTTCATACGTAAATGTTTTTAATGTTTGCATTTGATAATTTAATAAAAATAATGAAAACATTCCAATTATCTTTATAAGATTGATATATGTTTCAGAAAATAACTAATAATGATAATCAATATTTCTATACTCTGTGAATATAAAATGAAACTACTATACATACGAAGATGTTTGTCTTTAGATTTATCACGGATTTCCACGTTTTGAGATGTATTTTAAAGTCTATGAATATTTTTCAGATAATATATGTCTATAATTTTATATGCATTTTTTTCGCATTTATCTAACAATAAATGAATGAAATTCCACGTAACAATATAAATAATGGTCCCTTGACATAAAGGGGCTCTCAATATATTTTGTAAAATATAGTCTCGCAGCTAGCATTACGGTGCAATTTTTTTCATTTACATATCCGCTTCTGGAAAGAGTGTATACTCTTCCCATTCACAATTTTTTATCATATATTATGTGTAAAAGGGCTATTATGAAGCATTTTGTTTTATGCATATAGCACGAAAGATGGGGTTTTTCAATATCAAAATTCATGATTCCTTGGCTGTCTGTGTGTTAGCTTCTATAGTAAGGTTTTATATTAAATTATGTTTATAAAATGCACATTTAAAAATATTCAACTGAAACTGGCACATATTACACAAAATAAATACCATATAAGAACATTATTAACGACTATGCAGCTACCATTTTTTCTAAACGTTACCTAACGTATGTAGTTGAACAGTTTTTATCATATTACCTGGAGTATTCCTCAATTACCCACAAATTCAGATTACATTCTGCCAGTAAATACTGCTTAAAATGAAGTTAACTTCATATTTTGTATATTTATTGTAACAAACTAAGTCGGTTAGAATTTTATTTATGGTTACTGACAGGTAGTGCAGTTACATAAAATGGTAAAGTTGAAAACTTTTTGTAGTAATTCACATAATAGTTGATACGAGATAACACAATCTATTTTTGATTGTTCACAATTATATTTATGGAATTCTGTTAAGGAATAAATGATGTATCTTTTTTCTTTTTCTTTCTTTTTTTTTTTTTTTGTACTTTAATAAATCGCCTAAAATTTTCCCAGTTCTATAGATATTTTATGAAATAAAAAAAGAAAGAAAGAAACAGAAAAGAATATATATTACTTGTAAAGATTAATTGCGAAAGTATACAAATAAAAAATAATTTTATAAAATTTAAGGAAAATTAAAACTGCAATAACATGTTTACAATTTATAAATAAACATTATGTACATGAAATAAATTTATTTTCTTATACTTCATTAAATATGGTTATAGTATACCTTCAAAAGTATTACATATTAGAGAAAAGGGTATAGCGTTGGTACAATTTTTAAATTGATTTACAATACGTTTCTAATGAATATGTAATAAAAAAAATGGTGACAAATCAGAACATTCAAAATACGGGTTGCCTTTTGACATGTTATTTAATACTACTGTAGCTTTTTTCCTTTGTTTGCAAAAGACTTATTTGCATAATCTTAAAGAAAACTATTGGATTTATCAATTTGCATTTTCTCCTTTAAAATGTTTAATTTATAATGAGCTAAAATTTAAGACTTGCATAGATTATATAATTTTAGTATTTTCTAATTAATTAGATTACTAAACTTTAACTTATTTTCATATACTTGATAAGTAAATGATTAAATATATTTACAACCAAATTACAAAGACTTTTCGACTGTTTCTTTCTTTTTTCCCCCCATTAAAACCGGCAAAAAATAATAAAAATATAATTAAGTAATTACTTCAATAATGTAATTGCGTCAATATTTTTTCAATTGGTATACTGTTGATATTATTAACACACTAGTCGAAAAATATTTTTTCTTATTATTATTAAAATAAATATTTATTCGAGCCAATCTAGCATTGTGTTTGTTGTCCCAATGTTTATCTCGTAATTTTTGGCTTTATTTAAGTGCATTTGGGATATTTTTAACACATATTGTCATATTTTTGACCTAGAAATAACCATAATGAAATAGTACGAAATTGCAATTTTCAACTAAAACAGCATTTCAAGTTCTTAATTTGCACGAGTCAGACTTATTTATTTATTTTTTTCTTTTCTGTATCATAAACTATTATTTTTTTTATAAGAAACAGATATGCATATTTCTTACAAGTTTTCTTGTTAAATGGAAAAATAACTAACTAAATTTGTCTACGAGAGTCATATATAAATTGAAAAAAATGTACCCTTTTCAAGTTTAACGGGTACACGATTTCCTATTTTAGTATTTTTATTTATTTATTTATTTATTTACTGCATTTTGAATTCTATTTCTATTTTGAATTTACACTTTTTACTTATTTTAAACAAAAAATAATGAAGGTACGTTTCTAATTTTTCCATTTATCGTGTTATAGTTACCACAGAATGTATGAGTCCACAGTAAAAATAATACTACGATTTTTATCACAACAATAATTATTTATTCACTTTCATATTTATTAGAAGTCTAATGATATGCTTATCTAATATATTATATCTCAATAATGGAATATAATATTATAACATAACTTCTTAAAAAATGTATTTTTTATTCGTTTAATCTCGATACAAACTATTGGGCAATAATATGTGGATGTAAACTGTTCATTTTACTTTATAACTACTCGTATGATAGCTGAAACAGAAAATATTTTATCTATTTTAAGGTAATTGACAACCGTCTCCACCATCGACGTCTAGACATGTCTGCCAAATCGTTTATGTCAAGCGCAGCTGACACCTAATAAGTCCCATTTAATACAAGGATTCTACACATAACTTGAAATAAACGTTTTAAGATTTTGTGAACGATTTGTATAGTTCATATTATATCTTTAAAATAAATAATATAATATTTAAGTTGCTCATTATTTCGTTTATCGTCCAAAAAGCAGCGATTGCATATTTTAGAATACATTACATCCTGTTTATTCCCTTATGCAATACTATTGCAATCCCGATTCGTTAGAAGATTTTGTATTTCGCATACCTAAATAATGAATGGTTGCGGAATGTTCCAAATTTACATTTGTAACTGTCATAATGTCTAGTTGTAAACCTCCATCTTTGGTTTCTTTACGAGCTTCCATTTTAAAGATAGCTATGATTTTACATGATTTTTTGTATCGTCTATATGTATGTTTGAATGTTTGAGAGTATTTCACGTACATAAAAAACTGTAAGACATAGAACATTGTAAATTTAAATATAGGTTTGTTATAAAATCTAATTATTTACCTCTCTTTTTTTTAATTTTCTGTGTCTTCCGAAATATGGATACATTTAAGAACATTTTATTCATAATGGACAAAAATACAAATTTATTAACCTTTATATGAAGTACCGTCATATAGATTTAAATAGAAGCTAATGATACAGCCCTTTAATAATATTGCCATGCAACTTGCCGACATGTTTGCGCACAGAAAATACTTCGTAAAGACATATGCAGGTTCTAATTGACGAATGCACTTTATGTATTGACTATTCTGAAAACAGTCTTTGTACCACAAAAACTATAATCAAATGATATTATGTAACCTATTCAACAAAGTAGTAATTCTTACTACAAAACTCAAGCAAACACCGTTAAGCACACCCCATTTCACTTCTTACTGAAGGCAACGCTTCCAAACATGACAAGAAATTAAAAATATTAAATGGACAAGGAAAAAAAAATATTAAAATTAATATTCATCTTTTTGCATATATCTTTGTTTTAAAAAGTAAATTATTAATAGTTATATTATTAAAAGATGGTGTAGTGAATTAAAGGAAACTTCTTTACAAATTTTTAAAAAATTATAAGAAGAAATTTAGTATATTAAATTAGAAAATTAAAATTTACAGGATATGTTTGTCAATGTAAAATAGATATACTAGATTTTTTTTATTTATAAATATTCTGTATATGCACATAACACCTATATTCCCTTGAACATTTTGAATGTGCTAAATCACATAAGTTTTCTGGGAGCAATTTCTAGTCAAAATTTTTAACTCTTGCATACTGAGCAGTGAAAAGGAATGGTAAAGATCGCATTAGAGATGGATGTTTGAATCTGTGTAGTTATAAATAAAACTTTACTAAAAACAACTTGATAAGGTAAAAGCCCACTTGTGTTAAAAATCGAACATCTAATTAAGAATATGAATTTTAAAAAATTAAAAATACATTTTAATGTAATTTAAATAATGTTTGATCCCATCGGTTCGGGTTTTAAATGTTTAAAATAAATCTAATTTTATATTATTAAAAATAGTTACCTTGACTTTATGTGATAAAGTCATTTCTTACATATCATATATTTTACCATTTTCCATTGTATTCATTCAAACTTTAAATTAAAAATTCCCAATTTTTTTTTACTGAAAATCAATTTCACATTTAATTATATCCCCCCGCTCATGTTTAGAAATTTAATGCTGTTTATGTCAGGAATTTAGTTATAATCACATTGTAATAAAAAAAAATCTAGTGTAGTTACTGTGAAAAATATATATGCATTTTAAGTTTTCCACATAAAGATCTTTTATTTCACATTTACATATTTGCCTATTATTACTACTGTTTTAGGAATTTCCTATTTCTTCTTTTCATGTAAAAAAGAACGAAAAATTATGCAGTATGTATTCATTATAACCACTTTCCAACTGTACGTAATTGTTGTATCGTATAACTTTCAATATTCTTTACCTACTTTATCACATAACGGATAGAATGACCGAACGGTATACAAAATAGATTAATCGAATTTAAAATCACTCTTAGATAATGTTGGACAGTGTTAAAAATGTTTAACGCAAAAGAAAACGCAGCCGATAGATTATAATTAATACACTTATGTAACTGAATATGTTAGTGTAGCCCTGAAAATCTGAAGGTTAATCATATCTTATTCTACACAAAATATTATTTAGAGCGTAAAGAGACATGTCAATTTCTTTATGATTATTACTGTAGAAAGTTATTTAAATGCTATTTTTGAATATGTCTGTCTTAAAAAGCAATGCATTGGCATTTAGTTTGGTTGTCCCTGTAGACAAACTAGTTGTACAGGCACTATTAATGTCATTTTAAGTAATTAACATTCCATACAGAACTTAATATATTTTATTTTTAAAAAATTCTGAAAATATTTACGGATGCTGAGGGCGGAAGACAGACAGATAGAAAAATAGACAATCAGGCAAACTGAAAACATATTCACATTTAAAAATTGCTAGAAAGTGTTAAATACGCTTAATGTACAAGAAAATGCAATTCGGGAAAATTTTTATTAATAGCTCTTAATATAACTGAATATTTTTATGTGGCTCTGTACGAATAATACTAATCATACTATACTCTATAGAAAACGTTCTTTTGTGCATATTAATGACATATTTCAATTTCATTAAGCTTTGTGCAAAGTAAAGATAGTAAAATTTGGTTTATTGAAATACCTCTCGTAGAACACAAAAAGTTTGAATAATTTCCAGTGTCCCAGTTCACACACCTGTGGTGGTATTTACTCAGTTTCATACAGGAAACGTCCGATAATAAACTTGAATAACATATTTCAATTTTATTAACATTTGTGTAGAGTAAAGGTATTAAAATATGGTTTATAGAGATAGCTGTCATAGAACACAATGCTTTGGAATATTTTCGAGTATTCCTGTACACAAACCAGTAGAGGTATTCACTCCATTTTTAATAGGGATCGTCCGATAGTAAACTTGAATAACACATATCAGTTTAAAGAAATTCCATAAATATTTACGGGAGTTTGAAAAAGGAAAGACAGACAGACAGACAGACAAAACGAAGTCATTAACATCGTTCAACTTTATTGGAAAGTGTTAAAAAAGAATAAACAAATCTTTTCTTCTTTAGCGATTAATTATATTAAAAAAAAAAAAATACGTACACACGTGTAATCCTCTCAGTATAAAGCAAGAACATAATATTATGCGATACGCATTGATTATTAATACTTTCCAACTACACGTGCTTCTTGTATCGTATAACTTTCAATGTACTTTGCATACGATATTACACAACAGACAATTAAAATTTAAAACTCCTAAAAGTTTAAAATTCTTATTGAATTCATGTGTTAACATAATAATAGATATATATGTAAAAAAAAACACTTTAAAACTTGTATAAAATTTATTAAAATTTGTTCACAAAGCTTTTCACTAAAATTTTGTAGCACCTTCAGGTGCTTTTTTTACACAAGAAAAGAGTAGACAGTGTTATATATAACAAAGTAACTTGATACGGTTATAGGTATAGTTCGACTGTTACGAGTTGGCCCCTGTCAATCAAGCGTGACGTAGGCTGCGACGATTCTATTACCTTGAAATCGATTGAGGGTGAAAAGGGAGGTGGTTTGCTATCTTTGCGAGTTTTGCGACATTTTGGCGAAAATACTGTTTATTATATATTTACTTATTTCCAAATTAGGAGAACTTTTGGGCTTTCTAATACGTTATAACATTAAAAAATATTTGTTACATTATAACTAATTATTAATACGATGAGAAATGTTATGATTGTCTAAACGATATTTCAAAATTTCGGTTTGCAGTCTTTTTTTTCTCTTCTCCTCCTTCTCCTCCTTCTTTTTTTTTTTTTTTTTTTTTTTTTTTTTTTCTTTCTTTCTTTCCGTATGTCCTAATTTGGACCTAGCACCATAAAAAAACTACCAATCTACCAAACTTTCTTTCTTTTTGCTTTCTTTCTCTTAAAAATAAATAAATAAATAAATAAAAATGTAAAAAATAAAATTGTAAAAAAAAAAAAAAGAAAGAAAGAAAAATATTTAAAATTTAAATAAAGAACTGCACTCCTGTAATTAAAATTTTTTCTTTTCTTTTCTTTCTTTCTCTCTCTCTCTTTTTTTTTTTTTTTTTAGACTAAATACGTAGAAATGAAAAGCCATTATAAGAATAATGTAAGAAATTATCTTTCATATTCGTATCTGATGTGTATGCAAATATTCTGAGAGCTATTGTACATAATACTGTAAATTATGTGTACATCTCAATTTATTTTAATAAAATTCCCCATTTATTTATTCAGTATTTTTAAAAATGTTTTTCTTTTCTTTAAAAAAAAAAAAAAAAAGCGTAAAAACGTTTTCTCATTTTTATTTTTTAAATGTTTTCAAAGAAAATTATTTTTTTTTCTGAAATACAAAATAAAATGCGTGGACAATAATAAGCAGCACGATTTTTTTTCTTGTTTAAATTTATTGCTCAAAACATCTTTGTGCAAATAAGGCATTAGTGCCTATTAAAATTTCAGACATGATTGAAAAGTTTTTTTTTTTTTTTTTTCCCCCTTTTAGTTTATGTGTCATTGATTTTTAAATATTAACACATGCTCCTTTAAATAGGCAAAACGGATTTCAGCTGGCGAAAAGTAAAAATTATTGGCTTGATGTGTTATTTTCATGGCAACCTTCTTTTTCCCCACCCATTCATTCTTTTCTCTTTGTGCACCCCTACCTTAAAATAAACTCTTCGAAAAGAAGGAGGGACGAAGGGCCAACTCGTGAAAGTTGAACTATACCATGTAAACAATATGATGAGTCCATTAGTTGTATAAATTCAGGAAACAAAATAGAGTTCCAATAGGGTCACAACAGGGATACATGTCTAAATCTTATAGCAGATGTATACAGTTGAAAAAGAAGACTAGAGGTTTATGGTAATACTTTGCAGTGTAGTTACATGAATTTATTGAATAAGGTTTAGTTCCAGTAGGTTCACACCATGGCCACATAGCATAAGTTCTTGTAGAAGAATTTAAAAAAAAAAGGCTGAAGGTTTCCTATAACGACTTGCAGCGTAGTTACGAAGTTACATGAATTATGAGACAAGGTTGAGTTCAAGGATGGTCACATTGGTGTTACATGTCAGCATTATTTGTAGAAGAAACACTTGAATAGTAGACGAGAGAATTCGAACAACATCATGCAGTAAGCAGCTTGAAAAATGGATGTTAACTGAAAATATATAAATTTCACAGAATTTATTAGCATAATGTATGCCAATTTTTAAGGAGAGTTGCTGAATCTTTAAAATTGATAGCTTTATTCCATTTATTAATATTGATAGCTCCAGTTAGGGTAAGGTCTTGATAATCACGTGGAGCAGAAAATATTTCAGATTGGGATCATAAACGAGTTACATTAGGATTATTATCAAGAAAATCAACAAGAGCAGAGCTCTTTCTTCTTTTACATTACGGATATGTTCACTTATTCTAGCCTTGAGGGTGCGATGTGTTTGCCCGATATAGTAGTATAGTTCATCATTAAATTTAATTGGGATTTTATAGACACAACCTGTAGGCCTGTTAGTATCCCGGTCATTAACAACCACTTGTTTAACAGTACAGTAAAGAGGGAGGTGTAAAGAATAAGTAAATTAAATTTACGAAGAATAAAATTTTTAAAAATTTTAAATTCGTTGCAGAATGATAAACTATTGGTGTATTTAATTTTAGTAATATAGTTGTTATTGTTAGTATTGTTATAATAGTTTTTATTTCTGACTTTATTATTCTTATGATATTGGTTTTATTATACCCAGCGTAAATACCTAATTGAATAATTTATTTCTTTATTTTAATTAAACTGTAAAAAAGTATAATTAATGGCACGGAAAATATAAGAGTGAAGAAAAGCCAATTTAAATTCTACACGGTGAGTAGAAGAGGCAAGAATGGGGGATGGAATGAAAGAATTTTTATAATAAACATCAAACCAAATAATAGAGTTATCCTCATTACAGTGAATAGATAAATCTAGAAAAGCAAGAATACGGCTTATTTCAGATTCTAGCGTAAAATTTAGGGAGGGAAACTGGTTATTAAGAATATCTATAAATTTAAGGAGGGAATTTTTTGAGAAGGGCCAAGAAATACAAATGTTGTCGACATACCGTTGATATAAGGTGGGTAAAAGAGTATCTGAACCAAAGACGACACGCTCTTCTAATTATATTAATAGTAAATTGGCTAACAGAGCGCTGAGGGGGGAGCCCATAGGGGTACCAAAAGTTTGTTTATGAATTACACCATTAAATAGAAAAAAGTTATTGGAATTAATTAAATTAAAAGCTTATAAAATAAAATTAAGAAGGGGGAAACGATCGGAGTATTTTTACATTTTTTAGCAATAATAGTGTGGACTTCGTCTAAAGGAATATTAGGAAAAAAAGAAATTACATCTAAACTAAAACATTTATCGGTACGGCTTAGTTTGGAATTTAAAATCCTGTTTTTGTCATCAATACCTGAATAAACGATATGGGGTCCAGACTGCAGGATTTTCTCGAAATGAGCTTATAGCAGCACGCATATCAGAGAGTGTTGAATAAGATGTGGTTCGACACACAGTTGAGTAACTGGATCGTCAAGAGCTTCTGCGCGAAATTCCCCCTGCACGAGAAGCAGAGCATAGAAGTGACGGTGAGGATGATCATCTCATGTTCGTAATGTCCAGCAATATACGGGATCTGCTGGCTGATTATAACGCAGTGACAATGACGGTGGCTGTGGAAAAGCTCACCGCAGTATTTCACATTAACCTGTTTGAGAGGTCATCCGGAGAGTGCTCTATTCGTCAGACCCCGACGTGGAATACGCGCAAGAATTCCCCTTGAAACAATACTTCGCCGTGCATAAATTCAATAGTGCTATCGGGATATCCCCATAACAGCCTGTTCTTGAACTTTAGAGTCGATATTCGGAACGTACACTGTAAAAAAAAAAGTAATATTACGGGGAAAGCCCGGAAGCAGAGATTCTAGACAAAGTTAAAAAAAAAAAAAAAAAAAAAAAAAAGTTTAGACCATAAATTAAGAATATAGAGACCTTGAATTATGTTACATGCCCGCAAAAAGCATTAAGCCCGTAAAGAACATTTTTTATGGGCTTTGTCTGTAATCTATGCTGCCGAGCTTTCCCCGTAATCTTACAGGATTTTTCTTTTTTTAACAGTGCAACCTCTATGTGTGGTTTACTACTTGAGCGAATAAGGTCGTATGACCTTCATTGATATTGAAATGAATTAGGGCTGATAAGCGCTGACCACGAGAATGTAGTAGGATAGCCTGCCTCAAATCTCTTCTAGAAGGATGCATGCAATCGTCTTCCAGAGTGCGTAGTAAAAGGTGTCGGAAAACCGACTTCACTTATTAGTATAAGCGATCAGAAGTCTATCTTATGCTGGATATCGGAAACAAACTCAAGCAAGTTCCGATATCGGGAAAATCAGTCCCCGACCAGACGTCTTGGAACTCTCAGATGAACCTCTGAGACAGCTTCGTCTCTGTAGAGATAAGACGACCATGTTCTCCTCATAGATTCGGATACAGATTTGTGAGAGCTTCTGGTACTGCGAGAAAAATAGCAGTCCACTTTGTCGATGTTCTGCTCAAAGAAATGCTCTAACATCTTGTGGTGCATGCAAAAAATTCCCATTTCAGGATTTTTGCATATCTCTCTATAAATGTCTCCGACAGATTGTGGTACCGGGAGACAACGTTCCAGTCGATAGCATATGCGAACTCCTCGATAAATAACTCAGACAGCTCCGAGTGCTATAAGATTTCATACCAGACGAGATTGTACTGGATGTTGCGTACAATTTCCTGGGACAGCAGAGTTTGGGAAAATCAATTGAGTGTACTAATTATTGTAGATCTTATGAAAACTCTATATGCTTGAACTTCAGGCAGACTCTGAAGTCTTTCTTTGAAGCATGAAAGTGAAGTAAGATGTTTAAATTCAGCAAGTCATCTGGACTTCATTCGACTCCAAATAGCGTGATATTGAGGCGCAGGTTGTGCGTTCTAATGTCGAGAATGGTCGTGAACATCTTATTTTTTAGCGATAAGTGAATACAAACATTCGTCAAGGAGAAGAAAAGGTTCTGAGTACCATGATCGTCAAAGACATGTCATCAATCAGAAAAAAATCATTACTTATGAGTTCGATCGTAAGTTGAATGAATCTTTCCGACTGTTCTCTCTGGACACATATATCTGCAGCGAAATAACACGTTCTGTTCTTTTAGGAGAGTGAAGAAGCGTTAAGTTCTGTGTCTTCTTTACCGTATGCTCAACAAATGTATTAAGATCTTTTCTACCGTTTTTCAGAATATCTAACTGGCTTTCCAGATTTCTCTTAAAGCTCTCTTTAATAATGCTAAAGGCTATTCCAACATCTTATTTCAGGGTGTCCAAATGACTTTTCAACTTACCTTAGTGTCAGTGATAACCGTACTGCCTGGTAAAGTGATGAAGGCCTTGGTCAATTGTGGGCAAGTGTAATAGTTTATGTTTTATTGATTGGTGTTCTCATTGTTATTGTTTTATATTTGTAATATTGCACAGTTCATTTTTTAGTAAGTGTCTTTTTGAAAACTTTTTAGTAGTTTTTGTATTTATATATATTATGGTGTTTTTTTTATTTATTATTTAATTTCCTTTGTACCTCAATTATATATATAAATATATATATATATATATATATATATATATATGTAATTATTTGGAGAGAGTGATACACCTACAAAATGTATCGGATTAAAAATGAATACGACAAATTATTTTATAAAAAAAAAAAAAAAAAAAAAAAAAAAAAAAAAAGTTTTATTTTTAGAGGATTGCCTAAAAACATGCCCCGTTTGTCAACAAAAGGTTTCAGGATCATTCATTGTCCACATCCATGCTATAAAAATTTCTAGCGCATACGTTTCTGTTACTGGCAGGTCAGCAGATAGAACCTTTTAAGTATGAGCCTTTTTGTATAGATTGAAATGCAGGATGTTCGTACAGGTTTATGCACCTTGCCCAGAAAAATGTACAATGTTCGGACGATTAGTGCACTGGATTATTGCACGCTACCGCTTGTCTCTTCCTGGAAAACTACTGTCAAAGGCTCCTATATATACGAGGTGGTGCAATCCTTTTTTTTTTTTTTTTTTTTTTTTGGCGTTAAGGCTGTCACAGGTTCTGATTAAGTCCGTAGATGATCAAGATGGAGCTACTGTTTCGTTCAAGATATGTTACAATATAAAAATATATATTTTTTTATTTTATTTATTTATTTATTTTTTAAGTTAAAAAATGTGATAGGAAAAGTTATTTATTTTTAATTCTGTCAAATCACTGCAGAAAAAGATATATATATATATATATATATATTTCATCAGAATATACGAGATGAAGAATATAGCTTTGATAAATATGCCATATAGGAAAACTAGCGCCTTCCGAGACAAAGAGATAATGGATAATGTGTCGACCTGTGTTGTTGTAGGATCTCTGCTGTGTTCTAGTGTTCCACTGACGCCAAAGCAATTGTTTTTTTTTTTCACTCTGCTACATTTCAATTCAAAAGAGACTGTTCCTTCAAGTTTTTAGTAATGTATTTAAATTTCTATTTGTAGCATATTTCTTCTTATACAATTTACACCTTAAAAAACAACAACACGATAAATATTTTCGTAGCAATATATTTATAATGTTCTATATCTTGCTTTGTACATATAATATATAAATGGTATTATTCGATCAAAGTAAATCAATAAATATACACAAAGATAAATTGTTTCCCTCACATGAAAAAATACACTTTTAACGAGAAAAAAAATTGGCATCACTCACCTACGCGCAGATATGTATGTGTGTATGAGTGTTTGTGTTTGCGAAGAAATATACAATAGAATAAGAAATACATTTCATAGCAATTCTTATTCTAAATTATATAATTTTGTTTGTATGGACACAATTTCAAACTCTTAAGAAATAACATGTGAATGCAACAGCCTATCTTATTTTAGAAATAATCGAAAGCTAATTATAACAGAAATCAATTCGTATGTTTTAATCTAATAACAACACCCTCAGTCATCCAAATCCAGACGAGTCTCGCAAACTGTTTACGTAAAGCGCAGTTCACGGCTAATAACATCCTTTTAATATCGAGATTTTGAATAAATAAAAGACTAAAAATATATTAGACATATTTAATAGTGATACTTATATCATAGACTATAATCAGATTAAATAATATAGGTTTTTTACTTGCATTTTTCAAGCATTTAGAAAAAATATATTTTAGAGATGAAATATTTTAAAGATACAATTTAAATTGAATAATAGCAAGATTTTCCTACATCACTAGTCTTTATACTTAAAGGAATTTTCAAAAAACATTTTAATCAATATATTTTAAATCATTTTATAAATAAAAAGAAAACAAAATTTTATTGAAATCGCTTAAAATCTCGCCTCGGTACCCCGCTGCCTTTGGCAGCATCTTCACCATCTAATTTCTATATGTTTCGGGTCCCCACAGCTTGCATTTTTTCCTTAACCTGACATTTCAATTTAGGTACTAACTGGACGATATCTGGATTTAACTATTATTCAAGAATTACGTTTTTCAGACAAACATTTCTCGAACAGATTATAATTTTCTCTTTATGAGAGAAGGTGGCAGCACCAGGCAGTTATTCCAGCTGACAAAATTTAATTTATATGTAAACTATTTTTCTTTTTTATTAATCGAGCTTCGAATGCATCAGGAGAGGTCAAAACTGGCCTGCATGCAAAAATTTATAGCTCTACGATCAGACGTTTGCCTAAAAAGTAATGAAAATATCTCTAAATTTAAATTTAATTTTGACAGATTTAGCCTTTCTTTCGGCTTAGGATACTATGAAAATATTAGAAATTGGAAAATTACCTCTTATTAATTGTAATATTTTCTATTTATTATTTGCAAAAAATAACACATTAGCCTACTGTTATCGAACCCACGACCTTCGCGCTATTTAGCTCGACGCACTGACCACGGAAAGACGATTTTACGATTCTATCCCTAGAGTCTGCCATTTAAAAAAGTTTAGAGTTTTTGATTAATTTTAAACAGCTAATAAAAATTTCAGAAATCGAGTTTTGAGATACATCTGGTAAGGTAAATACAAAATTCCATGTAAATTTTTCTAGCTCTGATATCAGCCACTTGCTTACAAAGTGACAGACATACACTTCTTATATTATATGTAGAGATAATATATACCCAAAACAAACATAAATATTATTTTTTCAACTTATTAATATCCTTATTATATTTTCTGGTGGAGAAAATCCTGTAGCAGCGATCATTTTGTCAATGTTTAAAATTTACACAAGTTTTAAAAAGAAAGGAAGTTTGTAATTAACCATTATAGCAATAACATAACCAGTGGTGGAATGGAAAACAAACTGCACCTTCGTATGTTGTATAGTGTCTCAAATGATTTTATAAAAGCCCTCAAATATGTCCAAAATCTGTTTTATTATGATAAAATGATAGAGAAAGTTTTTATTGGAATAAAAACAAGCTGTTCCATGTATAAATAAAAATGATTAGCCACAAAGTTTGATATGAAAAACATTTCTGTGTTTTACGACGGAAATAAAATAAATATTATTTCAGAAATATATTGCGTGAAAAAATAAAGAAGAATAAAAAACATTGATTATTAAAAATTTTCAACGGTACGTACTTGTTGTATCGTATAACTTTCAACATACTTTGTCTGCTTTATCACACAGCAGACAGACAGACGGACTGAAAAGTATACAGATTGATAAATTGAATTTAAAACCACTCAAAGACATTCTTAGAAAGAGTTAAAAAGGCTTAACACAAAAGAAAATCTAGCCTTTAGATGATAATTCGTGTAGACCTGTAAATCTGAATATTAAACATATCATATTTCATACAAAACATTATTTTAGAATATTAACACTGCAATTCAATTTCTTTATAATTTTTATAGTAGAAATTTATTTAAATGTGACCAGTAAAAATGTCTGTCCTAAAACGCTTAATGTAGAAGAAAATGCAATTCCAGCAAACTTTTATTAATAGCTGTTATTGTAACTGAATATTTTTATATGGCCCTGTAAGACTAATACTAATAACACTATATATTATAGAAATAAGTCTTTTCTGTATATGAATAACATATTTCAATTTCAATTCATAATTAGTAGTAATTATACAATGAAAAAATTCTTCATGTTGACAATGCCATCTAGGTTAAGTAGCAGTAAGTACCCTTAAGTGATCAAGGATTTAAAACAGTTTTCTGAATTGAATAATACGAAGTAAATACTTGGATGCATATTCCTTGTATATAATTGTAAAGATATATATATATTTTCTTTTTAATGAATGTTTTTAGCAAACAAGCAACCTTTTATATTTTTTTTAATTGGAGTACAATAACAAATACTCTTTCATTTTCAGTTGATCGCTAAAGTGTTAAAAAAAATGAATAAATAGATGCACCTCAAATGTAATAAAAACATCTAATGAGATAAGGGTCTCTATTTGCTCGCTTGCACAATTGTATGGTATTCCACCTGGGACCATTATCCGAAGACTCATCAACGAGATTTACGAGAGAAAACTGGTGCAATATTTGTCATCATGCCCAGAATGAAACGAATGTAGTTGACTACAATAAGAATGTAAGACGAATGCATTTGCCTTAAATCAGCGGGTGATGATTTATTTGGTGTTTAATTTTGCTGTTAAAAGTAATATTCCTCATACGTTTAAGAAAGGAAAATGTAGATAGGATTTCATTATTTTTGTCCATTCGTGAATAGACATTCCGATTTAGCTCTCGCAAAACGACGTCTATAATAAATCGAAAATAATACACATTATGGATAATGCAGGTTTCCCTCATATAACTATACAAGAAATTTATAGCAAATATATATATATATATATATATATATATATATATATGTAAGTCACAGGCATAATCAACAAGACAAGAAAAAGGAGAACAATATCAACAATTCTGCGTAATAATGGAGAGGGAAACTTCCTTGCTATAGGTATTGTGATTTCAAAAGAAATTAAAGAAGCCAGAATTCGAGTATGACCGATCTTCCAAAAGAAAAGTATTTTTGAATCGGACTTCAGCATATTTTTAAATCATGCTTATCTGTATTCTCTTCAAAACCATTTGATTCCAAGTAAAAAGACCAAGAAAGAAATTGCTGATACTTGAACGACAAGCATCTCTCTACTCAGATGTTTAAGATTAAAATTTCACTTAAGAAATTGGTTCTAATTTGTTGGGCCTTCTTAGTCACACAACCCAAGGACTTCAAACTATGAACAGAATAATCTTGAATCCATTAAACGATTTTTCTCCCCATTCATTCAAAAAGAGGATGTGTAATGGTCGTGAAATTCGAAAACATCAAACCTCAGAAAAACCTATCGTCGCTTGGAAAAAATCAAAAAGAAATCAGTAGATATTACTAATGCAGTATCAGAATTTCATGGTTTTAATTTTTCTGTTTATTCTCTGTAGATTTTGACGATTAAAATTGTGTACCATTTAAATAGTCCTTGTCTCGCTGATAGTCCCTATATCATTACTACTATAATTAAACATTGGGTTTTTATGCATCCAGTCGGAAAAGTTCTTCCTTAGGCATTAACTCAAAACCTATTTCACTCTACGCGACATACTGTAGTGCGCCGGGGCTTAACCAATTACCCAATTGCTGATTTTCGACAAGTACTATTCTTTTCCATTAAGTCGTTTATTATGTGTACAATTATTAAAAAAAAAAAAAAAAAAAAAAAAAAACATTTATGTGCATAAAAGTTTAAGAAATTCGTATGCGTCCTGCATAAAGTTTCAATTTTTATAAATGTAAGCTTATATGTTTCATATAACTTAATGCATACACTTATTTTCGCGATATTTCAGGATGAAATTTCTGCCAACAATATTTTTAATATATTTTGGATGCTCCAGAAAGGGTTAAAATGTGTCAAATATTTCTTATTACAATTCCATTAGATTTAGACAATATTAAGAGAAAAAAAAATTGCATCTAAAATTTTCCAGAAATTCTTAAAAATCGTTATGAATTGCTCGGTATGCATGGTGTTTAAATATCACAACAAAAAACTTTAGAGCACACATAGTCCAACCAGATTCACGTACCTTTGAAAAGTGTGTTGCCCTGTGTTTAAAAGAAAGGAAAAGAGAAAAAATAAAATAACACGTTAGTGTATCATAAATTATTTTAAAATCAATTTTAATATGGAAAATGTATGCATTTTTCAGTATGTATTAACGTGCGGGAAACCCCATATTGCTGTAATGGCATTGAGTGACAAAAGCAGTGGGACATATACTTGCTAAAGAAGTTCCGGCGGGACTTGCTACAGTATGATAAAAACATGTCCTATCGTAAAGACTAGTGAAAAATTCTGGTGTGTCACTCACACGACTTTCTCTTATTCTGAAATTTAACACTATAAATACAGGTTGGAGATTAAGAGGTAAGATAACGAGTACTGTTATGTAAACCTATGTTAAACAATTCAAATTAAGCTTCGGAAGTGTTTTATATGATAATTAGTATGAAGGGGCTACCGCCCCCTCAACCCCCCGTTTCATTAATTCACCTACATTTATATAGAATTTAATTCTGTTATTAAAATTAAAAGTTTATTTAAAATTATATAGACAATTTTCACACGCAACATTCATTTAAACATATCATAATGCAGACGTTTTCCACATTAGAGAAATAGTAAAACACTAAATAGCCAAAAAAAGTTGCATTTATTCTCAATATTACATAGAAAAAAAATTTGAAATTTAAAATTATCGATAACTTTATTTTAAAATATCGCAGATCGATGATCCAACCATTCGTTTTAAAGGTATTGGCGAGCTCTTTTGAAAGATACCCATCATGAAAATTTATTCCCCTCGAGGGGGGACTTCCCCTTCAAGGGGGCAGTCGTTGCTCCTTCATACACAATTTTTTTCCAGTTGACTATCTCTAATACAAAAATATATATTCGTTTCATTTGGTTTAGTGCAGTCTATAGATATTAAACTCTACTTACCTGCAATTTTCCCCATAGACGTAATATATTTGAATTCTTTTGTGTGTCACTGCACAGGAACCATTTGCTTCATGTCAACGAAAAGCTTAGTGTAGCATCCCTATATCATACGAATTTAGAATATCAATTTTGGACTTTCTGCTACCATTTTGTTCTTGAGATATGCTGATAACAGACAGACAGACACACACACAAACACACAGACCAAACGCTAAAAACATGATTTTCGGATTCAGGGGACCTCAAAACATGCAAATATAATAAAAACTAGCTTTCGAAAATTTGACCCTAAAACAATACTTTCTCTACATTATGGGTAAGAGAAAGTAAAAAATTTCGGTACAATAAGGTGTCTCTAAAAATTAAGAATAAATGGATATGAGGTGCGCATAGGCGTGTACCATTAGTTTCTCGAAATCCCACTAAAGTCTATTAATGACTTTCGTTCTTGCGAATGTTGCCTCATCTGTGATACAGAAATTAAACTATCTGCTGCACTATGTTAAAAATTATATGTAGCAAAATTCCACAAGGTTGTATAACCTACATGTTCATTTGCGCCAGTTGTATGAGCGCATTTGATTTGTTAACAGTTTCATCCACGCAATGGTGTGATCAATTCAAATATTTTTTCGATGAATTATATTTGTTTGTTTGAATCATATTATCAATTATTTCTGAAATACTTAGGGCAATCTTCTCGTTGTCTGGTGTCCTCACAGTATTTTGTACTTGATTCTTGGTAGCTCTCGTTAAATAACCAGTCTCAAATAACATTTTGTACACATGTACCAAGATGTCGTGAAGAGCATAACATATGTGTAAGAAACATTCGTGGTACAAACGTCAAGCCGAGCTTACTTATAATTCGCAATTCTATACTCAAAATATATGCTGGCCAGTTTAATATTTGAATACAGTTTTATAATACTGCCACTGGAAGCGGATCGAAATTTTTGACTTACAAGGGGATCTCTGTTTATGTGAGTTCCCATCAACGTCCAGTTCGCAGGACTTTGGAATTTCGGACACCGAAATACTAAGTGATTTCGATTCACATATGTCGCCTCTAAACATACTGATTATTGTCGCAGGCTTTCTATAAACATCGTAAATACTATTATTGGAGTTTAAACCATATAAAACCATACCCTAGCATAATGCAAGGAAAAAAATTGCTTTTATAGTTCAATTTCAAACACATCTTTTATGAAAATAAACATGTTAATTTACCAAATGCATTCATAACTACTTGTGATTACCTTAAAAAAAAAAAAAAAAAAAAAAAAAAAAGACTCTAAGCACTATATCTAAAGATTTCGTGTAGTTAATTTCACCAGAGAATCATTTAATTAGTTAGATAAGTGAAAATGCTTTAAAGCATTTCCGGAGATGCATTGTCGTATATGATTTACCAAGCTAATTTGTTGTCCAGAATATTCAGTAAAACGATTCTATTAATTAATTTTATGTATTTTATGCATCTTGAAACTGACAGCTGATCTTATTTAAATCTCTTTAAGATATGAGTTAATGTAGTTCTACAATTATTAATAAAAATTGTTGAAATTTATTCCACAGCAATTGCATTTCTTTTTAAAAGTTGTAGGTCTAGTTTTTATGATTAAAATTTTTTAATTTATAAAAATAATGTTTTTATTTTCTTGAACATTATTGAATAACAACAAAACCTTTTCAGTTGTTCTTTCACTTGTTCTGTTTCCACATTTTCGAATTATAATACAAGGAAAAGATGAAAATACAAATCACACTTCTATTACTAGCATTTCTTTTTCTTCAAAATTTTATATACAATAGAAAAAATGACTTAAATTTGTATTTCCCTGTAAATACTCCACAAAAAATAAAAAAAAATGTTGCAAAAAAGATATCAGAAATCCATCAAATATACATGAAGTTCTGTACAATATAGCCTATACTTCAAAATATAGAAAAAAGAAGAGTTTCTTCTCGATTTCTATATATCACTACCTTTAAATAAGGAAAAAAAGTTTAAGTATTAATATTCGCAAAGACATTTTTAATGCATTGTAAAAAAAGTGATGTATATTACTTCCTTGTTGAAATATATATCATCTATATGAAAAGCAATATTGTGAAAAATAATAAAAATAGTAAAAGTACTTGCTTCATTAAACTTAAAATCCAAAATTCAGAGGGAAATTTAAACGACTTAAGAAAACAAAATGATTTTGAAAGTTAATCGGGATATATTTTCTCAAAGATATGAATAAAAATATTTTTAAACTAATTAAGTTATGCGCAAATTTAAAATTTAAGGTTTATGTAATTAATTTGCTTTGCGTACAAAATAAGGAAAATAAAAATTGAGGTTTTATAAGATAATTCATCAAGTTACTCATTTTAGTACAATGCAAATAAAAAAAATGTTTTATTACAATTTTTGAAACAACAAATGTTAAGTAAATAATTAGCATTAATATCAGTAAGTAATCAAGAATAATGTATAAAAATTATAATTGTTAAATACTTAACAAATTTATTTTTATAACTTGTGTATAAAAATACAGACAGGGTTTAGACATTGAGCACTTTTAAATAAATTAGAAACAAATTGTTTGAAAATATGTAGTACTTTTTGCTGTTTTACTGTTTATCTATTTTAACCTAGTATTAGGCGCCAAATCTCCCACTGCGGGAACAGTTGATTAAGATTTTTTTTCTCTGCAAGTAATTATTATTATTATTATTATTATTATTATTATATTGAAGTGCCTAGCTTCGCTGGAATTTTTTCAAAAAACTTGTAATGCAACTTCTATTTTTATGTTCAATTATTCAAACAAAGGTGTTTGTTTTTCTGCAAAAGAACAGCAAAGAAAGAAAAAAAAAAAAAAAGACTCATTCAAGTGCAGGGTTTTAGAACAATGGATATGAAAAGTAAGAGTTCTTTTCTGAAATTATAACAAACTAGTATCAAGAAAACTATTTAAAAAAGATTTTGCAGTTCTTCAACATCTGTTCTACCACAATTAGATGTCAAACCTTCGATTTTAGAAACATATGATATTTTGCAACAAAATAATTCTTTTTTTAATTATTCATGCAAATAATGCACATTAAAACCCAAAATTCTCGAAAATTCAAAAATCATCTGTGGGATTTATATAACGTCGATTAATTGGTTAATAAATTAAAATATGAAAAATTATATATTATTAAAAAAAAATAATTACAAGAAAAAAAGATCTTTTTATATACCATGTTTTTAAATTTTCTGTTCAATCATATAAACGCTACCGAAGGCAGCGGGAACCCGGAGCAATTGGATAAATTTTTAAAAAAATTCATTGCTCTCGTGTTTTGAGCTATTATAAAAGTTTCAAGTGTCTAGGTAGTTCGGAAGTTAGTGAAAAATCGATTGCAATCTTTGTACTGGTAACGCTGCCGAAGGCAGCAGGAACCCGAAACATTTGGTTACAAATATTTAAAAAATGCATTTTCACCGTATTCTGAACTATTCTGAAAGTTTCAAATGTCTAGCTAGTCAGGAAGTTAGTTAAATAAATTTTCTGTTGAATCATATAAACGCTGCTGAAGGCAGTAGGGACCTGAAACAGTTGACTAAAACTAAAAAAAAAATGTATTGTCACTGTATTCTGAGCTATCCTGATAGTTTCAAATGTCTAGCTAGTCGAGAAGTTAGGGAAAATCGATTGCAATCTTTGTACTGATAACGCTGGCGAAGGCAGCAGGAACATGAAACATTTGGCTAAAGGTATTAAAAAAATGCATTTTAACCGTATTCTGAACTATTCTGAAAGTTTCAAATGTCTAGCTAATCGGGAAGTTTGTTAAATAAATTTTCGTTCGAATCATATAAAAGCTGCCGAAGGCAGTAGGGACCTGAATCAGTTGACTAAAAGTATAAAAAAAAATGTATTGTCACTGTATTCTGAGCTATCCTGGAGTTTTCAAATGTCTAGCTAGTCGAGAAGTTAGTGAAAAATCGATTACAAGCTTTGTACTGGTAACGCTGCCGAAGGCAGCAGGAACCCGGAGTAGTTGGTTAAAAATATTTAAAAAATGCATTTTCACCGTGTTCTGAACTATTCTGAAAGTTTCCAATGTCTAGCTAGTCGGGAAGTTAGTTAAATAAATTTTCTGTTGAATCATATAAACGCTGCCGAAGGCAGTGGGGACCTGAAACAGTTGACTAAAAGTATTAAAAAAATGTATTGTCACCGTGTTTTGAGCTATCCTGAAAGTTTCAAATGTCTAGCTAGTCTGAAAGTTAGGAAAAAATCGATTGCAATCTTCATACTGATAACGCATCCGAAGGCAGCGGGAACCCGAAACAGTTGGCTAAAGGTATTAAAAATATGCATTTTAACCTTATTCTGAACTATTCTGAAAGTTTCAAATATCTAGCTAGTCGGGAAGTTAGTTAAATAAATTTTCTGCCGAATCATATAAACGCTGCCGAAGGCAGCGGAACTTCAAGCAGTTGACTAAAATTATTAGAAAAATGTATTGTCACCGTGTTGTGAGCTGTCCTGAAAATTTCAAATATCTAGCTAGTCGGGAAGTTAGTTAAAAATCGATTGCAAGATTTGTTCCTGACAAACACACAAACACACAAGAATCGAAGTTAATAAAAACATGGTAAAAAAAAGTTACCTAAAATTTGAAAACAAAAACCTTTTTTTCTAATTACTAATCGTTCTAAGCTTTAAAATATTGAAATGTTTATATCGTAAAATAAAATAATATTTCTTAATTATAACAAAATAAAATACGTATATGTATATACACCATTACAAAAAATATTCAGATTTACAATTTGTGTTAAAGTTGTATTTTTTATCTCTGCTGTGTTTGAGTGTTCCACTGACGCCAAAGCAGTTGATTTTTCACTCTGCCAAATTTCAATTTAAAAGAACCAGTTCCTTCAAGTTTTTAGTAATGTATTTAAATTTCTATTTGTAGAATATTCCTTCCTACTCAAGTTACACCTTAAAAAACAACAACACGGTAAATAATTTCGTAACAATATATTTATACTGTTCTATATCTTGCTTTGTACATATAATATATAAAGGGTATTATTCGATCAAATTAAATCAATAAATATACATAAAGATAAATTGTTTCCCTTACATGAAAAAATACATTTTTAACGAAAAAAAAAAAAAAAAAAATGACATCACTCACCTACGCGCACATATGTATGTATGTATGAGTGTGTGTGTTTGTGAAGAAATAAACAATAGAATATGAAATAGATTTCAAAGCATATCTCATGCTAAATTATATATATATATATATATATATATTATATAGACAAAATTTGAAAATCTTAAGAAATAACATAAGAATGCAAACTGACTATCTTACTTCAGAAATAATCATAAGATAATTATAACGGAAATCAATTTGTATGTTTTAATCTAATGAACAACTCCATCAGACATCCAAATCCAGTCTCCCAAATTGTTTACGTAAAGCACAGGTCACGACTAATATTTTCCTTTTAATATTGATATATTGAATAAATAACGACTAAAATTGTATTTGAGATATTTAATAGTGATACTAATATCAAAGACTATAATCAGATTAAATAATATAGGTTTTTTACTTGCATTTTTCAAGCATTCAGAAAAAAAAATTTAGAGATGAATTAGTTTAAAGGTAAAAATTTATATTGAATAATAGCAAGATTTTCCTACTTCACAAGTCATTATACTTAAAGGAATTTTCAAAAAACATTTTAATCAATATATTTTAAATCATTTAATAAATTAAAAGAAAACAAAATTTTATTGATATTGCTTAAAATCTCGCTTCGGTTCCCCGCTGCCTTTGGCAGCATCTTCCCTATCTAGTTTTCCCTATCTATCTTCCCTATTTTCTTTACAAAAACAGATAAAGTCAAAATCAGAACTGACTAGTTGATAAATCTTGTCATATGCACCAAAAAACTTCCTGAAAAATTTTTAAACCGATTTACAGCACAATGTGAAGTAACAAATCTTCAATTATGTATACAGAACTAGCTATACAAATTTACTGCAACCTATGCTGTATTTATGTTAAAAAAGTGCTTTATTTTTACAGAAATTTTTTACAGTGATTAAATTGTTAACGTTCAAACTATGCATGAAAATTATTTTATTTTAAGACTATTTTAAAATCTAAATTTGCTATTTTTGACAAAATTAAGAAGTCAGTCAATTCTCATGTTAAAAAAAACAAAAGCTTTTTTTTTTTTTCTATAAAGATACTGAATTTTGTGAAAGAAAATCTAACAATTTTTTGAAATCATTTTTATTTGTAAACGGACTGAATTGGATTTGGGAATAAGGCCGATTGACTGCTGTAGGTCCTAGGGCTGAGGTGGAGTGCCCACCGAGGGGTCTTTCTGAGGGGTCCTAGCCCGTATTTACACAAGGTTCGGAGGAAACCATGGAAAACTCCGAAGGACTAGGCCGACGAGCGCGACCTGTGATCGAGCCCGGCACCTCATGTCTACCACCTTTGAGCGCAGAACCGCTCGGACGTGGGCCTATTTTATTCGTAAACACTAGCACTAAAGAGGTAGGTAGTCTTATTTCAAGGTTTTTATTAGAGGCAAATAATGGGTGAGAATTTCTCACCCTTTTTCAAAAACAAAATGAAACTTTTGAAAACTATGTGAGATCTCTAAAAAATAACCGAGACGCAGAATAAGCTTTGAATAATAATGATAAATCTTTTACATGAGTACAGAGAATTTGTATCTCCAATTAATTCGATTTTTTTCATGGTTTTCAATTTTTATGGTTTCAGTAGTGGGTGCAAAGAAGGTAGATCCTAATTCTTATTCATCCAAACAGGTTTTCATTATAAGGCCGATTTCAAACTGTGTTTAACAAGTGTTAGGCGTACTTGCACTTTTAAGAATAGCAGAAGAGTTTTTTTTTTTTTGTTGTTGTTTTTTTTAAGGTATATTCCATTGAAGAGAGCCCACCAGCGGCCGAGCGCTTCTGCTCTCAAAGCTGGTAGACATAAGGTGCCAGGTTCGATCCTAGGTCGCGCTCGTCGGACTAGCCGTTCAGAGTTTTCCGTGATTTTCTTCGAAACTTGAGTATATACGGGCTAGGACCCTTTAGAAAGATCCCCCCCCCCACGGACTCTCCCTCAGGCCTAGGACCTATAGCAGTCAATCGGCCTTATTCCCAAAATCCAAATCCATTGAATGAAAAAAGGATTGAAGTATTTCGAGAGCAGAACCTGCTATATATGATGTAATGTACATATCTGATGGTCATATTCTGATAAAACAGCTTTATTAGTTCCCCATCATTCTATAGGTATGGGGAACTTACGTAATCATGAAAATTTTTGACCTCGTTTTTTTTTTTACTTTTTTACGCGTTTACAGGTGTGAGGAATCCGAAAATGACAAAATTTGTATGGTGTATGTCTGTAGGGTGTCTGTTAGTGCATTAGTGTGTTAGTCAGTTAGTTTGTTAGTCTTTGTACACGATATCACAAGAACAAATTGTCGCAGAGAGGTCGGATCAGTTTTAAAATATTACTTTCGACACTGGTAAGAACCCTATTCCTTTGCAACATTCGAATTTAAAAACTTCGTAAGTTATTAGAAATTTACGATTTTCTTAACATGGGAGAATAGGACAAAAATTCACTTAAACATGCATTAAATGGAAACTTTTTAGTGTAAAAATGTCAGACCAGTTTTTAAATATCAGTTTTGATACCGGAATGAACATCAGTAACTATAAATATGCTACTTTGAAAATTTCGCAAATTATTGGAAATTTACGAATTTCTTAACATGGCAGTATAGGGCAAAATTTCACATAGACGTCAATTTTTAGAGATATTTTCATCGTAAAGATGTCAGACTACCTTTAAAATATTATTTAGGACACTGGCAGGAATATTAATGACTATGAATTTTCCAATATAAAAATTTCGTATGTTATTGCAAATTTACGAATTTCTTAACATGGCAGAATAGAGCAAAATTTCACATAAGCGTCAATCTTGAGGGATATTTTCATCGTAAACATGTCAAAGCACTTTCAAAATGTTATTTAGGATACTAGCATGGATATCATAGACTATGATTTTTCCAATTTAAAAAATTCGTAAGTTATTTGGAATTTACGATTTACTTAACATGTCAGAATAAGGCAAATTTGAGCATAAACGTCCATTTTGAGAATCATAAATACATTAGACTACTTCAAAATTACATTTATGATATTTGTTTGAACATGATTGAATACAAATATTCTAATAGGAAAATTTCGTAAATTATTCGTAATTTACGATTTTACCAACATAGCGAAATTGTAAATTTTTCATATAAATATGATTTTTGAGGATTATTGCATTGGAAATAGTAGCATGAAAACAAAACAACGGAATTGACCCTGATAAAATAAATTAATAGATTAGAATAAGATAAATATATCGAAGTGAACGGTGGATAGCCTATTAGGCATGGATTTCATTCTGTCACTGTATCAAGCTTTGGTCAAATTCATTTCTTTAAACATGTCTCGCACTAGAAATTTATAAGAACATAAATATGATGGGGAACTGAGCATAGTCTCCCTATGCCAACTAGTTCTTTAACAGTGAAGATAATACATAATAATCATATGACTTACCTTCAAATGGTTAATTACATATCCATTTCATATTGAAATAAACGTTATTTTAGCCTATTGTAAAAAAGGCATTGTGGAAACAACATTAAAATTTTCCGTTTTCTAAGGCTGAACTAAAGGGTTAAGAGCAATTAGAATGCTGTATGCTTAAGGAAAAAAAAAAGCTAAAATTAAAAACAAAAAAAATGCGTTTAGTGGATAAAACATTTATTAGGTTGTAGTTTGTGTTTTAGAAATCTGGCTTCAAATCAAGAAACCATTTTAGCTTTCTTTTTTAATGTTTTCGTGTTTATAGACAAAGAAAATCAATTTTATCAATATTAATAACTCAGTTTCAGTCAGATAGAAATTTTTTGAATTAAATTAAGAAAACAATAGCTTATTAAAACCAACGGATGTTTCTATGCGTCATGCGTGCATAATTAAACACATTCAATTAGTATAAATAACAGTCATGGTTTCAGTTTGAAAATGGAAGAAAATGGAATTTTCTCTTGATGTCACTGAAATGATAGCATTTGAAGAGATTTTCTCATAAGAAAATGGTTTGGTGAAAGATAAGAGCAATTTGCGTAGATTAACGGCTTTTTCTTGTAAAAAATCAAAAAATTATACTTTCGGAACATCAATTTACGTTTAGCTATGTTGACCGTTTAGCTAGCAAAACGGTCATTTCCCGTAAAATTATACGGTTATTTTCTAAGTTATGCTACCAAAACACTAATTTACGGATTATGACCGTTTAGGTAGCAAAACGGTCATTTCCCCTAAAATTATACGATCAAATACCGTATTTTTACAATTTTTTTTTTTTTTTTTTTTTTTTTTTACAGTGTGAATCAGGAGAGGTGAAAACTGGCCTTCGTGCAAAAAATTATAACTCTACGATCAGACGTTTGCCTAAAAAGTAATGAAAACATCTCTAAATTTAAATTTCTCGTCTTTCTTTCGGCTTAGGATGCTATGAAGACACTGGAAAATCACCTCTTACTAATTGTAATTTTTTTTTATTAATTACTTGCATAAAATAACACATTAGCCTACTGTTATCGAACCCACAACTTTCGCGTTATTTAGCACGACGCACTGACCACGGAAAGACGATTTTACGATTCTATCCCTAGAGTCTGCCATTTAAAAAAGTTTACAGTTTTTGATTAATTTTTAAACAACTAATAAAAATTTCAAAAATCGGGTTTTGAGGTGCATCTGATAAGGTAAATACAAAAATCCATGTAAATTTTTCTAGCTCTGCAATCAACCGCTTGCTTACAAAGTGACAGACATACACTTTTTATATTATATGTAGAGATTTTATATATACCAAAAACAAACATAAATATTATTTTTTCAACTTATTAATATCCTTATTATATTTTCTGGCGGAGAAAATCCCGTAGCAGCGATCATTTTGTCAATGTTTAAAATTTACACAAGTTTTTAAAAGAAAGGAAGTTTGTAATTAACCATTATAGCAATAACTTATCCAGTAGTGGAATGGAAAACAAACTGCACCTTAGTATGATGTTTAGTGTCTCAAATGATTCTATAAAAGCCCTCAAATATGTTCAAAATCTGTTGTAATATGATAAAATGATAGAAAAAATTTTAATTGAAATATAAACAAGCTGTTGCATGTATAAATGAAAATGATTAGTCACCAAGTTTGATACGAAAAACATTTCTGTGTTTAACGACGGACATAAGATAGATATTATTTCAGAAACAAATTGCGTGAAAAAAAAACAAGGATAAAAAATCATGTAGTACGCATTGATTATAAACAATTTTCAAATATACGTACTTGTTGTATCGTATAACTTTCAACATTCTTTGTCTGCATTATCACACAGCAGACAGACAGATGGACTGAAAAGTATACAGATTGACAAATTGAATTTAAAACCACACAAAGACATTGTTATAAAGTGTTAAAAAGGCTTATCATAGAAGAAAATCTAGCATTTAGATGAAATTTAGTGTAGACCTGTAAATATGAATATTAAACATATCATATTCCATACAAAACATTATTTTAGAATATTAAAAATACAAGTCAATTTCTTTATGATTTTTGTAGTAGAAATTTGTTTAAATATGACCTTTAACATGTCTGTCCTAAAATGCTTAATGTAGAAGAAAATGCAATTCCAGCAAATTTTTATTAATAGCTCTTATTGTAACTGAATATTTTTATGTGGCTCACTGGATTTTATAGAAATAAGTCTTTTCTTCGTATGAATAACATATTTCATTTTCAATTCATAATTAGTAGTGATTATAAAAAAAAAAATAAAAAAAAAATTCATGTTGACAACGTCGTCTAGTTTTAGTAGCAGTAAGTACCCTTAAGAGATCAAGGATTTAAAACAGTTTTATGAATTCAATAATACGAAGTAAATACTTGGACGAATATTCTTGTATATAATTTTAAGTAGATATTTTTTTTTTCTTTTTAATGAATGTTTTTTGCAAACAAGCATCCTTTATTTATTAGTATTATTATTTTTTTTCAATTAGAGTACAATAACAAATTTTCTTTCATTTTCAGTTGCCTCGCTAATGTGTAAAAGAAAAAAAAAAAGATAAAGAATGGAACCCTAAATGTAATAAAAACAACTAATGACATAAGGAATTCTAATTGCTCGATTGCACAACTGTATTGTGTTCCACCTGGTACTATTATCCGAAGATTCAACAACGATATTTACGAGAAAAAAACTGATGCGATGTTTGTCATCGTGCCCAGAATGAAACGAACGTAGTTGACTACAACGAAAATGTAAGACGAATGCATTTGCTTTGAATCAGCGGGTGATGAGTTATTTGGTGTTTACTTTTTGCTGTTAAAAATAATATTCCTCATACGTTTAAGAAAGTGAAATGTAGATAGGATTTCATTATTTTTGTTCATTCGTGAATAGATATTCCGATTTAGCTCTTGCACAACGACTTCTGTAATAAATCGAAAATAATACACATTATGGATAAAGCAGGTTTATAATGTATTAAGATATTACTGTATTATTGCAGGTATTAATAAAGGTGCACTCATATAACTATACAAGAAAGTTATAGCAAAAAAAAATATATAAGACACAGGCATAATCAACAAGACAAGAAAAAGGAGAACAATATCAATAATTCTGTGTAATAATGAAGAGGGAAACTTCCTTAGGTATTGTGTTTTCAAAAGAAATGAAAAGAAGTCATAATTCGAGTATAACCGATCTTCCAAATAAAAGTATTTTTGATTCGGTCTTCAGGATATTTTTAAAACGTGCTTATATGTATTGTCTTCAAAACCATTTGATTCCAAGTAAAAAGACCAAGAAAGAAATTGCTGATACTTGAACGGCAAGCATATCTCTACTCAGATGTTTAAGATTAAAATTTCACTTAAGAAATTGGTTCTACTTTGTTGGGCCTTCTTAATCACACAACCCAAAGACTTCAACCTATGAACAGAATAATCTTGAATCCATTAAACGATTTTTCTCCCCATTCATTCAAAAAGAGGATGTGTAATGGCCGTGAAATTCGAAAACATCAAACCTCAGAACAACCTATCGTCGCTTGGAAAAAATCAAAAAGAAATCAGTAGATATTACTAATGCAGTATCAGAATTTCATGGTTTTAATTTTTCTGTTTATTTGCTGTAGATTTTGACGATTAAAATTGTGTACCATTTAAATAGTCCTTGTCTCGCTGATAGTCCCTATATCATTGCTACTATAATTAAACATTGGGTTTTTATGCATCCAGTCGGAAAAGTTCTTCCTTAGGCATTAACTCAAAACCTATTTGATTCTACGCGACATACTGTAGTGCGCCGGGACTTCACCAATTACCCAATTACTGATTTTCGACAAGTGCTATTCTTTTCCATTAATTCGTTTATTATGTGTACAATTAAAAAAAAAAAAAAAAAAAAAAAAAAACATGTATTTAAGAAATTCGTATGCGTCCTGCATAAAGTTTCAATTTTTATAAATGTAAGCTTATGTGTTTCATATAACTTAATGCATACACTTATTTTCGGAATATTTCAGTATGAAATTTCTGCCAACAATATTTTTAATATATTTCGGATGTTTCAGAAAGGGTTAAAAAGCGTCAAATATTTCTTATTACAATTCCAATATATTTAGAAAATATTAAGAGAAGAAAAAATTTGCATCTAAAATTTTCCAGAAAGTCATAAAAATCGTTATGACTTACTCGGTATGCATGGTGTTTAATTATCATAACAAAAAATTTTAGAGGACACATAGTCCAACCGGAATCACATACCTTTCAAATATGTGATACCTTGCACGTTAGCTGTGTTTAAAAGAAAGAAAAAGAGAAAGAATAAAACAACAAGTTGGTGGAACATAATTTATTTTCATGTCAATTTTAATATGGAAAATATATGCATTTTTCAGAAGGTGAAATGATTTACTGCCAGAAGTAGTCACAAATGTTATAAGAGATACGTCATACAAGTCCTAAAATTATGGTACATAACTGACGTGCCTCGCATATCTTTGGGAGATTCCAAAATATAAGCAACGAGGTCTTAAACTCACTAAACTGAATCTCATAAACTATTGTTTTAATTCTACTCTGGCTGAAAAGTTTCAGGTACAATATATTTGATGATTTAACAGGCAGATGATCTGGAGAATGACAACCTATTATTTTGTGTCTAATTAAAATAATTATGCGACTGCGGATGTAAATGTATTAACGAGCGGGAAACCCCATTTTGCTGGAATGGAGTTGAGCGACGGAAAGGCAGCGGGACATATATTTGCTAAAGAAGATCGGACGGTACTTCGTGCAGTATGATTAAAACATGTCCTATCGTAAAGACTAGTGATCAAAAGGTATGGTACAATAAGTGGTCTCTAAAATTTAAAAATAAATGGATATGAGGTGCGCATAGGCGTGTACAATTAGTTTCTCGAAATATCACCAAAGACTATTAGTTTCTTTCGTTCTTGTTAAAGTTGCCTCATCTGTGATACAGAAATTGATCTGCTGCACTATGTTAAGAATTAAATGTAGCAAAATTTCTCTAGGTTGTATAATCTGCATGCTCTAATATTTGCATTTGCTCTAGTTGTATGAGCGCATCTGATTTGTTAATAGTTTCATCCATTCAATGGTGTGAAAAAACTCAAATATTTGTTCGAAGAATCATATTACCAACTATTTCTAAAATACTTAGGGCAACCTTCTTATTGTTTGGCATCCACACACTATTTTGTTCTTGATTCATGGTAGCTATCGTTAAACAACCCTTCTCAAATAACGTTCTGTGCATACGTACTAAGATGTCATGAATAGCAGGACATCTGTGAAGGAAATATTCGTGGTACAAACGTCAAGCCGAGCTAACTTATAATCCACAATTTGATACTCAAAATACATGCTGACCAATTTAATATTTGAATGCAGTTTCATAATACTGCCACTGGAAGCAGATCGAAATTTCAAAAGAAAAAGACGCTGAGCGCTACACATAATGATTTCGTGTAATTAATTTCACCAGACAATCATTTAATTGATTAGATAAGTGAATATGCTTTAAGACATTTCCGGAGATGGATTGCCTTATATGATTTACCAAGCTATTTTGTTGTCCAGAATATTCAGCAAAACTACTCTATTAATTAATTTGATGTATTTTAGGCATCTTGGAACTGACAGCTGTATTTCTCAATGTATGATGAATTTTATAAAATATATATAAATAAATGAAATAAAAATAATACAATAAATAAATAAATAAATAATTAAATAAAAATAAACAAATAAAATGTGTTTAAGAATTCCAATAATTTTTTTAATCTCATTTAAAACTTTTTAAGATATAAGTTAATTTATTTTTACAATTGTTAATAAAATTTGTTGAAATTTATTCGACAGCAATTACATTCTTTGTAAAAGTAGTAAGTCTGGTTTTTTATGATTAATTTTTTTTAATATACAAAAATAATGTTTTTTTTTATTTTTTTGAACATTATTGAATAACAACAAATCCTATTTAGTTGTTCTTTCACAAGTTTGTTTTTGCATTTTGAAATTATAACTTCAGGGAAAGATGCAAATAGAAATCACACTTCTATTACTAGCATTTCTTTTTTTCAAAAAAATTTCTAGAATAGAAAAAACGACATAAATCTTTATTCATCTAGAAGTACTCCACTAAAAGTAAAAATGTTGCACAGAAGATATCAGAAATCCATCAAATATACATGAAGTTCAATGCAATAGAGCATATGCTTCAAAATATGGAAAAAAAAAAAAGTTTCTTCTCGATTTCTATATATCACTATGTTAAAAAAAAGTTTAAGTATGAATATTCGCAAAGAAAATTTTAATGCATTTTGAAAAAAGTGATGTGTATTACTTCCGTGGTACATTGTTTATCCATATATATGAAAAGGAATATTGTGAAAAAAAAAAAAATAATAAAAGTATTTGGTCATAACAGACTTTAAATAAAGAAAATAAAATGATTTTGAAGGTTAATCGGGATATACTTTCTCAAAGATGTTAATAATATTATTAATAATATTATGTGTAAATTTAAAATTTAAGGTTTATACAATCAATTTGCGTTGCCTTCTAAATAAGGAAAATAAAAATAGAAGTTTTTAAAGATAGTTCGTGAAATTAATCTTTATGGTAATATGCAAATGAAAAATTGTTTTATTGCAATACTTGAAACAACAAATGTTAAGTGAGTCATTAACAATAATATCAGTAAGTAATTAAGAATAATATAAGAAATTACAATTGTTAAATGCTTAACGAATTTTTATTTTTATAACTTGTGTATAAAAATAAAGACAGGGTTCAGATACACTTTTAAACTAGTATGCTGTGGCCACCACAAGACTTTCTTCTATATTTTCCTATACAAATTCACGCAGTAACAATATTAAAAAAAAAAAAAAAAAAAAAAAAAAAAATACGATTTTTTTTCAAAGTTTTCTTTCGTTAAAAAAAAAAAAAATCGATAACTTTGTTTTAAATTATCACATATTTATAGTTCAACCATTTGTTTTAAAGATATTGACGAGACCTTTCGAAAGATACACATCTTGAAAATTTACCCCCCCCCCTCCCGGGGGTACTTTCCCCTGGGGGGGGGGGAAGCGATGACCGAGATTTTTTTCCTAATTAACTACTACTATTATCAATAATTCATATTAATTTCACAATCACAGGTTAAGAATAACTCCCATTATATACATTTATACGAAATTTTGTCCCATACTGCCATGTTAAAAATTTAGAAAAAATACGATCACAGCACCACCTGTTGAGTGATTGATCCCCAAATCTAATCAGCCCCAGTTTATGTCAGGGGCCAACTAAATACCCAGTCTGGTTAAATTTCGTTAAAAAAAAAAAAAAAAAAAAAAAAAAAAAAAAACGATTTTTTTTTCTAAGTTACTTTTTGTTAAAAGTAAAAAAAATCGATAAATTTGTTTTAAATTATCACAGATTTATAGTTCAACCATTCGTTTTAAAGGTATTGGCGAGACCTTTCGAAAGATACCCATCTTGAAAATTTACTCCCCTCGAGGGGGGACTTCCCCCTCAGGGGGGTTCACGAGGCTCCTACGCATACAAAATTTTTTCCCCAGTTTACTACCTCTATTATAAATAATTCTTGTAAATTTCATAATGATTACTAAAAAATAATTCTCTTTATGCACATTTATACAAAATTTTATCCTATATCACCATGTTAAAAATTTAGAAAAAGCGGGATGGCAACGCAACCTGTAAGACAATTTTTACCAAAAGTTGATAGGCACTAATTTATGTCAAGGTGCAACTACATACTAATTTGTATGAAATTCTGTGCAGTAGTTCCTGAGATACAGTTGCCACAAAATTTTGTCACACACACACACACACACAGACAGACTGACAGACAGACAGACAGACAGACAGACAGACATTTTCTAAAAAGGGTCAAATCGTGTTCTACAGCTCTCAAAACGTGTAAATCCATCAAAAACCCGAGGTCGAAAATTTTTACGAATCCAATACTTTCTCTATATTACATATAGAAGAAAGTAATAAATCAGTAACAAAATAGTTGAACATATGTAATATTTTTTGCCGTTTTACTGTTTGTCTATTTTAATATTTTAAAAATATGAAAATTTATATATTATTAAAACAAAAGAAGAAGAAAAGAAAGAAAGTTATCTAAACGTTCTAGCCAAACGTTCTAAGCTTTAAAATCTTGTAAATTTTATATCATAAATTAAAATAACATTTTTTAAGTATAACAAAATAAAATACGTATATGTATATGTATATACTAGCTGACCCGTCCGGCTCCGCACGGATGAACAAATTTTAGCTAAAAATGGATTTGGTATAGAAAAAAACAACAGATATATGAGTTTATGTGTTTGTGAGGCAATATTAATAACTGTTTATAAAATTGTGACTTTTATTAGGCATATTCTAAAGAAAAGTCCCTAAAAAGAAGGAATTTTGAAAGGTAGAAAAATTTAAATTATATGAATTAAAAATTAATGTGTAGGTAAATAGATAAGATACAGCATTTAATAACAGGAGACTTGGCGTTGGAATATTAAAACCCGAATAAATTACTACGTCAGAAACGTCCAATATTTTTCTTTGGCGTTTCTGACGTAGTAATTTATTCGGGTTTTAAGATACAGCATTGCTAAAGGACCTCCATGACGACATTTTACTTATTTATACATTAATTCTTAGGTTTATTTTTATTGCTATTTATATCTTTTTTTTCATTTTTGCGATGTACTAAGATGACTATCTCTATTGCGTAAGTAAAGCCATTGTCGAGGAACGTTTGAGCAATTTCAGTGCTAAATTTCAAATTTCAAAACGGTATCTATATTAATAGAAGAAATAATTTGCCTGTCTGTGTCTGACGTACAGTATAAACTATGACACGTTAAGTTTAGCAATTCTTTTCTATAAAAGGAAATACGTGCATATTTGCAACATATATTTTCGATATTCCTAATTGAACTTTCAAAAAATTACGTTTCATGCAATTTTTCACATTTTTTAAAATTATTATTTATTTCAATTAAGATTTCAAGCTGATGATAATAAAATTAAATGTTGACAATTTTTGCTTACTGTTTATCTATTTATTCATTTATTTCTTACATAAAAAAGAAACATTTCTTTACTCATGAAAATAAAATGTATTGAAAAATTAAACCTATGGCATGATTTAATTTTTATTATTTTTTAAAATATAAAACTGACGTCATAATAGCATTAATTATTGTTATTGTTATTATTATTATTTATTTGTTCTTAAAATATTAATTTTTATTAAATAAATAGCTTATGTGTTTTTTATTTTCTTAAATTTAACGTCCGCAAAGCAATATGGTTACTGTTTTAGTAATGGTTCTCCATAGCGATCATTAATATTTTTTGTGATTTTGGCGATGAATTTAGAAGGTTATCGCAATAGCGTAAAGACTTTGGTGTGATACATCCCAGCTATCGCGGTGCCAAATTTTAAATATCGCCAAAGAAGTCCTATACAAAAGCAGATTTCCAATTGGAATACATATTTAATTTATTTTAAATGAACCATGTTTCTAATCAAGATAATGAAACTCGAATAATCAAATGTCATTTGCATTTCCTTAGCGGCTGTATATTGCGCTACTTGTCATAATTGTTGATTGTTGAAAATGTTCGCTAAGTAAATTTAAACTTTCAATTGTTCAATTGATAAAAATCATTTAAATATAATGACTGGAGATGCAGGCAATAAAACTGAATGAGTAAAGTCTCCTTGATTCTTTAAGGGAACATGATTCAAAGAGTTAGCCTATCACAAATGTTTAATTTATTGGTTCATCAGTGGAACTCACTGGTTCAAACGTTTAATGTTAATTGCGGTCCACCAAATATTCACTGGTTTAACCATGTGTGCAAATCGCCAAATGCGCTAAATTACGTGACAGTCATATAACTGAAAAAAGTAGAATTATGTTTAAGCGTTAGCACTTATAATGTCGACAAATACTTTTAAATAAATTATTATAATCAATAAAAAAATGAAAAATAATTGCTTACATTTCTGGAAAATTATTTTTGAATTATTAATTTTTAGAAATGCTCGAGAGGGAAATATTAAAGAAATGATTTTCACTGCACCAGCAATATTCACTTGCTTGACGACTATTATGAAGTTTTCGAAACAGATTTGATATTTCGTCTTTGGAGAAATAAGGATCGCTTACTTATCTCGCGCAGTATTAATTTCCCTTCAAAAATCATGGCTATACTCAAGCGAAGTGTGGCGTCACTAATCATTTGTGGGGCCAAGAAAACGTTTTCCTATGTTAACCGTCCTGTGGAATTTTTGTAAAAAAATATTAAAAATCAAGGAAATTTTTTCCCGATTTTAATCCCCATATTTTGGTCTTATAAATCTGTATTAGTTATTGTGTGCATGCGTTAGATTAAGTTATTTTGCTGTCAAATTGATAAATTTTAAATTTTAAATTTCAAAACTCGGTCGTCCATGGAGTCCGAGTTACTTGTTTTGTGTTTGGCGATCAAAAACGTAATACAAAAATATACATACCAGATTTATATTTTCGTAATATGTATGGTACGAAATATCGTTTCATATTATTGATTGCTCTCTTAATATGCGCTGTTAAAATAACCATGATTTTTTAAAATAATTAAATATATTCGCTAGATAATTTGGAGATAATTTTTTCCCCGCCAAGGTTGGCATATCAAATCTGTTCCGCTGCATCATATTTGTATCTTATATCAGATACTTTATTTAGACATTTGAAAACAAATTTGACTTCAAATTATGATATAATATTTATCATTTTCATTTTAATCAGTATATTAGTTGGATATTTATTGTGCTAATATCACCCTTTGAAATGAAATGCTTATGCTTACATTCGAAAATGGAAGTTTGCTATTTTTTTTCCTACAGTTTTTAAATTTTAAATTAAAATTTTGTCAATTTAACAGCAAAACAATTTAATATAACACATGTCCAAAATAACTAATACATATCTATACTTAAATTTGGGGATTAAAATCGGGAAATAAATTTCCTTGATTTTTAATAATTTTTTACAAAAAATTCAATGGATGATTAACATAGAAAATCTTTTTCTTGGCCCTATTGACGGTCTGTGACGTCATCACTTTGCTTGCGTATTTTAATAAGGTGTATAAACTTAAATATAAATTATACTTTTTAGAATTTAATGTTGAAAAATCATTTAATGCTTCAAGTAAGTTATTTATTTATTTGTTATTTTTAATCCAATTTTGTTTACACATCTGTTTAAACATTAATGCTTAGTATTAAATAAAAAAAAATAATAATAATAAGCTACAATGACATCAGTTTTAAGGTGTAAGTTTAACGTTTCGCAAAGCTTTATATGAATTTCAATTTAATTCACGTGCAAATATATTTCTTTTCTTATCATGTCAAGATACTTTGAAAACAAAATGAACATGCACTAAATGTTTCTTTTATGTTGGCAGCAGCTAATTATTTTAATATTTCATTATTTCCATTTCTATTATGACTTTTATGGGGATTTTAATTAAAATGCTCAGATTTTAAACTGAAATTTATTTTATCAAAATTTAATATAGCCTATAACAATCAGGCATACTGTAGCTTTTGGTCAGTGAAAGAAGTTTTAAAATCGGATCAGTAGTTTCAGAGATTACCCTCCACAAACATACAATTTTTTGCGCTTTATATAATGACTAGCAGGCTACGCCCGCTTCGCTGGTCACTATATTTAAATGAATTTTCAAAAGATTTGGATCAGTATATATTTTTTACATCACATTACGAAAAAAAAAAAAAAACTGAAATCGCTTTAGATCTTGCTTCTTCGGGTACCCGTTGCCTAAGGCAGCTCTTTTTTCTACCCGTGCTGCATCGGGTCCAGTTTCCCACTGTCTACAGAAAAGTCTTTCCCGGGCACTTCAATCTGGGTATTTATCGAAGACTTCTGGATTTTCTGTTATTTAAGAACTGCGATTTTAAAGATGACTGTATCTCAGCATCTATTATATATTTTAGTTTTAGAACCATGTGTTTTATAGCCCCCGTTATTTACACTATATTACGATTTGATTCCGACCAGTGCAATAACATAAAATAAAAAGTGGATTTTCTTTTAAAAGGAACTAAATACATGAAAAACGAATTTTAATCAGTTTATCCTTTCTACTACAAACTACCATTTTTTTCACCCAATAAATATTATAAATAATAATAATAATAATAATAATAAAGATTTTTCTTTTAAAGGAATTAATTTAAAAAATGAAAAATAAAAAGTTGCTATAGTATAAAAATTTATACATAAACGTAAAAAATTATTTCTATTGCATTACCATTTGATTTTCAATAAATGTAATAATAATAATAATAATAATAAAGAAAATCTCCTTCAAATGAATGTATTAAATAAAAAATGAATTGCATAATAGCCGTTGCTAAGATACGCAGACGATTACTTTCGAAGAATAAATTCATGAAAAATGAAACATTAAAGCCAATATTAAAATCGAAAAAACATTAATTTTAAAAATTCAAATTCGAAATTCGAAAAAATCTCGATGAGGTGTACACCTGCAGGCTCCCAGGTACCTATATGCCAAATCTGGAAGCTCTGCGATCAGTAGTGTGAGCGCCAGAGCGCAGATACACACAGACACACACACACACAGAGACACTTCTCTTTATTTATATAGATTATTTTTTTAAATATAAAATTGACTTTATAATAGCTTTTATTATTATTATTATTATTATTTATTTCTTCATAAAATATTAATTTTTCTTAAATAAATAGCTTATGTGTTTTTTATTTTCTTAAATTTAACGTCCGCAAAGCAATATGGGTACTGTTTTAGTAATGGTTCTCCATAGAGATCATTAATACTTTTTGTGATTTTGGCGATGAATTAAAAAAGTTATCGCAATAGCGTAAAGAGCTTGGCATAAGTCCTAGCTATCGCGGTGCCAAATTTTAAATATCGCCAAGGAAGTCCTATACAAAAGCAGATTTCCAATGCGAATATATATTTAATTTCTTTTAAATGAACCATGTTTCTAATCAGTATAATGAAACTCGAATAATCAAATGTCATTTGAATTTCCTGAGCGGCTGTATATTGCGCTACTTGCCATAATTTTTAATTGCTGATAATGATAGCTAAATAAATTTAAACTTTCAATTATTCAGTTAAATCATTGAAATAGCGGAGCGAAGCGGCAATAAAATTTAATAAGTAAAGTCTCATTGACTCCACAATGGAAAACCGGTATTTCAAAAAGTGAACTTGTCAGCCATTTTTAATTCACAGGTTAATCAGTAAAACTCGCTGGCTCAAACATTCAATGTTAATTGCGGTCGCAGCCACCAAATGTTCACTGGTTTAACCATGTGTGTGAATGGTCAAATGCTCCAAATTACGTGAATGTCACATTTCTGAAAATAAGCGGCGAGAAATAATATACATTTTAGCGATCATTTGGCTTATATTAGATATCTGTCATATTTGGCGATATTTTATTTGGAGGTTAAAAATGTAATGCAAGCATTTATACATTCCAAATGCGTATTTTTGTAATACATATTGTACAAAATATTGTTTCATATTATCGATTGCTGTCTTAATGGACGTTATTAAAATAACCATGATTTTGATAGGAATTAAATATGTTTGCCAGTTGACATGGCAACTAATTTTTCTTTCTTTTTTTTTTTTTTTTTTTTTGGCAGGGACATTATCAAATCTGCTCCGATTAGTTTCTTTAAAAAATATATTAAACAGAATTTAAAAGTACATAGTAAGAAGAAAAAAAAAAATGCAACTCTGGCTTTAATTTTCTTCTTTTGAATGTTGAACGTTAACTATAAAGTGCATTTTTTGCTTTTTTTTTTCAATTATTTGATGGTTTTTAAAAAATTTTTCGGTAAGGTTGTTATATCTATCATCCTTGGCGGAAAAAAAAAATAATAATAATTGCCAGGTTATCTCACGAATATATTTAATTTCTTCCAAAATTGATGCTTATTTTAATAATGTATATTAAGAGGGCAATCAATTATATGAAGCAATATTAGTACAATATATACTACAAAAACATAGATCTGATATTTAATACGAAAATATACATCAAGCGAAAATATATAGATTTTCATATTACGTTTTCGATCGCCAAGGACAACAGATATCAAATCTATGCTTTTTTTTAAATTAAAATATTGAAAATTTGAATTAAAAATGTATTTTATAAAAATTTATTATAGCCTGTAGCACTTAGGGACAGTGTAGAAAGATTAAACATGTTTCTAATCAACATAATGAAACTCAAATAATTAAATGTTATTTGCATTTCACTAAACGCTGTATGCGCTGTATATATTGCGCTACTTACCATAACTGTTTGTTGCTGAAAATGGTCGCCAAATAGATTTAAACTTCTCAATTATTCAATCATTCAATTAAAAAAAAAAATATTTAAATATAGTGACTGGAGAAGCAGGCAATAAAATTGAATGAGTAAAGTCTCCTTGATTCCTTAATGGAACATGATTCAAAGAGTTAGCATATCAGATTTTTAATTCTTTGGTTCATCAGTGAAATTCACTGATTCAAACGTTTAATGTTAATTGCGGTCTCAGCCAACAAATATTCACTGGTTTAACCATGTGTGTAAATCGCCAAATGTAAATTATATGACAGTCATATAACTGAAAAAAGTAGAATTATGTTTAAGCGTTGGCACTTACAATGTCGAAAAATATTTTTAAATAAATTATTATAATCAATAGAAAAAGAAAACAGAATTGTTTACATTTCTGGAAAATAATTTTTCAATTATTAACTTTTATAAATGCTCGAGAGGGAAATATTAAAGAAATGATTTTCACTGCACCAGAGATATTCAGTTGCTTGACGGCTATTATGAAGTTTTCGGAACAGATTTGATATCTCGTCTTTGGAGAAAAAAGGATCGCTTACTTATCTCGCGCAGAATTAATTTCCCTTCAAAAATCATGGTTATTCGCAAGCAAAGAGTGACGTCACTAATCATCTCTGGGGCCAAGAAAAAGTTTTCCTATGTTAACCGTATTTTGGAATTTTTGTAAAAAAATATTAAAAATCAAGGACAATTTTTCCCGATTTTAATCCCCATATTTAGGTCTTATAGGTATGTATTAGTTAATGTGTGCATGCGTTAGATTGAGTTACTTTGCTGTCAAATTAATAAAATTTTAATTTTAAATTTCAAAACTCGGATTCCTTGGCGTGCGAGTTACTTGCTTTGTGTTTGGCGATCAAAAACGTAATACAAAAATATACATATCAGATGTATATTTTCGTAATATGCATTGTACGAAATATTGTTTCATATTTGTCCCGTCAGGTTTTATAAATTTCATAAGAAAGAGGATAAAATATTTCTTACCCGACAGGTCTTGTTCTTTTTCGCCGGCTTATTCTAAGTAATCACAAAGTAGTTGAAATGAACACAGCTCAAGTTTCACGACACAAACGTTTAATTAGACGCACTATTTACATTTTATGTACATAATTGTTTCATTAATATCTGCAGCTATCACAATATTTAATATTAACTGCCAAGCATTTAATATTAGCTGTCGAGCGTCAGAAGAACGCTCTTCCATATCCTTGCGGATTCACAATCCTTCTTTTACAACAGAAAAACAAAACTTTTTATCATCAGAAAAAACCATGTTGCCAATCAATAAAAAATAAAAATAGGCAGACGATCTCCAGTGGAAGAACAGCCCGCCTCCTAACGGCAAGAATGGGTCATCCTCCCACCTTTGATTCTGGCAATCTTGTACAAAATCAAACTAAAAAAGAGGAAAAAGACATATTAATAAACATTACATCAAGCAAAAATGAAAAGGAACAGAGAGAAAAGGAAAAAAAAAAAAAAGGTAAATAAAGTTCTATCAGTCAATTATAAATTCAGTCTATCTGGAGCTCTAATGGATCTACCCCTCCTGGTAAATCGTGGTTTTTCGTCAGGTATCTCAACAGATTTCTTGACATTCTTTGAAACAGTTCTAGACAGTTCAGAGGGATCAGGGCATCTTTTCGGTGTAGAACGAGTAGGTATCAAAGTTCCATTTGCAGCATACTTTGCACGAAAATCACTAGATTCATCAGAAGAGATCTCTAACGGATAAAGTCTTTGAACTGGGCGTATCAAAAACCCATTTCCTGTCTTGATTTTTGCCACTCGAACTATTCCGTCTTTACCAGGATAAGTTTCCACAACTCTGGCTAATGGCCAGTTGATTCTTTTTTGATTATCATGACCGACGAGAACTATGTCTCCTACAGCAATTTTTTTGTCAGTCTTAGCGATACCCTTTGAATTTTTTAATTGTCCTAGATATTCAATTCTGAATCTTTTCCGTAAATCTTTCTTCAATTTTAGCAAATATCGAAGTCTTCTTTTTAAATTCACATTTTCGAAGTTATCTAGGTCAGGAAGACCAGTTTCTTTAATTCCTTGCAAAAACATGCTCGGAGTCAATGGAATTAAATCATCGGGATCCTCAGAAATAGTAGTTAATGGTCTGGAATTCATCAAACATTCGATATCACATATAATTGTGTAAAGTTCTTCAAAATCTAGAGCTGCTCGTCCTAATACTCTTCTCAAAATTTGCTTTGTACAGCCTATTAAGCGTTCCCACCAGCCACCCCACCATGGTGAAGCTGGGGGGATAAACTTCCATATTATGTTCTGTACTAGGGCTTCCTTCCGTATTTTTGCAAGTATAGGATCAGTAAATAGCTTCGAAGCTCCTGAAAAATTTGTGCCTCGATCGCTGTATATTACAGAAGGTCGACCCCTTCTCGCAACAAATCTTCGCAGAGTTTGCAAAAATGCTTCAGAGGATAATGATGTTAATAATTCAAGATGTACCGCTCTGTAAACAGCGCAGGTGTACAGCACAATCCAAAATTTTTTACCATTTTTCAAGTACAAAGGTCCGGCTAAATCAAACCCGGTAATTTCAAAGATAGCAGCATCTCTGATCCTGTCTTCCGGCAAGGCGGTGATTTCAGGCTGAACAGAATTTACGGTGAAGCGTTTGCATCTTATACAACGTAAGGTAACTTGCCGTATGGACTTTCTGCACCTGAGAATCCAATATTTTTCTCGGAGATGGTTCATTAATATTTGTACTCCTGCGTGGTTTAATTCGTTATGTTTCCATTCTATCAATTTCTGCACGATGTAATGATTTCCTGGTAAAATGATAGGCAAACGAAAGTCTGTATTATCTTTACTTCTAAGTATAAGAGACTTTACCCTTAGAAGGCCATCTTTGTCAACGGTGGGATGAAGTTTTCGTAAACGATCATCTATTCCTTTAGGAAAGTCTTCCCTTTGAACCATCTTTAACAGGATTAATTCAGCATGTTTAAGTTCTTTATTCGTAAGATCCCCAGAATTTCGTTTAGAATGATTTCGAAGATTCGAGATGAATCTGTATATCCATGCCGTAACTCTTAATAATTTCACGTAAGACGAGTATCTCTCATAAAACTTCTCAGTAGTTTCAGTACTTAGAGCAGAAATGATCGATCTTTTTTTCTCTGAATTGACAATCTGTATTTCGGGTGAGATTTCTTGTCTCGGCCATTGACTCGTTGGTGTCTTCAAAAATTCCGGACCCTCCCACCAAAGGGATTTGAGTAAAGCATCAGCATTGCAACCTCTTGATGGAAGGTCAGCTGGATTTAAGTTACCCGGGACGTATCTCCAGTCGTTGGGATGACTCAAAGATCTTGTTTCTCTGGTACGATTCAGCACAAATACTCCCCATGGTTCTTGATTTTTTATCCAGAACAATGCGTTCATGGAGTCAGACCAATAGAAAGTTTGAACTTGGCTGTCACAGAAGTCTCCTTTTATAGAATTCATTAATCTAACACCTAAACAACATGCTAATAATTCTAGTCTCGGTATGGAGACTGATTTCAAGGGTGCTACTCGAGCACGAGCTTGAACCAATTGACATCTCACATGAAAATTATTTTCTTCTCTGATATATATACAAGTTGCATAAGCGTGGCTTGATGCATCACAAAACACATGGAATGACACATTTGTATTTAGAGCATGATTTTCTAATATCCTTCTAGGGATTCTAATGCCTTCCAAGCATTTTAATGCATTTTCCCATTTCAGAAATTTTTTCTCGATGTCATCTGGTAGCTTGGCATCCCAGGGCAGTTTCCTACGCCAACATTCTTGCATTATGATCTTTGCAATTAAAGTGACAGGACAGAGAAACCCAATGGGGTCAAAAATCTTACTTGCTAAGGACAGGATAAATCGCTTACTTAGATTTGCATTTTCGCACTCTTCAAACCTTAAACTACAGTATAGAGTATCTTCCAGAATATTCCAATTTAAGCCCAAAACTGAGACAGTCTCTGGAAAATCTTCTTCAGGAATTCCGTACACACTTGGTGGTAGACCATTACCTATCCATCCTCTAAGATCAAAACATCCCGCTGACATGATTTCTTTAGATTGTGCCATAAAATTAACTACTTCTTCTTCGGAACTGCAACTTGTAACACAGTTGTCGACATACATAGAGTTTTTAAGAGTTTAGAAGCAGTCTCTTGCAAATAATCTGGAACATTACTTAGGTGGAAATTTAGAGTAGCTCCTAAAAGAAATGGGCTGCAGTTTACCCCAAATACTACTCGACGATGTCTGTAAATCTTCACTTTATTAGGATCACCGCCCTCCCACCACAGAAATCTTAGAAAATCACAATCTTCTTCATTTATTCTTATTTGTAGAAATGCTTTGCGAATGTCTGATACTATCCCATACTTGTTCAAACGAAATTTATTCAAAATGTTAGGAATCAACTCCATGTAGTTTGGACCTTTAGCTAGGCAATCGTTCAAAGAGTAACTGTTCTTTTCTTTTGCAGAAGCATCGAAAACAGGACGAATTGTTGTCGTTGAATGCTCTTTTATAACTGCTCTATGAGGCAGATGATGGCAATCTATCTTCTCGAATTCATCAGTATTTACTTCTTCAATTATTTCTTCATCAAGCCACTGACAAAAAACTTCTTCATAATCTTCAATAAGACCCTTATTCTTCAGAGTCCTCACAGTTGATTTTAGCCTTCGTTCAGCAATTGTTTTGTTATCTGGGAGTTCTTGGTGTCCTTCTATCCATGGTAATTTTACAACATAGCGTCCGTCATCATCTCTACTTAGAGTTTTCTCAAAATGATTTTTGGATGCTTCTTCAAGTTCTTCCTTTGACTGTTTCTCTGCAGGATCCTTAATTCCTAGGACATCTAGTTCCCACAGATCAGAAATTTTTACTTCTCTAGCTAACATCGAAGTGACTACAAGGTTTTCAGTATCTTCAGTAAACTTCTTAGTGCGTCCCATAACAGTCCAACCTAGCCTTGTTTCAATAGCGGTCAGGCCGGATTTCAGATTCTTCAGCTTTCCTGTCATTAATTTGCCAGCTACATCTGCACCTATAAGGAGCTCTATGGGGTTAAGGCAATCTTCTAAATATATCCCCGTACCTGATAAATCATCTTCACACAGTTCTTGAGTGACCGGTGGCATAGTAAAACAAATTGTAGGCTAACTCAAAACTTCAAAATTGCAACGATAAGTTTCGCTGACATCAGAAAGGTAAGCTTTGTAAACATTGTGTGTCAAAGTATTCGTGTTCGAACCACCAAATAAGGAATGCTTCAGTTTTTCTTTTCTTATTGGCTTGTATCCAATCCTTTTTGCAGTGTTTTCTAAGATGTAAGACCTTTGGGAAGCGGAATCAATAATCGCCCGAATTTTTAAAATTCTGTTTTCACCTCTTAAATTAATCACGAGTGTCTGTAGCAAAACACTGGGAGTTGATGAAACATTTGATAATGTTGTATCTTGATCGGAAGTATTCTTGTCATTTTTAACCCTTTGTGCGTGCGCAGCTGATTTCGGATCATTCTTACAGAGAAGAGTATGGTGGGGTTTCCCACAAATCGCACAGTTACATCTACTTCTACACGAACTAGAAATGTGGTTCAATTTTAAACATTTAAAGCAGCCTCCCCGTTTCATAACATTTTGTTTTCTTTGATCATAAGTCAAGTTTGCTACTTTTCTACATTACGCACTTTGATGTGGCTTATCGCAGAACACGCACTCTTGCTCTCGGTTTTGTTTACCTTGGGACGAGGTTAAAAGTTCCATACCTGTTGGAATAATTTTATTGTGTGTTAGAAAATTTTTAGATTTCATTGTGTTAAATTTCTTGGGTTTGTTTTCAAAACCAAATCCACTTGTCGCTAAATTAATTTTTTCTTCACCTTGAATTTCATTACGTAAAAACTGCATTAAAGTTTCTAATTTATTAAAAGATTTATCTTCCGAACTAAGAGAAACAGAATTCAAGTGTCTTTCCCAAATACGCAAAAGATCTATTGGTAAACAAGATTTAACTAATGGGTATAACATTGAGGCATATTTATCGCTTGTTACACCAAGCATTTTTAAAGATCGTAACTGTGTTTCTAATTTATCATAAAGCTTCACAATTGGTAATTTATGTTCCTGATTTACAGTATTACTTAGCACAAGGCTTAATAATTCCCTAACATAAACTTCAATTAGTACATCTTCCCTGCCAAATCTTGTATGTAAACAATCAACCGCTTGTGAATTGTTCTCAGCTGTTACGGGAAAAGATTCTACGACTTCTCTGGCTCTAGACCCCTTTTGAGTAGATTGAAGTAGATACTGAAATTTATCTACCTCCGAAATATTTGGATCTTCATGAATTTTCTTAAATAATCCCCAAAATGATAACCAGTCCTTTAAATTACCATCAAACTTTTGTAATTCAATTTTTGGTAACTTAAAACTTCTTTTAGAATTACTTTCGTTTTCAAGTACACTTGAATTTAAATCCGAAGGTAAATTTATTCTACGTTCAAGTTTTGTTTTTAAATCAATATAAGTACTACTATAATTATCAGCACTTTCGATTTCGCTATCCAACATGGTCTGAGTACATTTTTCATCAACTTGTAAAATTTGAAGAATTTCTTTATCAAGCGTTTCAACTCTGGAATATTTTTCTTGTAACTGTGCTAAGAACCCAGCACAAGAATCGATGTCACAAGTTTCAGTTTCTAAAAGGTTTTTTACCTTTTCAGTAAATTTTGTAAAGGTACCTCGATAAGAACCGCGTAATTTAGTTGCGGCTTCCATAATTCAAGTAAAGACTGATAAAATAATAAACAAACACTTCAAATCAAAGCTTCATAAAACGAGAACAAAAAATATTCCGAAATCGAAAGTAATTCTGGGAAGAAATTTTAGAATTCTAAATAATGTTTTGAGAACAAAAACATTCAATTTTCGAACACTTTGATTCAAAATAACAATTTTCATATAAAATAATAATCTTTTTTATTAAATCAAAATATGCAAAATCAATGTAAAATCAAAATATGCATTCATAGAATATGTATTAACATTTTCTTCAACACAAACAAATTCTTCATATTGTTCCAAATATCAAATGAGCAGTTCAAAAATAAACATACATTTTATGTTTTCAAAATTATTCTCAATAATACTTACAAAAGGTATTTCAAAATTTTTAATGTTATCTTCTCATAAAAATGAGATCATATTTCAATTAGAATAAATTATATTATATTTCTATACTTTATTCATTAGAACAAATTAGAATTTATTACTTAGAACAAATTTTTCTACCGGCGTCCCTGTGAACGGGCGCCATTAAATGTCCCGTCAGGTTTTATAAATTTCATAAGAAAGAGGATAAAATATTTCTTACCCGACAGGTCTTGTTCTTTTTCGCCGGCTTATTCTAAGTAATCACAAAGTAGTTGAAATGAACACAGCTCAAGTTTCACGACACAAACGTTTAATTAGACGCACTATTTACATTTTATGTACATAATTGTTTCATTAATATCTGCAGCTATCACAATATTTAATATTAACTGCCAAGCATTTAATATTAGCTGTCGAGCGTCAGAAGAACGCTCTTCCATATCCTTGCGGATTCACAATCCTTCTTTTACAACAGAAAAACAAAACTTTTTATCATCAGAAAAAACCATGTTGCCAATCAATAAAAAATAAAAATAGGCAGACGATCTCCAGTGGAAGAACAGCCCGCCTCCTGACGGCAAGAATGGGTCAATATTATTGATTGTTCCCTTTATATACGCTGTTAAAATAACCATGATTTTTGAAAATAATTAAATATATTCGCTAGATCATTTGGAGATCATTTTTCCCCCGCCAAGTTTGACATATCAAATCTATTCCGCTGCAACATATTAGTATCTTATATCAGATACTTTATTCAGAAATTTGAAAACAAATTTGACTTCAAATTATAATAGAATATTTATCATTTTCATTTTAATCAGTATATTAGTTGGATATTTATTGTGCTAATTTCACCCTTTGAAATGAAATGCTTATGTTTACATTCGAAAATGAAAGTTTGCCATTTTTTTTTCTATTGTTTTGAAATTTAAAATTAAAAAATTTTGTCAATTTGACAGAAAAATGATTTAACACATGCCCAAAATAACTAATACGTGTTTATACCTAAATTTGCGGATTGAAATCGGGAATTAATTTTCCTCGATTTTTAATAATTTTTTACAAAAACCCAATGGACGATTAACATAAAAAATCTTTTTCTTGGCCCCACTGACGGTCTGTGACGTCATCACTTCGTTTGCGTATTTTAATAAGGTGTATAAACTTTATTATAAATTATACTTTTTAGTATTTAATGTTGAAAAAACATTTAATGCTTCAGGTAATTTATTTATTTATTTCTTTTTTTTTTAATCCAAATTTGTTTACGCATCTGTTTAAACATTAATGCTTGGTATTAAATAAATTGCATCATTAGAAAAATAAATAATTTTGAAGCTATAATGATGTCAGATTTAACGTGTAAGTTTAACATTTCACAAATCTTTATATGAATTTCAATTTAATTCACGTGCAAATATATTTCTTTTCTTTTCAAGATATTTTAAAAACAAAATTAACATGTACTAAAAATTTCTTTTATGTTGGCAACGGCTAAATTTTTTAATATTTCATTATTTCCATTTCTATTATGGCTTTTATGGGGATTTTAATTAAACTAATTAAGTAAACTAAAATTTATTTTATCAAAATTAAATATAGCCTATAACAATCAGGAATAGTGTAGCTTTTGGTCGGTGAAAAAAGTTTTTAAATCGGTTCAGTAGTTTCAGAGATTACCCTCCACAAACATACAATTTTTTGCCCTTTATATAATGACTAGCTGACCCGTCCGGCTTCGCACTGATGAACAAATTTTAGTTAAAGATGGATTGATATGCAAAAAATCAAGAAATATATCAGTTTATATGTTATAGTCAGGCAATATTATTAACTGGAAAGTCAAAATATAATTTTACAATTATTTTTTTTAATTAGTTGTTAAATGTTGGCAATTTTTACTTAATGCTATTTATTTATTTATTTATTTATTTCATAAAAAGAAACATTTCTTTACTTATGAATAAAAAATATTTAAAAATAAACCTATGACATGAAAATGTTTTTGATAAAATTGACGTCATAACAGCTTTAATTATTATTTATTTTTTCATTTCGCAAATATATTTAATTTTTTCCATAATTGATTATTATTTTAATAATATATATTAAAGGAGAAATCAATAATATGAAACAATATTCGTACAATATATACTATTACAGAATCTGGTGTGAAACAACCACACGACTTCCATTACCCACTATTACACGTAATATATACAATTTTTTGGAGATATTACTTGCATTTTTTGAGATTTTCGAATAAGAGAAACTTGATACACGTATAAAGACACATACAACAGAGTTTGCATAGCGAGTTAAAAAATAAGGGGAAAAAAATAGATAGTTATTTTTTCAAACACGAATTTCCGAGATCTAAAACTGAACTACCTAATCAGCATGACCGTTAATATTCCTGTAATAAGCACGTAATACTTGAGAAAGGTTATCTAAATTGGATTAAAGAAAAAATTTTCAAGAATACGTTAGAGCCGTTTTTGAGATACCAACTTTTACCAAAACTTAACATACTCAATTATTGACCTGAAAACAATAATTACATACAAAAGGATATTTAATAGGAAGTTAACATGGCGAGTTTGAAAAAAATCCGTACAGGCGTTTTTAAAGGAACGCACTTGCGAAGTCTGAAATTGAGCTGTTTATAGAGGACGCCTATCAATTTTCCTGAACTTAGCAACTTTTCAATCGAAAGGGCATCTAATATATTATTTATATAGCAACTTTGAAGAAAATCATTAGAGGTGTTTTTGAATATGGGCTTAGGGTCCCATTTCTGGTTTTCGATGACCCAATTCCGGTTTTTCAATTTTCACGAAAATTTGGAAAATTTATCTGTACACCAGACCTGAATCACTTGTGAAGTTTAGTAGTTCTATTTTTATTAGTTTTGGAGATATGACAGCCAGAAGATTACACACAGACGTGCACATATACACACACACTGACCAATTGTCAAAACCTATACAATACTTCCACTACCTACGGTAGTAGAGTAATTGAAGTAAACACATACATCTCGTATTTACTACGATAATATACATATTTTCGTATTACGTTTTCGATCGCCAAATACAAAAATCGCCAATGACGATAGATATCAAATCTATGCTTTGTTTTCAATTAAAATATTGAAAATTTTAATTAAAAATTTATTTTACCAAAATTTATTATAGCTTCTAGCACTTAGAGAGAGACAGTATAACTTTTGATTATTGAAAGAAAAAAAAAAAAAAAAAGCAATCGGCTTTTTATTTCTAGCGATCGTTCTCTACATATGCATATAAACCTTTCTTTTTTTTATATTAGTATAGCTATAGAGCATAGGTATATTAAATAGGTTTCCAGTCAACATAATGTAACTCAAATAATTAAATGCTATTTACATTTCAGTAATGGCTGTATGCGCTATGTATATTGAGCTACTTGCCATAACTGTTAGTTGATAAAAATAGTCGCCAAATAAATTTAAACATCTCAATACGCAAACGAAGTATGACATCACTGACCGCCCGTGGACGCAAGAAAAAGATTTTCCATGTTAATCGCTCATTGGATTTTTTTTTTTTTTTTTTTATTAAAATTCTAGAAGAATTATTTCCCGATTTTAATCCTCATATTTGGGTATAGATATGTATTAGTTATTGTATGCATGCGTTAGATTGAGTTATTTTGCTGTCAAATTGACAAAATTTTAATTTTAAATTTCAAAACTGTCACCCTTGGCGTTTTTTGTATTTGGCGATCAAAAACATAATACGAAAATATACATGCCAGATGTATATTTTCGTAATATGTATTGTACGAAATATTGTTTTATATTATTCGTTACACTCTTAATGTAAGTTTTTAAAATAACCATGATTTTTGAAAGGAATTAAATTATATTCGCCAGATAATTTGGTGATATTTTTTTTTTCTGCCAAGGATGACGAATATCAAATCTAAAACGCTGCAACATATTAGTATATTATATCAGATACTTTATTTAGACATTCGAAAACAAATTTGACTTCAAATTATGATAGAATATTTATCCTTTCCCTTTTAATTACTTTATTAGTTGGATGTTTATTGTGTAAATATCATCCTTTGAAATGAAATGTTTATGTTTTCAATCGAATATGGAAATTTGCCATTTCTTTTTCTAGAGTTTTGAAATTTAAAATTCCAATTTTATCAATTTTACAACACAAACAATTTAATCTAACGGATGCACATGATAACTAATACATATCTATATCCAAATATGGGGATTAAAATGGGGAAATAATTTTCCTCGATCTTTATTATTTTTTTACAAAAAATCCAGTTCACTTTTTGTATTATTGTTCGCGTGAAAATATATTTTATTATATGTCTAAAAATAAATTAATTCGTAAATCTTTTTGGCAACAATTATAAATTAAAATGAAATAATCAACGAGATATATAAAGTAGAGTGATAAATGGTAACCCTTGAGAAGGTCCAAGATGTGTCATGTGACATGCTTTCCTTGCACATGCGTATTCGGTGGTTTCCTTGGTAACAGCTCATTTTCAGTACATTTCTATGGCAACGGTTTCAATGTTTTTGTTTACTTTACGTAGTTTAATATTCTTTTGTTCTAAACCATTTTGATTTTGATTTTACTTCTTTTTTATTTCGTGTAGTTGAACTTTAACCGACAAAATGCTTAAAAATAGTTGAAAAATTATTATTTGTTGTTAAATTTAGCTCTTTAAAAGTTTAAATTTTGTTTTATAAACACTTTTAAAGTTTGTTGAGAAACGATGAAAAGAAAGGTATTTTATTATTTATTAAAATGTGAAATATGTGTAAAATTATTTTAAAAGCAATTTATTTCGGTCATAGGACTGTCATGTTACTTAATAATAATGATAATTTGTTGAACTGATATTTTAAATGCCAAAATAGCGATAAAGGGCCAAACACAGCAACCTATTCGAGCATGTCATGTGATTCATCTTGAACCACAGAAAGCTAATCCTTCATCCATTGAATCAGCACTCTAATTTATATATCTCGTTGGAAATAATATTATAAAATAGAATTTCTTATTTTATTTTATTTTATTTATTTATTTATTTTTAAATTCCAATTTCGTTTACACACATCAGTTTAAACCACGGAGTAATAAAGACTCCGTGGTTTAAACATTGATGCTTAGGTATTATATCATATCATATCAAATTAAATTATTAGAAAAATAAACACTTTTAATTCTATAATGACGTCAGATTTAACGTGTAAGTTTAACAATTAAAAAAGCTTTATATGAATTTCAATTTAATGCACGTGCAAATATATTTCTTTTATTTTCACGTCAAGATATTTTAAAAACGAAATGAATATGTAAATGTTTCTTTTATGTTGGCAGCAGCTAATTTTTTTAATATTTCATTATTTCCATTTCTATTACGGCTTCTATGGGGATTTTAATTAAAATGCTCAGATTTTAAACTAAAATTTATTTTATCAAAATTAAATATAGCCTATTACAATATGGCATACTGTAGCTTTCGGTCAGTGAAAGAAGTTTTTAAATCGGTTCAGTAGTTTCAGAGATTACCCTCCACAAACAAACAATTTTTTGCGCTTTATATAATGATATAGATATAGATAGATTACATAAATTATGCAAATTTACAATTTGTGTTAAAGTTGTAATTCTTATAAAACAAGATATATCTTAAGTAGATTCAGAAGATTTAAAAATTAAAGTAACTATGTTTAGTTAATTCTAAATTATGCTACTACTATCATTTAGACCTATATATTAAAATATTAAATTTCAATGAAATTGGTAACTTTCTTTCTTTCTTCATTTCTTCAAGGGAATATATATATATATAGTTATATTGAAGAAACTAATGCAATTAACTGGTTGAATTTTACATTATTGTTTAACAATATATAGTTTAAGTAATTTTATTTATTTTTAATAAAATTTGTCAATATTTGGTTAATAAAGAATAACATTACCATCATTTAAATTTATATCTTAAAAGTTAAACTTTAATATATATTTGCAGATTTCTTTCTTTATGTTTTCTTACGTAAATATATATATATATATATATATATATATATTGTTCTATTAAAGAAATTGACACAAGTAGTGGATTGAATATTACTCTTTAGTAAACACTAATAAACGTCATATATACACATTGCAGTATTTGCTTTTATAAAAGTAAAAATAGTACGTTTTCGCACATTATTGAAAAAATTAGGCGTATATGAAGAAATAAAATTAAAATTATTATTCTGGTAATTAATAACAAAATAATTATTTTATTAATTGCAAACTTATTTACCTTTTGACAATTTCTTAAAATTTAACATAATAAAAAATATTTATTAAAAACAAATTTCAGTAAATTGGCGTTTTATGTAATGTTTTTAGAAGTTGCGAAATTCCAAAAGTTTTTGTAAATGTGACTTTTTTAACATTTTTAGCAACACGTCAAATTTATAATATTCTACTTTGAACACACGGTACACGTTGAAACCTACATTTAATTTCTTTTTTTTTTTTTTTATTAAAAACAATTTTTGTTGCGACAATAAATATTTTTAGTAAGATAACAGTAGATAATGAAATTCACAGTACAACATTCAGAAGTTTTTATTTTTTAATATATAATATAAAGCATTGAATTTTAATCCATTGGCGTTTAATGTTTCATAATCTTTATAAGTTTCATAATTCCAAATGTTTATGACAATTTATTATTAATATATTTTTAGCTGTATTTTAATTTGATATTATATTGGTTTGAATAAAATATATACGCCGAAATATGAATTTTGGTTTCGTTCATAATAAAAATTTTTTTTGTTGCGACAATAAATGTTTCTATAACCCATGAAAACAACGTTATGTTCTATCTGGGTGTGTAATGCCTATACAATTTACAAAATCTCAAAGGTTTATGCAAATGTATCATTTTAAACATTTTTAGCTTCAGGTCAAATTTATAATATTCTAACTTGAACAATTTGAACACAAGGTACATGCTGAAATCTACATTTAAGATTCTTTTTTTTTTTTTTTTTTTTTTTTTTTTTATTAAAAACAATTTTTAGTAAATATTTTTTACTAAGATAACAGCAGATAATCAAATTCCATGGTACAACATTTAGAAGGTTTTACTTTTTAATATAAATTATAAAGCGTTGAATTTTAATCCATTGGCGTTTAATGTAATGCTTCGTAAATTTCATACTTTCAAATTTTTATTCTTAAGATATTTTAAGTTTTATTTCAAATTGGAATTATCTTGTTTTGTAAACAAAATAGACGTCGAAATCTGAATTTTGGTTTTGTTCTTAATAAAAATAATTTTTATTGCGACAATAAATGTTTCTACAACCCATGAAAACAGGTAATTGAATTCTAGGTGCAACATTCAGAAAGGTATATTATTTAATATTTAAAGCTTTGGAAATGAAATTTACATTTTCGCTCTCCTTTTTCGTGTCTAATTTACATTTATGTCTTTATAAGTAATTCGAAAATGTATTTTCAGCGTTCCTTATTATAACTCCTTTCTATTAAAAAAAAAAAAAAAAAAAAAAAAAAAACTTAAAAAAAAAACTTAAAAAAAATATTTTAAAAATACCTGAATGAAAATTAGTCTCATGGAAACAGATTTAATATATTTCAAAACAAAAAAATGCACACAACATACTTATTTATTTATTTATTCCCAAAGAATATTGCATTATATTATTTTGCACTCGATCTTATTATACAGAAAACAATCAACACATTTTACCTGAACAATTACCGCATTTGACACAAATTGTAATTCCCACACAAATGCAAAATTAGTATTTTTATTGTTTTCTATAAAATTGAGTATTATAAAATAAAAAGGAGTTTTTCTTTATGTCAAAAGCAATTATTATCATTTGCATTATTTTCGATATTATATTAATATGCACAGAAAAAGAGCATGTCTAAATTGCTTTTAAAAAGTAAGAGAACTCGTAGTACAGACGAACATTAGTTAACATGAAACCCCATTCGGGTTACTGTGAAACCATTCATGTTTCATTTTTAGAGGCAGAAAACTAGTAAAAATTGAAATTTCAACACTAATTTACAACAATATTGGGAAAGCAAATAAACGACATCAAAAGTTACGCATTTGATTTATTCATAAAAAAAAAAAATAATAATAATAATAATAGTAATAAATAAACTTATAACACGTGTTTTTAAAAGCCTGTCATGCATGCCGTTCCACAGTCCGCACCGACAAATGAATTTCTGACACAATTTTTCGAAGATTTCTGATGCATTATTATGTTTGCTGCGACAAAGAGTCTCGTTATGTGATCTTCAGTCCACTCCACAGGAATCTCGTACACGAAAGATGTAATTTGTTGCCGAGAAAAACAAAATGTTCAGTGGGTTTAAGTCCGGTAATCAAGGACGATTACAGTTCCGCCAAATATATTCCATCTTATGGAATATGTTATGCTCAAAAGGTATCGAAACATACTGTTAGAATTACATCGTGCCCAAATCACGTCTCTTTGAAAGCGGTGCGGAGTAATCTGCTACAAACTGAGAAGCTGTTGTTCCAAGAAGATGCGGTATGTTGCGGAGATGAAATGATCTGCAGAGATGTAAGCGGATACCGCACTGAGAAAAAAAAATATATATACCGCCTTCATCTTGAATGAATAATTGTTAATTTCCTAAATCTCTTAACTAAAAATACAGATTTTCGAGCTACGCGCATAAGGCACGCCAATAAACTGAATTGACGAATTGATCGAGAATTTCTTGTCTACTCATTTCTAGATGGTGAAACAATATTCTGAATATTCCGAATCTTTTGTATTGCGAGAAATTCTCGCTTGATTTTCTAGAATTGGGTAGTAAACACAGATTACAGTTGCTGAAACCCGCCTCTTGTATTCACATTTATTTGCAGAGATTTTTAAAAAACTTTGCCCTTGAGAATATAGGCAAACGCTCTAGAATTCTAATAGGGGTCTCTCTTTCAAAGAAGACTAGAAGTTATGGAGAACTATTTTTCTAGAGCCACAATTTTGATTCTAGGTGTCAGTTACAGAATTTTTTACCTCTGCGCACAATTACTAAGGACAAACTCACAGATGCTAACGGAACATTTCGCTGATTTTTACGAAGAATAGTGCAGCTAGAATGACTGTCATACCAAAGGTATGGATTGTGCAGGTTGATAATTCTATCCTTGTATCATCAGTAAATAATACTAATGCAGGGAGTTGTCGATCAGCAATCCTTATCCTAAACACACACTGCCCAAAGACTGACTGGCAGGGTTAATCATCTTAGTGTAAGCGTTGCACCTTTTGCACGTGGCAGGAGTGCATTCCTTCCTCGTGTAAAATACGCCCCCTTACATTCTGAAAATATACTATTTAGTATGCAACCTTGTAGAAAAGAATTTCTTGTTAAAACTAGCTCCTCCATTTCTGATGTTCGTACAGTTCGGAAATATCCTGAATTCCGGTTTTAGATGGCAAACGAACAGGTTTCTTGCAGTCTTAGATCCACTTTAGCGAAATTATGATGTATTAGAAATGCGACGCGTTGGAAAACCACTATTTTGTACAGTCATGGTGCTTTGCGTCCATTTCATTTTGTTTCACAGTATGTGAGGTGCATATCTGCCTGTTTCTCGTACTTGTACTCTGGTATTATATTTTTGAAATTTACGGACGATGATATCGACATAGTACTTTAAAACGTTGTGCCTTTTTTCTATATTTCATCCAAAAGTTTGTCTAAATAACTTACTGTGCTGCTCATTCTTTTTGCATATGGTTTCATTTGGTTTCCCAATACACAATGGTCCAACACTCACTCCTTAAGTCAATTCCGAATCACTCGAACATCCATGTCTACACCGAAAGTCAAACCTAGAACCACTGAACTGGACAACAGTGCATTATTTTCCTGGTCATCTGGCTTAGAAAGTATGCTGTGTAGGCAGGTATAAACGATGAAGGTATGCAGTGTTTATTAAATGTGTCGGCCATTTTGTTTCAAAATGGTGGCTAGTTGAAATAACGTCGCCACATGCAAATTTGCCATCATAATATCTTTCGAAATACCGAATCAATATGAAGTGTAACTGAGCAAGTGACTTATCTCAAACTTATTATGGATGAGTTAGATGGAAAATTGATCCGCCATTTTGTTTCCATGTAGCAGCCAGTTGAATTCTTTTTTAAATTGCATGTATAAAAGCGTATTTAAGCATGGTTTTCCATAAAATTTGGTGTTAGAGTAGCCTATATGGGGAATTAACTCACATTTATTAATTAATTTTATCCAGCAGTTCACTTCAAAATGGTGGTCACTTTAAATTAGGCGGTAACTTGAATATTTGTCATTTGGATAACATCCGAAATTATGAATTGGTTCGAAAATTTTGAAGACAGTAGCCTTATTTCAGAAATACACTTCATAAGTTTGTTGAACAAAAATAGGCAGCTATTTGTTAATTAAAAGCTCTAAAATGCACAGTAATAGCTTATATGCATATTTCAATTAAATTATTATTGAACTCAATCCGCCATTTGTTTGTAATATGACAGCCACAGAAATCAACGGGGAAGTATGCAAATATTTATGAACCGGGATGAATGAAATTTATAATATATACACACCCCTATCAAAGTCTCAATTATGCTTATTAATCCTCTCGTTCTGACATTATTTTTTTTTAAATAGCGGCCACATAATAAGAAAAAAATAAATAAACTTGCACTCCAAAATGAACTGGAAGATTTTTTTTTTTTTTTTATTCGTATTTGCAATACATAGTGTTATAAACATTCATTTATCTTTAGTACCTTAGTTTTTTATGCAATAAATAAGATTTTATCGATGATTTTATGCATATATAAATTTCTTTTTTTAATCTGATATTCTATTTAAACTAAAAACTTTTTCACACACCATAAAACTAATTAAAACACTACCGGTTTCGAAAGGACGTAGCATTTATTCCTCAGGTGCAAACACGTGTTACTGTCTTGGCGGCAAAAGCAAGATTAAAAAATTTTGAATCTTGCTTTTGCCACCAAGTCAATAGCATCTGAGGAAGAAAGGCTACGTCCTGTTGAAACCAGTAGTTTTTTCATTAGTTTTATGGTATGTGAAGGCGTTTTTAGTTTGAATATTGATTGTACACCAGTTCTTTTATTTATTACAGTCGGTAACAGAAGTGTCCGAACACTAGCAAAAATTCCCATGTAAAAAAAGTACACTTCATACGATTCTGTTAAATAAATCCTTATCGAATCGTGTTCTTAGACTGACTAAGAATAGGATTCGACAAGGATTTATTTAACAAAACCGTAAAAAGTGTACTTTTTTTATATAAGAATTTTTGCTAGTGTTCGGACACTTTTGTTACCGACTGTACATAATCAGATACACTTTCTAACCTTATTACATTTTATCATTATCGATCTTGAAATATTTTTATTGATATTACAACAAGAAAATATTTCATGTACAAATTAGATACTGACTTTTAATTTAAAAAACTAACTATTTGAAGTGTACAGAATACTTACATAATTAATTAAATATAATTTTTCTTTAGCTTAATTTTTCTTTTTCCTTAAGCTTTATATTTGTTTAAATTTAAATTTTTACTTTTTTTTTTAAATAGTTTTTTAACTGTAATTTAAGTTGAGAAGCTGTTTATTTTTGGAAAAGGCTTTCTTAATTAATGACTGTTTCTAAACGAAAATATTCGAGATAGAGTTTCCCGTTTTACAGCCAAACTGACGCATTATTATAATTTATAAGTTATTTGGTATTATTAATATATTAGAAACAAATGTTTAAATAATCTTTAAATAATTTTAAGCGATAAAAGTAGGTAAATTTAAATTTTTTTCTGTATGTATTTTTATTCTGTTAAGTAAAGTACTGATCCTGATTGTAAATAAGCATTTAATATCTGATTTCAGAAAGTTTTTAAATAAATGGGAATAATATCAAAAACAATAAATTTATACGAAAACAATGTTTTTAAGGAAAGTACAAAGAACGAAATGCTAGAAACAGATGTTATTAAGGGGGTCCGGGGCCCATTTTAAAAAAAATTTTTACTAATTAACCCACTGATTTGAAATTTTTTTTGGTAATTAACCATGCAATGACTACACAAAAAAACCACATAAAATTTTTCTCAAACTTTAAAAAAAATTTAAAATTTAAATTTTTTTAAAAAAAGTGAGGTATTTTAAAATCGATATAACTCAAAATATTATAAACGGAATTAAAAAAATTTTTCACGTAGTTGAAGAGAAATATATTATCTTTAATTTGTCTTCGGCATTAAAAAAAATTTTCTTAAAAAAAAAAGATAAAAATTTTTTTTAAAAAAATTGACAAATTTTCAACGTAATTTTTTTTTAAAGTCGCATATTTTCAAAAATAATAATTTTTTTTAAATTTATCGAAGACAAATTAAAGTAAAATATTTGAAAATGCCAAGTTTAAAATTTAAAGGCTCTATCTTTATTGGTTTTTAAGTTATATCAATTTGAAAATGAAAAATGGTGAAAAAACGCATCATGGAGAAAAATGTATTTAAAGTTACAACAACATAATCACTGCTTATAAAATCTTTAAATACCTCTTAGAAACTCCCTGATGCATAAATAACACAATTTAGAACTCTATCCTTTAATTTTAGCTTAATTTTAGCTATTTTTACTATTTTTTTAATGTGCATTTGAATGTTTCCATAGACTCAAATAATGTTTTTCGAACCTGACGAGTCGTTATACGACTTAGCGAAGAATGATTTTTTTAAATTACTAATAAACTTTTTACTAATTAACCCACTGATTTGAAATTTTTTTTGGTAATTAACCATGCAATGACTAAACAAAAAACCACATAAAAATTTTCTCAAACTTTAAAAAAAATTTAAAATTTAAATTTTTTAAAAAAAAGTGAGGTATTTTAAAATTGATATAACTCAAAATATTATAAACGGAATTTAAAATTTTTTTCATGTAGTTGAAGAGAAATATATTATTTTTAATTTGTCTTCGGCATTAAAAAAAATTTTCTTAAAAAAAAAAAAAAAAGATAAAAATTTTTTAACAAAAAATTGACAAATTTTCAACGTAATTTTTTTTAGTCGCATATTTTCAAAAATAATAATTTTTTTTAAATTTACCAAAGACAAATTAAAGTAAAATATTTGAAAATGCCAAGTTTAAAATTTCAAGGCTCTATCTTTATTGGTTTTTGAGTTACAGTCAACTCCCGTTAATCCGCAAATACCTCTAATCCGCAATGGATTTTTTAATGTAAACAAACAAATTTACAGCTAAGATTCTGAACGAACTAGAAACTTTTCTCTTTTTTTAATTCAAATTTTAAATTAATCTTTGCTTTCGGAAATTAATCTGCAAATTAAAATTTTTTAAGGGTTTAAAATTGGGGAGAATTGCATGAGTTTTCTTTCAAAACATTCTATTTCTGAAAAAGAAATTGCATTTTTACACAATTAGCAAGCGAAAGTTTCTGAAAAAAAATTATATATATATATATATATATATATTTCCAGTACTATTACATCAATGTTTAACAAATTTAAAAAGTAATCAATAAGGAATTTCCATTTCTGCACTTGAAATATAGTTTTTTTGTATTTTTTAACCAAATATGTATGCTTATATTTTATTGCTATACATTATTTGAGTATGCCTAAATTATTTAGCTTCATTATAATTGATAAGTTGAGTTAATATTGAAAAAATATTTTATTTTAAAACTTATTAGATATCTTTTCATTTTAATGTCTATTCATATATGATTAAATTAATCATAACTCACTCTAAATTTGGAAAAGAAAAATGTAAACAAAGAAAATAACCTGTAATCCGCAAAATCCTATAATCCGCACCTTTGGACAAAACTTTTGCGGATTAATGAGAGTTGACTGTATATCAATTTGAAAATGAAAAAATGGTGAAAAAACGCATCATGGAAACTAAACCCTTGCTAAATGCATTTATCAACTTTTGATTTTTGAATAGCATGAATGCGAAAATTAAAATTGTTGAAAAGAAGCGGTATAGATAAAAACACATTATAAATGAAAAAACAATATTAATATATGTTTAAATACCTCTTAAAAACCTCCAGATGCATAAGTAACGCCTTCCTTCAGCTTATTTTTTTGGTTGATTGTAATTTTTGCTAATTCAACTTTTTTTCTATAAGATTTAAAAGCTTCTGTTGACTTGAACAACGCCTTTCTAACATGGCGAGTCCTTATGCGTTTCAAGGAAGTTAAGGATGAATTGCCAGGTGATAAATGGCATGTTTTTAAGGCATTTATTGAAGATACCCTCATTCCATAATTGAAATCTGATATGCCCCTAGCTGCAGCAATATCTACTTGAGTTTTAGAAGTGTTAAACACTTTGGGGCAACGACTCCAAATCATGTTGTGCAAAGACTCGTTCCTATTTTGTGTTTCCCCTTTTGCACATTTTTGCAATAATACTTCTGAAGCCAATCTTTGAAAAATTGGCATCATTTTGGCAACAATTTCTTCTCTTAGAGGGGTTTTAACACTGGTTTTGTGTGCTGGAGGCTTTAGCTTCATCGAAATCGCACGATTATAAAAGCACCGTGAATTTTCTCCAGGAGGACAGGTCGAATGCTTCGGCTTTTTATCTGTTGAACTGCAGTGCTGTAAGATGGCATAAATATCTTTTTTCATGGCAATTATGTTGCCTTTATTGCGTACTATCGAGTTACGATAATAGCGCGTAATTTTTTTTATTGTGCTTTCTGACAAGCTTCCATGTTTTTTCCCTCCGAGTGTAACACCCTTTGCTTTCTCAACCTCAACAAGTTTACGCAGTGCAGCTCCCATTCTTTTGCCAACATGATTTATGCATTCTGTTTTAGTAATGAGAGTTTCTTTTCCGTATACATTCAAATCTTGCAGGTCTTTGAAAGTTTTCGAATCGCCATCTGCTATTAATTCTGTGTAGCGGAACCCAAGACTTTCGGAACGAAGCCACATCCGTTTTGCCATCTCGCTTTCCATTCCACCAGATGTTCCGTCGTAATTTTTATCACAAATTCGAGCATGTCCTTCATACCATATATGAAATTCCGGAGACTCTTTTCCAAAACTTTTTGCTGCCTGGATACAGTGGTAGCAGATTTTAGATAAAACTTCATAATCAATTACAAAACCAGAGAGGACATCAATCACACAACCAACTGCATAATTTGAAGTATGGCCGCGCTTATGCCATGTTGCATCATAGCTGACTGCAATATCTGAAATACATGTACTATTCGAACCAAGGTGAAATTGTTTTACTTTTTCTCGAATGCTTTTTAACTGTTCACATGTACTTTTTACGGTTGAAGAATGCAAATATTTTAAATGTTTAGTAAAAACTTTTGAATCCATACACGGTAAGTTCATGTTATAAGTTAACTTTTCTAATGCTGCGTGTCCTTTCCCCATCTCTGTAACTGCAACTACAGCTCTGCGGTTAATATCAAAAGAATTTTCGTTTCCTGAAACTTTATCTGAAGAACAAAATAAGAACTCAAAACTGCAATTTTTGCAAATAACTTTGAGATTTTGAGCAAATCCATTGCATTTACCAACCTGTGGAATTAATGTTAGTTGATAACATTTTTGACAACAGCACTTTGATATTACTGATTGAAAAATAGCTTGTTTTATGATGATGTAATTTTCTTCCTGACCTTCCAAGTTATTTTTTACAGGCGAGGGCATTTTTCTTCCATCTAAACGCTTTATTATTTCCAGATTTACTTTTTCAGGGGATGAAACTGAGGGATTGCTTCTCTTTTTTTTCATTGCTTCAGACTTCTGAAGAGCAGATTTTCGTTTCCTGCCCATATTACAAATGTTCTTTCAAAATTTCTCAAGAAAAAAAGATATAAAAACTTAAAATACACTCCGAATTAATTTCGAAATAAGTACAAAATTCCTTACTCTTGTAAACAAAGCATTATCAATATATTTGTATCGTATTCATATCATATCAAAACGAAATATAACTTTTGAACAAGCCAGAATCACAATAATCAAGCAATCACTTTAAAATAATAATAAATCAATGTAAAAAAGTGTATAATCAATAGTAATAAATCATGTCAATGGTAAAAAAAATATTTCAAAGTAAAAATCATTACGATAATCAAATCCCAGCACGTTGTAAACAAACCCACGCCGGCACTAAACTACGAAGTTATTTCACTTCACTTCTTCTCAAAGTAGAAGTAGAAGTGTATAAATTTAAAATATAAACATATGAAATTAATCAGCGTTCAATTTAATTAATAATTGAAATATATTTCTCGAAAAAATGCGGTTAAAAATGTTTGTTTATGTTTAGCGCGGCGTTTGTTTTCAAACAGAAGGTGGGTGTTACCATAGCAACAGCTCTTTGAAACTGGAGTTGGAAAAACAGCTCAAAGCAAAATAATTATATCTTCCGTTCTAATGAAGATAGAAACATGATCTAAACGGCATTTTAAGCAGAAAAGATCATAGAATTTTTTAATAAAAAAAAAAAAATCGAATTTTTGAAGATTTTTGAGCCCTGGACCCCCTTAATAATTAGAAGACGCGGGAAAAAAGGAAAAAAAATGAAAAGAAAAGAATTAATTTCAAATTGAAGTAAATAAATTTACGTAAGTATCCTCATATTTATGTTTTTACGTGTTTTGACTTAACTGCCCTCTTTATACTTACCTCCCCGGAAGCATAAGCAAATGTTATTCTATGAGAAATTATCTTTATTTATAACTCATTAACGAATACATATTTTTAAATTTTGTTTTCACATTCAGAAAATTCCCAACTATTATACTGACGGACATTTTTTAAAAACGGATTTTTTCAATTTTAAATATCTTATTTTGAAACTCAAAAAAGAAAAATGTCACATATTAGAAATTCGTTTTTTACATCTTCAAAATAAAATATTTAAAATGAAAAAAAAAAAAAAAAAAAAAAAAAAATCCATAAAAAAAAAAAAAAAAAAAAAAAAAAGTCAATCAGTTTAACAGTTGTGAATTTTCTGAATGTGAAAACAGAATTCAAAAATATGCATTAGTTAATGAGTTATAAGAAAAGAAAATTTTCCATAGAATAACAGTGACCTGAACTTCCGGCGACGGTAAGTGAAGCCCTTATGAATATGACTTTCTTATTTTCCCTTATATCAAACCTGAAACTTTAATAAAGTTACATTCAATTTGTAGTTCCAAACAAGAAAAATTACAGTATTTATATAACAAAAGATATTACAGAGGATACAAAACTATAAAAAGGTATTTTTACAGCTGTATTATTAGTGCCCCAAAATGTGAATTTTCTACATTTCAAAGCATCCAGCCAAACTTTAGTTTGTAATATGGGATATATTGTTATAAGAAACATTTATTAACCTGTGTATTTTTTAAATACCGTTTTGCATATTCAGAAAATTTACAACCGTCATATTATTTTTGGTTTTCTAAAAATTAATTTTTACTTATGTCTCTTTTTAATTTAGTTTTAAAAGTAAAAAGTAAGAGAGAAATTAAGTGCAATCTTGTGCTCTAAAGTTAATAAAAGAAATTTTAAATATTAAAATAATAAGAATTTGGGAATAAAAAAGTAATAAAGAGTAAGTTTTCCGAATAAGCAAAAGCAGTTTAAAATAGTATGGTGTGTTCATCACAAATCTTTCTTCTGAGTTTTCCTGTAAAAATTGTCTCTGCATACAAATAATTTCATCATCATTATGTCCAACACGTTTGAAGCCTATAAGCCTGTTCCGGCCTAAATCCATCTTTTACGTGGCATTCCTCTATCTCTTCTTCCCTTGGCCTAAATTTAAGAGCTGCCATTGGTGTACGGTCATTTGGCATTCGTTCCAAATGTTATCTCCTCTTATTTCTATAGTTTATTATAGTATGTATTATTGGCTTAATTTTTAGTTCTTTCCTGATGTCATCATTTAGTATTTTATCCATTATAGAACAACCTTTCACACGCCTTAGATATCTCATCTCTGAAGGTCGTATTTCTCTTTCATCGCTGTTTTTGAGCTTCCATGTCTCGCTTCCATATAGAATAGTTGGTATCTCCATTGTCTCTTGAAAAAAATTATTCTGGTATATTTTTTTGTATTTCTTAATATTCTTTTTATAGTCCAGCAGATTTATTGGAACTTATTTAGCTTGTTTTGCATATCATTGTTGTAATTATAAGATATGTCACATCCTAGATAATTAAAATGTGAAATTTGTTCATCTGGTTTACTTTCTAAGATAATCTTTCTTCTTATAGGTTATTTACCTTCAAAAGCCCTCACCTTCGTTTTACGCAAATAATTTATTAAAATAAATTTAGATGTTAAATGAAGGAGATATTTTTTAAATGGAAGTATAAGATTAAATGTCCAAAAAAAGTCGATCTTATGTTCTACTCAAGATAGTTAAAAATTGGGGAATTTTTTAGCTATCTTTGTATCTTTAGTAATCTTTCAGTTATCTTATTCAACCACGTAGCTATCGTGGTTGAATGGGACAAAATTCCCAATCTTTGCTCGAAAACCTGATTAATTCAATAAAAAACCGAGTATACCCATCGCGCATTAAAATGTAGAAAACAAGATAAAAAAGAGCTCAAAGCCCATAGAAAAGCATGAGATGAAAACAAAAAAACTCACATTGTAAAGTTTTTTTTTTTCTTTTTCTTAAAGGCTAACACCAGAAGTAATAAAAGGACAAAATTGACAAAAAAAAAGACATCGAGGAGCGAGAATGGGTGGATTGGGGCATTAAATCTATCATCGAGGGTTTAAATATAATGTTAAAATCTGTTTATTAATAAATATTTATCATATTTCCCAACACAGTTTACCCATATTCACATAAATAAATATCACAACTAATTAAATTTCTTTAAATTTCAGAAGATATAAAGAGAGACATATCTGCATAAAAAATAATAATAATAATAATAATAATAATAATGATGATGATGTTCTTTAATGACAGTTAATTAAACACATTTTCGTTAATTTGCCCCTTTAATTTCTAAGTATAGAATCTCTTATTATATATATTTAAAAATGTATATTTCCATGTTATTAACCAAATTAATTAAAATTAAATGAAATGCTCAATCTCGCTTTAAATTTATCTCCCTAAAATCTTAATTAAAATATTTACTTGAGTGGTATTTTAAGATTAGTAGAAACATTTATGGAATCTTTAATGATTTGATAAAAGATTGTTTTAATTTAAAATTAAAACTGGTTTTTATAGTTATATATCATGCATCACAGGTTTCACATCTAAATAATTTGTATATATATATATATATATATTTTCTTGAATCAAAATTTGATTATTATGGAAAAGATAAATTTTATTTAAATATCATGATGTTATCTTAATCATTTTTATAAAAAAAAAAAAAAAAAATGTGATATATTCTCGCTGCACCTTGCATGTTTAGAATATTTGATTGATATTAGTAAAACGTTAGTTACCTCCCTAAAGAACTTTTCTGTGCTCTTAGAGGTACTTTAAATGAATGGACTTATTATTATTCTTTTTTATAAAGTAAAATTCAGTAAATACTTCCAGTTATATTCTTTTGTTGCAAAATAGAAGAATTTCATTAAATAGTATTCAAAAACGAGACAGCTAAATGCCCTCACATTTATACAGGCTCCGTCAAAAGTTGCATTCCCCCCCTCCCCCCTCATCTCCTATCTCGGAAATGTGTCAGAATTTTGAAAAAAATCGAAACATAGGTTCTATGAATTCGAAGAGGACCTCTTTTAGTGAAAAAGAAAAAAAAAAATGTTGTGCCCGGGAACGCGAGTTGACCCTTAGAAAAGCCGTTAGGGAGGGCAACTTTAAGATTTCAAATAGGTAGGTACGTCTTGTGATACATCCATAGAAACCTCTCTTCACGACAATGAATTGGTTATAAATAATTTTGCCTAAAACACGAAATAAGTCCCACACGTACCTGCTATCTCGGAAATGCGTCATAATTTAGAAAATAGCGATACACGTGTTCATCCGAGAGAGTGGGGAGGGGTAGTGTAGGAAGGAGGAAGGGCTAGGGAGGGAGACTTTAAAATATCAAAATGGAAGGTATATCTTGTGATACATCCCCGGAAATCTTTTTTCAAGAAAAATAAATTGATATAAATGGTTTGTCTTTTGATGATTAGTAAAAAAGATACATAAGAAAAAAAATTGCGTTTCAAATTTCAAGAACTCATGTATTTATATTAACAATTATCGCATGGAAAATCTATTTACATCAAGTTCATTTTTTTGAAGAGTTGTTTCGAGGAAGCTACCACAAGACACATATTTCTATTTAAACTGTAAAATTGCTCTCCTTTTCGGCCTCCCTAACCTCTTACCCCTCCCCCCTGGTCTAAAATATTTTCACCAAAAAATGTCCCCCTCAGATTCATTCAACATGTCTTACCACATTTTTCAAATTCTGACGCATTTTTGAGATAGTAGGGGGCATGGAACTTTTGGTAGATCATTTACAATTGCCTTTTTTTTTTTTTTACTTTCTTCTATATGTAATATAGAGAAAGTATTGGATTCGTGAAAATTTTCGACCTCCGTTTTTTGATGGATTTACATGTTTTGGGATCTCCAGAACACGAATTAATAGTTTTTAGAAAATGTCTGTCTGGCTGGCTGTCTGTATCACTTTTCTGTGGACGCTGTATCTCACGAACCAATGAATGAAATTTAACCAAACTTGGTATTTAGTTGCACCCTGACATAAACTGGTGCTGATTAGATTTGGGGATTAATAGCTCAACAGGTGGCGCTGTGATCGCATTTTATGCAAACTTTTAACATGGCAGTATAGGAAAAAATTTGGTATAAATGGGCATAATGAAAGTTATTTTAAAGTTGTGGTTGTAAAATTAATATGAATTATTGATAATAGTACTAGTTAACTAGGAAAAAGATTTTTGTGAATGTGGGGGCATCGGTTCCCCCCCCCCCCTGGGGAGGAAGTACGCCCCGGGGAAGTAAATTTTCAAGATGGGTATCTTTCGAAATGTCTCGTTGATAATAGTAATAGTTAACTAGGCAAAAAAAATTGTGCATGTGGGGGCATCGGTTCCCTCACCACCGCGGGGTGCAAAGTTTCAAGATGGGTATCTTTCGTAAGGTCTCGTCACCTTTAAAACGAATGGTTGAACCATAAATCTGTGATAATTTAAAACAAAGTTATCGATTTTTTTTTACTTTTAACGAAAAAAAACTTAGAAAAGAAATCGTATATATATATATATATATTAGCTAAATTTAACCAAACTTGGTATTTAGTTGGTCCCCGACATAAACTGGTGCTGATTACATTTGGGGATCAATAGCTCATCAGGTGGAGCTGTGATCGCATTTTTTCTAAATTTTTAACATGGCAGTATATGACAAAATTTCGTATAAATGTGCATAATAAGAGTTATTTTAAACTTGTGATTGTAAAATTAATATGAATTATTGATAATAGTAATAGTTAACTAGGAAAAAAATTCTGTGCCTGTGGGGGCATCGGTTTCCCACCCTGGGGGGAAGTACCCCCCTGGGGGGTAAATTTTCACAATGGGTATCTATCGGAAGATCTCGTTGATAATAGTAGCAGTTAACTAGGGAAAAAAAATTGTGCATGTGGGGGCATCGCTTCCTCCCCTGGGGGGAAAATTGCCCCCGGGGGAGGTAAATTTTCAAGATGGGTATCTTTCGAAAGATCTCGTCAATACCTTTAAAACGAATGGTTGAACTATAAATCTGTGATAATTTAAAACAAAGTTATTGATTTTTTTTTTACTTTTAACAAAAAAAAAAAAAAAAAAACTGAAAAAAAGATCGTTTTTTTTTTTTTTTTTTTTTTTTTTTTTTAATTGTTACTGATTGAATATGTATAGGAAAATATAGAAAAAGTCTTGTGGTAGCCACAACATACTAGTTTTTTTTTTTTTTTTTTTTTTTTTTTTTTTTAAGCTAAAGAAAAATTATACATATTTAATTATGTTACTATTATGTACACGTCAAATAGTTAGTTTATTACATTAAAAGTCAGTATCCGTTTTGTACATAAAGTATAGCCTTTTTCCTTGAGCTGCCGGAACTAATTTGAAATATATATGCCTAATATTATGTACTAGTATCGCCCAGTGGTCGAAACTCGACCATTTTTTTTCAAACCGAGGCAAAGCAAAGTTATTGCCTTGTCCTAAACGGAATGCAATTGCAACAAAGCTGCGGCAATTGTTTTCCGATGTTCACTCTAAATGAATCAGCAGAGTTTTACTTAATATAACTATTTCTCTCTGTAGATGTTAGCCTTTCCTGAAATGAGAGAAAATCGCAACGTGAAAACGCCCCTTGTTGTGTGATACAGCCCAGAAGCTAATAGGTACCATGTCAAACCAAGGTCCAACCAAGTATCAAATTCTGTTAAATTAATTCGATTGGTTCATAAAGTACAGTGTTTAAAAAAAAAAAAAAAAAAAAAAAGATATTTTTCAAAAATGGTCGAATTGAGTTCGAGAAATTTCAAAACGTGTAACTTTATCGAAAACCGAAAATCTAAAACTTTTCTGAATCTTAGATTTTCTACTTATATATGCAGAGGAAAGAATAATAAATCCACTTTTTAAAAAATAAAAATAAGTAGTCAATTTCACTTAATTAAAATGCAAGGAAATCTCAAAACGTGTAAATTCATTGAAAACCGGAAATCAACGGTTTTTATGTATCTTCTACTTGCTTCTTCTACCCACAAAAGCTAGCAATAAAGACACTTTTTTAAAAAAATAAGTAGCCAATTTCAGTTAATTGAAACGTAAAGAAAGCTCAAAACATGTAAATTCAGCAAAAAACGGAAATCGGAATTTTTTCGGTATCGTTTACTTATACATGCAGCAGTTAGTAACAAATCCATTTTCCTTTTATTTAGTATATAGTTGAATATTTATTGTTTAAATATCACCCTTTGAAATTAAATGTTTATGTTTACATTCGAAACTGGAAGTTTGCTATTTTTTTTTCTGGAGTTTTGTGATTTTAAATTAAAATTTTATCAATTTTACAGAAAAATAACTCAATCAAACACATGTAGACAGTAACTTATATATAACTATACCCAAATATCGGAATTAAAATCGGCAGATAATTCCCGTTATTTTTAAATATTTTTTTACAAAAAATCCAATGGACAATCAATGGACGAAAAGAGAAAATCTTTTTCATGGCTCCATGGACAGGCAGTGACGTCATCACTTCGCTTGCGTATAGTGATGCTACATTATACAAATTACTGTGTCTATTGTTTTATTTGAGCTTTATGAAATTGCCAGACTTAACAACTTTCTACTTTTAGGTATTCAGGACTACTTTTAGGAAATCAAAAGTTTTTATGTATCTTCTACTTGCTTCTTCTACCCACAAAAGCTAGCAATAAAGACACTTTTTTAAAAAATAAGTTGCCAATTTCAGTTAATTAAAACTTAAAGAAAGCTCAGAACATGTAAATTCAGCAAAAAACGGAAATCGGAATTTTTTCCGTATCGTCTACTTATACATGCAGCAGTTAGTAACAAATCCATTTTCCTTTTATTTAGTATATTAGTTAAATATTTATTGTTTAAATATCACCCTTTGAAATGAAATGTTTATGTTTACATTCGAAACTGGAAGTTTGCCTTTTTTTTTTTTTTTCTGGAGTTTTGTGATTTTAAATTAAAATTTTATCAAATTTACAAAAAAAAATAACTTAATCAAACACATGTAGACAATAACTTATATATAACTATACGCAAATATCGGAATTAAAATCGGCAGATAATTTCCGTTATTTTTTAATAATTTTTTACAAAAAATCCAATGAACGATTAACATAGAAAATCTTTTTTATGGCTCCATGGACAGACAGTGACGTCATCACTTCACTTGCGTATAGTGATGCTACATTATACAAATTACTGTGTCTATGGTTTTATTTGAGCTTTATGAAATTGCAAAATTTAACAACTTTCTACTTTTAGGTATTTTTTAATGTAAAGGAATACGTGTATAAAACGGAAAAATGGGGAAAATGCATAAAAAATAAATGTATTTTTAAATACCTTCTTGACATCGTAAGAAAATAATATTTGTATTCGCACTTTCCGGCTAACCATACCTTTCGAATGATACCATTTTCAACTTTCTACTCCCATAATTAATATGTTAAAAAGGGACTACAAAATTTATGCTTGCCTATTAATATATAGATATACAGGGTGACCCATAAGTCCTTAGATATTTTAAAAATTCAAAACTATTGAAATAAATGATATAATTGAACGCGGTTTTCGAAAAAAATATTTCTCGTGAAAGCGGATTTATTTTGGTAAAGAAAAAGAATATAGTTAAATTTTTTGTTGACGATAGTTAGACAAAAAGTTAAATTTTTCGCACGAATGTAAAACAAAAATATGCAAATGAAAGTCCTGTGAATTGCACAATTTTTCGAAAAGAACAGTTTATTTCTTTTTTTGCCTGCTACTTGTGCAGGCAAGTGTTTTAATTACGATGATGATTTTGTGAATAATACGCTATTGGTGAAGATGTTTTCCCTCAGGTAAAAACCGCTGAATGACGCCGCAGTTAGCAGGGTTTATAAGTTGATTGCAAACTGTAATTTGTGGTGACGACGGACAAATAGAATAGGATTATATGCCTCTGAACATTGGCATACGATTAAATATAGTTCTTTATGAAAATGTGTGATCTAGTCACGCATAGAGCCCTTTATCAACAAACAGCTTAAGTATTATATTTTCTTAACCAAAAAAGAAAAATCCGCTTTACGAAAGTGATTTTTTTGCAAACCGTGATCAGTTCCATCAAATCATTGAATAGTTATGAGTTTTTAAAATGTCTACAGACTTATGGGATACCCTATATATATATATATATATATATATATATGTGTGTGTGTGTGTGTGTGTGTGTGTATGTGTGTAATACCTGTATAGGTAATGTGCTATGAAGTGCGGGGTTCAGTAGTTACATTTTAGTTTTTACACTGTTGAAACTGAAGGTTGCATACCACTCCGGGTTGAAAGGCGGAACCATTTTAAATACTAGGTTGCAAATGATGCTTAGAAATGTTGATAAGGTGCCCATTGGCTTCTCAGTGGATGATTAAATCTAATTAGTATGTCGTAGAGTTCTTATTGGTAAAAATATAGCAACCTACAGGGTTTAAGATAGGAGCGCATATTTAAATTAAAGTGATTATTTTATGATAAGAAAAAGTCTGTTACATCTTCTCCCACCAATCCAATTATATCTCACTTGATATAATAGCAAACAGAAAAAAAAAATATTTTGTATGGATAAGTGTTACGGATTTACAACATAAACATAAAATTATAAGAACAATCAACTTGGTGAGAATAACTTCCAGTTCAAAGAGGACAATAAACTTAAGTCTTGTTTTCTAAACATGATAGTGAAATAATTATTAATATGCAAAAATATTCATAATTTCTGAAATTAGTTAATACAAAGTTTTCGATTCTTCAACTCAAATCAAAGAAAAAAAATTGCTTCTGTTTTGATCTTATTAGCTCTTATTGGCAGTATTTACAGATAAAACAGAAAACTATATTATGATTTATGCTGCACTGGTTTACAATAGACAAAAAAAAATATGTTATTTAAAATGTATTTTTAATTTATTTATTTATTAATCCTTGTACTAGGATTTTGTTTGTATTTTCTAAAACAAATATGAAGCACCAAATAGAAATAAATCTATAGTCAATAAAAGCGATTCACGATCGTTCTTTTAAAACTATAGGAGAATATATTAACTTCAGTTACCCCTTAACTGCCCCGGCGTATATATGCGTTTTTCTCAAGTATGTTCCGTTGTATTGCACTGCTACCGTGACACTACTGACACGGTTTGACGATGCAATAAAATAAGCTTGAAAGTGATCTAGACAGTGCTTTTGAAATATTTAAACATTTCAGAGTTGAAAAAGAACAGTGACACTTTGAAGCGAATCTCTTAAATGTCTGTCACTAAGTAAGTGGCTAATTTTTGATAATTACAAATACATACATTGTATAATATATTACTTCATAATCAATATTACATTTGATTGTCAATTTTAATTTTTAATTTGTTATTACAAAAAAAAAAAAAAAAAAAAAAAAAAAAAAAGTGCATGATTTTTATTTCACCCGTCACGTAACATTTAAAACAAGCAAAATTTATTTGAAACTTGTGTTTTCTTAATTTACTAATTCCATTTAAATATCAGAAAACAATTAGATGTATATCACTGAGAATTTCACTAAGATTATAACAAATATAGTTCGGGTCATATGACAATAATATGCATGAACTAAGTCATGTCACAAAACTGTAAATGCATCAAAATGTGACAACCATCGTAAAATTAAAAAAAAAAAAAAAAAGTTGAGAAAAAATAAATATTATAAATGTTATCCTATCGCTCTCGAGTAAAATGCAAGAAGCTAGATATAAGAAGCTTAATATAGTTTTATTATTTTTTATTATTTAAATATTTCTTCATTTATTGCTGACAGCACCTTAAATTAATTCTAAACATCACATTTGTTATTAGGGATAGATCGTTATATACTTTTTAGATCTCGTAGTTGTAAAATTATAAAATATGTTCTATCCTGGGTGTCCTATAAATAACGCCTAAACTCTGTGCAGCCAAATTCCTCGTTGGTAATACATAGAAATTGTCTAAAGAATTGTACGTGTACGATCCATAGTTTACTAGAAAAATACGAAAAACAAAGTATGACATCACAGCCTGTGCAAGGGGAAAACACAGTATTGTACACATTAACAACAGTATTTGCATATCTTTGATGTTCACAGCGGTCATTCTGAATGTCTTCCTTTATACACATTTGGAAAATTGCCGTTGGTGTGTCAAATAAAGTGTTTATTCCTTTCACCGCCTGTGACGTCATACTTTGTTTTTCGTATTTTTCTGGTAAACAATGGATCGTACAGATGCAGATCTTTGGACATTTTTTATGCACTCCCAACGAGTAATCTGACTGTGCAGAGTTTGGACGCTATTTATGGGACACCCTGTATATTTTAAAACAGTTTTCAATTATTATTGTTATTATTATTATTATTTAGTGACAGAATGAAAACTGAAGTAAGGAAAAAAATAATTTGAAAAACTTTAATAACAGTTTTAATAATTTTGTTGTATATATCATTGATCAATTAAATTTCAGTTCTTCAGTGCATAGAATCATGCGGTTTTGAATACATTTGATTAGTAACTATCGGAAATCTTTATATCCATATTGGTGAATAACGAACATATGGCATGGCCAATAGTTTTCATGAATTATTATTTGTTATATATAAATATGTGTATGTATTATTTTGAAACCTTCCAATGAAATTTCATCTACTAAATTTCCATAACTTGTACAAAATTTGACATTTTATATTTTAAAGAAGAATATATTTTAAGTAAACATATATATTTGAGTTTCACAATAAAGTTATATATACATATATATGTATATATACACTACCTTGGGTTCTAAAAAATGTGTTTAAGTTTATAATTATAATTAAAATAATTATACACATTCAAAAATTTGTATAATTTTTTAATGTAACATATTTAAAAATATATATAAACATTGTTGATTATTTTAGAAGCTATTATAATATTTTAATTTTTATCATTTAGTATTTTATTTTTTATCATTTAATATTTTAATTTGCTTAGATGAAAGTAAATATTGAATATTTTTTTTTCGTTAATATTTTATTCATAATGGAAGTTAAATATTTATTATTCTAATTAAATAAATGTAAATAAAATAAATATTAGCGTAGGTAAAAAGTTTTTTTTTTTTTTTTAAAGAAATATTAGAGTTTTATGCTAAGTATGCATATAAATTATTTTTCGTTATAGGTACATACTGCGCCTTTCATTATAGATAGTTGCCTTAAGCACATTAACATAATTCAGAATATGCTATAAAAATTTCAATATAAATTTATAAATAGATTTAATGAAATTTTCGATTTCTTCGAGTTTTTTTATTTAAAAAGCATTTAAGCCTATATATCTAATTATTAGAATAATTATCTCTCATCAGACAATACATAAACAAACACTTAATCATATTTTATATTACAAAGTAATTTGAGAAAACTTAATGACTTTTATAGAGAATTTGACTGTTACTTGTTTATTTTCAAAAGTTATTTTGAGAAAATGAGTCTCACCTCTATTGAAAATAATGGATAATTATATAATTATTTAATTCACTGTTTATTTTGACATTCTAATTTAGATTTTAAATTTCTTTTTTAATGAATATTTTATCATGTGCAAGATAATTGATGTCGGTCAGTTATATTGTGTACTTGATAAAATTCTGTATAATTAACACCTCACATCTCAGATTAAAATTATAAAACGATCGATGTAGCTCTTCTTCATTTGCAGTTTAGAGCCTTATCCCAGGTAACACATAACGTTGTTATATCGTTGCAAATAAGTCTGAACAGTGAAATATTGGTTACGTTATTATACGTCCGTTGAAAAATAGTTTTTATTTCGCAATATTCTCACTGAACAATTTGGAATATTTATTCAGTAATAAAGAAAACCTATAATAAACGTTGTTTTATTGTTGTACTTTTTCTGTTATTTTTTCGACGTTTTAAAATAGGTATTTTATTAGTTTTTGTTTTCCTTTTTGATTCTAATAAAAAATAGTTTTTTCAACGAATTAATAGGTACTTTTTTATAAGTCATTATTTCCGTCAAATGACGTTGAATCTCTTCAACTTGATATCGATACACGATTGTGAATTAGGCAGGATGCATACGCATGCGTATTATAAATTTTCTTTAGAGTTTTAGAAGATGGTGTGCTGCTACATAACTTCTTACATGATAAGAAGGGGAGCTTTCGGCAAAGTATATTAACTAGTGGTAGATGTCCTTTGGCTTTCGAAAACCGTAACTAACACAGAAGTTCATATTCTACGCTTTCTCCCGTTCTACAATGCGAAATCGCCAAGTATATTGTGGCAAACCTTAAAAGCGTCTTACGAGTTCGAAGCAGTGATGCCAGATTGGGGATTTTGTCCCCATTTTGGGGATTTTTGAGGCTTCTGGGGACAATTTTGGGGACCAAATGTTTGTGGGGACATTTTTGGGGAATTCTAAAATTTTTGGGGACAAATCTGGGGGGTTCTTCAACTTTCTGTCAATGTTGGCAACGTAATGATTTATCCCTACGACTAGAGACTTTCGATAGGTTTATTTTTATTTGGGGATTTTTTTCAAAAATTGCCTTCATTTGGGGAAAAATTTGAGCTTAAATCATAAAAAAAATCTGCTTGATATTTTTTTTGAAAAAAAATTTATTTTCCCTTTTTAGTAAAAATTAAGTTGGGGATCGACAAAAAACCCCTGGTTTGGGGAAATTTGAAGACCTGGTTGGGGAAATAATTTTCGACCATCTGGCATCACTGGTTCGACGCGTGCCATTTTGAAAGTGAATGTGAACTTGTGAAAACGCATGAAGTTATCAAGTGGTGTGGAAGTTTTATGTGAAACAATGATTAATTAAACGCAACTTAAAAGTTTTGCATTGAAATAATAGTGAAAGTTAAATGGCATTTTACATAACTAACTGCAAAAGGACTTGCAAGCTGGTATAATAGCCTTAAAAATCCAAAGTTATAATTATTCTTTGGTTTTGGGCTTGTTTACTTGCTAGCATAATATTACTTCTGATGCGTTCTCGTCTATTTATCGTCTACTTATTTAAACAAGATTTTTCAAGTAATGAAGTGAGTGTTTCTTTTTTCCTTCTTTAATTTTATGTTTGAATTCTTATCTTAAATTTTTAGGGGTCGGTCTAACTTTAAATATTATACTCTTTTTTAAAACTGTACTTTTTTTTAAATTTTCCTTTTTCATATTTACTGAAAAAATATATCTATATATAATGTAACACTACTATTGTTTTAATGAACGGAGTATATGCAGTAAATTTATATTATTAAAAACAGATCTTATGTATACTAAAGTTATACTTTTTGTAAACTTGTTTTCTACGAATTTAAATTTTGTGAAGGGAGTAAAACTGACATTCACAATTTCGGCTTAGATTTATTTTATTTTATTATTAATAATAAAATTATTACATTTTTGATTTTCTTTTAATTGCAGATTTTAATTTTTGTTTACATTAATTAACATTCCAAATTTCCCCTTTTATTTATTTATTTTATTTAATTTTTATAAAATTATTACCTTTTTGATTTTCGTTTTATTGCAAACTGTAATTTTTGTTTACATAAATTAACGTTCCCATTTTCTGCTTTGATTTTATTTATTCTATTATTATTAATAAAATTATTACATTTTTTGTCTTTTAACTGCAAATTTTAATTTTTGTTTGCAATAATTAACACTGCCAATTTCCGCTTAGATTTATTTATTTTTTTATTATAATCACTAATTATTATAATTTTGATTATCCTTTAATTTCAAATAAATACTCTTAGCTAATAAATAGACAATCACAGGGATCTAAATGTTGATTTATGGAAATTTTAAATATTCGATTTTTTTATCTTTATATTTTTTTATCTTTATTTTTAATACAATTTTAAAACATATATAATTAGTAAAGTGTTTTTTTTTTTTTTTTTTTTTTTTGAATCTATGAATGTTATCTATGAACTGTTTTCCACATAGATACATCTCAGCATCTGTTGATTAAAATTACACCAAACTCCATAAACAATTGATTAAGAAAATTAGTATGTTCTATCTAAAAGCGCCACTTGCAGTTATTTAACATGCACTAAAGTTTTATATAGCTTCTCAGAATAAATGTTTTATATACAGAATTTGCATATACAGTACTTTAATTAACAGATGTTGAGATGTCATGTAAAAATCTCTGAAAGTGAGTAATGAGAGCATCGCCTGTCGGCTGATACACACTCTTATCTGATTCAGCATTCGTTTTTATAATGGTTGTTTCGCATATCAAATTTAGTGCAGTTGTATGTGCTATGAAATTTAGCTTTCCTCGAAAAACGGAAGTTGAAAATTTTTACGAATCTAATATTTTCGTACATTGAGTATTAAAAAAGTAATAAAATTAATTAAAAAAAAGTCTAAAAATTAAGTAAAAAAGAATGTTCCTTTTTTTTTTTTTTTTTTTTTTTTTTTTTTTAAACAAGGGATTTTTTTTTTCTTATTATTAGCAATATTTTAGAAACAAAAATTCAATGGATATATGGAGATAGCTATTTTTCTTGGGTTTTAACGTTTATAAGACATAAGAAAAGCCGTTGAAAACTGATATAAAAAGCACGACAGTATTGCGATTCTGAACAACCATTTTACAACTGTTCTTTTTAGGTTATAAAAAAAACGACAGTATTGCGATTTCGTACAACCCTTTTACAACGGTTTTTCTTTTTTTTTAACGTTGTAAAATGTATTAAAACAACCGTTGAAAGATGAGGAAATCAACGAGACATATTTTTATCCTATTAACATTACGGAAAAACGATAATTCAACGGAATGCATTGCCGTTTGTTCAACGTTGAAAATACCATACTGTGCTACCTGGGATGTTAATATGAAAAATCACTTTATACAGGATGTTTCAAAACTCATAGGCAAAAATTTAAGGGGTGGTAGAAAACATCTAAACAAGCCATTTTCACCATACAGTGCATGGGCGGAGAGTAAGCGGTGACCGCTAGAGGGCGCTGTAATGTAAAGTATAAAGCACCCGTTTTCTTACACATCGTCATTTCTACCGTTGATTTCAGCAGGCATGGCGACATACAGTAATCAGGAAAAGGCGGACATGCATTTTATGTATGGTCTGGCGAATGGGAATGCTCTGGAAGCCATAAGACTGTACAGGCAGCCTTTCCCGATAAGACACGTGCCAGACCGAAAAATACCACAACAGTCTTGTGGCTTCCAGAGCATTCCAACTCGCCAGATCATACTAAAAATGCATGTCTGTCTTTTCCTGATTACTGTATGTCGCCATTCTTACTGAAATTCACGGTAGAAATGACAATGTGTAAGAAAACACGTGCTTTATATTTTCCATCGCAGCACTTTCTAGCGGCCACCGCTAGCTTGCTCTCGCCCATGCATTGTATGGTGAAAAAGGTTTGTTTAGATGTTTTCTACGTAAATTTTTGCCCATGAGTTTTTAAACACCCTGTATGCAGGTTGGATAATATTGTTATATTAAGTTATTTTAAAGAAAATGAAATACAAAGGTAAGTAGATGTTTTCATATTCATCAGTAAATTCTGACCTTATAATGTCATTAATCTATTGCGTTATGCACTACTATCCACACTGTAAAAAAAATGCAGCCCAAATACAGAAATTCTCTGTAATTTCAGAAAAAAAGTCGTAAAATACGTTTTGTCTACGTAATTTTTTCGTAATTTACGCCTTTTTTTCTGAAATTACAGAGAATTTCTGTATTTGGGCTGCATTTTTTTTACAGTGCATCTGCTACCGCTGATAAAAACAGGTAAATTACTAGAAGTACAAATAAATAATTTTAATTGACAAAATTATATGGGCAACTAATAATCTAGAAATTTCGTTGTAGCAATAAAAATTGAGACAGATTGTTGATTTTAACACAGTTATCAACATTTAATTTTTAAATCAGGTTTAGATGATGCTTCTATTTTTTTTTAATTATTTCTTTTATATATTGTTTTGTATTAGAAATGCAGCATGCATAGATGGCTTCAACAGTATTATACTTGTAATTAAATATAATTTAGTAATTTTTAAACGTATATTAAATTATTCTGTACTCGCTCTCACAGCATTTGAAAATTGTCTCTTTATGTAAATATATGACAAATTTAAACACAATTTTTTAAATTAAATAATTACTTATTTTAAACCACAAAGTGAATCTCATTAGTAAAAATTTTTAAGGGTATGTTTTTATACAGATTTAGAAAGAAAAAAAAAATATATATTAACATACAATTTTAAATTAAAATATGCTTATAAACAACCAAACAAAACCTTTAATAATAGAATGCAGAAACGAATTTTTCTATTAAAAGCGAGCGTTCCATGTAATATGCAAACACAACTTACATATCAAATGCTATAAATATCTGTAAGAAATACATTATTTGAAATTATACTTTGGAAAATGACCTCATTCGTTGTAAAAAATATTAGATTGCCATCCATGTTTAATGAAAAAAGAAATTAAGCCAGAAAAAAACTTAAACAACATTCAACAATATCTTTAATTAAAAACTGTAATTTATACTAACAAGGCAACTATTTGAAGTGCTGATCGCCGATTTTCTTGAAAAAAAAAAATACTGTCAAAAGATTTAGTCATAGATAGCATCTTACTAAAATATTAGCTGCTGAGTCGCTATAGATAACCTAGAAAAAATTATTAAAAAGGAAAGCATGTGTGCAATATTTTCAAAAAAGCGCCTCTTTGGCGACTTCATTCTTGAGAATTTCATTGCAATGAAGGTTAAACAGATGTAGATGTTCTTCTTTCTTTTTGATAGCAAAACGAACTCCATACGCAGTCGAGCACTTGAGAATACAGAATAGATTAACAAAAAACAGATAATTTACCAGATTGAGACTTACTTAGTCGAACTTCTAAATAATATTTAATATTTCAATTATATAAGCTGTGTCAATAACAACTGCGAGTGCATTAGCGCCAAGTTTTTAATAACGACATTAAAAATATATAGGATAACGACTTTTATATAAATTTAAATAAAATAAAACATTATATGTTAAAACACAAAGCTGTTTCTTTAAAACTAAAAACTAAGTATTAAACTAAGTATTTCGAATCCGAACACATTTTTCTTAGAAATCTGATCATTTTATTGAACAGTATATAAACCTTACGACGAACAAACAACTCCACAGAATAAGAGTTGTGTGGATTCAATATCTCATTAGAGCTACGCAATGGGCAATTCGTGATGATCTACGATTCTAACCTAATTTCTTTCCTGTTTGTTTGTTCGGTTAAACGTCGCACTAGTAATGCACTATGGGCAATTGGCGACGATTTGAGATGCACTACTGAGGATGGTCCAGACACATCTGAAGGTGATAAATGGTTACATTCTGCATATTTATATATTTTCAATATATACTTCCGATTAGTATGCTTGACTCGGCATCCCTGTACATTTCGTCGAGATGAGGACAGATATCCCATAACAGAATTAAATAATAATAATAATAATAATAATAATAATAATAAAAACCCTGGGCCAGCGGGAGAATCGTACAAATTCTTCTACACTCGAAGGCAATTAGCTAGGGTGACATACTTACTCGGCCACGGAGGGCCCGCATTCAGCATAACAATTACTAATGCAAATTTTTACAAAATTGCTTATGTTATTATTTGAAAACTTATATAAAATAAATTTCCAGAAATGTAAGAAGCCATGAAGTAGTAGGTATGCACATGTTTTTCCAATTTTAAATAATCACCTCCGCAAAGGATCAAAATTGTAATACTCCGTCTACCGTCCATTCCTAGGAATGTAACCGAGACTGTCGCCAACTGCCCATTGCATAGTTGTAGTGCGAATTAAAACTTAAAACCTATTTAACCTCAAATATCTTAAATATTTTAATTTTGATTTATTTATTTGAGTATTAATTTCAATCAACTATTCTAATAAACAAATGTTTAAACAAATATTATAATTCAGATAGGTCGCCAATCGTCCATTGCGCAGCTCTAGAGCGACGTAAAACCAAGCCAACCAACCTATAATTCGATTAATTTTTTAAATCGTCTGCAAAATTACATAAATGCACATGCCTAGAGCTTCAGATATTAAATTACTCCAGATTACATATAATCTCGAGTAATGTAAAAGTAAATATGAAATTAGAATTGCATTATTTTAAATATACGCAGTATTGAAACATTACATAAAATAATTGAAAATATTGGAACCATAATAAAACATAAAATCACTTTTTCTAAATAGAAACTTCTAGATTTCAGAAAATAAGTTGAGTGTTGAGTGGGTGTTAACGTAGCACTATAGCTACTCAGTGGGAAATTGAAGACGGCATCATATTCACACTTAGGGATGTTCTGGAGACATGCCATCTTAATTCTGAACCTCCATGGTGGGTATAGCTTCCTTGCTTTAGTAACCCCTAGAGAGATAGAAAAAACTACCCTCCTATACTTAATTTCCTTGGCATCATTGTAGTAAGGTTAATGTGATTTGGCGAAGACTTTTTCGTAATTGGCTTACAAAACGTAAAATTTAATAATAATTTTTTGCCGCTTTCCTGTTGTGATTCAGCAGCTAAATTTTTTACCAGTGAATTAAATGCAAATTAAACTATTTTCTGTAATTTTTTGAATGAAATCGGTGATTAGCACTTGAAAGAGTTTCCTTGTATGATAGCTGCATCTTTGAACCGTATATTTGTCAAAAAAAAAAAAAAAAAAAAAAAAAGCATTCAATTCTTAAAAGCAAATGGATATTTCGAAATACATTGTTAAAAATTAAAAGGTATACAAACAATTTTTCAAACCAAGTTATCAGTTCTCATTGGAATAATATTATGGAAGCATAATTTAAAAAGGAAAAGTACTTTTATGAGACGAAACCAGTGGCGGCTGGTGAATGACGTATTGGGTGGGCTGCAAGCTACTGACTAAAAACACTTTATTAGTATGGAAAGCTTTTTCTTCTGACTGGCTATTGAAGTGTCGATGTATTACGTTGATTCTCAAAATAAAAGAGTCAGCCAATAAGACGAATAAAGATTCCATTCCATGTACTTTTTCTAGACGCTTCGATGCAGCACCCCCAAAATGTCATTCACGAGCCGCCACTGGACGAAACAACTTTTAATAAAATGTTACTAATTTAATATATGTACATAAATTTAGTAAACATTAATAAATCGGACACTCCTACACGCTATTATATTTTCAATTCCCTCTTCTCTTTTTTGTTGCCACACTGAAAAGGTTGTTACTTATTGTTTTTTTTTTTTTTTTTTTTTTCTTCCTTTTAGGGAGTATCCACTTTTAACACTTTCTAATTTACAGAAGAAAATCAAACAGTATGAAAATATATATATATATATATATATTCATGAAAAAATATTCATTACGGTATCCATGATAGAATATACATATTATTCCAAGTATTACTAAAAAATAAAATACAGAATAGTCTCTGAGCCTTATCAAGGGTATGGAAAAAATTTGTCACAATTTCTGCATACAAAAATAAAGGACACATTTTATATAGAGTTTATATACTTATATATACAGTCGTTAACAAAAATCGCCGAACACTAGTGAAAATTCCTATAAGAAAAAAGTACACGTAATGCAGTTTTGTTTAATATATCCTTGTCGAATCCTGTTCTTAGTCAGTCTAAAAACAGGATTCGACAAGGATTAATTTAACAAAACTGTATTACGTGTACCTTTTTATATAGGAATTTTAGCTAGTGTTCCGAGACTTTTTTTACCGACTGTATATATTAAAGTAATGAAAAGCAAATTTTAAGTAATTTATAATATTCATTAAAATATATATAAATCCAAATGTCTAAAACATAAACTTAAATTAATGTGATAATACGAATTTCTGAAAATGAAATTCAGGATATTTCTAGCAAACCAATGGGACATCTAACACTTTGATGCAGTCATTTAATAACAATTACCTCTAAGTTTTTTTTTTTTTTTTTTTGTGCTGACGTATAAGAAAGAAACTCCCACCGACATATGACTAAAAAGTACCAACATTACCGCCTGGATTGAGCGATTGTTCACATATCCTAATATTAGAATATGAAAGAAGAATATTTTCTGATGAAAAACAAAATCAAATTAGATTGTTTTTGTGGGTTTTTTTTCTCAAATATTGACACGATCTGCACAAAGATCTTGACACATTTTTATAATGACAGCAAAGTGGAGGTTCACCCATCGTACGGGCTGCATTTATTTTCGTGGTAATGTCGATATTGCTTTTCCCTGAGTCAGATTAAACGCAATAATGCACCAAGATGTAATTTAAAAAAATTTATTGTATTTTGCCAAAGAATTTTCTGGATGTTCTGGATGTCCCAACAGGACAATGCATACATTCACACTTGAAAAAAGAACTCGGAAATATTTCCTAATGGTTCCTGTATGCAAATAATTTATTGGATATCTATTTCTTCTTATTTAAACTCGATAACAAACGTTTAGCGTATGCTGGTTAGAGCAGTTTACGCAAATGGAATGCAATATGCCCTAATTTCACAATTAGGAACTTTTATTATTTCCCACGCAAAAAAAAAAAAAAAAAAAAAAAAAAAAAAAAGCGATATACATTAAAGAGCTTTGATCCGTTCTATGTCCAACCGCATTTTTGCAATTAATTAGATTATCTGGTGTACACAATGACTACTAATCCACATTTCTTTTCCGTGTTCATATCATTATGCAACACCTCAATAAAGAAAAATGCAATTTTCTTTACATAAAAATGTCCGTTTGAATTATATTTTGTTATAAAATAAAAATATTTGTTCTATATCTAACACTGATAAATATTAAAATTATTTTGTAGCAAAATTTTCTTTATTATGCTCAGAAAACCTGATGTTCACATCATTTTGAAACCCAGTTTGTATTTCTGAAAAAAAAAAAAAAAAAAAAAAAAAAAAAAAAAAAAAAAAAACCTATGTACAAATATTATTAGATATTTGTTGCATTTAAAAAAGAAAAATAGTTCAATAGTTCAAAGACATGTCTCATATTACTTTCAAAACTGTTCACAAAATTTTACAAAAGATTAAATGGACTTAACAGTGATTTCCAAAGAAACTTTAAAGGGAAATTTAAGAGGCTTAAGAGTTTACAATTGTAATATTTATTAATCCTTGTTGATGTTTTAAAATAAAAAAAACAAAACAATGTAAGCTTCTCTTTATTTAAAGTACAAAATAATAAAAATTATATCGAATACATATGTATTCGATATTATAATAATACTGATAATTCATTTTTTTTTTTTTTTTTTTTTTTTTTTTTTTAATGAAAAATCTAATAACACTGCTCTGCATGAAAATCGGTCCTAACAACTTTTTTGCAAATTCTTATGTACAATGACCTACTGAATTAGAATATGAGGCCCATTTTGCCCTATCATCCACTGTATTTAGGGCACGCCCCTATTCTAGGGGAGAAAAATATTATTTTAAATGTTAAATATCTTCTGAGGAAGCTACGGAAGTGAAAAATTATAAAATATAAACATTTGCAGTAAGAGGAAAATTTAGGAGGAGGGATTTGCCACTGAAATTTTAAATTGTATTTACTGTATTTTGTTAATCAATTAACATTGATATATATATATATATATTTGTTTTTGAGAGTTAAAATACTTTTTCTCCAAATCAAATTCATGGCCGTAAAATTACCGAACACTGATAAAAATTGGGGGGGGGGATGGCGTCCCGAGAAAATGGTGGGTGATTGGGCAAAATGGAGGTCACATTCTGATTATAGAGTTCGCTTTGCGTAAGAATCAGCTGGAATTGTTTCAGGGCCCGATTTTTTTTTTTTTTTTTTTCAGCGCAGTTTAATTAATCCATAATTTAAAATAAAGAATACATCTTATATATTGCAATTTTATTTAATAATTATTTAATAGGTTAGGTATTCTAAGTGTACATTTTTGCTTCTGTTTGAAGTGTTTGTGTGATTTCTAAATAAAGTATTATATAACTAACAGATATATTTTTTTTATTTTCATACTTTTAAAATAAAAACCTTCTTCTTGATCAAGTTCGGATGCTTTGCATCCATTGCGAATTTGAGAATTTCAACAAACATTTATTTTTTATCTCTCTCATCATGCTGTTCATACATTAGAAAGAAAATATTTTATTTTTAAAACTCACATAATTCAACAACAATATGTATCTAAATATAAGAGTAAAAGAGCATTTTTATAAAAACAGAAAATTGTACGTAGTTTAATATAAATATAGGGTAAAAGCACCAGTGATCGACACTTTTAGAGCAATCTCTGATGTTTTTAATGTTCTATTCATCAGAAAATAATATTTTTCGAAATCTTAAGTTAATACATATGGCATGAAAGACATTCAGAACCACATATATGTTAAAATACATACATCTGATTTTTTTTTCTTTATGAAATTCATTTGACACCCACTCAATGTTCCAGTAATTGACACTGCCAGTTATTCCTTTTACCAGTTATTAGCACCCTATGCTCCAGTGTTAGACATAAAATGTTAAATTTCTTATATACAAATTATATGATTTTATTATTTTTATTACTTTTCTTATTTATTAATTATTTCTTGATAGATGTCAATTACTGGACCACCTACACTAGGCTTAATTAACAAATGTATTTGATTATTTCATTGTAGAAATTTCTATTTTTCTTTTTCTTTCTTTCTATTTTTTGTTTTCATGAAAAATACCGATTTATGTTTGTATTTAATAAACGTTAGTTATTAAATTAGTTTAATGATAGATATTTAAGAGAGAAATTATCATATTATATCAAAAAATACTGTTGCTAATAAAGAAAAAGAATTACAATATTTATATCACAGTTAGAATATATATATATCCACTCATGTTTGGAAAAATTGCGACACCATGAAAGAATTGTCCGAAATTAATGAAATTTATTACACATATTACTTACAGTGGTACAAATAAACCACCAAATGTACAAGACAAAATTACAAAAAGAAAGTCTAAAATCAGGAATTTGTGTGTCTGCCACTTTGATCATTGAATCATACAGGTTTTGAATGTAATCCTGGGGAATGGCATTCCAGATCTCTTCGACTTCACGCCAAAGTTCAATTTTGTTGTGCGCCCCACCAATTGTACGAGCGATTCGCCGACCAGTGAAATCCTAGACATGCTCGACATATCCGGGGAATAAACAGGCCATGGAAGAAACAAAACCTGTTGTGCACTGAAAAAGGCTTAAGCAGTCGGAGAAACATGTGCACGGGCATTATCCAGCTGAAATACATCACCCGGAATGCGTGGAAGAATGGTAAAGACTTCTTGCTCCAAATTTTTCCTTATGTAGCGATCACTGTTGAGGTTGACCGCAATGTGCACTAGATGGGATCGACAATTATAAACAATAGATCCCCACACAATCATGCTAGGTGTTTGGGCAGTAGGATGCTGGATAACACACTGTAGTTGCAGACGTTTCCCCCTGTAACGTCTGACGCGTACGCTTCCACCATTGTACTCGAGATGGTAGCGTGATTCATCGGAGAAAACAATTTGTTTCCACTGGGCACGCCACGTGCTTTGTTGATAAGCTCATTGAAGTCGGAAGCGTCAGTGATTCAGCGAGAGGGGAGTCCTGCGTAGAGGATACCTTGCACGCGTTTTATGCAGCAGCAAACGGCGACGAACGGAGACAACAAAACACATGTAGCCGTTCTCAACATTGTGCTAATACACGAGAGTACGCTGTACGGTCAGTTACAGCCATTCGGATGAAGTGTCTGTCGTCTCGTTACGTTGTTCTATTGCGTGACCCACTGCCAGGTTTTCTGCTTGTTTGATTCTCCTCTTTCCATTTCTTCCAAACACGCGTCACTGTTGTGGCATTACAATGCGTGCGGGCTGCGATTTCTCAATACGAAAATCCACCCTCTCGCATACCAACAATGCGGCCTCGTACGAACTATGCTAGATGTTGGTATGGCACCCGCCACTTTTCTCGAGGCATATTGACCACCAGTGAAACATTTACCATAGACAGAGGGCGATAAACATATTTCAGCATGCCTTTACAGTTCTTTATATACTTGGAACAAGCAACTGATAAGGAGTCATTTCTCGTTCCACGTATGCGCAATCGATTTGCTTACCTCCCGTTACATTTCCTGTAAGTTTGGTTCAATTTGCACAATCTCTTTATGGTGTTGCAATTTTCACAAGTATGACAGTATAAATTAAAAACAACATACTGTTTGTTCTTAAATAAACTAAATATGACGTATAAACAAATTTTTTGTTTAAAACATGTTTTTTATTTTCGCGTAATTATGTATATTTTTATATACATAATAGATAAATACATTATACATACATTTTTAATAAATTAGTTTTGAATTAGGTATGCTGAAAAAGGGTTGAATAATAATGCAAATTATTTAGCGTATAAAAGGAATATTAAGATCGTACTCAGTATTCATAATGGGTTCATATTTTGTTCAGTTTTGTTTTGTTGTGTGAACCAGGTTCATATTGGTTTAAGCTTCACCCAGCTAAAAAATTCTGCAGTTTTTCCGCAGCAAAACCCCAAAACTGTAGAACTTCTGCAGTATTTCAAATAATGTGCTTTTAACTTTAAAAAAACTGCAGAATTTATAAAGTAAAGTTCACGACTTAATAAAAACTGCAGAGTTTTTAAAGTAAGGTTCACAACTTAATAAAAACTGCAGAATTTTTAAAGTGAAGTTCACGACTTAATAAAAACTGCAGCGATTTTAAAGTAAAGTTCACGACTTAGTAAAAACTGCAGCAATTTTAAAGTAAAGGTCACGACTTAATAAAAACTGCAAAATTCTTAAAGAAGTGATATGACTTCAAAAATATCTCAGACTTTTCACATTGAACTTCATGACAAATGGTAACTATAAAACAACTGCATTTTTACAAAAAATTGCGAAGAATAGTATTAAATAATAATAATAATAATAATAATAATAATAATAATAACAATAAACTGCATCTTTGTAGGGGCGGGTTATAGACTATAAAATTTCTAAATTATGCCAAAGGCAGAATTTAGTTTAGTACGAAAATCTGTTAATTTAAGTCTATAAAATTTTAATTTTTAAATTTAATTTTTTTTTCTCATTTTTGACTAAAACTAGGCCACGTACTTTTTTTAAATGACTGAAATGCTTTAAAAATGAAGTGTTTCCACCTAAATTTCATACTTTAGTTAATTTTAAAAAACCTAATTGTCGTATCGAAAAACTGTTTGCACCGCTGGATTCAGAAAATTCGCCCCTTTCGTTAGGTACTGAATTTGTAACGATAGAAATGATATTTCTAATATGTTTTCGGGTTTATATAAAACTGGTCTACAAAAAATAGATTGAAACTATAACAGTCCTCCTCCAAACAGTTTCCTTGTTAAGATTTTTGAACAACTAAGCCTCATTATGCATTTTTATGTACAATATTGCCCGCTGAAATGTTCGAATAAAATTCGAAATTTTGATAAAATTTTTGAAATATTTTTTTCTTTTTTTTTTTTACTTTTAATATAAAATCTGAATAAAAAGCATTTCAAGGAGATACAAAGAAAATTGTTTTTCGAGCATATGCATGGGTTTGCAAAATTGATTCATTAAAAAACTAGTATGTCGTATCAAAAGAAATAGGATTTTTTTACTTTCTTCTATATTCAGTAGAAGAAAGTAATGGATTCGTAAAAATTTTCGACCTCGGGTTTTTGATGGATTCACACGTTTTAAGAGCTGTAGAACACGATTTGACCATTTTTAGAAAATGTCTGTCTGTCTGTCTGTGTGACAAAATTTTGTGGTAACTGTATCTCAGGAACTACACTGCACAGAATTTCCTACAAATTGGTAGGTAGTTGCACCTTGACATAAATTAGTACCTATCAACTTTCGGTAAAAATTGTCTTACAGATTGCGTTGTCATCCCGCTTGTTTTAAATTTTTAACATGGTGATATAGGACAAATTTTGTATAAATGTGCATAAAGAGAATCATTTTATATTAATCATTAGGAAATTTACAAGAATTATTTATGATAGAGATAATCAACTGGGAAAAAAAAATTGTATGTGTAGGAGCCTTGCCACCCCCTGGGGGGGAAGTCCCCCCTCGAAGGGAGTAATTTTCAAGATGGGTATTTTTCGAAAAGTCTCATCAATACCTTTAACGAATGGTTGAACTATAAATCTGTGATAATTCAAAACAAAGTTATCGATTTTTTATTTTTTTTTACTTTAAAAAAAAAAAAAAAAAAAAAAATGTTACTGAGTGAATTTGTATAGGAAAATATAGAAGAAAGTCTTGTGGTGGGCACAACATACTAGTTATCTAAGTGTTTTTAAGTTAAAAAATGAAAAAATCGAAACTTTGTTTTAAATTATCACAGCAATTCGTTATAAAGGTATTGACGAGATATTTCGAAAGATACCCAAATTGAAAATTCACTCTCCCTGGGGGTGTACCCCCCCCCCCCCCCGAGGGAAAGGGATGTTTCCACATGCACAAATTTTTTTTCTAGTTTACTACTACTATTATCAATAATTCATAATAGTTTTACGATCACACGTTAAAAACTAGTATCCAACAAAAAAAGCCACATGTATAGGAAAAAAGAAAAAGTCTTGTGGTGGCCACAACATACTAGTATGTTGTGGCCACCACAAGACTTTCTGCTATATTTTCCTATACATATTCAATCAGTAACAATATAAAAAAAAAGGTACGATTTTTTTTCTAAGGGGTTTTTTTTTTTTTTTTTTTTTTTTTTTGTTGTTGTTAAAAGCAATACATATTCAATCAGTAACAATTAAAAAAAAAAAAAAAAAAAAAAAAAAAAGGATTTTTTTTCTAAGTTTTTTTTTTTTTTTTTGTTAAAAGTAAAAAAAAATCGATAACTTTGTTTTAAATTATCACAGATTTATAGTTGAACCATTCATTTTAAACGTATTGACGAGATTTTTCGAAAGATACACATCTTCAAAATTCCCCGTCAGAGGGGGGGGTAGCGAAGACCCCACATGCACAGAAATTTTTTCCTAGTTAACTATTACTATTATCAATAACTCATATTAATTTTACAACCACACAAGTTAAAAATAACTCTCATTATGTACATTTATACGAAATTTTATCCTATACTAGTATGGCAGCTGCCATGTTAAAAATTTAGAAAACATGAGATCACAGCGCCACATGTTGAGCGATTGATCCCCAAATGTAATCAGCACCAGTTTAGGTCAGGGACCAACTAAATACCAAGTTTGGTTAAATTTCGTTAAAAAACTAGTATGTTGTGGCCACCACAAGACTTTCTTCTATATTTTCCTATACATATTCAATCAGTAACAATATTAAAAAAAAAAAAAAAAAAAAAAAATACGAATTTTTTTTTTTTAAGTTTTTTTTTTTTTTTTTTGTTAAAAGTAAAAAAAAAAAAAAATCGATAACTTTGTTTTAAATTATCACAGATTTATAGTTCAACCATTCGTTTTAAAGGTATTGACGAGAACTTTCGAATGATACCCATCTTCAAAATTTACCCCTCCCGGGGGGTACTCCCCCCCCCCATGCACAGAAATTTTTTCCTAGTTAACTATTACTATTATCAATAACTCATATTAATTTTAGAATCATAAGTTAAAAATAACTCTCATTATGTACATTTATACGAAATTTTGTCCTGTACTGCCATGTTAAAAATTTAGAAAACATGATATCACAGCGCCACCTTTTGAGCGATTGATCCCCAAATGTAATCAGCACCAGTGTATGTCGTGGAGCAACTAAATACCAAGTTTAGTTAAATTTCGTTTAAAAAAAAAAAAAAGTTTTTTTTTTTTTTGTTAAAAGTAAAAAAAATCGATAACTTTGTTTTAAATTATCACAGATTTATGGTTCAACCATTCGTTTTAAAGGTATTGACGAGACCTTTCGAAAGATACCCATCTTGAAACTTAGCCCCCCCCCCCTGTGGGGGGGAACCGATGCCCCCAAATGCACAAAAATTTTTTCCTAGTTAACTACTACTATTATCAACGAGATCTTTCGAAAGATACCCATTATGAAAATTTACCTCCCGGGGGGTGTATTTCCCCCCTAGGGGGGAAGTGATGCCCCCCCCATGCACAAAATTTTTTTCCTAGTTACATACTACTATTATCCATAATTCATATTAATTTTAGAATCACAAGTTTAAAATAACTCTTATTATGCACATTTATACGAAAATTTATCCTATGCTGCCATGTTAAAAATTTAGATAAAATGTGATCACAGAGCCACCTGTTTAGTTATTGATCCCCAAATCTAATCAGCACCAGTTCATGTCAGGGTGCAACTAAATACCAAGTTTGGTTAAATTTCATTGATTGGTTCGTGAGATACAGCGTCCACAAAAAAATGATACAGACAGACAGACCTTTTCTAAAAACTATTAATTCGTTCTGGACATCCCAAAACATGTAAATCCATCAAACTCGGAGGTCGAAAATTTTCACGAATCCAATACTTTCTCTATATTACATATAGAAGAAAGTAATAACTCTCATTATGTACATTTACACAAAATTTTGTCCTATACTGCCACGTTAAAAATTTACTAAAAATGCAATGACAGCGCCACCTGTTAAGCGATTGATCCCCAAATCCAATCAGTACTAATTTTTGTTAGGTTCCAACTAAATACCAAGTTTGGTTAAATTTCGTTCGTTGGTTCGTGAGATGCAGTGCCCAAAAAATTTGGGATACACACAGACAGACAGACAGATATTTTCTAAAAGCAGACAAATCTTGTTCAGGACATCCCAAAATGTGTAAATCCATCAAAAATTGGATTTCGAAAATTTTCACTAATCCAATACTTTCTCTATATGCAGTCGGCCGCAAAATTATCCGAGCACTAGCGAAAATTCCTATGTAAAAAAAGTACACTTAATGCTGTTTTGTTAATTAAATCCTTGTCGAATCATGTTCTTAGACTGTTTAAGACAGGATTCAACAAGGGTTTATTTAACAATACCGTGTTAAGTGTACTTTTTTTACATAGGAATCTTTGCTAGTGCTCGGATACTTTTGCTGCAGATTGTTTGCTTTATACGACAGAAGAAAGTAATAAGAAATGGCGACAAAAGCAATACTCAAAAAAAAGTACACTACCATCATTTTTAAATCATAAATTGCGACAAAAGTTTTATTTAAAAAAAATGATTATGCAGAAAATAATAATAATGATTATAACAAAACCGGGGACTGTCCCCAGAAAATGATGACGTTTGGTGGCCTTATCCTAGAATTGATAGCGGCAAATAACTTTGTTTCATGATCCAATTATCTTTTTGAATAAACATTTGAATTTTGTTTTAATTACACAGTATCGACTGTGTGAAGTATATTTTTAAATAATCCTTTCAAATTTTTATTTAACAATCGCAGGAGCTATTGAACAACTCAACTTATAGAAACAAACATTTGTTTACTGGTTTACTGTTACGAATACGATGGCCATGGCGTGCTTCTTCTAATGCGAAACGCGTTGTTATGTCTGGTATAGTGAAATAGAAATAAATAATAAAATTAATTACAAGATAAATAATTCTAAGTAAAATTTAATTTAAAAGAATATAAAAATTTATGAAATAAAAATGAATGTGCTGTGGAAGTTAGTGCGGACTGATGAATATGATATAGCTGATGAGGTATTTGTAATCCACTCGCTGCTCGTTAAAGAAGTTACCAGAGGTAAGTGTCTGAATCGAAATCTTTTTTCTTTTTTTAATTTCAGTTGTGTTTTAAATAAATAATAATAATAAATCACCTCTTCTTCCTGTAATACATTTAAAAAGAAACGTCTATTGCCGATCAATTTAACAGCTAAAGAAATAAATGTTTAGGGTCAAAAATATACATATAATTTTCGTTCTCTCTCTGGATTACTGTATTTGTTGCATAATCTTAATTTATTTTCTATTATTTACATGCAGTTCCAAATTTTACTGATGATTTTAGAGACGCCAGGCTTAGTTTGGCAGATGATTTTCAGCTATTTATTTATTTATATTATTTTGCTGTCGTTAGATTCAGAAAATTCTGCTACTGGGCTGTATTTGATTTTTCATGAATTTTAATTAAATGAAAATTTAACTTTTTATTAGTAAAAGAATTTAAAAAAAGTTGAATAGAGCAATGAGCTCTTACGTATTATTATTTTTTAGAAATTATAGATACAGGTAACTTTGTCCTTTTTAATATGTTTTCCATTTCTGCTTGCATGCATGTAGTGGATTAATTTTTTAGTTCATTTCTGTATTGTGTTGTGTTCTGTGAGCTTCTATCTAAACTAAGTGTTCTTTTTTGTTTGTTTGTTTGTTTTTATTTCCTTTTTTAAATTCCCTAAAAATATGTAAATTATGATAAAATTCACAGGCCTAATATGTTTCCCATTTTGATGTGAAAGGTTTTTCATTTCAAGATTATTGATTTTTATGAATAACCTGTTTTTCAACCAAAAAATTTAATAAATTGGCCCCAAAAGTGTCGTAATTAAACTTTTGCTTTAAACAACTTTTCGCAGTTGAAATAGGCAAGTGGAAGCGCTACCAAATTTGCTATATAGAGATGATTATGATTCTTGAGATGCACTTGTCCATTTTAGCTTATAGGGACTGTTTACAGTGGAAATTTAATTGTATCCATCTTGTAAGTATATAGATAAGTTAGTGATGCATGCAATAATTTATTAAAACAAAAACTAAAAGCTAAGCTTTACTATGGGGCACCCAACCCATTGGCAATTTGTGACGCTGTGATGCGATTCAGTGTATCGACACTTTTTAATAGTAACCATTTTGTATAGAAACTTTGCTTAACTGTCTCGGAACTTTGATTCTCCTTTCGATGCACCAATCATTCGTGCATGTTTATCATAATGCGGCCCAGCTGAATGATTTTTTTTGTGTATTTGAGATTTAAAAATTAATTTTTTGAGTGTATTTTATTATTATTATTATTTTTTAATAAGTGTAATTATTTAGGGAAAATTAGTGCATGGTAGTAATTGATGCAGTACGGATTTTCATGCATTTTCCAATGCACATGCACCATGAATTACGAGGTATCCAGTAATGTTTTTTTGGTTTTAATATCGGGATACTGACCGCTGCAATACAGATTTTTATGCATTTTCTGTTTCATGTGCTATGATTTAGGGGTAACCAGTGACTTTTTTTTTTTTTTTTTTTTTTTTTTTTTAATATCGGTATACTGACTGCTGCACTACAGATTTTCATACATTTTCTGATTTATGCGCTGTTAAATAGAGGTATCCAGTGATGCTTTTTCAGTTTTAATATCGGGATACTGATTGCTGCAGTGCAGTTTTTTATACATTTTCTTATTCATGCACATCAAATTAGGGGTATCCAGTGATGTTATTTTGGTTTTAATATTAGAATACTTACCGCTGTAGCACAGATTTTCATGCATTTTCAGATTCGTGCACAACGAATAAGCTGCATCCAGTGACTTTATTTATACTTTTTTGTGATTGCTTTTGTACAGATTTTCATGCATTTTCAGATTCATGCAAGTTTTGAAAATTGTGGGAAATCTTCAAGTTATTTAATTCATAACACTGAATTTTATGTGCTAAAACCTGAAAGCCCTCCGAATTTTTTTTTTTTTTTTGTGGTGAAGTAGCTCAAATTTCTATTACTGTTTTAAATGTTTATTTTATTAATCTTAAACATGCTTAATTTATTTCTGTGAATTTCAAAACAAGCACCAGACTGAAGCAATAATTTATTTTATTAAAATGTATTTTTGATATTTTGTAATGATTCAGAGTATTGATTTGAGGTGCGATTTGCAGTATCGACTCATCCGGTGTGCTTTGGGTTGGCAGGGGTCGATCCAGGTTTTAATTTTTGGGTCCCTTTTTTGTGAAAAACAAAATATTTTTGTGAAATTTTTATTTATTTTTGTGAAATGTAAAATAATTTTGTGAAAAAGTAAAATACTGTGCAAAATTTTTCGTTTTTACAATCATTTTATGTAATGTTTAATATCAGGTTAATAGTTTCGTTGAGCCAAATTAAGGCATTAATTAAAAATAATACTGAAAACATGAAAACATTTAATAAAAGGATCATTTTTATTTAAAAAAATCTTGTGAAGGGACTCATTTTATGAATTTGAATTTTGTGAAGGGTCCCTTTTTATGGATTTGAATTTTGTGAAGGGTCCCTTTTTATGAATTTAAATTTTGTGAAGGGTCCCTTTTTATGAATTTGAATTTTGTGAAGGGTCCCTTTTTACTATGGGGAATTTTGTGAAGGGGCCGCAAAAGGAACCAAAATTTTGCCTGGATCGACCCCTGGTTGGGTACCTGTGGGTTACTCGCTCTGCAACTCGAGTTGGCATTAATTTTACACCTGCAGGTAAAACTGCAGGTTTACCTGCAAAATATTTTTCTTTGAAAAAAAATTATAATAAATATAATTTTTGAATGCAGAGACTGGATGACATTATCTTCCTGGACAACTGAGCCTGGCGTCTCTGAAAGCAACAGTAAAATTTTCATCTAAATAAAAGAAAATAAATTAAGACTATGGAACAAATACAGTAATCCAGAGAAGATAAGGCAAATTATATGTATATTTTTAACCATAAACATTTCTTTCTTTAGCTGTTAAATTGATCTGTTGAACTTTAAACAATTTGCAGCTCTCGCTGTCATACTACGCTTTTACTACTACTGGAAAATAGAATCGACGTTTATTTTTAAATGTATTACAGGAAGATTTATTATTATTATTTATTTAAAACACAATTGAAATTAAAAAAAAAAAAAAAAAAAAAATTCGATTCACGCACTTACCTCTTCTAAATTCTTTAGTGAGCAGCAAGTGGATAACAAATACCTCATCAGCTGTAAGTCCACATTAACTTCCCAGCACATTAATTTTCATTTATTAAATTTTTATATTCTTTTAAATGGAATTTTACTTAGAATGATTTATCTTGTAATAACTTTTATTATGTTTTTCACTATACCAGACATAACAATGCGTTTTGATTCAAAATAGGATAAGGCCACCATACGTCATCATTTTGTGGGGAAAGTCCCCACTTTTGGTATTATTATTTTCTGCATAATCTTTTTTTTCAAAGTAAAGCTTTTGTTGCAAGCTGCACTTTTTTTTTAGTATTGCTTGTCGCCATTTCTTATTTTGAAATTTTAGTCATCTCGCCAATTTGTCCCCACATTTTGTTTAGAAAATTTGGTACCTTTTTTCTGTAAATAAGGTGGATGATAAAAAAACAGAGTCGAAAATGAGTTCTTTTTTTTGTGTGTGTTGTGTGTTTAAAATATTATATTTTAAGTATTTGAACCATTTTTTTAATGAATCAATTTTGCAAACCTCTAGCATTTACCCGAAAAACAATTTTCTTTTTATCTCTTTGAAATCTTTTTTATCCTGCTTTTATATTAAAAGTTAATAAAAAAAGGAATATTTTAAAAGTTCAATCAAATCTTCGAATTTAATTCGAACATTTCAGTTTTCTTATTAGGGCCAGTCATAGGGCAAAATTGTATATAAAAATGCATAATGAGGCTTTGTTATTCAAAAATATTAACAAAACTTTTTGTTAGGATGGAGAACTATTAGTTTCAATTTATTTTTTGTAGGCCAGTTTTATGTAAACCTGAAAACAAATTATAAGTATCAGTCCTATTGTTACAAATTCCGTACTAAACGAAATGGGCGATTTTTCTGAATCCAGGGGTGCAAACAGTTTTTCGACACAATAATTAGATTTTTTAAAATTAACTAAAGTAGAAAATTTAGGTGGCAACACTTCATTTTAATTTATTTCAGTCATTTTAGAAAGTACGTGGCCCAGTTTTACAGTCAAAAGATGAGAAAAAAAATAAAAATTTTACAGATTGAAATTAATAGTCCTCCGTATTAAACTAAATTCTGTCATTGACACAATTTTTAATGTTTTTTTTTTTTTTTTTTTTTTTTTTTTTTTTAATAGACTGTGAATATTTAAAACAGTGGGTTTTTTTAAAGTAGGTGCAATATACAAGATATTTTAAATATAATTTTAATTATATTCTAGTTTTCATATAATTATATATGCAGTGAAAACCTGATCTATCGTTCCCACATTGATAATTTTGCCTAATTTTTTTTTCTTCGCTAATCAAAGAAACTTCTGCAATTTTTTAAGTTAAATTCCGAAATACTAAATTATTTCGTCAAAAATAGATGTAATTTGTGCTTTTTTTCTGAAAGCTGAATGTCGAAGTACGCAATAATTTTGCAGCTGATTTCGAAAACACGAGATTATTTTCAACGCTAACTGTGGTGTCAATTTTTAAATCAAAATTTACATTTAATTCCCAAATACCGCTATTATTTTGTCGCTAACATGTATTATTTAGTGCCTAATTGATGAAATTCTTATTCTTTAAAAAGTTCAAGCTCCAAATACTCAATTATTTCGCCGCTAATTTATAAAAATTTACGCTGTTTTCAAAGCTGAATCCCAAAATATGCAATAATTTTGCGGTGTAATTCTGAAATACAGGGTTATTTTACTATTGGGTGTTTGAATTAGTTCGTAGGGTTTTCTAATAGATGGCGTGACTAGTATTCCCCGTATACCTACTATCATTGAACATCGTTATTAGTATATGCCATTTGGTTGAAGCGTAAATAACAAAATTTTTTACTTCATCTAATATGTCTAACTTTGTGCCGGATAAAGTGTTTTTGCAGGGAGTTCTACTTCATTACTTTAACACGAAGATAAGCGCTGCCGATAATCATCGAATTTTAGTGGAAGTTTATGGTGAGCATGCACTAGTTGAACAAACGTGTCGGAAATGGTTTGCTCGATTTAAAAGTGGCGATTTTGAGCTGGAAGACAAGGAACGACCCGGGCAGCCGAAAAAATTTGAAGATGAAGAATTCAAGTCATTGCTCGATGAAGATCCATGCCATACGCTTCAAGATTTAGCTGAATCATTAAGAGTTGACTTTTGACAGTCATCAAACACCTGAAAGCCATGGGAATGATCCAAAAGCAGGGAAATTGGGTCCCATATGAACTGAAACCTAGAGACGTGGAAAGGCATTTTTTCACATGTGAACAGCTGCTTGAACGACAAAAAAGGAAGGGATTTTTGCATCAAATTGTGACTGGAGATGAAAAGTGGATCCACTACGACAATTCCAAACGGAGAAAGTCATGGGTTATGCCTGGCCAACCATCAACATCAACGGTGAAGTCAAATATCCATGGATCCAACCTTATGCTCTGTATTTGGTGGGATCAGCGGGGTGTGATCTACTATGAGCTTCTTAAACCAAATGAAACAATCACAGGGGAGCGTTACCGAAAACAACTGATGCATTTGACCCGTGCATTAAAGGGAAAACGGCCGGAATATGGCGATAGACATGACAAAACCATTTTCCTCCACGACAATGCTCGTCCGCATGTCGCAAAACTGGTCAAAACCTACATCGAAATGACCAAATGGGAGGTCCTACCTCACCCGCCGTATTCTCCAGACATTGCTCCAGCTGATTACCACTTGTTTTGATCGATGAGCCATGGCCTGTCTGAGGAACACTTCACTCCTTATGAAGATTGTAAAAAATGGGTTGATTCTTGGATTGCCTCTAAAGACGATTCGTTCTTCCGACGCGGAATTCGTATGCTGCCAGAAAGATGGGAAAAAGTAGTGTCTAGTGATGGTCAATACCTTGAATAATCTATTTGTAATTATTTTTGCACAATAAAGCCTCAATTTTCGAAAAAAAAAAAAACCCTACAAATTAATTCAAACACCCAATATTAACTGTCAAAAATTTATGCTTAAATGCAACTAATTGCTAAAATATGATATTATTTCGGTGTTAATCGATAAAATTTGAAATCTTTTCAAAAGAGATTTGCGAAATTCACAATGTTTAGTGGCAGATTGTTGAAACACGCAGTCATTTCATAGTTGCCTAATAAGGTTAAGGTTACTTTAATCTTAATTGTTTGCTGAAATAGGCTTTATCTCTATGTTATTGAATGAAATCTGCTCTTTTTTACAAATGCGATATCCGACGTACGCAATAAATTTGCCGAGATACGGAATCAATCATTTTACTGCTAATTTTTTTTAATTATGCAGTAGCAACTAATTGCTACTATAGACTATTATTTCACTGCTATTTGTTAAATTCTGTATGTTTTAAAAAAAAATGAGTGCCGAAATATAAGTTTATTTTACAAAAAAAAAATAATAAAATTGTTTTTTTTTTTTTCATTATATATACTTTGCAGAATTATGCAATACGAAAGTCTGTCTACAATACGGGATCGTTTCACCGATAAAATTTACTTTTAATCGTTTAAATTACGTGCTGAAATAAGCTGTTAATTTACTACAAAACAACATAATTTTCTTACGGTGAGTTATCGAAATTCATCGTTTTATGTTTTATTAACAAAACTTACCTTTATTACAGTTATTTGCGCAAAAAAGCGATTGTTTCTCTTTTTCACTAAATAAAGATAAGCAGCTATTTTCGTTGCTATAATTGTCGGAATTCGTGCTATTTCTGAAAATTGATATCACAAATGTTAAATACATATATTGCGTTAAAAATCAGCGAGATTTCTGCCTTTTTTTTTTTTTTTTAAACCATATGTTTGCCAATTACATAATTTTTGCAGCTGATTACTGAAATATGAGCAATTTTCTCGTCCGAAAATTCTAAAAAAAAAACTTTTGTGAAAAATCTGTTTTATGTTTGTTGATTTCTTAAGTAAGTTAGTTTTAACACAAAATTGAGAAAATAATAATTATACAATGAAGAGTTTTCGCAAAAAATATTGCGCTTCAGCACAAAATACGAAATATGCAGAATACTTGAAATCCTGCATACGAGAATTGGATGCCGATTTCAATACTTTCAGACTTTCACATAATTTCTGTGATTATTTATTTTATTATATTATTTCCGTAATAGTCATTTCTACTTCTTGGATACGCAGAAAAGATCTCCAATACGCAAGCTTCCAGCAATGTCGTGAACAAAAGCATTGGTGGAAACCGTGGCTAACGATTTTTTTTTCTACCGGTCATGCAAAGATACAGACCGATGGCAAATAGATCACATGGAAGTGCCTTCTTACGGAATTTTCGGATAGCGTTTGGGCATAAAGGTAAGCGAAGTCTGATTTGACGTCAGATAAAAATCTATTATAAGTGTATATTTCACAGAGCAAACGCTAAAATATCTTTAAAAATAGCGATATTGCAGATGGGAAAATACAGAGCACAATTTCAATTGAAAAAAGTGAAGGGTGCATTTTCACTTGGAAAAAAGGGGCAGGGCACATCGTCGCTAAAATAAAAAAGGGCAGGGCACATCGTCGCTAAAATAAAAAAGGGCAGGGCGCATCGTCGATAAAACAAAAAAGGGCAGGGTGCGGCATCCTTTGAAAAATGCTGCGTAACATGAACACTAAATAATACTTTGTTGCGGGTTCATGTTGGGTTGTGCCAGTTGTGGGTCAAGTTTTCTCAACCCACGCAGAACTCTATATTGCAGTTTTCGCAAAATGTATATTTTGCAAAATGTTTAATATATATATTTTTCCCACAATTTGATTGAATCCCTGCCAAAAATTATTTACAATTATTATTTATTATTATTTTTTTTTCCAAAAAAGAAATAGAGGTAATAATGTGCTTTACCACACTCCTTGGTGACTTTTTTCAAAATCACCAATTTGGCGCATTTTTGCAGTTTTGTCTCGTGATTTTTTCAAAATGGTTGATTTTACGTGTTTTAAATCAAGTGCCTAAAAATGAAGTGTAAAAAGTAGCATTTCAAAAACTTTAACAAAAGAAAATAAAAATAAAAACTAACAAATATTAAACATTACAAAACAAAAGTACCATATATAACTGAATAAGTGTATAAGCAGATATGCAGATTCAATTTAGTGTCGCACTACTACTGTGTTATGAGCAATTAAAGTCAATCTGGGCAGGTAGGTTGGATTTAGCATTGCACTAGCACTGTGCTATGGTGACATTTTGCAGCAATCTGTAATATGTATGTCTGTACGCTTCACAAAAAAAAAAAAAAAAAAATCACTAAATACATCACTCGCAATCTGCATGAATCTTTAAAAGGCACAAAATTTTGTTTCGCAGCAATCACTTTTAGAACAAAATATCCCCTCCCATTCCAAAATTTTTCTAAAATGAACTTTCATGGTTGACGAATAAATTTCTAAATTAAATTAAAATTTCGTGGTCTATTGAAGTTGTGCCATGATTAATAATGTCACTTGATATAGCTGTGTTTACAGACTCAGTGACTGCCAATGAATATTATGTGAGAAATACCTAGCTTGTAATCAGCCAGGGTAGCTCCTTGGTTTGAGTATAAGCGGAAGGCCCGGGTTTGATTCCCGGCTCTGGTATTTTTCACATGGTATAAAAAATCACTCTTCCACTGCAATTTTTTCTGAAATGAACTTTCATGGTTGATGAATAAATTTCTAAATTAAATTAAATTAAAATATTTTGTTAAAATGTGCATAACTTGTTTTTATTTTCTTTTATATTCAATAGAAGATGGTATTGGATTCATAAAAATCTTAGACTTGAGGTTTTTCAATGGTTTTACATGTTTTGAGATGTCTAGAACATGATTTGACTATTTTTAGAAAATATCTGTGTGTGACAAAATTTTTTAACAACTGTATCTCAGGAACTATACTACTCAGAATTTCATAAAATTTGATATGTAGTTGCAACTTGATACACCTAAATTAATGCCTAGAAACTTTTGGTAAAAATCATCCAACAAATGGGATTGTCATTTAGCTTTTTTTTTTTTTTTTTTTTTTTTTTTTCCTTTAATTTTTTACATTGCAGAACAAACATTTCATGTAAATGCACATAAAGTGAATTGTTTTTTAATAATCATTATGAAATTAAAAAGAAGTATCTATATTAGTGATAGTCAGCTGGGAAATTTTTTTGTAAATGTGCAAGCATCCCCCCCCTCAAAAGGAAAGTCCCTCCCAAGAGGGGCAAATTTTCCTTATGAGTATCTTCCAAATGAGCTCATCAACACCTTTTGAAGTAAATGGTTGAACCATCAATGTGTGGTAGTTTAAAAGAAACTTATGATTTTTATTTTAGGGTTGAAATTAAGAAAAAAAAAAGGCATATTTAAAAAATGGTTTTTTTTTTTTTGCATATTTAGTGCTATTATATTGGCAGTCAGTGAATATTTCACAAAAAGTATAGTTATGTAGACAAGTACAGTCTAATGATTCATGCACATTTCTCTCGCCAGATGCCGTTACTTGTCTGGCAAGGAGTGAAAAAAAGATAACCCAGCATCAGCCACATCCAGTCTTTTCATTTTTGAAAGTGACGTGGAATGGAGGCATCCAAAGCTGAGTAGTGTGGTGTTGTGTGTTTTTTGGCAGCGGAAAGTATTTTAGGATGTAAAATTGATAGACGAATAGAAAGGATCTATGGGGAGTACTGTATGTCATGGGCAAGAGTTCAGGAGTGGAATAAGCGCTTTCACGAAGGATGCAGATCGATCGGTGATGATCCCTGGACTGGAGCACCGAAGTGTGTTACAGAAGAACATGTTGCAAAAGTGCATGAGCTCATAAAGAAAGACCGTCGTCTAACAGTAGACGAGATTTCTGTATCAGTGGGGCTTAGCCATGGTACAGTTCATGAAATCATCAAGGACAGTTTGAAGTTCCGTAAAGTGTGCACGCAGTAGGTCCCGCATCGCTTGACACCGGCACAAGAGGGCTGCCACATGGCCATGTGTCTGCAAGCATTGCAGCGTTACAACATTGATGGAGACAAATTTCTTTTAGCCGGAGTCAAAACGGCTAAGTCTTTAGTGGAAGCACACAGATTCCCCTCCACACTAGTGCCAGCAAGGTACTGCTTTAATTCTTCTTCAATCATAATGAACCACTCCTCATCGATTTCCTGGAGCATGGAGCTACGGTCAAGGCTCAGTGGTATTGTAAAACCTTATTGAAGCTCAGGAATGCAATCAAATCAAAACCTCCCAGTTAACTTTCTCGAGGTGTCATCCTGTTGCACGACAATGCTAGACCATCACACTTAGCCAACGCAACACAGGAATGTCTGCAGAAATTCAAGTGGGAAGTCCTGATCCACCCCTCCTATAGTCCAGATCTGTCCGCATATGACTTCCATATCTTGAACATAAAAATGCACTGCAGAGACACCAATTTCAAATAGACGATGAAATCAATGAGTGTGTGCGCAATTGCTTCAAACAGCAACCAAAGGATTTCTACGAGCATGGCATTATGCAACTGTTGTCACAAAGGAATAAATGCCTAAATACCTACGGACAATACTTTTGAGTTTTATTAAATAATTACTGGGAATCTGCCTCTGACTCGTTATTTATTGACTGCTCCTAATATTATTTCTCTAGAATTAAAATTGTCTGCATTCATCATATGGAAGATAGATTTTAATAAATTATTTTTTACTGAGGGAATTTGTATAGAAACACAGAAGAGAGTCATGTGTTTGCCACAACAATCTAGTTTTAAAAGATGGCTTTTATGTGTGGCAGGGGAACAGTAATATTTTTTAAGGTTTTCATAGAAATTGTATAGAATTTTAAAAACTGCAGAGAAAGTGAAAGTAACAGGAATAAGTATTTTCCGTTTTTCACAGAAGCATAAAAACCGAAGGCATGTGGCACAAGTTTTTTCATGGAAATTTTGTAGAATTTCAAAAACTACTGAAAAACTGAAGGTAAATGGAACAAGTTTTTTAAAAGTTTTTTCGCTGAAATTTTGCAGAATTTCAAAAACTACAGGAAAACTGAAGGTAAATGGAACAAGTTTTTTAAAAGTTTTTTCGCTGAAATTTTGCAGAATTTCAAAAACTACAGGAAAACTGAAGGTAAATGGCACAAGTTTTTTTAAAGTTTTTTCGCTGAAATTTTGCAGAATTTCAAAAACTACAGAAAAACTGAAGGTAAATGGCACAAGTTTTTTAAAAGTTTTTTCGCTGAAATTTTGCAGAATTTCAAAACTGCAGAAAAACTGAAGTTAAATGGAACAAGTTTTTTTTAAGTTTTTTCGCTGAAATTTTGAAGTTTGACTTTAAAAACTTTGACTTTAAAATATCTTTAAAAAAAACTTTAAAAAAACTTGTGCCAATTGCCTTCAGTTTTTCTGCAGTTTTTTTTTTTTAAGTTTTTTTGCAGATTTTTTTAGCTGGGTCAGTGCTGAAGTAGTTTAGTTTTAGTGCTGACTTTGTTCAGCTTTATTCTGGTGTGTGAAATGTGCCAGTACCACGGCTGCAGTTTGAGGGGTTTTCTGTTTCTGATAGTTCTTGGAGATGAAGAATCTAAATTAAAGTATTAAATAACTTAGTCAAGTTTGATAATTGCTACATATCTTTTAAGGAAAGGGTAATATAAATTCAATTAATGTTTTGTAGTTAAGTGAAATTATGGCATAACTATAAGGTGGTTTACTCACATTTTTATTTTGATTCAATAAATGCCCAATGATAGTACAGTGTTCGCTGATTGTAAATAAATATTGATTAAAAAAAAAAAAAACATTTTCGTTTTTTTTTTTTTTTTTTTTTTTTTTTTTTACAAAGAACTGAAATTTTGTTCATTCTATCTCTCATAACTCTTTAAATTTGCACAATATTTGTTTACGTTTCTCAATATATTTGGCTATTAAATTATGCGAATGGATTTTTATAAAGGGTAGCGCATGCGTATATAAAGAATATTTAGTAAAACTACTCGTATTTTGTTAGATATTTAACGTTTTTCCATTTTGATTTCAGTATACTGTGTCTAATGATTTACGCAAAATTTTCTGAAAATGCCTTTGCTCTGGATCTAATGCCCTACGTGTTATAATTTAAAAAGTGGAATTTTTCTCTTGCAGTGTTTTAAAAATCCGCTATATCTCCATGAATATATGTCGTAGCCTTGTAAATACTTATACCGATAATGAAAAAATTCCGCTTAATCACACTCTACAGCCAAAATAATTAGCATTATTGTTTACAAGGTGATCCAAAATATTTTTATTTTTCTCTAATTTTTTACAAGTCCACGTTTTTTTCTTTCAGGACACAGCTTTTGCTGAAATATATGAGGTATAACTTGTTCTTCACGCTACCAAAATTTCAAATTTATTCCGAATGAACTTTTTTAAATATTCAACAAATTGCCTAACTTCGGAAGTGTCCAAATACTTATTGGTATGTAGTGTATATATATATATACATTTTAAATTTCTGTTAAAAAGTATTTTATATTAATTTCAATTCTCGAAATAACATAACTATGTCTTGATTCGAATAAAATTCAATTTGGATTCCAATACATTTTAACATTTCTAATGTGAACATTATCTTGATTATTCTTTATTTTAGACAAACATATGTATATCTGTTGTACTTACATGTACAGTCGGAAAAAAAAAAGAAAGAAAGAAAACGCGACACTCGACGTAACCTTGTTGCTAATCGATGCACAAAAATGTAATAGGTATCATTCGTCGGGGAATTATGAGTACTTTTAGAAAATGAAGTGGAATTATGAATTGGAGGTTGTCTATATAATAAACCGCACACCAACTTTGATTTTTCCAATGGTAATACCCAATTATTACTCTATATTGAATTCCTGGGGTCTCGGCATTGCTAAAAGCTATATTGGTTGTGCAGTTTGCTTTTTTTTTTTTTTTTTTTTTTTTTTTTTTTAATAGAATTATAAGCTTTCAAAGTTTGAAGTTGCTAATGTTAAATTCATATCGCAAACTTTTATTAATATCTTCAGAAAAATAACTCCATATAGATATATACGTGTTTTTTTTTTTTTTTTTTTTTTTTTTTTTTACGAGATACAGTATGGAAACCCAAATTTAATCCATATAAGTTTTTATTCTGAAAAATATTTTTTATTCTGAAAAAAATTTTTTAATTATAAAAAAATATTGGTAATTTCATATTCGGAAAAATTATGAATCATGATCTATATTAATTTTTACATAAAATGAATCTTAATGATGAAAAATACGGGTGGGTAAATTTACAGTTCCTTCCAGTTATTAGTTTTCGAGATATAAATAAATCTTTCTTTTAGAGTAGCTTATGGGGGCTCTTATGAAGTTTTGAATAAAATAATAATAAAATAAAATAGAATATTTTTAATTTTTATTTACGAGTCAAGTTATATACAGCAGCAACGTAAAACGCATAGAAATGAAACAAAAATAATTATTTTTAAATATTAGTGATACATAAACAAATATCCAATTTTTCTTTATAAAACAAGCCCCGATTTTCATCATTATTAATATATATAAAGAAAATAAAATGTGATTTGCATATACGGGTTAAATGCCTTGATCTCAATTGACGAAAATATACGCTAGTGGCATTTACCTCGTAGATTATTGGTGATAAATTTCGAATCATTTTATTCCTTTAAACGAACACTAGAATAGCAAAATTAACTAAATAGGCTGGCCTTACTGCTTAAACTAGAAAAATAGTTGGAACTTAAAACTACCAATTAAAAAACGAATGAAATTGTAATGCAAGACAGAAGACTTAACTACCGTCATTGTTAAATGGTCAATCATTGAATGCATATATTGCTTTTTTTTTTTTTTTTTTTTTTTTTTTTTATCCTTTTTCTCGGTGGGGGGAGAGAGAATGGTTGGTTATTATTTTAAGGATGCTTTATTCATAAAAAAATTCCTTTATAAATATATTTTAAATAAGAAACTATATTTTCATAGAAATTACAAAACAAATTGTACGGTTTCAAAGAGATGACTTGAAACAAAATTGTTAAGCGCAATTATTATTTTTTAATGTTTACTTCATGATACCTTACAATAAGATTGTCTAAAAAAATAGTTTATGCGTTGTTGTAAAATATATAAGAATATTATTTCAGTTCGCATATTATGTCACACCTACAAAATAAAGTAAAATAAAATTTAATCTTCATATGTGATCAGTGTAGCTATATCGATACTTTTTAATTGAAATATATCGCATATTTTTCTAAGAGCATTGTCTGACTATCTTAAGTATAATATATTTCATTATATGTAATACTTATTATCTAATTTAAGCATATACATATCTAAAAAAACAAAATCAGGGATAGCCAATGTGGTGTATGAAGATGTTAATGTTTCTTTTATCATTTATTTCTTTTAATTTTTCTTGAAAATTTTCGGTTGTAAAACAACAAAAGTTTGTCAAACTTACGTACAATCTTAATTTTATTTTTCTAGATTTACAGATGACTCTCGGCACATTTTTAGTTATAACTCTACGAATGCTAAAGGTATACAAGTGTATATTTTTCTGCACTACCAGACCCTCAGAAATTCAAATATGAAGTCAAAATTGGGTATTGCTATTCAAAAAATCAAAGTTGGTGCTCATTACAATATGTAGATTACCCCTAGTTCAAAATGTTACATCATTAAAAAAATATATATATACACTTAATTTACTGTTGAATGAAGCCATTAGATTTTTTTGCGTCAAATAATAACAAATTTACAGCGAGTGTTGCGTCCCCAACCCCCCGACTGTACATACAAAATGTTACGTGTAAATATAATCATCTAGTAATTATAAAGTCATATAAGTTATTTTTATGAAAGACTGTAGTCTTTTTCCGCGTTACTGCATATTAATTTAGAAAATTCTTTTTTAAATTTCTCTTTGTAATGTATAACTAAGGTAATTATTTTATTAAAAAAATAAGTGCATTAACAAAATTTCTTCTCATTAGAATAATGATTTTTTTTTAACTTTCTTAATTATGCATGAGTATGCCAATTAAAGTGTATTCTCATTTAAAAATATTTAATTTTTTCTGTCTGGTACAATCATATCAATGTGTACTTTTATTTTTATACTTATAAGCATTGAACAATAAAAAGCATACTGTCAATAAAAATCCGTTAATTTATCATAAAAAAAATATCATAAAAAGTATGTTTAATTCACCATACATCAGAAAAAGACAACTATTTAAAATATATTACGCAATGAATTAGTGTATTTCATGTATACCTGGTGTCCTAAAATTATCGGATTTCAAAAACTTACAACAAGGAAATAGTTAAGGTTGAGTTTCTGCAAATCCATGTGATAAAGGCCTTTTTTCTTCCCTCCCAGAAAACCTGTGTTTTGTTTAAAATTTGTCCGAAAAATGGCACAGAAAATTAATTCTATTTTTCTGTCTAGTTTTGATGCATGCAACATATCAAAATACACAGTAGTAGTACAGCGTGTGTCAATACAGCGTGTGCCGAATATATCGTGTGGCAAGCGCTTAAAATCGAGTGCTTAAAATACGGCTAAAAAAAAAATTAAGCTTTCCCAGATGGCGCTGCGAACAAATTTTTTGCTGAAATCTAAGAGCTGATTTTCTTTACCCAGTTTCGTCTGTTTAATCCCGTGATCTAAGCACATAATTAACCAATAGGATGTTTTCGAAGCAATAAACTCGATCGCACTGACCTCTGGTGATAGGCTTAATTTTTAAGACACTGATTTGCTGGCAGCTTTCCACACTATGTACTCTAGATGTTGTAGTAGTAGTAAGGCCTGAGATACTGACTTAAAATGAGTGTTATGTGAGACAGGTTGAGCAGTAGAGAACTGAACAGTATATTTTGTAAGAATTGTTGAAAATGGCGTAATCGTTGCCAGAAAGAGATTATCTTGTACTGGAATTCAACCCAATAAGGTTTCGCTGAAGGGAGTATACCAAGAGGAATACGAAATTAATTTCAGTACAAATTCCAATTTGCTAATGAGCCGCAGCTAAATGTAGAATAAAATATATTGGAGAAATTCAAATGAACAAATAATGTTGTGAATTACAATTAAAGTAGGTACTGTTGGATCACATTTATCGACTATTGAGGTCAATGTGCAGATCTCTGAAGAAACAATGTCCCACTTTTGTCAAAAACTCACTCAAAGAATTCCAGCCACATGCCGACTGAAAACAACAGCGGCGCATAAAATACTATGTAAGTATCCGTCCTAGTTTCCATACAAAATTCAAATGCAGCAACCGCTTCAGACAATATCTGTAGGGAAAAATAATTTTTCTGTGAATTAAATGCTTTAAATGATTGCTGTGATAATATTTATGCGAAATCTACAAGGTTTTCAGATAAAGCACATTTCAATCTTTATGGACTTATCAATAAGCTAAATTAGCAAATTCGAGGCACACAAAACATTCATGTGTTTCTTCAATTATCACTATTTACCTTTTAATATTACTTTTTTGGACTATATAGACACTTTTTTCGAGATGATTAAAATGAAAAGCTTTTATCTACGTAATATATTGATTTCAAAATGTTATGTTTAAAACTTGAGTGATTGTTTGACCACTGGTAATGATTTGGATGAATCACCCCTACATCTTTGATCGTGCAAGACAGTTCAAGGTCTCACCTGACTGTCAAAGTTCTCCCTACCTTATTCATTTATGTTATATTGTGATAACCATGTAATGTTTTAAAGTTATCCACACTTCAAAAAAAAAAATAAGGATTTGAGTGGTCACCGAATTCACCAGATTTGAATCCGTAACGATTCTTACTTTCTGGTAACTTGAGGGATGCATTGTACCGGAAAAATCTCTGAACACTTAAAAAAATGAAGGAATAATAAGTGAAGAATGCGTGTCTATTTTATAGGCCGCTTTATAGAAAGTACCAGCTCATTTCGTTCTAGGATTACGAAATAATGTTGTGACTAATGATGAAAATTTCGAAAATATTGTAATGTACCTTTCATTCCATTCATTTAAAAATTTCAAAAAGTTGTGATGCAATTTTCAAGAACTCTGTGATTGCTGAAAGAAATTTCCTTTAAACTTAAATGCTGTCTTGTTACATGTATATACACAGACACACACACACACACACACACACACACACACATATATATATATATATATATATATATATATATATATATATATATATATACATAAGTAGTCAATCTATTTTAGGTATTTTGATTATTCATCTTTACTATTTTGTTATTTGTAATGAACATTATTAAGAAAACCCTGTATAAATTTTTCAAAATTTTATTCATTATGTTTCTTTCTTTCTTTTTTTTTTCCCCCGAAAATACAGAAATATAGTTCTTATAAGTTATTGAATATAATTGAATAATTATTTTTTATACCTTAATAATAATTAATTTTTATTCTACAATAATTGGAAATATATATGGGATAACTTTAAAAGGAATTGTAAGTAAATCAGTAATATATATATATAGATATATATTAATTAAATTATATTGTTATTTTTTTTTTTTCAAAAATATACTTTAAGAACGTGTGCACAAACTATAAATGTTGTGTTAAAATTACCATTTTTTTATTTATATAAAATATTATCTTTGTATAATTTGAACAAAATATTTTTAATCTGTTATGAAAATGTTCATGAATAGGAGTAAGAAATTATGATCACAAAACGTCGAGATTACCATTCTTTTTTCGTCAGATTATCATTCTTTAAAATCCATCTAACGATGTAATTTTTAGTTCACTCATATAATTGATTCAAAAAACATTAAATACAAACCCCATTTAAAACGAAGTAAAAAAATAAAAAGCATTTTTTTTTCGACATAAAAGTAAATATGTTTATCTTTTATATAAACCTCTATCATCAAAGATTTCTGATAAAACTGACGTTATAATAATACCTTTAATTTTCATTTATTTATTTATTTTAAAAATATTAATTTAAGTTAAAGAATAGTTATAGGTTGGTTTTTATCATATGCAAATTGATGTGGGTAAAAAAGCCGTGGGAAAAAAAAAAGTGCATGTTTGTGAAAACTAGAAAATTATTTGATATACGAGTAAAGCTAAAACAAAAGGTTTGGATTTAACTTAGATTAAGAATTTTAGTGATTAAAGTGTTAAAGCTTTTATTTATTTCTTTATTCATTAGATAAATGGCAGTTTCGACAAGAGATTGCGATTCGTAAATTCTATCCTAATCGGAAAACATTGAGCAACGCAAAAAAATATGTTCGAGAGTCCAAATTAAATTTTGAATTCTAAAAAGTTAAAAAAAAAAAAAAAAAAAAAAAAAATCCCTAACTTTATTTGGTCAGTGGGGAAAATGTCAGAATAAGTCTCAACGTATAGAATGAAAATGCTTTGGCTTTTGTCTGTCCGAATACATATCTAGACACTTCTTAGAATATACCCCAATTTGACGTAATATTTCATAAAACATTTTACGTGTTGTATAGGATTAGCAATATATTTTTCGAAATGTATTGCATTTGTAGATTGTATACAGGATAAACATAATCTATAACATTGAGTTCTTTTGGGCATAATTTCATTCACGACTGCATTTTAATATTCCTACCTAACATTCAACTTAAAATTTTAAAATCATGGTTTCTGTAGAACATTGTGTGCTTAAATTTAATAATTAATCAACGGTGATTCACAAATGATTTTTAATACATACGTAGTCAAAATTAAAATAAAAAATTAAAAATAATAATATTTGATATATTGTATTATTTTTACAGAAATTGTTTTACATTGTACTGAAAGTTTCTTAGCAGCGTAACACAAAATTTATAAGTGTCAGTTGATAATGGATTCTCTGTTATAATATTGAGCCAAACTCTACTTATGGAAGAATAAGTAATGCAAAAGGACGTATAATAACATTTTTTTTTTTTTTTTTTTTTTTTTTTTTTATTGGTAATAAAAATGTTATAGTAATATCTAATTATGTGCAAAATCACATACATTTAAGCAAATCTTTGGCTACTAGAGACTAAAAGGCTCACGTATATGTATATAAAAGAATAAACTATAGAAAGTACATCTTAATACCCCAAAAAATAAGACTCTTTTGAAAATCGTGCAATAGAAATTTCCATTTTGCATAAATATGTTCAACAAATGTTCGTTTTTTTTTTTTTTTTTTTTTTTTTATTTTTTTTTTTAGTTGTTGTGTTCTCTTTTACATTTATTTATGATAATATATTTTTTAACTGTTATTTTAACTTAATCCATTTATATATAAAACAAATTCTTAAGATGTTTTTTCTTAATTTTCCAAAGATATTGTTTAAATGGAATATTACAGTTTTTACGAAATAGACTGCATAGAATATAATTATTCTAATACATAGATCGCATCTGGTTTAAACTTATAACTTAAGTGTTTTTCTCATTCGTTTTTTTTTTTTTTTTTTTTTTTTTTTTTCAAAAATTTTATTTTTTCGCTGTAAGTTTTCTAAGAATAACAGTTCAGATTTATCTGCACGAATTAACATGCGTGTAAATAGATAGAATTCGTAAAGTACCAAGTAATGCGTCAGTAAGTTTTTTAATCTATTAAATGTCTCCTATAGAAGGAAAATAATTAACGATTGAGGCTTTATACGGAACAGTTAGCATCATGTAACATGCAACTTGTAATTAACTTTCTTGTCAAAGGAATTCACTCAGAAAATTAGTATTCTTGCTTTTGTAACCATAAACGTAGGTTAAATAAGTCGAATAAGAATAAAATAAAATATATATATATATATATCACAACTTCTTTCAACAAAAAATACTTACCCATAAGGTTTTTTTTTTTTTTTTTTTTTCATTCAAACAATTTCATATATATATATATATATATATATATATATATATATATATATATATTTCTAAAATGATTTCTCCTATTAAAATTTCATATTTAAATTTCTTAAATAATGTAAACTATTTAAATATCCTAGAAATATAAAAAATAATAAAAAGAAAGAAAGAAAGAAATCTGACTGACATTAAGAAGCGTTACAATTGAGTTTGTGGGGAAGTACCTACAAATAAACAGAATCCAGCAGAATAACTATATAAAATATCACTAAAAATTGCGATATAGGTACACCACAAGTAAGTGACGATACATAAGTACGTGAACACTTTATTATGACCATTTGACAATTTTATGCAAGTGAGTTATTACAGCATATTGCTATCGTTTGAGGGCTAGGAGAGTATAAAGAAATAAAGTTGAGTTCTTAGGACAGTACTTAAGGCAGTTTACTTGCGATGACATGGGGAGAAAATATGATTTTACGAACTTCAAAGTGTGGGTGAAAGTGAGATCTCGGTTGTACGGAGCAAGTATTAGCAAAAATGCTGCATTTTAGAAAGTATAGACATATATGTGTGTGTGTATGTATGGTATGTATATATTTTTTTCTTTTTCTGGAAAATTGGGTAGAAAATCAAATTTCAAATTTTTGTATTTTATCATTTCTTAAAAATTGTGTATCGAAAGGGTAAAAGCACCGTCAGTACGTAAAAAAGATGATAAAACTGATGATATGATTGTCAATGTATCTGTTTCTAAACACTTAAGATTCGATATTTTGTAGCAACCAGCTGCTCATTCAGAAGCATTTACCTATAATGCGAAGTGAATCCCACTATACCTCAACAACAACCCCAACAACTTGTAAAATGAAAAAAAAAAAAAAAAAAATCATAACAATTTACTTATTTTCAGTCCATGTCTACAAACCCTTTGGATTTTATAGGAGACCATGGTAAATTGCCCTATCAAAGCTATAGTGCGTCGCATAACCCATTCAAGAACAATCGAAACCTTAAGTGTTACCTCCCATGGAGAGTTATAATAGTTGTGGCATGCGTGCAATAAACCCTTATGGTAAATCCCAGGCCGTAATCAATAGCTACCAGGTAACTGTAGTGTGATGTTAAACCCTCTTAACTTAACCTCATATCCGACATTTTCTTAAACGAAAAACAAACCTTATACCCTATTAGTACAACAGCTAGCACTACTTCTTTTAGACTGAGTCGTTAACAATTTTTATCTGTCACCTTGAATGGACGTGCAATCATTTTTGCTTTTTTTTAAAGTACATAAATCAGAAAGTTTGTCATTCTATGTGTCGGTATTTTTAGTCCGGACTATCAGATTTTTCTAAAATTGATAAACTTATTAATCTGGACAAAATCTAGTTAAAGCCGTATTTTTTATTTTATTGCCAAATTTTAACTTTAAAATTATTTTTAAAAAATGGATGCCAAAAATAAATAAATATATATGTAAATACAATTCCTTTTTATGCCAATAAAATAAAATAAAACAAAATAAAATAAATAGTAATAATCTGCATTTTTTGTTTCTAAATAATAAAATAAAATTTCGAAATATCGTGTTTATTAAACAACTTCAGTATAGATTCCCTTGGCGAAATTTGAAATTTGGCACCGTATTTGACCGATCTTTATTTATGAAATTGTGCTATCCAATTTAATTCATCGCAAAAATGGCAACAAAAATTTAAAAGCACTTAAAAGATTCTTTTGTTAAAGTTATATCCAAAACATATTTGAGAAATGGGTATAGTAACTAATGGTAGATAATAAAACACAATAACTGCATGCAGTTTTATGGAAGAAAAGATTTAAACGAGTTCTATAGCACTAAATAAAATACGATTTTGTGCAGAGATTTTATACCTATTACTTAGAAATCAAAATTAGGTTTAGAGGTTTTTTATTTCATTTCCGCATGCGTCATCTCTGCTGAGAATAAAAATCGCAATATCATTTCTCCGGACCTACACTTGGAGTTGAATTTCAGACAGAAGCCACTCTACCACTGCGTATCTGTTTTGCGATGTTAAACTCACTTAATCTCACCCTCAATCTCGTTTCCTTAAAGATAATAATTAGTTCGTATTGCCCATTTGCTTTAACAAAAGGACTGTTATCACTAAATATTGTCTAATACATTGACACACGATCAAATACTCCTAATTTTGTTTAAATAAATAGGCTCATGTTATAATATTTAACATTGTTTTTTTTAATATTTTTATAAAATGTACAATATTTTTTTTAATATCAGATTTTATTTCTACTATAATAATCATTTTACATTATAAATTTAAAATAGTTGTATTTGCATGTAATGAATGCAGTTTGTTTCCTCTTTATTATGGCACATATTTATATTTATATCTTACGTGCTATTTAAATATCAGTTGGTACTGCAAAACAATTATTAGTCTATTTTAGTATTTTTGAATGTGGCAACACCACTTACTTATTTATTTATTTTATTTTATTTTATTTTTTTTTTTTTTCGAACACAAATCTGAATATTTATATATTGATGTATGTTTAATAAATTCTATTTTATGCACGTTTATTATCACTCATGTTTATATTTTATCATACTTGCTATTTAAATATCGTTTAGTGCTGCAATAACATTTATTAGAATGTTTTTTCATGAATTTGTAGGTGGAAACATCAATCAGTTTTTAAATTGGGAACAGATGACCGAGAAGGTACGCTAAAAATGGATTATGAAAATTGTTTGGTTCCAGCATTATGGAGTTGAAACCCATTAAAAGTGAAATTCAAGGTACTAACCGGATGGCAAATTTCAAACTGATGGTTTCACGGAGGAGGCTATGTATTTTAGCTAACACCATAAACAGATCTTTCCTATTTTAGATTTTTTGTTGTTGTTGTTGTTGTTGAAGCCTGGAGCACTTTTTGCATGAAACTCTTCTAGAATTTGAAAATTATCTAATTGTCAGGCTTTCGGCTATTGTTAAATGAGGTCCTCTATATCTAGAATATTCCACTGCGTACGTTTATTTCTCCTTTCTCGCAATTCTTTTTGAGTCAGAGTTGGTTAACATTTTTGAGCACTTATGAAAGATTGTGAAGTTTGTAATATTGTAGTCTTCATTTTTTACTTTCCGAACACTATAGTGAGGAAAGTATTGTAATCATGTCAAAAATCCGAATTTGATATTTTGATGTTTCTATACGTTTCGAGGTCCAATGAGTCCATTTTCACTATTTTTGCGATGATGTATGTATGTGTGTGTGTATGTGTGTGTGTATGTCTGTATGTCTGTGAGTGAACACGCTAGCGTCTAAACGCGTTGTTCGAATAAGCTGAAAGTTGGTACGCATATTGTAAGTCACCATAGTACAAACCCTATAGATTTTGGAGAATCTAGCACTTATAGTTTTGTAACAGAGACACAAAGAAAAATTCTTTATCATTATGGCCTATGGGGCCGAATTTTTAAAAGTGTGATAGCGTCTAAACGCATTATTAATATGAGCAAAAAAAATGTACACCTGTTATAGGTCACAGTTGAACCAACTGTATAGATTTTGGTGAATCTAGAACTTGCAGTTTTTTTACAGGGACACAAAGAAAATTTTTTTATCATTATGGCCTATGGGACCATATTTTTAAAAGTGCGATAGCATCTAAACGCCTTATTCAATTGAGCTGAAAATTTATATGAATATTATAAATCACTGTTGCACTAACTATAAGCAATTTGGTGAATCTAGCATTTATAGGTTTTTACAGGGAAACAACGAAAAATTCTTTATCATTATGATCTATGGGCTCAAAGTTCAGTAGCTTTAAACAAAACATCGTGTAATATATGAAGAAAAATACTCAAACACTCTATTATGGTTTTCTCTCTTTTGTTTGTTTAACAACTCGTCTTTCTTTACTTTATCTACAAAACTGTTAATGACTCAATGTTCGGAAAGTCGAGTGGAGTCACTCCAGATTCTTTTAAATCTTGTAGCCAGTTGTAAGTTTTTAATGTTTATTCTTTGATTATTTTTTTAACGTATACGAAATTCTTGGGTTTTCTCATTATTTCCTAGTTATTCTTTGTAATGTCTTCTAACATGTATGTAATTTATTTCCTGAGGAAAAATAAGTAATTTCGAATTCTTTGAGGAATATTGTTTTGTACTATCCCCAGAAAAAATTTGAATACTAACAGAGAAAACAAACAAACAAAAAAAAAAAATCAAATTTTATAATTTAATTAAAGCAACAACATATCTGACGGTAAAATGAAAATTTAACTTTGGTTGAAATTACACCTATTTTATATTATTGCTGTAATCTTTCGTTGGTTTTAGGAAAACCCCCATCGTTTATTTTTATACATACAAAAAATCATTACTCAAATGTTTTCTCCAAAATTAATTTGCTTCAATGATAATATTTTACATGTGTGAACTTTCGTTATTTATATTAACGCTTTTGCTCTTCGATTTACGTAATTCTTATTTAATTTAGTTTACACAGTACTTATTTACAAAATATTATTTGTTGTTGTCTAAAACAGAAAGTGTTTTTAAATTTAGAATTCATTTACATCACTCAAACGAATTCTTATTATATTAGATTCGAACTCTAATTATATTAGATATAAATTTGTTGATATAGACCAGAAACATTATTGCCACGCATTTTTTTTCACTTTTTATAACGATTGACATTCTCCAATTAAAGGGGGGAAAAAGTGAATAAATAAATGAAAGAAAGAAAAAGGTACATAACTGTTTAAAAATAGTGATGTTAATAAACTTAAATACTTGTCAGCTGTGAGAATATATAATTGACTTTTAATTAAACTAAAATTTAAATTTATATATATATATATATATATATATATATATATATATATTAACAGCTTTCAAAAATTTATAAAGATAATAAAAATGTACAAAGAATAACACGAGATTGTTTTATTAAATTTTTAATTAACTGAATGTTTGAAAATTAAAATTCTAAAGCAGTAGTTATTATATAATTCAAAAAGACTATTTTAATTGCATTTAAAAGATTTGAATATATACAAATGAAGCTGTAATTTTACGTAAAATATATTTAAATTAACATATATAAATCTCATAAATTAATCTTTCATTTTTAAGTAAAAACTATAAAAAATACAAGGAATATTCTTTGTGTGAGTGTGTGTGTTTTAAAAGTTTTTTTTCAAGTCTTCAAATTTAAACAATTAATAAATTCAGTGATTAATATTAGTTATTTGTTTTTATACATCATTTAAAATTTAATTTCTGTTACATTATACAGTAATTCAACCGAATACAATATTGAAATAATAAATGAGGCGGTTACATTATTTAAGTAATAAATTATATTAAACATCATTATTTCTCAGTAAAGAATGTGTGTCTAGTTTTAATGCGCGCTTTTCAATATTGTGCGTTTTAGTGAATAAAATAAATAAATAAATAAATAAATATGTGTAGTTTTTATAAGTAAAATTTACATGTACATTAGCAGTGGAGTGTGAAATTAATAATAATAAAACCAATAACAACACCAGCAATAGAAATAATATGAAATTTAATAACAGAAAGGTAGTGTTCTTTTAAAACTTTAGTTTCTATAAAATACCACGTTTATCATATTCGTATATAAAAAGAAAAAAAATAATGCAAGTTTGAGAATGTTAGAAAAATATAAATCTTAAAACTCTTAGTGACACTATATATAAAATGCGTTACACCAGTTAAACCTCGTTTTCACACGAATAAAATCATTTGTCTTGTAACGTGACTTCAATAAACTTACATATGACGCAGATATTTTTAACCTCCAGTAGTTGGAAAAGAAATACATAAATAATTTAGTTGTCGCTGGTGTAACACATGCTGAATTATTTATGTATGTTGAGAAAATGATTTTTCAACATTTGCCTTTATTTCTTAAAAATTGAATGAAAAATATTATGGTAACGAGCATATATAAAATTTTGATTTGTTTAAGGAAATAAAATGCCTGTGTTTAACTGTTTATAAAAAGAAAAAAAATAAGATTTTATAAAAATCTAGTAGGTTATGTCGGTTTCATTTCTCTGATCACCATATTTAAATGAAAAAAAAATTGAAATATTATTTTGTTTATCGCTTTATAATAGATTAAGAAATCAGCTGAAATTTCTCGAAACATGTTTGTGGGACAGTAATGCACTTAGCAGCGTCTTTCACAATAGCACTATGTCTAATTCGTGTGTCACCTGCCTACCTACGACAGCGCCAAACGAACATTATCATTTTTTTCATTTTTACTTTTATTTTTTATTTTAATAGAAAACATGTTGTCCTACTAATATTCAATAATTAGAACTGTAAAATCTGTAAACGGTTAATATGTATCTCAGTTATGATTGTTTACATAATTAATAAAATTATAACATCTAATAATATGAATTTACTATAACTGGTATAATGTATTTCATATAAAGTATTTTTTTTTTCTAAATGAGTATTATAAAATATTAATAATTATAATAATTATGATAATAATAAATAAATAAATAAAAATTGTATGTGGGTTTTTTCTCTTTTTTTTTTCATCGACAACGTACATTTTATAATTTAAATATTATAAGTCAATGTTATCAGAAAATTATAGCCTGTACATTTTTAATTTTTACTAACGTTGCATTTCAGTTTCATTATTTATGTGTAAAAAAAAATATTTTTGCTTATTTATTTATTTATTTATTTATTTATTTATTTATTTTTATTTACATCGCCTTTATATTTAATATTTAATATTTCTAAATTTATTATGAGGTTTTTAATTAACACCATTGAATACATTTGAATAATTAGTTAATAAAAAGTCAACTTGGATTACTTATACCATTCCCCCTCTTTTGATATAACTAAAAACTGTATGTCATCATTCAAGATTCAAAATCTTCAATATCATTATCAATATCTACAGTAACTGAATTATTTAATTGTAGATGTCTACAAGAAACATTATACTATTCGAACCATAACTTGTTTTTTTGTTATTTATCAAATAGGCGATTTCAATAGCTTTTAACCTTCAAGAAAACAACGTGGGAATAACTTGAGAAAAAAGTGCCTACATCGGAACTTTTTTTTGTTTTTTTGTTACATACAGAGAGAGATGGGATATTATAAACTTATAATATTATAATATTAATAGCCTTGTATAAAACACCAACAGCTTTCTCTTACACTGCATTTGAAAAATACAGAGACATATTAGAGATCAGGGAGTAAAAAAGATATTTGTATACGAGTATAATTTAAAAACGCTTCGGAATAAAAACACTTATATTTGACATAAATTTTCGTATGGCAGGAATACCGTGCGACATAACAGAATGTTTGAATATAATACTTTTACAGATGGAATAGAATATTTTTTCATAATAATAATAAAAAAAAAAGTGTACTATTTTATAAATTTAATATTCTCATTGCATGCAGTTAATGAATGCAAAAAATGAGGATATTAAATTTAAACGTTTATTCGAATTTATATAGAAAATTTTCACACGCAGCATTCCTTGAATCTTAACAATCTTGGTAAAAATAAATGATGTAGTACCACAAATTGATCTTAAAAATGCAAATTTTTAACTTTTTTTTTTTTTTTTTTTTTGGCCTTTAAGTTATTCCGATAATAGACAAAACTTATATCATCTGCTAAAAATATGTTTTTATAGTTTAGGGACATTAAAAACGAGTAAATAATTACTTTTCTAAAACAATTTTCGGAACTTGATAAAAATTAATAAACGATTTCTGTCACATACATTAAACTGAAAAGAATACCTTCAAATAGTTGTGGTGGCGTGTATATTGCAAAAAATTTATCTACATAATGCGAAGAAAATTAGCACAGTATAGAAAGCATATAACACTAAAGCATATAGCTTTGTAGAATAAAATAACTGCCAAAATTATTATTATTTTATTTATTTAAGTTTGTGATACGATATTTATGTAATATAGATGGTTATCGCCGTTATTCGGAATTTCTTTTGTTTCTTGTACTTTGAGTGTCACGCACAGCGAAATAGCAATATCCAGTAATTATTTTGTTTTTTTGTTATATACGCAAAGCATGCGCGATAGTTGTTGTGCTAACGAATTTCATGCATTTTGATATTTATACACAGCAAATTAACTGTACCAAGAATTTTTTTTTCCTTCTCTCTCTCTCTGTCTTTTTTTATAGGTGAAGCGTGCGACCAACATTGCTGTAATAACGAATTTCACACATTATAATCTTCATACTTTGCAAATTAGAGGTACCAAGTTATTTATTGCTGTCTTCCACGCATGTTAAGAAAACCAGTGGTAAGCCCTATTATCATTACTATAGACAATTTAATTTTAAATTTTAAAAAACAGCTTCCTAACTCTTGTATCGAAGTACAAATATTTCCTGTCATCAGTTTTAAACATTTTGAAGTTCTTATTATTTCTTTCTTTTCGCTTCTGCTTTTTTGTAACTGATAGTCTAGCTGACATCCAAGTTTTCCTTTCATATGACTAAAAGAATTATGCAGAATGTATTTATCTTTTTTATTTATTTATTTTGTTTTTGTATTAACTTAAAGTCGACAGAAAAATTCTTGAAACATTAGTAATAACCCTTATCCTGGTTTCATGCATATAACACTGTTTTGTTAAGTAAATGCTTGTCGAGTTATGATCTTAGTCTTATGCTGTTTGGAAAAAAGAAAGTTTGTGACAAAAATTAGCCATAAAACTAAAACAAAAATAAATGAAAAATGTGGATGTGTGCTTCAATAGTTTTGCTGCCGACTGTGTAACATTTTTACTGGTGTAAACTTCAGCTACCAAAATATGATAACATGACTTATAATAGACCGCGCTGTCGACTACAGGCTCGTTTGAATTTTAAGGTGAAATATTTAGTTACCACAGATCAGTAATTTCTCATATTTAGATGGTGGAATAGTGTGGAAATTCCCACTAATCATCATATAAACTCAAAATTCTCAAGACATTCTTAAGACTTTTTCCCTTCGAATTTCTTCTGTGCTCTGTTTTAGAACAGATTGCTGAGATCGATTCCCAAGGGCACACCGACGATCAAACAGCACTGACTGGTGTCAGTAAAATTTATTCCGTATTCGACGAAGTGAACGAGATGCTGGTGTTAGCTGATTTCTTTATTTCTGTGATGCTCTGTCAAATGCTTGAATTTGCGTGTAGTGGTAACAAAAAGGCGGTTTTTCGTTAAAAATCAAAATGCTATTGGTATGTTTCCGGACCTCACACAGGGCTACATTCGCACTCGTTTCCAATAGCCCACTACATACCTGTAGCACGACCCACACAATCTCAAATTCAACCTGCACCTCATTGTCACCTACTTGTTGAGATATCTTTATGAGAACGTTATAACGTTTTTACTGACAGATTCTGTAATTTTGAAATACTACTGATTTTATGTAATATATGGGCGTATAATTTAAAATATTGATAATAAATTGCGAAATACAGTGAAAAGAAAAATTTTAAAGTATAATAAGTTTATTTTAAGCTTTATAAAAGTAGATTTTATGCAAAACTTTGATGACAATAATGAGTCTGATGTCTGCATCTTTTCTTTTTGGTTTAGAAAACTTTATTTTTTATTTATTTATTTATTTTTTTTAGTGTATGAATCCCAAATACCAATATCATTGTATTATGGACAGCATAAAATTATTTAAAGATGTCTTTTTTTAAATGCTTCTGATAATATATATATTGGGGAGGGGGGGGGAGTATTACTCTGTACACAGATTTTTTGTGCTATTTTTACCATTTTAAATATGAACATGCCACAGTGCACTTAAATAATATATACTATTAAATCCAGAAAGTAACCCTCCTCCCCCCTTTTTCAAAACAGAGACGGTACAGACCTTGAAGACTTGAAGGTCGAAAGAAGTATGTTTGGATGAAACTGTGAAAGATAGATTTACCGGCGCTCCATATGTACGCCTGGTGGTAGGATGGATAAAAAAGGTAGACGGGTTACATAAAAAAATAATAATAATAAAAATAATCCCTTTTAACAAGAAAGGGGAGGCTTTCGTTCGAGGGAGGTGTTACTATCGGAATTTTACTGTGTTATTTTGAAGAAAATCTGAAAAAAAAAAAAAAAAAAGAAGAGGAAGAAGAACGATTCAGGAGGCGGACCGAGCGACGGATATATAGATGGACAGAAAGTCAGACAGATAGAGAAACCCAATCACAATCGCTTTTAAATATTGTTAGGAAAGTGTTAAGGATGCTTAATAAAAACAAAACAAAATTTTGGCAATCTCTAAATATAGAACATTTGTATTTAAATATTTCTGGGTGTTTCTGCTAAACTTAAGGATAATGTTCTATTCATATAAGCTCATAATGTTATATTCAAATTTTCTGTTATGATATTCTTTATTCAATATTCATAATGTTATATTCATACTATTATATCATCATACTATTTATTCGGTTTTTATAATGCTATAATCATACTATGTTCTATAGAATATAAGTTACACAAATAAATAATAAATGCCAATTTCCTCATAAAAAATATTTAGCTGTATCAAGCTTAAGTATATCTGCAAGAAATACTGTAATTTTAAGTTTAATGCATCTAAAACAATTTCAACGGCCAAATATACACTTAAATTCTGCTTCTTTGAAGCTTTTTACATCTACAAAACCTTTAAATTATTGCTAACAGTGATTTTGCTACACTTACTTTGTCTTTTATTTATTAATTTATGTTATTTAATTTTAATTAATTAATTAATTTATTATTATTATTATTATTATTATTATTTATTTTTGAAATTTTGCATTCAATCTAAACATTTTTAATTTCTTTTACATTTTCTTGACAACTACCTTTTCTCAATTTCTTATTGACTATTCTCCGACACATCCCACCTAATTATGTTGGTTGATAAAAGTCCAATTCCTTTCTCTTCTACAGGAGTGCATGATTTCTCTTTCGTTTCTTTATACACTGACGCCAGTACGCTAAATGCAACCGAAACAGCTCTATTCTGTTCTAATAATCTTTTTGAAGTTTAAGAAAATGAAGATTTATATTATGTCTAGACCATGGATATGGTGAAAAAATATTAAAATCAAGTGTTGACGCACGTCTAAATAAGAATTATACTACATGAATAGCATATGACGCGTATGTTCAGTACAAGTGGTAATAATTCGGGAAGATATTTTTATAGTCATATATGTACACTTTTTTAATTAATCTTTGTTTTATAGGCCAAGGATATTTTTTCTTCTTTTCAAAATATTCGACAGCTAAGTATTTAAAAAGAAAAGACGTGACTCTGAGATTAGTTGAAAAATTTTAAATGTTTTCTGGAATAATAAAAGTCGGGCTGTCTTGGAAAGTTGGTTAATGTTTGTTCTCTGATTCATGTCGTAAAATGAAAAAATAAAAATAAAAATAAAAATCAAGAAAAATTTAACTTTAAGTATAAAATAATTTGTTTTCCACTCAAATCAGAGAATGAGAAGTATATATAATTCCTCATTAAAAGTTGCAATATGTAGAAATACAGTGTATCTACAAGTACAGACATATTACCTTTTCTTACTTTTCTATATATTGTTTGCCTTTTTCTCTAGTAAAACTTTATTTTTTAATTACTAATTGTACGGAACCAAATTTAACAGGTAATTTTTTGAATAGTATGGAATATTTCATCTTTACACATTCGGATAATTTACAAACATACAATGAGAAATTTTTTTTCTATCTTTCTGTACATAAGATACGCAAATGAATCGTTTAGGAACATATTTTGTTTTATAAAATCAATTATTAGTAATAAATACTATAATTACTATTTCCGGTATTTCAATGCCTATTTCACATTTTTATGTCTAATTAAATGCAGCATAAACTACATTGTACAGTTCCAAATGCATTTTAAGCATTTAAATCTGACATTAAAAAAAAAAAAAAATTGCGCAATTAAAATGTGTAAGCCATTTTCATTTCAATTACACTTTCTTTTTACACAGAGACATACAAACACATACACATCTACACACACACATACACACACACACACACACATATATATATATATATATATATATATATATATATTTAACAAACACAAACACAATACATGACGGAAATTTTTAAGTTTATTTATAGATTTTTTTATCATATAATAAAAATAATTAATCCTAATATTTAAAGACATATTCCAGACTGGAAAAAAGTGGAAAGGAATAAAGTATAGGGAGAAAAGTAACTGTTTGAAAACAATAAATAACGCTTCCCTTATCTTGCATTTATCCTATATACTTTTATGTATCCTTTATAATTTTATGTCCTATATACACACATATATATATATGTTACCGTTAAAGCTCGAAATCCGTAATGTGCAGATTACCTAGCTAATCTGCAGATTAACTAAAATGACCGGTTAAAGGCGGAATCAAGAGTTTTCCAAATTTTAACAAGGTAATCTGCACATTAGCGGCTTCTCTGTCGTTAAAATTCAAATATTTGTTTCGAGATTTAGTTTTTTTACATTCACTATGACGTCAAACAGTCATGTGATACAGATACGCGAATCACATATTAGTCTGTAACGCGATTGACCTTCAAACACAAACTAAAACGTTTATCCCTTCCGCTTCGCTATGATAAGCAGTAAACGCAAACGTGGAGCATCGAAGCTATGATATTAGGTTTCTTATTATGACCAACACAAAATTTAAAGTAACAAGTAAGTTATAATTGTTTTGATTATATTTCTTCTCTTTTTTTAATTCTGTTAATATATGTTTGATAAGCGTCTGCATTTTATTAATGAAATCTAATCTTAATTAAAAGATCTCTCTTGTGAAACTTCATTTTGAATTATGAATATTAAATTTACAGCACAGTAATTATTTTTTCCCGAAATAAAACTATTAAACTACAACTTTTTAAAACTAATTTATTTTAAAATTGATTTAAATTACTATTACTTACTGAAAAAGAAAAAAAAAAAAAAACAGATGTATTAATTTTTTACTCTGGAAAATATGGCATTCAATATAGTGGCATTATTTAATAAATACTTAATATGAAATTTGTATGCATTTTTTAGCATTTCATTACATTTTGTTGTTTCTTTCAATTTCTAGTTTCCTTTATATATTTTATATATCATGATTATATTTTTATTTTTGTTCGCTTTTTCAGATAATTTCCTTGTAGTTTATCACACAAAATGTGTTAATAAAGTTTTTTTTTTTTTTTTTTTTTTTTTTTTTTTTCTAATTGTAAAATTTATTTGCTAAACGTGTACAGATATATGTATGCTGCAAAATATAGTTTAATAAAGCATTGGAAAACTGTCATTTTTATTTTCATGCGTTCTAAAAATTATTAAAGCAGTTTTAATTATTTGAATTACTTCTTAAAAAATGCTTCTGATTTGTCTAATTTAATATTTCTTTAGCGAATTAAAAATTGGTGCATAACTTTTTTAAAAAATAGTAATAGCAATATAAGTTGTTAATAAAACATTTTTTTTTAATTAAGTGGTTAAATATTTTTATTTTGAAAAAAAAAATCGTTACTGTATTACAATTCTAACATTAATTTATAAAATAGAATTTATTGAAAGCTATTAAAGTTATTATATTTCATATTAAAAATGCATAACATCTTCAAACTTATATTGACAGAATAAAAAAGATGAAATAAATAAAACAATGATGACTTTAAAAGACATAAAAATTAAAACACATACAGATTAAAATAAGTAAAGAAAGAAAGAAAAGAAAAGAAAACTAATCTTTCTTTTTTTCCCCGAAAGAAAAAAAAAACAAATACAACACAGTGTGCTGTAAAATTACACCACCAGAGATCTTATTTTCACTTTAACGCGTGCCTAGTAGGTAATGTTCAGATTATCTAGGTAATTCGCAGATTACCTAGGTAATATGAGAAATGAAACAATTTTCCTCACTTTAACGGATCACCCTTGTTAATAAGCAGATTACCTAGCTAATCAGAAGATTAACTGATTTCTGCACTTTAGCGGTAACATATCTATATACATTTTTTTTTTTTTAATTCTGCTTTCATCTAAGTATAAATTGTCATTCCACATGATGAAGAAAAAGCGTTACTTTGAAAACGAGTTATATATTTTATAGCTTGTATGCTGTTTTAAGAAGTGAAAATCTTATTTTCGGTCATTGAACTATTTATCATAAATTTTAACCAAATATAGCATCTTGATATTCGATTAGAGACAACTTTGTAAAGATATGCTTCATTATTCTTCAAATTTAAAATGGGTAAATTGCGTTTAAAAATATTGGAATATCAGACAATGTGTTATGTTTAAATATTATTCATTCATTTACATAAAATTTTATACCAAGAAATTTCTACATTTACGTTGCGTTAAAATATTAAAGAAATATTTATTTAGCAAGAATTATATACGGAATTATATATTTCATTACTACAATAGATATATAGAGACCTACTTTATCATTTATAATCTATTTTGAATTTAATACAATGTTGATGAATTTGGTATTCAGATGAGGATTTCAAGTTATTACGAATTGCTTCAGAAATGTTAAGTAATTCATCATAAATATGCTGAACACACATGATAGACTAACAGGATTTCCTTTATTCTAATGAGTTCCTAAAAGTTTTTTATGTTACTCGATTCCAACATTTCTGATCTACATTTCAGTTTCATTGTGCAGTGAATCAATATATATGTATCCCACAAAGCCCTTAAATATGTTAATTTATAAATAAGATATTATGTATTTCTAATTGTCTTGTATTATTTCAATTTTGGCTTGATTTTAACCGCTTAAGGAATTGACCTTGTTTATACTAATAATCATCTTAAAATCGATTAATTGAAAAGTTTCAATATCTTTTATATCAATATATATACATACATACACTCTAAAAGAAAGAAATAAAAGACGCACCAAGAAGGCGTTATCGGAATAGGACGAAAATCGGTAGATGTGATTGACATGTAGGGAAAAACAAATGGTTACAGTTTTAAAAAAAAATGGATGGTTTAATCGAGAGAAATGGCTTGACAAAGTAAACAGGTCAATAACGCATTGGTCTACTTCTGACCCTCATGTAAGAAGTTATTCGATTTGGTATTAATTGATAGACTTCGCAAATGTGCTCCTGTGAAACATCATGCAAAATTCTGTTTAATTGGGGCTTCAGATAGGCAAAATCCCGAGGTGGTTGTAGGTTCCTTTTCAGGATTCTTCAAACGCCCTTAGTTTGAGAGAGTTCTGGAGACTTTACTGGTCAAAAAAATGTTAGACAAGCAAGAAAACAAGCAGTAAAAACTATCTCTGTCCATGGACGTGCATTATTATGCTAAAATATACGATCAGGATTGCGTGATATGAAAGGAAACAACAACGGAACGTAGAATGTCGTTGACGTACTGCATTCTGTAAAAACGCCACAGATGACAACCAAATGAGTCCTGCTATGAAATGAAATGGCTTTCCAAATCTTCGCTCCTGGTTGTCGGGCCATACAGCTAGCGATAGTCAAGGTGGAATTCCTCCTTTTTCCAGGGCATCTCCAGACGCGTCTTTCCTGGTTATCGGGGCTCAAATCGGAGTGGGACTCACCACTGAGGGCAATTTTACTCAATTCAATGATATTCCAATTTGACAAATCCAAATATCACTGCAATCGTGCTTGTTGTTATACAGATTTCAATAGCAGCCCGCACAAGGAGCTCCGTGATCTCAATCCCATTTCTCTGAGCAACCTGTTAAGGGTCTTTGAAGTCACTGAAGTACCAGTTCCCCGTAGGATCAATGATAATGATGAATTGGAGCTTTTAGTACAGTTCTGACGATTTATTGGTTCTCACGTTTTGTCCTCTGTGTAGGCCGACGTCTTCCTCCCTGACGCTGTATTCAGCCATGGTTCACCCCTTCTTGTCGATATCATCTAATAATGGCATTGTTCGTATCCAATTGTCAATCAATTCGTAGATTAGTCCAACCAGCTTCTTTGAGCCCAACTACACCACACTCTCAAATGTAGACATCTGCGCATATTGTTGGCGCACCTGTATGCTAGACATAGTTACTGTCTACCCGAGTAGACGGAATAAAATTTTCGAAGAATTTATGAATGGAATCAAAAATTTTTATTTTTAATATTCTGCCAATTGCACGGTTAAGATACGCTGCTCATTTGATGGTAGCCTAACATTAGAATTTTCCATTTTTCATCTGAACCTGTATGCATGTGAAATTATGTCCAGTTTGCATTATTCCTTCTTCGTGCGTCTTTTTATTTGTTTATTTATTTATTTTTTATTTTATTTATTTAATTGGTCTTAGAGTATATATATATATATATATATATATATATATATATATATATATATATATATATATATAAGATTTTTTTTTCTTTTATATTGGTAGTATGGGGAAAATAGCTGCATTTGTAATTAAATATATTTGTTATATGCAACTAAACAAAAGGAAAAATAAACAATCAAAAAAGGTAAAATATTAAATGTTCTACTTTTCTATTTCATATTTTCAAAGCACACTAAATAATTAAAGTGTTTTGTTACATTTCAAATGATAAATTTGTTGATTTTTTTTTTTTTTTTTTTTTTTTTTTTTTTTTTAGATATGCGAAAAAAATTAAAGGATTGAATTTTAAATCCCAATGTTATTTTTATCAGTGACTATATCATAATTTAAAAAATTTTCATTTTTTATACCTTCCTTTTTTTCTTTTTTAATAATTATTTGAAAAATAAATTCCTTTATTTAAACAAATGTAAAAATATTTGATAGTCATTCTCGTATCCTTAAAGTAAAAGTATATATAATATTTGTGTCTTTTTCTTGATAAAAATATAAGATAGAAAGAAATTTCGAACAGTAGAATTAAAAAAAAAAAAAAAAAAAGTATTGTTAGCAAATTTAAACTCCTCACATACCAAAATTAGAACACGAAGTTAGAAAAAATAAATAAAACAATCCGAACATCAATAGTCATCACTTATTGTAAAGAACTTGTCATTTCCTAAAACAATTACAAAAGAAAAAAAAAAAAAAAAAAAAAAAAAAAACTGAGTACAATTTATACACATGGCAATGTAAATAGATAATAAAAAAATTGTGTTAAAAATTATTTAATCAAATGCAATAAACAGTAAAAAATTTCACATGCATTTCAAAATTTCCATAGAAACGAAAGTAAATATTTTACATATATTATTAAATGTTTTATTGGACATTTTTAAATTCTATAATTTATTTAAATTTATTATTTTAAAATTACGTAATAACTAAACATCATTTTTTGTTCAAAAACAATAGTTTAAAACATAACTATTCAAATTTCATATTTATTTCATTTTATTATAAGAAATTAATAATAAAATTTATTTGCACGTGTAATGTATTTATGCTGTAAGTTGCTTATCAAATTTGAATCTAGCAAAATACCTGTTCGAGAAATGTTTCTTAATTTTATTAAATATTCATGCGGTACGCTAAACTGAGCTATAAGATATTTAAGATATTTCATAAATGGCAATTCCTCAGAATGAGGCAAAATCTCATCTTTCATTCAAATGCGTAAAATGCCACCGTGACATTCTGCAGAATAAGGCAATTTGTATATGACATTTCATTGAACTTATTACAGTTCCTCCGAATCAATAAAGCTCTCTGAAATGTAAGGTGGAAACTTCAATTTTAGATTCTAACTCCCATATTTACGAAATAGCACTTTAACTGAAAAATGTATTTTGTAAATTAGAGGTTTTTAATGCCATTTAAGTATTGTTAAAAATAAACGCATTTGAAGTAAGATATTTGAGATATCTTATAATAGAGAATACATCTTTAAAATGTATTAATAGCTATAATAAGAAAATATTTATAAAAACATTCAATTAATTATTTTTTTATGATTGTAAAATATATATATATATATTTTTTTTATAATAAATATAACGGTAACAATATTGAGAAACATTGTTCGAATGATTATCTATTATAAAAACTATTGAAAAGTTTACATTATTTCTTTCATTGTTTTCAAAAATTTAACATATAATTTTCTAAATAATTATTTCTTCCTGATCTGTAAACTAAAATTTTGGTTTGGATATTGATTTATTTATTAGAAATAAATGCCAGTAAGTGATTGGAGGTTTTACATTTTTACTGAATATTTGAATTAAATATTCAGATATAATGATGAAAATAAATGTAAATGAACAACAACAAAAAAAAAAGATCACATTTAAAATATGACTTAAAATTATCAGTATTAAAAAAAGAAATAGAAAAAGAAATGTAAAAGGCATATTTAAATACTGTATTTAGCTTTATAATGTTTTAATAAGGAATACTTTCACTTGAAATTGTTAAATAATGAAACAGAGTTGAAAAAAAATTTATATATATATATCTGTATATATATTATTTTATTTAGTTACTTCTACAATTTTTACATATTACTGAGTAATAAGTATAGATATTTTTAGTCTTATACATATTTTATTTAAAGCTCTCGCTAATGCACGATAGATATAATTAAAAGAACATTCAATGATGTAGTTTTTACATGAAATGACTGTTTAATAATATGGAATTTTGTAATTATTTTATGTTATAGATTTAATAAAATAAAATAAAATATAAATGTGCATTGCACACATTTAAAATATTCACAAACCCTCTGAATAATTGTAAAAATTTAGTTTAATGAAGTACTTGTTTCAAAATCATGATAATGGATGGATAAATGAAATTTATATATTAAAAAATATAGCTTTAGTAAATATTTCAGGAGTATCTATACTATTTTATTATTGGCATATAAAACAGTAAATTGTTATTTATTTATTACAAGTCTTATTTTTTATGTAAAATTAATGATTGATACAAAGTATCTTAATAAGTTCCGAGAAATAAGAAAATATCATTTTACAAGTAAAAGAAAAAATAAATAAATAAACGGACTTTTTATAACTATGTAGTTCATTCAAAATATAGAGTAATTAATAAAGAGTTAAGATAGAAAATACAATGAAAAAAAATATCGTTCTTTCTTCTCAAAAAGAAATCAATAAAATGTAGGTTGTAAAGATGAGAGTTATTAAGTTAATGATCTAGAATATTTTCAATGACCCAGATTTGAAAAATCAAGTAAAATTCGACGTTTTCAGCAGTTTTGTATTTGAATGATGTCTGTCGAAAAAAGGATATCACATACACATACATTAATTTTCCATTCCCTACATTGGGGGTGGGGTGTCCTAAGAAGATCAGCATGTGTTTTGAAACTGCTTTCATTAGTTATAAAATTGTCTTTTTTTTTTTTTTTTTCGTATGTATTAAATTTTGCTTCATTTTGTACATTGGTTTATAAGAAGTTTCACGTTTTTATTTAAAAAAAAAAAAAAAAAAAAAAAAAAAAAAAAAAAATCTTATTTGTTCTTTAAATTTTAATTTCGCATGTATATGTAGAAAAAACTTAAACTCTGGTTCTGTCACTCAAGCCTTTTATTTTATTTTTTGTGAATTTTTCGATAACATGTATAAAGTTATATGTTTTACATGATTTTGATGTTATATTAGTTGAAATTCTAATGCACTTCATAATTGGTTTAATAATTCATATATCACAGATTACTAAGTAAAATATACTGCATCTGAACTATCATATTACAAACAAAAACTATTTTAAGATATTGAAGTTGGAATTCTTTAGCATATTACACAGAATTAAACAATTTAAAAGTAATAATATTATTTAGTATTTACAATTCCTTTTATGATGATAATATTTTATTTGTCGTTCTTATGACAGAGAGGAGTGACTAAAACCATGTCAATTTTAAGTAAAATAGTTTTCAAAATAGAAATTGAATAACTTAAAAGATCGCAATTTTGATTTAGTCCGTAAATGAAAAGGCTCAAGATGTTGTCTATAACATGTCAAATTGGCGTAGCTCGATTTCTATTGGTTGCTTAGTTATAAAGGATTTATTGCCTGCATCTGATAAGTTGAGTTATGCCTGTTTTTTATGAGAGCGAAGTTAAATGTACAATCTGATTGAGAAATTATATACTTCCCATTACATAGAGCATTTTGCTATTGTTTTTAAAACTAATTTTAATGAAGTTTCAAATTTAATCAATCTTCATATTTAAAAATCATTAACATTGTTATAATACTTAGGTAGATCTTCTGATACAAATTAGTAAACCTATTCAACAGATAATTAGTATCAAATTAAAGTTTTCATTCTTTTCTCTTTAAGTAACTGCATCTGCAACGTATTATTCTGTAAATAATATATATATATTCAACTTTGGTATTATGATTGGTACTATGATTGGTATTATGATTATTAAGGTATAAAAGGACTATTTAATTTAAAAATAAATTTAGTAAGCAAATTTATGTTTTTCAAGATCTTTTATCTTACGAAAACTTATATCCTCTCGTCTAGATTTTTTTTTCATTATACAAATAACCCAAAATGTTAATAAAATAGCAGTTTTTAAAGTAATTTTGGCTTGTGTGATGATCTTACTCGGTATTTCCTTTCAAATTTTCAAACCAAAATCATTTTATGGAACGTTGACGAATGATGTCTAGATACAAACGAAGTACTGCCGATTTTGAAAGGAACTGTACAAATGGTGATTATCAGTGACCAAATGCTTTTAGATGGTTTTTATTATAAAATAATAGTAATAAAATAAAATATATATGCATTTTTTTTTTTTTTTTTTTTTTTTTTTTTTTGTTAAATCTTCTTGAAATTACAACGAATGAAACATGCTAGGAGGAAAAAAAAATACCTAAAACATAAAAAAAAGGAAAAACAAATATAGAAATTTCTCAAAATTCTAAACTTCTTACGTACTGCAAACCACATTTAGCTTATGTACATGTTAGCAATATCTGATAAGGCTTCCATTAATAGATTTTGAGTACATGAAACTTTAATAACTGAATTTTTTTGCCCTACTTCAACATTAAATATCACCTTAAAATAGTGCTTTGAAATACAAATGATTTGTTTCATCATGTTTATCATATATTTTTATGCAAAACTACTTATTTTTATGTTTTTATGTGAAGCTGTTTTTACGGTGTAAGCTAAGAAAATGAAAAAGTTCTTAACGACTTGCAGAACACCATGATAAAAGTAACTCATGAACGTGGATATTTCGCTATACTTCATACAAAATAATTAGTCAGAAAAGATTTTTATGTATCTCATCTTAAAGACAAAATTAAAAATTGTATAAAATATTGTGTAAAATGCATCCTCTTTAATTGCAAGCGTGGTAAATAAGACAGTCTCATACATCCAATTGAAAAGACTATGCTCCGCTACAGATTTATCATGTCGATCACCTTGGTCTTTATGCTTCAACATGCAAGAAGTAGAAGCATATCAGGGTCGTCGTTGACGCTTTCTCAAAATTCACCTGGTTTTATTGCACCAGATCAACAGACGCTGCGAAAGTGATTAATCTCTTTGAAAGCCACCGATCAGTCTTCTGAAACCCCGCAATAATTATCACAGATCAAAGTCCAGAGTTTATTTCTACTGCAGTTAAAGATTATTTCTTCGAACAAAATATCAATCACGTATTAATCACAGCAGGTTTACCAAGATCGAACGGTCAAGTGGTAAATAAAAACAACACCATTATAGCAGTGTTGTCAAAATTACCTTCATAAAATCCCGAAAAACGATACTCGCAAGTGCTTGCTCTACAACAAATCCGTAACTCGACTTTCCAAAATAGCATCAAAGCTACATCCTTTGAACTACAGTTTGACACCAAAATGAAGAATAAAATTATGTTAAGATCGTGGAACTTCTTAATGAGGAATTTACGAATTCATTCCAGAAGCAGCGTGATGAGCTTCGCATCGACGCAAAGAAACAAATCCATAAAGTCCAAAATGAAAATCGCCAACAGTAAAATATTCGAAGACGACCAACTCCTAAGTTCCAATTATATGATTTAGTCGCAATGAAGAGCACTGAAATCGTCCAGGACTAAAGCTTAAGCAAAAATATCTATGGCCACAGAGATTACAAAAGTCAAGCCGTTGCAAAATTCAATTTTGTAGATGGAACCTCCACGACTTCAACATGCGGTGAATTAATGAAACCTTGGTTCATCACTCTAAATAACATCAATTAATTTACTTCTCCATTTTTCCCTTTTATTTGAACTATGCAATTAACTTCTCAGTGCTCTGAAATAATGAGAAATATATTCAACTTACCAAAAATATACAAAAACACTGAACTTTCTCAACTTATTGCTATGAAAAAAAAAAAAAAAAAGAAACAGACTTTTTTACTTTTTGCTAATGTCATTATGTTATTAAAATTTTATTTTATTCTATTTTAGTATCATGATCTTCTAAATTTTAGCTAGGTCACTATGTGTGACATTTGAACATGTCATTTATCAAATTTTCATTGTGGTAATGTTGTATACTCAATGTTGTATATTTTATTATTTTGTTTAATGCAGCTGTATTGTCATTTATTGTATATAATATTGTATATTGCTTATTTTTATTTATTTATTTTTTTTATAACCTTTCGGCGAGGCCGTCAACATTAGGCGCGGCAGCCTTTAGGCAACTCCGGCAGTATTGCCAAAATTACCTTCATAAAATCCCGAAAAATGATACTCGCACGTGCGAGTAAATTAGGACGTAAATTAGGAGTAAATCACACGTGCGTCAAAATTAGGCGAGGCCGGCAGGAGTAAATTAGGAGGCACGTAAATTAGGAGTAAAATACACGTGCGTCAAAATTAGGCGAGGCCGGCAGTGTTGTTAAAATTATGATACCTTCATAAAATCCCGAAAAACGATACTTGCACGTGCTTGCTTTACAACAAATCCGTAACTCGACTTTCCAAAAAAGCATCAAAGCTACATCCTTTGAACTACAGTTTGACACCAAAATGAAGAAAAAAAATTATGTTAAGATCGTGGAACTTCTTAATGAGGAATTTACAATTCATTCCAGAAACAGCGTGATGAGCTTCGCATCGACGCAAAGAAACAAATCCATAAAGTCCAAAATGAAAATCGCCAACAGTAAAATATTCGAAGAAGACCAACTCCTAAGTTTCAATTATATGATTTAGTCGCAATCAAGAGCGCTGAAATCGGTCCAGGACTAAAGCTTAAGCAAAAATATCTATGGCCACAGAGATTACAAAAGTCAAGCCAACCTACGACGTTGCAAAATGCAATTTTGTATATGGAACCTCCACGACTTCAACTTGCGGTGAATTTATGAAACATTGGTTCACAACTCTAAATAACATTACTTAATTTACTTTTTCATTTTTCCCTTTTATTTGAACTATGCAATTAACTTCTCAGTGCACTGAAATAATGAGAAATATATTCAACTTACCAAAAATATACAAAAACACTGAAATTTCTGAACTTATCGCTATGAAAAAAAAAAAAAAAAAAGAAAAGAAAAAAAAGAAAAGAAAAAGAAACAGACTATTTTACTTTTTGCTAATGTCATTATGTTATTAACATTTTATTTTATTCTATTTTAGTATCATGATCTTCTAAATTTTAGCTAGGTCACTATGTGTGACATTTGAACATGTCATTTCTCAAATTTTCATTGTGGTAATGTTGTATACTTAATGTTGTATATTTTATTATTTTGTTTAATGCAGCTGTATTGTCATTTATTGTATATAATATTGTATATTGCTTATTTTTATTTATTTACTTTATATATATAACCTTTAGGCGAGGCAACATTTAGGCGAGTCCGGCAGTGTTGTCAAAATTACCTTCATAAAATTCCGAAAAATGATACTCACACGTGCGAGTAAATTAGGACGTAAATTAGGAGTAAATCGCACGTGCGTCAAAATTAGGCGAGGCCGGCAGGAGTAAATTAGGAGGCACGTAAATTAGGAGTAAATCACACGTGCGTCAAAATTAGGCGAGGCCGTCAAAATTAGGCGAAGCAACCTTTAGGCGAGGCCGTCAAAATTAGGCGAGGGAACCTTTAGGCGAGGCCGGCAGTGTTGTCAAAATTATGATACCTTCATAAAATCCCGAAAAATGATACTCGCACGTGCTTGCTTTACAACAAATCCTTAACTCGACTTTCCAAAAGAGCATCAAAGCTACATCCTTTGAACTACAGTTTGGCATCAATATGAAGAATAAAAATTATGTTAAGATCGTGGAACTTCTTAATGAGGAATTTACGAATTCATTCCAGGAACAGCGTGATGAGCTTCACATCGACGCAAAGAAACAAATCCATAAAGTCCAAAATGAAAATCGCCAATAGTAAAATCTTCGAAGAAGACCAACTCCTAAGTTCCAATTATATGATTTAGTCGCAATCAAGAGCACTGAAATCGATCCAGGACTAAAGCTTAAGCAAAAAATCTATGGCCACAGAGATTACTAAAGTCAAGCCAACCTACGACGTTGCAAAATGCAATTTTGTAGATGGAACCTCCACGACTTCAACTTGCGGTGAATTTATGAAACCTTGGTTCACCACTCTAAATAACATCACTTAATTTACTTCTCCATTTTTCCCTTTTATTTGAACTATGCAATTAACTTCTCAGTGCACTGAAATAAGAAGAAATATATTCAACTTACCAAAAATATACAAAAACACTGAACTTTCTGAACTTATCGCTATGAGAAAAAAAAAAAAAAAAAAGGAAACAGACTTATTTACTTTTTGCTAATGTCATTATGTTATTAACATTTTATTTTATTCTATTTCAGTATCATGATCTTCTAAATTTTAGCTAGGTTACTATGTGTGACATTTGAACATGTCATTTCTCAAATTTTCATTGTGGTAATGTTGTACACTTAATGTTGTATATTTTATTATTTTGTTTAATGCAGCTGTATTGTCATTTATTGTATACAATATTGTATATTGCTCATTTTTATTTATTTATTTATTTATTTATTTATAATCTTAAGGCGAGGCCGTCTGTTTAGTCATGATGGCCGATACGAGAATTGGTTCTCATCCATCTTCTCTCTCTATGTCATATGGCGTTACTGCATATGCAGCTATGCCGTAGTCATTGCGCCACTGCCTATTATGTCATCGCTCCCTTGTAGCTGTGCGCGCATCTGATTCTCTTAAGTTGACAATTAGCTGTTTAAGAGTAAAGACGTTCCTTTCTTCTATTAGAGCTAAGGTTTCTTTTTAAATGTTATGTCCATTGTCCCTTTTTATGTTTAATAAATGTTATATAAGAGTCCTATGGCTTGAAGTATCTTTCCCCATATTATTATTTATTTTATTTATTTTTATTTATTTTTTAATATTTGTTGCTGTATTTTGTATTTTTCTTATTACATATATATATATGAACCCTTTTCTCGTTAGATTTAATTAAATGCTTTTTGGCTATTGGTAGTTTCCTATGGTTAAATTGTACAAAATATCCAATTCAAAAAATAAATAAAAATAAAAATAAATATAATAAAACAGCTTTGATTTGCTTACCGTCACATGTGTGTTTTTTTGGGATTATTGCTTGTGATTGAGACATTTTAGATCTTAAAATTTATTTCTAGTATTAAAAATTAAGATTAATTACTTCAGGTTTAACCTAAATTAATTTCAAAACAATTTAAGAAATAAACAGTTTAAAATGTGTTTATTTGAGGTAAATATCATGTTTCTTTCGTGCGTTCTAGTAGGAATAAGCATAATAAGTTGCTTTTCATAAAAATTTTAAGAAATTAGACTTCAGATTTCGCGGTACGATGTCGCACGAACGCTAAAACTGCTATCAGCTCATATTTAAAAAATTGATGTTTTTAAAAACTTTTTGTTTGCTCCATTCTGAAGAATAAAATAGATAAAAGCATTATTTAGATATAAATTGTATTTTGATAATGATTTTTTTTTGTGAAATGTGAAAAAAAAATTTCCTTTTAGCGTTTCGCCAAAATCGCAATTATTGTTATGTCTTATTGTAAATACACAATAAACAGTTTAAAATGTGTTTATTTGAGGTGAATATCATGTTTCTTTCGTGCATTCTAGTAGGAATAAGCATAATAATTATACAGACACGACATTATTTCATTATTTAAAACATGAAAATCTGACATTGACAGATTTTAATTTAGTGCCAGAGGCCTACTGCTAAACTTGTTAATATCGACAAATTCTTCTTTAGTTAATTCGTGACGATCTAAATTCCATGATAAAGTTTTCATTAAATCAAACCAATGTGTTTCAGCTGCAGATATTGTAACAAATAACGTTGGAAGTCCAAACTGTCTTATAGCCGCAAAACAAAGTTTTTTCTCTTTTTCCCAATGAGGGGGAGGTGTGCCTTGGGGGGGACTCATGTCAAAGGTGTGCCTTGGGGGGGGACTCGTGTCAAAGTTGTACCTTGGGGGTACTCATGTCAAAGTTGGGCCTTGGGGGGACTCATGTCAAAGTTGGGCCTGGGGGGGGGACTCATGTCAAAGTTGGGCCTTGGGGGGACTCATGTCAAAGTTGGGCCTGGGGGGGGGACTCATGTCAAAGTTGGGCCTTGGGGGGACTTCATTCAATAAATCCCCATTCAATAAACCGACTGAAATAGGCCCTTAGCACTATTTAGAGTGTATTATAAAAATTCTACAACGCTGTACCGACTGAAATAGGGGTACCTTGGGGGGGGACTCATGTCAAAGTTGTGCCTTGGGGGGACTTCATTCAATAAATCCCCATTCATTAAACCGACTGAAATAGGCCCTTAGCACTATTAAGAGTGTATTATAAAAATTCGACAACGCTGTACCGACTGAAATAGGGGTACCTTGGGGGGGACTCATGTCAAAGTTGTGCCTTGGGGGGACTTCATTCAATAAATCCCCATTCAATAAACCGACTGAAATAGGCCCTTAGCACAATTAAAAGTGTATTATAAAAATTCGACAACGCTGTACCGACTGAAATAGGGGTACCTTGGGGGGGGACTCATGTCAAAGTTGTGCCTTGGGGGGACTTCATTCAATAAATCCCCATTCAATAAACCGACTGAAATAGGCCTCTAGCACTAATTAAGAGTGACCTATAAAAATTCGACAACTGTACCGACTGAAATAGGCCTCTAGCACTAATAAAGATAAAACATCTTCTCTTAAATAATACAAATTTACAGCAACTGCTTATTTAATCCTAAAAGTTTTATAGTTTATCATGTTTCACGATAGATGGCGCTAGCACAAATATGTATTAATGCTTGCTGTAATTACATTCCTCTCCATGATAGATTTCAGTTTTTTCATATAGATTTTAAGTTTTCTTATAAAAAATAAATAAATAAAAAATAAAAAAATAATAAAATAAAATAAAATAAATTTAACTAAATTAAACATACACTTACAAAGTGAATTTAATTGTTGTTGAAATTGTTCAATTGTAAAATCTTTATCGATTAATCGAACATTGTCTGAAATTTATTTGTATTATCATTCTTATGATGGCAACATGTTACTCTCTGTTTTGTGTGATGGGTTGACATGTGGTAAAATTTTTCCTTTTCTTTCTTTCTTTCTTTTTTCTTTTTTCTCTCTGGATTTCTTGTACGTTTCCTTTAATATGTTATTTCATTCCTTTTTCAAAATGGTTTTGTTGTAAGATAGGACATGGACTATATTTTTTGCTAGAATTAGCTGTATAGTTTTACAAAATCTTGCAGCTTCTTCTGCTTTAAGGAAGTACATGTTCCCCGGATGAGCTAATACTTCTATTTTTAAGCATTTATTAAACCAATTCTTATTTCCTTATTTCCCTATATATATATATATATATATATATAATTTTTAATTAAATTTTTATTTCCTGATACATTTTTAATTAATTTATTGAGAACCTTCATCAATTTTTTCTCAGTCAAAGTTTTATGATCCATTTTACTCATGTAGGCGTAAGTAATTTAAATAGGTTTTGTCTTTTAAATGGAACTAAAAATGAATCGTAAAATTTCTGTGCTAGCTTTTATACTGTGTTTCAATCAGTTTTATTTTTGTGGTGTTGATATTATCATGTATCTATTAAATGTGTTAAACTTTGACATATCTTAAATTTATATATATATATATATATATATATATATATATATATATATACATACATAAATGGGAGGGGGTGCGTAAAAGCAGGGTTACATAAAAAGTAAAGAGCGCTTTCGTTTTTTTCCCAGGTAGCACATAACGTTGTCATAGCGTTGCAAATAAGTCTGAACAGTGAAAAAGTAGTTATAACAACGTTATGTGATAATAATGTGCACAAATATTTAAATTAAATAATAAAATTATGAATTTATCTTATTCTACATTTCGATTTATTATTCATGGTTTATTATCATAATATTTTCAAACGAATCCGTAGGTTTCTTTTATCATTATCATTATAATTATAATTTAAGAATTAGAAATCACTAAATATTAAAATTTCTAAAATAATAAAAATAGTAATAATTACTGCTTTATGAAATGAATATCATAAAATGTTTAAAAATTATAAATTTCTTTATGTTACCTGTATTTATACAAGTCAAAAGTATCACACTCGTGTTGAAAGGTTTCTTACTGTAGACTCGTTTGTAATCCTTAAAATACTTTTCTTTATCTCAATAAAATGAACTGTATTATAGTGTTCGTAATCGTAAATATATTGCAAGAAAATATTACAAAAGCATTTAAGCCATATATATATATATATATACCGGGTGATTCAAAATAGATATTACAGCGATTATTTCGTAAACTAAGAAAGATAGAAACATATTTCCAATTACGAAATTTGTTCAAATTAAGAGTAGATTTCAAATAAGGAATTTTTTTACGAGAGACTGTATAAATGTTACAATAAGAAATTTAAATTTTATACAGTCCCTCCTATCATAGGAATTAAATTTAGAGAAATATTCTCCTCGCTCTAAGAAAAAAAAAAAAAAAAAAAAAAAAAAAAATCCTCTCATCAAGTCAAAATCTCGCTGAGTTATTGCAATTTGAAAAAGATGACTTACGCCACTTTATTTTCAATTTGGGCATCTATTTTCCGGCGCCAACGGGCTCACTTTAGGGGGTTATCTATGAGATAAGAAAAATTAAAAAAGATCCTTCATTTTAAATAGCAACTAAAATCATTCAAACACTTGAAATCAGCAGGTTTAAGAACTTAATGCAAATTTACATTATTCCATATTGTTAAAAAAATTAATAGTTAAATTTCTTAGGGGTCACCTGCAAATTAAAACATGGTAAGAGAGGAAGAAAATTAAAATACTAGCAAAACTGTGTGACATTTTCGCACTTTATTTCTTTTTACCACTTTCCATCATGGCTGAAAATTTTAATGACTTCGGCTCTTTAACTATTCCAACAAGGTTGGAAAGCGTTAATGACTTCGATTTGTCTGTCTGTCTATCTGTCTTTCTGACTGTCTGTGCTCTAACTCTCGTGAATATTCATGGATTTCCTGAAACCGACATATGTTATTTGAGTTCACTATCGGATGTTCCTTATGGAAAATGGAGTGAATATTCTGTTATCTTGTGCACAAGGACACACGAAAGTATTCCAAAGCATTGTGTTCTATGTGAGGTACCATATTTTAATACCTTTAATTTATGCATATATTACTAAAATTGAAATGTGTTATTAAAAATTACTATCGGATATTTTCTATAGAAAATAGAGTAAACACCATCACTGGTTTGTATAGATAGGCACCCGAAAGTATTCCAAATTATTGGGTTCTATGAAAGATATTAAAAACCAAATTTTAGTTACTTTGCATAAATCTCAATGAAATTGAAATATGTTATTCATATGCACAAAATAATGCTTTCTATAGTTTACAGTACTATCAGCATTAGATTTACAGGGCACACAAAAATATTCAGTTACGTTAAGTGTTATTATTGGACATTTGCCGGAATTCCATTTTCGTTTGCATTAAACGTTTTCTAACAATTTGAATTGTGAATAGGATTTCAATTTGTAATTTTTTTTTTAATCTGACTGTCCATCTGTCCGTCTGCCACACCCAGCGTATATAAATATTTTCAAAAATTAAAAAAAAAAAGTGATATATGTTATTCAGGTTTATTATGGAATATTCCCTATTTAAAATGTCATCAAGAGGTACTCTACAATAGGTTTGTGTACAGGAAATTACAATAGATGCCACTGCATTGCATTTTTGGACAGACATTCTTATAAATTGCATTTAAAAAACTTTCTACTGTAAAAATCATAAAGAAATTCATATTTATTGTTAATATTCAAAATAATGTTTTGTATAGAATATGATATGGTATTGATGTATAATTCTATGTTAGAGGGGGTTACCGCCTTTATTAACCCTCGTTTAATTATAGTGCCTACATTTATTAAAACAAAATTCAAGTGTGTTATTAATTTCCTTGAAACTTGCAAATCTTGATCAACTTATCCAGTTGCAACTAGATATGGAATCCAAAGTACGAAATTCGAATTTCCTGCAATTATTTGTTGTTAAAGTATGCTGATAATTCACATATATCCAGATCAACCACTAAACATTTAACTTTCATATTGATGAGGCCTCAAAACGTGATATTATACAGAAAAAAAATATCGACCTCCAAAAACTACTTTGTTTACAGTATGTGTATGAGAAATTAATTTTCCGTTCTGTGTCAGCAGTGTTCTTCGGCATAAAAAAAATGCAGCAAAGCACTTACGTCAATTACATTTAATAAAACTGTTTACCTTAATTTTGGTATATTGTCTATAAACTATATACACATAACTTTGTGTTCGTAAATTTAGTGATATATGTAAAACACGTAACACAAAATGAAATACACTTTCAGCAATTCTCAAGTATAGCTCCAATATATCCAAACTAGTATATAACCCCGTCAAAAATGACGGAATGTGAACGATAAATCTTGAAAACAATTTTTAGATTATGATGGTTACCACGTGATCATTTAAATGTATTTTCAATTTTTGTTTATAAATCAAATGTGTTTCGATATTTTATAATTTGCGTTCTTTGTGAGGTCTAACTGTAATAGAGACAGTGTCCGGAGATGAGAGAAGTCGTGTAGAGCCACACCAGAATGTAAAAACTTGAGAAAAATTGCAACTTTGGCCTTTATCATGGTTTTGTGAGGTCTAACTGGAACGTTTCCGGCTGCAATCTTTAAGAGACAGTGTCCGGAGATGAGAGAATTCGTGTAGAGCCGCACCAGATTGTAAAAACGTGAGAAAAATGGAGGCTTTGGCCTTTATCACGGTTCTGTGAGGTCTAATTGCAACGTTTCCGGCTGCAATCTTTAAGAGACAGTGTCCGGAGATGAGAGAAGCAGAGCTGCCAACCTAATCCGGCAAATTGTTAGTACCGCCTCTTTTTCTACACCACTTAATTTTTAGAGAAATTCTCTTCAAATGTATCTACGATGAATTAAGAAGAAAAATACTCTAAAAATTAAGTGGTGTAGAAAAAGGGCCGGTACTAACAATTTGCCGGATTAGGTTGGAAGCTCTGGAGAAGTCGTGTAGAACCGCACCAGATTTTAAAAACGTGAGAAAAATGGCGGCTTTGGTCTTTCTCATGGTTCTGTGAAGTCTAACTGCAACGTTTCCAGCTGCAATCTTTAAGAGACTGTGGCCGGAGATGAGAGAAGTCGTGTAAAGCCGCACCAGATTGTAAAAACGTGAGAAAAATGGCGGCTTTGGCCTTTCTCACGGTTTTGTGAGGTCTAACTGGAATAGAGACAGTGTCCGGAAATGAGAGAAGTCGTGTAGAACCGCACCAGATTGTAAAAACGTAAGAGAAATGGCGGCTTTGGCCTTTATCATGGTTCTGTGAAGTCTAACTGCAACGATTCCGGATGCAATCGTTAAGAGACAGTGTCCGGAGTTAAGTGAAGTCGTGTTGAGCCGCACCAGATTGTAAAAACGTAAGAAAAATGGCGGCTTTGGCCTTTCTCACGGTTTTGTGAGGTCTAACTGCAATAGAGACAGTGTCCGGAGATCAGAGAAGTCGTGAAGAGCCGCACCAGATTGTAAAAACGTGAGAAAAATGGAGGCTTTGGTCATTCTCACGGTTCTGTGAGGCCTAACTGCAACGTTTCCGGCTGCAATCTTTAAGAGACAGTGTCCGGAGATGAGAGAAGTCGTGTAGAGCCGCACCATATTGTAAAAACGTGAGAAAAATGGCAGCTTTGGGCTTTCTCACGGTTTTGTGAGGTCTAACTGCAATAGAGACAGTGCTCGGAGATGAGAGAAGTCGTGTAACGCCGACCAGATTTTAAAACAATATACAGTATATAATTATTAACACATCACATTAGCAAATTAATTCTGTGATACATTATTTGTATCGTACAAGGATGGAAAGCGTTTGCTGACGATGACGCGAATTCAATGATTTTTCTTCAACCAAAAGTTTTCACTTCAAATGGAAAGCGTTAGCTGACGATGACGGGAGTTCAATGATTTTTGTTCACCCAAAAGTGCTCAACGCGCCTAAAGAAGTTTTCACTTCAAAAATTTTACCCGATCAATAAATATGAATGACAATAAAAAAAAAACTGCTGGTTGACAAAAAATATAGGCCCGACAACACAACAGCAACAACACATCCCAGTGTTCCATTAAGTGCTCTATACGCAAGCGTAGTGTGACGTCACTGACCGTCCGTGTATGTAAGGAAATGATTTCCTATGTTAATCGCCCATTGGATTTTTTGTAAAAAATTATTAAAAATCGAGGAAAATTATTTCCCGATTTTAATTCCCGTATTTGGGTATATATATGTATTAGTTATCATGTGCATATGTTAGATTGAGTTATTTTGCGGTCAAATTGACAAAATTTTAATTTTAAATTTCAAAACTCTGTTGTCCTTGGCGTTTTTGTATTTGGCGATCAAAAACGTACTGCGAAAATATACATGCCAGATGTATACTTTCAAAATATGTGTTGTGCGAAATATTGTTTCATATTATTCCTTACTCTCTTAATATAAATTTTTTAAATAACCATGATTTTTGAAAGGAATTAAATTATATTCGGCAGATAATTTGGCGATATATATTTTTTTTTTCTGCCAAGGATGACCGATATCAAATCTATTCCGCTGCAACATATTAGTATCTTATATCAGATACTTTATTTAGACATTTGAAAACAAATTTCACTTCAAATTATGATAGAATATTTATCATTTTGCTTTTAATTAGTATATTAGTTGGATATTTATTGTGTAATATCATCCTTTGAAATGAAATGTTTATGTTTTCAATGGAATATGGAAGTTTTTTTTTTTTTTTTATCTAGAGTTTTGAAATTTAAAATTCAAATTTTATTAATTTTAGAACGAAAACAACTTAATCTAACGCATGCACATGATAACTATTACATATCTAAACCTAAATATGGGGATTAAAATCGGGAAATAATTTCCCCCGATTTTTAATAATTTTTTACGAAAAATCCATTGGGCGTTTAACATAGGAAATAATTTTCTTGTATCCACGAACGGCCAGTGACGTCATCACTTCGCTTGCGTATTTAAAGTCCTCATAATAAGAAAAAACGATTCACTTCATTTTACCAAAATACTTTTTTTTAAGACTATCGTAGATCCTGTTTTCAAATTTTCTAACTAACTATCCAATAACTACAGACACTCCATGCTAACCCAAATTGACCTCTATTCGATACCTCCAACCAGCTATCTCACCTTCAACATCGCCAAAATATCCAGGATCCAGCTAGGACTTTCTCATTCTCAACCGAACATTTTACCTTGACTCGACATTATCACCTTGCCTTAGACTACTCTAATTTCAATACTCATTTCAACTGGTGACTTTTACTTGCCCAACCAAACATTCTATCCCAACTATCATTTTACACTAATTTCAAAACTAAAATCAACTGGCGGCATTTACGTACTAAACTCGGCGCTAATCATACCTTACAATGTAAACAAACAATGAAGCTTGATAAAAATATTTAAAGGCGTTTTTACAAATATTTTAAGATTTTTAAGGCTTTAATATGTTTTAGAAATATTTTAAGCGTTTTTTTAATGAAACAATCAAAGAGTCGTTCATTCGGAATTAAAAAGTTGTCCATTTGGAATTTGTATTTTCTGAATGGCAACAGTTTTGGTTTGTTTTTATTTGGTCTTGCTTTGTTTATAATCATGAAGTTACATAATTCTATTTATAGGTTCATGTTTATAATAGCCAGTGATCCGTTATACTTAATTTATGCATTTAAACATTACAATTAAATAGTTTTTCAAGGTTTTATAGGAAATAAGAATATGTGCGATACAAAACATGTATGAAAATGATGTGTATGTTTCCTAAGTTGAATTAAACAAACGGAAAAAAAAATGGCTGCCAAAAGTTTCTGTTTTGAAGCGGTACTAACCGGATTCGTTCATGACAGATGAGGATCATTATATATATTAATACTCTGAGTAACCCTGTAAATGAATGGTGATGATTGCTATATCACAATTTATATAAAACATGCTTTTATGTGTACAAAATATCTGTTCTTATCATTTTGTTTAGGGAAGCCTACAGATGTCACAATGTACATAATGAGAAATTTCGGTCACAGAAGTAATATATTTGAATTCTCTTGGATGACCCTGTACACAACCCTTTCCCTGATCGCAACGAATAGCTTAATGTAGTATCGCAATATGATACGGATTTAGGATATCGAAATTGGACTTCTTGCTACTATTTGTTGTTGAGATATGCTAATAACACTCAAACACACACACACACACAGAGAGAGAGAGAAAAAGAGAGACCAACCGCTAAAATCATAATTTTTTGAATTCAGAGGATCTGAAAACGAGCAAATATAATAAAAGCTAATTTTCGGAAAATTGACTCAAAAACAATATTTTCTCTATACCATGTATATGGGTAAGAGAATGTATAACAGAAAAGAAAGAAAAATGAGTTTGAAAATTCCCTTTTAGTACATAAATTATTCATAAATTTTATTTCTTAAATTATCAATGAGTATTCTTGTGTGTCTAGTGGAAAAAGATACATTAAAGGTTAAAATAGCCGTCTTTCCCTGAATGATATATATATACATATATATTTCCAATCGCTGATCAACCTATGCCTTATTACAAAAGCTATTGCAATTACAATTTCTCGCTTTTGATACAACCCTTTAAGATTTGGCGAAAAATGCTAGAATTTTCAAATTGCAATAATTCAGCGAAATTTTCACTTAGAAACATGATTTTTTCTTCTTCTTACACTGAGAAGAATATTTTTCTAAATATAAGTCATATGATTGGAGGGGCCGTATCAAAATTAAATTTCGTAATTACTATGTATACACTCCTTTGTACAAAAAATGCCATATCTGAAATCTACTCTTAATTTGCACAAATTTTGTAATTGGAAGTATGTTTCTATCCTTCTTAGTTTACGAGATAATAGCTGTAACATCTATTTTGAATCCCCCGGTATATATATATTGTCTAATAATTAAATAAATAAAAATGTCAGAATATGACGTTTTACAAACGATAAAATTTATATCGGCTTACTACTACAACATTGTACAATACTGGGTGAGTGCAAAAGTTCTACCCGATTTTGGATATGCAAATTTGCAATGGAATTGACGTCACACATGACATTTTAATGACGCAAATCGCCAGCCAATCAAACGTATGGAGTCCTCACATATAAATGCATCATGTATCACAAAGTTAACTATCTAAAAAATATATCAGAGGTTATAACGTAGAAAGCGAGAAGGAGCATATAATACATTGTTTGTTATACGAGTTCGATAAAAAGAGTACGGCAACCGCAGCATGTCGCAATGTTTGTCAAGTTGATGGGGAGAATGCAATAGACAAAAGCACATGTCGTCAATAGTTTCGTAAATTTAGGGAAGAAGACAGAAGCTGCGAAGTTCAGGCTAGGAATGAAAGGTCATCACACGTTTGACACGACGATATTGACCAAGTCATTAGGAACAACCCGAACACAACAGTGCAAGAATTAGCGGAGACATTCAACGTACACCATACAACGGTCGAGAGACGGCTGATTAAGTTGGGTTTTACGAGAAAATTGGATCGTTGGGTTCCACGTAACCTGACAGCTAATCAACGAGATGACCGAATTGCCACCTGTGTTTCGTTGCTTTACCGGTAAAAAATTAAAAGTAGATTATGTACCGTAACGTAACACGCCGAAAGCTGAAATCCATCCTAAGAAGGTATTATTGAGTGTGTGGTGGGATGTGGAGGGAATAATTCACTGGGAGGTCCTGCCACTCTACCAAACTATCAATGATGCCTTCTACTGTCTACAGTTATACAGGCTAGATTCAAATTTGGTAGCAAAGCGGTCAGGTCTCATGAAGTGTCGCTGTGTTATCCTTCATCACGATAACTCTAGGCTACATGCTGCTGTCACCACTCGCCAAATGATACTGGGCTTTTGATGGAAGGTGATACTTCACCCTCCCTAGTTTCCTGACTTGGCACAACTTACTAGCACCTCTTTCCTTCGATGAACAATTCCTTCAGTCAGAAAATCTTTGATGATATTGATGCTGTGAAAACTGCCAACCAAGACGATTTTTTTTACTTGAAACCGCCGGAATTTTACCGCCGCGGAATTCATCTCCTACCAGAAAGGTGGCAAGATGTCATAGATAGCAATAGGGATTATGCACAATAATATATACTGTTCATTTTGCGTTTATTTGCTTTTCTTTATGTGTAATAAAAACGGGTAGAACTTTTGCACTCACCCAATATTTATTGATTAGAAAGATTCTCTAACAACAGGCAATCGTAATTGAGATGGTAGACGATAAAACCTATGTAAAGAAATGTGTGAAAAATTATCTGTATCAGTTTCAGTTAAAGTCGAGATTTTTTATATCCATCTCATATTTATGCAGTGCATTTCTATTTTTGTTTTAAATAAATTAAAAATATAGAATTATTATGATAAATGTGTACCTAGTAAAGAAAATGACTTGAGCTAAAACTTTTTCTTAATATATTATATTTAAGAAGCTTATAAATCATTAAAATAATATAAAACTGTCCTTAAAATTTAACTAATATTGTTTTTTAAACATGATGAATAAAAATTATTATAACAATCTCTATAACTAGTGGAAACTCGTTGAAAATCTTAAGTATCTTAATAATTGAGCACTACACTGTAAAGAAAGAAAGGAAATAAAATTTCTGTAATTTTACGAGAGATAATTTATGTTTTTTAATGTTTTTTTTTTTTTTTTTTTTTTTACTAAATGTAAGTCTTTCGAAAATGCGATTTGTTTTTTTTTTTTTTCTGTAACCAGATAAAATCTTTAATCGTTGTTGCAGATTTTTTTTATAATAATTGACTTTTGTTCTGTTCTGTATACGATGAATTGATATCAAAATAGGATTCAGAAGTGCTAAGTGGGAGAATATATTATGCTTACGTGGCTAAGAGATATGTCGTTTTCTGAAATATGGTGGGTTCTGGTTGAATCCTGACACGTAGAACTTTAAAAACACTTAATGCGAGAATTATTACAGTGTAACCAATGGAAAAAAATCTGTTGTGTAAGAATATTCTTTGTATTTTTTATCACAGAAATTTTTTTCAAAGCATTTTTCGCATAGTACCCGCGTAATTCCTGTAATATAAGAAGATTTATTTTTATTTATTTATTTTAAAATGTACTGTTTTGCGGGCACATTTTAAAGTAAAATATTTATATAAATTAAATTAATCGAGATTGAAAAATGTTAGTGAGTGAGATTTAGGATCAATTAAAAATATCTTGTTTGTATTTCGCAGTATTTGTTAAAAAGAAAAAAAAAAAAAAAAAAAAGGTGAATAATTATTACACAGTGAATAATTTATTTAATCGTTTTTCAAGGAAATATATATAAAAAAATTACTGAAATTATTCAGTCATATTTCAAGAACTGACATATGTTGCATACGTAATCTATGTCCATGTAAAATATGAAATCATGTTGAAAAACTTTTCATAATTTAAAGTAATGATTAACTAAATTTAATACAAAAAATGATAATTCACTTTCAAGTATCACCATTTTCATGCATTATCCAACTTTAAAATTTATCTAAGAATTTATTAATTATTATTAATGCATCTTAACAGAGAGAGTATTAGGAAAATCAAAGTATATACTTTTTACTTTCTTCTATCTTCAATAGAAGAAAGTATTGGATTCGTAAAAATTTTCGATTTCGGGTTTTTGATGGATTTACACGTTTTGAGAGCTGTAGAACACGATTTTACCATTTTTAGAAAATGTCTGTCTGTCTCTGTGTGTGTGTGTGTGCGTGACAAAATTTTGTGGCAACTGTGTCTCTGGAACTACTGCACAGAATTTCATACAAATTGGTATGTAGTTGCAGCTTGACATAAATTAGTTCCTATCAACTTTTGGTAAAAATCGTCTTACAGGTTGCGTTGCCATCCCGCTTTTTCTAAATTTTTAACAGGGTGATATAGGGCAAAAATTTTCAAGATGGGTATCTTTCGAAAGGTCTCGTCAGTACCTTTAAAAGGAATGGTTGAACTATAAATCTGTGATAATATAAAACAAAGTTATCGATTTTTTTTTTTTACTTTTTACGAAAAAAACTTAGAAAAAAAATCTTTTTTTTTTTTTCTTCTCTCTCCCCTTAATTTTATCAAACTCCCACGGTTTCCGTGTTCTGACAAACTTAAACTAATTTTTGCTTTTTTCCCCTAATTTTGTCAAAGTCCTACGGTTTCCGTGTCTTGACAAACTTTAACATATTTTTGCATTTTTCCCCTAATTTTGTCAAAGTCCCACGGTTTCCGTGTTTTGAAAAACTTAGAAAAATTATCACATTTTACCCAAAATTTTGTCAAAGTCCCACTTTTTTTTTTTTCTCTCCTTAATTCTATCAAACTCCCACGGTTTCCGTGTTCTGACAAACTGAAACAAATTTTTGCATTTTCCCCCCAATTTTGTCAAAGTCCCACGGTTTCCGTGTTTTGACAAACTTAGAATAATTTTCACATTTTACCCAAAATTTTGTTACATTTTACCCAAAAGTCCCACTTTTTTTTTTTTTTTTTTTTTTTTTTTTTTAAATTATTGTTACTGAGTGAATTTGTATAGGAAAATATAGAAGAAAGTCTCGTGATGGCCACAACATACTAGTTTATTCAATAATTTAATATATATTTAAATGCATTTGAAACCTTAACATAAGTGAAATTTTAGTAAAGTTTTTAAATTTAAACAGATGTTAAGAAATATTATATCTGTCTACATTGTAAAAATAAATAAATATATAAATGGATAAATAAATATATAAAAAACTCTTTAAAAAATAAAAATAATAACTTTTCAATAGAAAATTTCTGTTTTCTAAAACTGCAGAAATTGAGCGTTAAATTACATCTCAGTTTGTGAATAGAAACATTTTCTTCTGTAACCAGATAAAATCTGAAACCATTGATGCAGGTTTCATCTGGTGATTATATCTTCATTTTATTTTACATACGGTGAACTTGGTATCAAAACAGGATTAGTAAGTAATAATTAACAGCACAAATTTACTTCCATGCTGAAAGGTAAAATCGCTACCTTCTATGCGGGTGATTATGGGTCGATCCTGGATTTAAAAAGAAAAAAAAAATAAAGAATTCTAATTAATGTGAGATATTTGACAGTGTGCTAACCGGAAAATACATATTGCGTAAGCCTGAATTGTTCTATCATCGAAAAGTTTTGTAAATTTGTGATTAGCACTGCACGCGGATATATCCTCGCAACATGGATGCCAGGAATTTTTTGTAATTTAACAAGATAATTTGTAGTATATAGATTTTGATATATTTCTGTGGCTGATAAAAATGCATGAATAAATAAATTTACCTATATACATACCTACTTCCTTATATATATATATATATATATATATGTATATGAATCTACCTATGCATATTGAAAACTTTTCAAACATTGCAGCAAATGAAACCAAGTATCACATGAAGAACTAGAAGAAAACATGAAAAAAGATTACTAAAAATTGAGCGTCCTGATATTAAAACATACAACATCATTACTTTTACAAGGGCATAGAATGAATGTTGCATGCAAATAAGGTAACATTTCTGTCGTGCTGTATGCAATTTGCTAACAATTTACAGCACTCTGTTCCCAATATCACCCATAAGCCATGGAAAAAAAAAAAACTCAGAGAAGGAGGATATAAACAAGTGAGAAACACACTGTGTGTGTGTGTGTATCGCCCAGAACCATATGAAATGGCAAATGTATAATCTTCTAAAACAACCATTTATGCAATTATAACTGCGTCAAACATAGTGTTAACTTCTAAATAGTATTATATTTTTTAAGAATGGTTTTTAAGCTGCACTGCCTTCTTTAAATTTTTCTAATTAATTAATTAATTTTTATTTTATTTTATTTACTTATTTATTTATTTTTATCGTAATTTTACATGCATATAGTTTTGTTTGAGTACAGATGTATAATTCGAATGTAATCTGTGCGTAAGGAAGAATTTGAGATAAATTTAGTTCTGGCATTTTTAGGGGGGGGGGGGGGATAATAAATATTTTTTTTTCTGCATTCTGTGTAGAATGAAATATCCTTTCTTAATAATATATGTTTTAAAATTTCAAGTTTATAAATTAATTTTATTTTGTTACTTATTGTAAATGAATATGTGATAATATTTTCCTGATATGTCAACAGTTAAAAAGTGCATGCCTCCTTAATGGGCGAGGCTGAATGCAACGAAATGTATGTTTCATGTTTTTAATAGATTTTAATTTTTTTTTTTTTTTTTTCAATTGACTTTAAAAGGCAATAGTGCATAATACGTTCTGTTTCATTTCCTATATTTTTTTAATGAAACGGATAAAAACAAATCTATTAAATCCAATGATTTTAAAATTATCTTATGCATAAATAATAAATTTTCGTAGTTTATTTATTTTCTTTCTTTTTTTAACGTTTTGAATTGTATTAGCTTAAAAATGAAATTCTAAGAAAAAGTAATTTTTCAAAGTATTATTTTCTTGATTTAAATTTTATATTTCTTCTAAATTTTTCAATAGCAAATATTTAACCATTTTTTTTTTTTTCAATTTATTATAAATAACTAAAAAAAGAAGAAAAATGCATAAAAGAAAAGAAAAAAATATTATAACGAAAAAAATTTTTCATTCTGTCTTTTCTGTTTGTCTAAGAAAAATGAATAAATACCTTAATTATATTTGTCTATAGCTTTTTTTAATATACAAATTTAAAATAAATGATTTTGTAGTAGATTTTTTAATCGAAAATTATGTGTATACACATCAAGATATGAAATATTTGTACATTCTTTGATGCAGAAAAGAAAAGGGCGGGGGGGGGGGTCAATATTTAGTTTAACAATTTAGATTAACAAACAATAAATAGATAATTATCAAAATATTCAAAATATAACGGGAATTTTTTTAACGACATCATTTTTATATAAATGTCATTATTTCAATAATAACAACAACAAAATAATAATAATAATAATAAAGAAAAAAAAAAAAAAAATAAAGAAAGTAAGAAGAAAAAAAAAATACTTATGCTGTTCATCTTAAAATTTATTTAAATATTTTAGTACGCTTCATAATTTATTCTTTTTTTATTTATAAAATGATTAAGAAAAAGTTCGTAAAAATATTTTTAAACGCAGAGTAATTTAAAAATAGGTATGTTTTACTTTGACTTCATGATAGAAACTGATTCGTGAAAGTTTTTAATAAATCAAACATTAAAGTAATTTCATGTTCACAGATTCCTTTCATCTTATAAAATTAATTGTAAAGAAATAAAGAAAAAAAACACTATAGCGAAAACAAAATTCATTTAAATATTTTCTTTTTCTTTACAATTAAATAATAAAAGTAAATTTTTTTTTTCAATCTGCTTTATGTATTTGAATAAATTTGTATTCAAATTATATGCTCATACAATGAAATTTTTCGTAAATATTTCCAATAACAATAAAAAAAAATGTGTAAAAGCAATATCAGACTGAATTTCTTTGAAACTAAAGAACTAAAAACTTAGAATATAAAATATAATGATGCGGCTCTTGTTAATGATCTCGAAACTCTTCAATAATGCGCTTTCTGAAGCAGGTAATGATTAATCGTCTGACATCTTCATAAATTTTTTGATGACTCTTTGAAAAAGTAGAGTTGTTCAAAAAGTCTAAGTTTCTTTTTTTTTTTTTTTTTTTTTACCAGGATTGTTTTGTATTTTTTACAGCAATGGATAAAACAAATGCCAGATATTTAAGATATTTAGTTATGCTGGTTCATTGCTGTGCAGTGTTAACGGGTAATTCTATTGTTCCAGAAAAATATTCAGTTATATTTAATTTAAGCATACATATCCTTTCTCATCAACATTATTTAATGAAATACAAAATCCACAGTGTACCTCACATCATGAATATTTTATAAATTATTTATTATTTATAATGATTAAATTGAAATAATTCAAACTTGCATTATACAGGTGTTTATGTATCACGGTTTAAACAAAGGGAATTTTGAATACCAGAAAATGTATATAGTAATTTTTAAATAGATATCAATGGATGTCAAAGGATATTCAAGTCTAAAATTGCTATTTGAAATCAGTTTTATTCAAACTACCGTTTGTCAGAAACTTGATACATTAAAATATTCGTTAGCGAAAACCCTAATATATATGTACATATATCCACATTTCAACTCATTTAACCCTTTTGGGGCAATTTAATTACGTTCACTTGATAGCAAGTGCCTCCAGAATTTGAGAACAGAGTTAGGTGATTAGAAATAAAATAATTTTTACGCGTAAGTAAAAAAGGAAAAACATTATTAAGATTTCCGGGGTGAATTTTGGAAATTGGGAATGAAAATTACGCGGTATAAAATACATGCCACCGTCCCTGAAAGGGTTAATAAAAATTGTTATTATAGTATATATATATATGTGTGTGTGTGTGTGTGTGTGTGTGGAATCGGGAAAAATGAATCGGAATGCTTCATACATCGGAATGCTTCTATATACATACATACATACATATATATATATATATATATATATATATATATATATATATATATATATATATATATATATATATATATATATATATTCCCACACTTTTAGAAAAGATTTGCGTATTTTGGAAATGAAAAAACAAATTTTAAATAAATATCGGAATGAAACACACACACAGCACACTGTCTCTCCTACTCACTTACACACACGCACATATATATCTTTTCATATATTATCTTTAAAAATCATCCTTGGAAAACAAAATAATAAAAAAAAAAGTTCAAAAAACCAAGGTCGAAAATTTTCACGATTACCTAAGTTTCCTATACCTATAGTATGAAGGGGAACTAATAAAAGACTACATATCCGTATATAGTTGAAGATAACTGTAATAACTTTTATTGAAGTTGTATACTTTTTAATACATTTTGAGAGAATTTTCTGAATTTTTTTTATTTATTAGTACAGTCAAACAAGGAAAAATAGGGGGAAACTTTATTAAGTTTTGAAACTTTGGGATATTACTTATGAAAGGTCTAATAATGCAAAACAAAAAAGTTCCCCATACTAGGGGGTGGGGAGCTTTCCCCCATCCCCCCAAAATCGTATACTTCAATGAACTGAAGAAAAAAATAGGAAATAAATTTATAGGATTTTGGAATTTTGGTATAAATTTCCTGAGAGGTACAATAATGCAAAACAATAAAGATCACTACTCCCACTCCCCACCCTCCAAAAAGAAAAACTCGTATGAATCACTGAAATGAAGAAAAAAATTGGGAATTAGTTTAAAGAGTTTTGAAAATTTATTATAATGTTCCTGAGAGGTCTAATAATGTAAAACAAGGTTATCCACCCTTACGCCTTTCTTCCATCCCCCCAAATTAAAAATTATTCAAAATATTGAAAATTAAAAAGTGGGGAAATAATTATTTGAGTTTTAAAACTTTGCTATAACATTCTTGACGGGTCTATTAGTGGAAACAAAGCTTAAAAAAAAAAAAAAATCTACCATGGAGCCCCCCCCCCCCCCCTTAACCCCACAAATAAAAAAATAGTTCAATTTGTTGAATTTAAGAAAAATAGGAAAATAATTTATAGATTTGAAATTTTACTAAAATTCTCTTGAGGTGTCTAATAATGAAGGGAAAAAAAGTTCTTCGACCTGGGGTGAGAGTTTCTCCCCCCCCCCCCCCTAAAAAAAGCATATAATTCGTTGAAATTAAGAAAAATTGGAAATAATTTATATAGTTTTGGAACTTAAGGACAAATTTTTTAAGTGATCTATTAATAGGACACGGAAAGTTCATCATTCTGTGGTGTGGGAGCTTCTCTGCCCCCTCCCCCCTCTTTTCACCCCATAATCGTAGAATTCGTTGAAAGAAAAAAAAAATAGTAGAAATGATTTATATAATTTTGAAATTTTTATGGTATTACGCTTGGACATTCTCAACAGAAGAAAGAAAGTCTTCCTTATTTCCCCGAAACGGAATAGTTTCTTCAGATTACAAAAAATAAATAAAGAAAGAAAGAAAGAATGAATGAATGAAATATACATATTTGAAACTTTGGGAAACAATTCATATGGGGTGTCATAATGGAAAACAAAACAAGGGAGGAATTTGTAACCCCCCCCCCCCTCCCCTCCATAAAAATACCTTCGACGTTATCTGTGAGTCTCATTTTTTTTCTTCTAATTTATGCAAAATTATTTGCTTTTCAAAGACAGCTACTATTACCAATAAATAAATAAATAAATAAAAATGTCCTCTGCATTATTTATATACGAACGATTATTTTGCCCCTTATTTTAAGTTTTAAGAAATGTAAATTGAAAAATCCAAATGATAATAATGAAGTTTAGGTAATAACTGGATAAAATAAATAGAAAAAGAAATAAGTAAAATGCAGGTAACACAATTTTAACGTATGCCAATAAGCTTATTATTTACAAATAATCGTCGGAACATAGAATAATAATTAATCAAGATCATCGAAAATGTCATCTTCAAACTTTTCTATTATGTCAATGAGCCCCCTATTGCTCGTAACAATATTTACACATTACTGTGCCCAGTAATTCTGCTTTAACACATTTGTACTTTCTTCCATAACATTTGCGTACAGCCACATGAAACCGAATTTAGTATCTTTTCTGGAGTAGGTGCGTATCTTAGATATATACGAAAAAAGTAGGAATTAGATACTTTCTACCCTCAGATCTTTGGATACAAGCGATACCCCAACTGCATCTGTACTTACTGGTAAACCGTATGATAATAGAGGAATGCAGCATCAGTGGTAGGTGGCAAGTGCGAAAAGACGATATCATTGTTTGTCTGACCTACTAGTTCATTAAAACATTGAAATCTGAAGTCATTTAATGTTTTCATTTAGAAGTTGTACATTGACTTTTTTTTAAACTTTACTGTACATTGCAATTATGACTTTTCATCAGATTTTTTAATTGAGTAAAGAGTCGATCTTGGATCATTGAATACTTTCGGTTCATCATAGAGATGGTGAAATCGGTTAAATGATTTAGCCGATTGAACTTTCCTTTTTCCAGACGTGGCCGAAGTGGTGTCGCAGCCAATCTTACATGATGGAATAGTACTGAATCACAGCAATTCTTGGTAAAAGAGGAACTTTGCAAGTCCTTGGAACTATAAAATCTTTTTTAAGATTTCTCTTCGCTTCTTTCACTAGTAGAATGCCCATCTCTTCTGGGGCGAAAGCTAAATCAGTAAGTTCAACATCTTGTAACAACAAATTGCTTGTTTAAGTTTGAGGCAACAAATGCTTTTCTAACATTGAGAACATCTGCGTCATATTTTGCTATCCTTGCTTCGATACCATCACCCGTTGCTATAATCGCTAAGCAAGCTGCGAAATAAATCTTTCTTTGTTATTCAAATTGCTAAGAAATGTGAACTGAGTTTCAAAAAGGCTTGTCTCGTCAGTCAATAAAATATCCCGTGATTTCTCTTTATTTATCCGAATCTCTCGTCTTTAAAGTTCTTTTTTTTTTTTTTTTTTTTTTTTTTTTTTTTAAGTTTTAAAGAATTTTTAGAATAGCCATAAAAAATTACAGCAGCATTAAACTTGTAGTGTCGTCCAATGAAAGAGATAAACGTTTCATATACATTACCAAATGTTCCTTTATTCGGCCTCATGGCACGTTGGATGATATACCCTCCATCTATCACACACAAAACAACAATAATAATAATAATAATAATAATAATCTCACCTTTTGTAATAATAATGTTACGATCTCGAATAGTCTCCCCCCCATCCTTTTTATCTGAAAGATCTATACTATTTTTTTTTTTGGGGGGGGGGGGGGATCAAAGTAAAAGAGGATTTTTCTGAAGGAGGGGGGGGGCCCACCAGCGGCCGAGCGGTTCTGCGCTCAAAGCTGGTAGATGGGAGGTGCCGGGTTCGATCCCAGGTCGCGCTCATCGACCTAGCCGTTCGGAGTTTTCCGTGGTTTCCTCCGAAACTCGCGTAAATACGGGCTAGGACCCCTTAGAAAGACCCCCACGGAGGGCATTCCCCCTGTAGGCCTAGGACACTTAAGGAGTCAATCGGCCTTAATCCTACAACCAACCAACCAACCTGAAGGAGGGGGGTTTCTTTCTTTGCTATTACTAGACAATTCCTGAATGTTTTCTAAAATGTCAAACATTTATAAAGTTGTTTTCTGATTTTTCTTAATTTGAAAGAGCCATAAGGTTTGCAAATGAAATAAGGGAAGCTTCAGGAGGAATAATTCGCCATTTGTTTTGCATTGCTGTAGCCCTCAAGAGTATTATTTCAAATTTTCAAAACCTTACAAATATTTACTCCTATATTATGTTCCTTATGAGTCCCTCATTTTTCGTAATCTGAAGGAGCTATACAATCGGGGCGGGGGGATGGATATGAAGGGAGTGCCTCCTGAAGGAGAGGAGGTTTTTTTCTTTTCCATTTCTAGGCTATTCATGAATATCCTAAAATTTCAAACATTTATAAATCATTTTCTCTGTTTTTCTTAATCTGGAAGAGTTACCTTTATGGTTTGGAGGGAAATTGGGGGTTGGGGTGGGGGAAGCGTCCGCCAGAGAGGGGAAACTTGTTTTGTTTTACATTACTAGAACCCTCAAGAATATTATTTCAAAATTTCAAAGCAATATACATATTTACTCCTATAACACATTCCTTTGGGCTATTCAATTTGGGGGAAAAGGGTGGGGGGGGAGGGTTGTATCCTCAAGAAGGGGAGATTATTTCTTTCTTTTCCATTACCAGACTATTCATGAATCTTATCCAAAAATTTCAAACGTTTAAAAATTATTATCTCTGTTTTTCATAATCTGAAAGAGCTATATGTTCTAGAGGGGAAAAGGGGAGAGGAAACTGGGGGAAGCTCTCCCACAGAAAGGGGGAACTTTTTTGTTTTGCATTAGTAGAGGAATATCCCCAGGGATTTTGGAATAACCCCAGGAATGTTATTCCAAAGTTTCAAAACTTATAAATCAAGATAGAGTTTAGTTTAGGTAAAAATGCCATTTATTTTAAGGAAGACTTTCACTGTGCGTTTATTGTGAAACGTTATAAACTTTTGAAAAAATCTGTCATAAAATCTGAAAAAAGTCGGAAAATGTAACTAAGAATAAACATAAATGCATATGTTATTAATTTAATGAAGAATGCTTCAAATAAAGTTTATGGAAATATATATATATATAAAAAATAATCGCTATAGATATTAAATGCGAGTATACCTTTATATGTATGTATATATATATATATATATATATATATATATATATATATATATATATATATATATATATATATATATATATATATATATATATATATATATATATATATATATAAGTACTCTATAATCTACATATCTTTAAAAAAAAGGCGAAATATGATTTATTATTATTATTATTAATTAATTAAAACTTATTTAAAAATAAAAATAAACTTTTTATTGGATCACACCAATAACAAATTATATTTAATATGCTCTATGCGTAAATTATATATATATATATATATATATATATATATATATATATATAAATACGTATAATTATGATCATTGGAGATACTTTCCTAAATAAACAAGAGAGCGCAGGCTATTCATTCTTATTACAGATATGAATAATATTTGACCTGACAACCAAGCATCAAGAAAAAGTGAGCTATATTCCTTAGGGACCCACCAAAGGGATTAAACATTCATTATTATATTGTCAATATATGAAAATGAAAGAATTTCTTATTTGGTACTAGAACTTAAAACAAAATACATGGCGTTTTCTTAAATGAGGAATACATTAATTAGAGATTTTCTTTCAAATACAGTATAATATAGAGCGTATTTACAAAACGATGATTGAAAACAATGTTTTTAATAAGCTGTTATTTTAAGTCCTAATATCTAACAGAATTAATATCTGTAGATGACAATTAAATATCAGTAGACAAATGTATAACAATATTTTACTATAAAATACATATTATATACTATAAAAAATTAAATTCGAGGTTACTATAAAGCAATAATATATATCATCTTACGGTCACTTTCAAATTGTAATCCTGTGTGAGCAAAGCGTAACGAACGACATTTTGCTCTATCTCTTCTAAAGATATCACGTAAACAATAACTGAGTAAACAATAACGCAACAAAAATATGAACATATTATTTACTGATTTATTTATTTATTTATTTTTATCATTCTGAGTAATGGGCATTTCAAATTTAGGAAAGAATTCAATAAATAAAAGCTGGTATGAATCTTTCCCGTGAATGAGAATTGTTGCATAACGTTTCGTTATTTTCTGACCATTTTTTACGAACTTGACTCGTATATGAAATAAAAAATAATGATATCGTTCGAAAAAATGAAGTTGGTATAAATTTTATTATTCAAGAGATGAAAACATAAATTTTTCATTAAAAATTAGGTGTTTTTAACAACAGATCGGCACTAGCTGCATATTTATGTTTATACGATGATTGACCGCAAACCTAATCTGAGAGAAGCGTTTTTTAATGGCTGAAAATGTTATTTATTAATAGTTAATTTAATGCAAAGATTAGTCTAGAATAAAAAGACCTTTTTCTTTTTTTTTTAATCTTTTTTCATCACAATTTTTGTATCTACCTATTGTTTAAGAGTTTAGATCGTAAAAAATTAAATAACGTTAACAAAAACCATTACAATATCTTAAAAGTATATTCACTTATTCAAGTTTTAAAGGAATTACACTTGTCAAATTTTTAAAACACTCGCTTTATATGTAAATTTCATGTAAATACATTTTCAGGATCTTCCATTTCTAGAGAAATTTTCATTTGAAAGAGAAACATTCTTTGAACATTTTAAGTATTTGTAATTTAATAGAGAGACTGGAAGTGTAATTCTAAATTGACCAAAATATTTTCCGTAACAAAATATCTTGTGCTAAAACATTTACTAGTTGTGTAAATTATGTTTAATTTCATTTTTCTTGTGGAAAATTAGCTTTTTCTTATTTTATGTTAACTGAATTATAAATCAATTATAATTTAGTTGCATTAGGAAATTTTATCGAATATATATTTCAATTTGTTAAACAAAATTTATAAATTATTTCACTTAGTGTTTTCTACAATTTATTTTTCAATAAGTATTTTTTAATAAAGATATTTTTTAATGAAATTAATGAACATGTATTAAGTGTATTAAGTAAAAGGATTGTTCCTACTTATTATTTTATATTCTAAAGTTTAATGTAAAGAAATAATTGTGGGGGTCAGGGGGAGAAGCTGCCATGCCACTTGTGGTTAAGCTTTAGTATTTTTCATTGAGTACGAAATGCGTCGATTTGTCACACCCTCATCAGGGTGTCGACAGTTATTTTGGTAACATATTCTTATTAGAACTTCCTTTTCGCGTCGGCTGCTCTTCTGTGTGTATCGTATTGGAAAGGAAGAGAGGGTTTTGATTTTCAGAAAGTATGTGTTTTTTTTTTTTTACCATTCTTTTCCAAATATAATATTTTATGCATTTCCAGATTCATGCATGAAAACTCAGCATACAGTTTTTTTTTTCCTGAATAATTTAAATTGGGGTATCTATTTAATATATTTGGATCCAATCAACCGATTAATTGGTTCAAAATAAAATTAATAAAAACTCCATTTAAACTTTGAAATTATTTAAAATCAAAAAACAAGTTAATGAAAAAAAAATAATAATAGTAATCACTGGACGCAGCTACATTCTCATGCATGAATCTGAAAATGCCTGAAATATGATATTCGGATATGGTGGCAAAAACACATTCTTTCAAAAATTCAAAAATCATCTCTTTCTTTCCTATTCGATATTTCAGTACAATTTGATATACTCACACGAGGAACAAGCGAGAAAAATGAGTTTTAATACCGATAGGCTACCAAAATACGTATATCGATATATTTGAATCGCAATCACGATTTTTTTTTTCATAATGGGTGCCCCATACTAAAGATTAAGAGAATGTAGCTTCATTCCGACTCCCAATAAAGTAGATATCCAAATTGAGTAATTTGAAGATAATCCAATAGCTGACAGTACCTCTCCGAATTTATCATTTTGTTTGGTTTTAACAACTCAAATTGCGTTGGTCCTCGAATGTTTCACCCTATACACAACATTATCTTACTCAGGCTCAACTTTGGTTTAGGAATGGAAGGGGAAGGTTTTCCGTGTTCATAATATGCCATTATTTCCTTACGATGTTTTTATAGATAATCCAGTTTTCATCCCACTTTAACACCCGATCCAAGAAGGGTTCTCTTTTGTGACGTGCATGCAGAAATATCCATATGATGACTCGATCATTTAAATTCTCCTCACTTAACACATGTACCACCCATGTCGAATATTACCACACCAGAACGTGGCTTATCAGAAAGGTCGAATTGCCATGCTTGAAATATTTCGAAACATCTTATGCATGTTCTACCAGAAACAGTACCATCACCATACACTCCCAATAAATTTCTACATGCTTTTGTAGCATTTCTTCCTTGTTAGAAATACAGTTGCGTAAATCAACTTTATCACTAGTCATAAGTACACGATCACATCTCACTTAATTCTAACATTAATCATCTTTGTTTGGTTCGTTTGCAAGGTTAGCATGTGTACATTTACTTATAAAAAGAGAAACCAAGGTATGCGTCAAATGAATATTCGCATGTTTGCAACCGGAGCGGAAAGAACATTCCGCTAGACCCAATAGTTTTTCATGGAAATGTGTGATTTGGAAAATAATTGGATTTTTGAAAATTGTGTTTTCTTTACCAAAGAAAATCTCCTTTCATGAGAATAACTTTATCGTGAATCGCGTTGAATTCTACAAATTCCTTCATTTTTTATGAACTTTTTAAATGGCTACAGACTTATGGGACACCAGGTATATATGTGTGTGTGTGTATGTGTGTGTAGAGAAAGAGAGATACCTTACCGATTTCGATTAGATCGATTCTACTACTTACTATTCTAAAATTATTATTACAAATTTAAATAAATATAAAAAACATATAAGATATCTTAGTTTAAAGATATATAAATCATAAAATTCTTATTAATTCTGAATGTATTAAATGTGTTACACCAATCTTTTTTTTTTTTTTTTTTTTTTTTTTCAATAAAAATCATATGTCATATAACATGACTTTAATAAACAAACGTATGACAAAATAATATTTAACTTCGAAATACTGAAAAATAAAAATATTAATTGAGCTGTCAATCAGGTAACATATTCTGTTTTTCTACATCCAGAGAAAGTTATTTTTTGCAATTTTAATTTACATCTCGAATTTTTAAAGAAAGAAAAAAAGAGAATTGGAAAAAGGAAAATAAAAGTTATAGATCATATCTTAAATCATGATTATTTTCTTTTCAAGAAATGTGTTTGTTTATTATTATTATTATTTTAATGATTGATATTTATTTTTATTTTTTTAATAAATTAAACCAACAACAACAATCATAATAATAATAATAATGTTACATTAAAATTAATTAGTAAAGCAAACATTCAACTTTTTGTTTTTCTTACGCATGTTTCCTTGAGAAAACAGTCAGTTTGTTTTAAAATTTTGAACATGCGTTTTTGATATTATTCAATGTTTTGAGGCCCCATAAATCTAGAAATATTTTTTTATAGTTTAAGTCTATGTGTGCCTGTTATCATCAAATTTTACGAACTAATATTAGAAAAACCAAAAGATTTTTTTTTTCTAAACCTTTAACACATAGGATGTTACTTGAAACTGTTTAATAAAATAAATAAAATAAAATACATTATTTTGTATATAAGAGCATTTATCATATTCCAGTACATAACACCCATGCCCGATTCGTTTCGTAAATATCTCTCTCTATATACAGGGCGCATAGGAAAGTCCCTTTAACCGGAAAATACTTGCAAACGGAGAGTGCTACAGCCACGCAAGTGAGGTAGCGGTATAGTAAAGTGTCTATGCCCGACCTAATTCAAACGACAGCAGCGCGCCTAGTGGCAAAATTTGGAAGTTAGCCATTGCAAATCGAAAACGAAAAGAGATAGAGCAAAATTTCCAATTAGAAAGCTTTAGAGCATCAATTAATTACTACGAAGCGATATTTGGTTCACACGGATAAGATAAATTGGCGCCTGTATACCCAAAAATGTCTGTAATCTATGCGCGACTGTTCTACACTACATATTCACATTTCGGAAATGTAGCAGTGTGAAAATGCAGTTTGTGACTTTGTACTGTACTGTAATGTCTGAAAACTTTAATTTCGAATGCATTTAAAATTTTAGTTTAAAAGGTGTTGGCGCTCGCTCTATACAAACAACATAATCTCACAGCATAAAATTATTGATGACAGACGATAATTTTATTCCTAATGTTCGAGCGCTTTCATTTTAAAAATTTTATTTTCTGTTTTGTGGCAATTTCAATCGTTGCCTAGCGACGGGTAGAAAATATGTGTTCTTTTTTGAAAGTGGCAAAACAAATGAAATTTTGAATGATCCTAAATGAATGAGATCCTACAAAAGATACATTTCTTAAAAGTAAACGTTTGGATTTAGAGTTTTGGAGCTGTGTGAGAATGTCAAGCTTCACTAACTTTCAATATCGCGAGATGGTGCTTATTTATGGCGAATGTCAACGAAACGCAACACATGGTGCACGGGAGTATACCGTTCGTTTTCCAGGTGGGCCACATCCAAGTGCAGTTACCATCGCAAATGTAGTGTGACGGCTCATGGAAACAGGAAGCACTAAAAGTCGTCCGCGTTCTGGCAGACCACTGAGTGCAGGTATGCGTATACCGCCAGAGAGTATTTTGGCATATGCAATAGCCCATCCACACAGCAGTGCAAGATAAATCAGCATGGCTTGTGGCTTAACACGGGCCCGAGTACGGCAAATACTGCATAGTCAACATGCACATCCCTATCATGTCACTCTGCAGCAAGAACTGTCGCCACGGGATAATGATCGTCGATTTCATTGGAGCAACTGGGCATTAAATAATGTTGAAGATAAATCAGATATTTTGTCCAACATTGTTTGATCGGACGAGGCATTGTTTCAGCGTACCGGAGTACTAAACCGACATAATGCCCACTACTGGGCGCTGTAAAATCCCTCGTGGGGACTATCCACAAAACACCAAGTGCGCTGGTCCATTAATATGTTGGGCGGTATCTGGAAGGATCGCTTACTGGGACCTGTGTTCTACGAAGGCACATTAAACTTACAGAGGTATCTCCAACTATTACAGGATATCATACTCGACTTTTAGAATGATATTCCCCTGTCCGCATTACGGGACATGTGGTTCCAACATGACGGTGCTCCTGCGCACCAGCCAGCTGGAGTGCGAAGCTTTCTAAAAGATTGCTTTGGACAACAAATTATTGTGTATGGTAGTGGTATTGAATGGTCTCCACGATCGCCGGACCTGACTCCGATGGATTTCTTCCTGTGGGGTTACATAAAAGATCAGGTTTATGCAACTCCACATACAAGTTTGCTGGATCTACGCCATCGTATTACAGATGCTTTCAATAGTGTAACGCCTTCCATGCCGTTAAATGTGCATGCGGAATTACTCACACGAATACAAACGTGTATTGTGAGCAATGGCGAACTTTTCGAACATTCTCAACATTAACTTTTTATCACTATGAGACTTAGAGTTTAGTTTACCTATTTTGTTTTTGTGTGTGATGTTATCAAAATATATTGATGTAAGTACATAGTATTTATTCATTAAACTGTGAATATTTCTTCTTTCCTCTAGCTATTCCTTTCAAATATTTACACAAAATGAATTGCATTGATTTTGGATATGTTTTGGGTATACAGGCGCCAATTTATCTTATCCGTAAAAACCAAATATCGTTTCGTACTAATTAATTGATGCTCTAAAACTTTTTAATTGGAAAGTTTGCTCTATCTCTTTTCGTTTTCGATTTGCAATGGCTAACTTCATAATTTCGCCACTAGGAGCGCTGCTGTCGTTTGCATTAGGTTGGGCATAGTCACTTTACTATACCGTTACTTCACTTGCGGGGCTGTAGCACTCTCCGTTCGCAAGTATTTTCAGGTTAAAAGGACTTTCTTATGCACCCTGTATATGTATATGTCTGAATATAATTATACATCCTAAACACACATATATGGACGGTTCATTGTAAAAGGGGCGTAGCTCCATATTTTTGCTCAATTGTATCACATTTAGTCAGAACTTTCGTTATAAAAGTGAACAAACTCCAATAATTTTGTTAATATCCGATAAATTCCATTTCTCGTCTCGTATAACGAACGATTCATATATCATCAACAAACACATATACATGTATGTATGTATGTACGTACATATATAAACAAAACACTATGTTATATATACGACATATAGTTCTACAAACCACACATGTAGAATTTACAGACAATGTTTCGATAGCCACAATTGGTGACATTCGTTAGTGTTGGATTTAATTGATGAAAGTTATTTAAATGATTATAACATTTCATGTGGTAGATAAAAATTTTTGTTATGAAATTAAATTTTCAACGATGAGATTTTTCTGAAATAACGGGTTGATTTTCCGTAATACGGACATCAAATTATTTTGCTTACGAATAACTATATGAACATATTTCAAAACAAGCATTTAAATATCATATGGGAAAAGTAATTGAAATTGCAACTAAGAACGGAATATATATATATATATATAAAAAAACTTTATTTAAATTTTCTGTCAAACATTTTACTTTTTTTCAAGAAAAAATAAAATAAACCTGAATTAAAGTTGGTATAAGTTTTAAACACAGATTGAAGCGAGCGGTAGTCTACGCTTTCTCTGGGAAAAAATGGCAGAAACATAGGTTTTTCGAAATTCTTGGAATGTTTTTCATAAATATCTAGAATTAATTTGTTTTTCAAACGATTTTTCGATCTGAAATACCCGCATCCTTTGTAAATTTAGCGTTCACTGCTGACCCGCGCACAACCCGGTTGAAATAAGCAGAGGTTTCGTGTAATTTGAAATCGCTGAAATGATTTTGTAAAAGAAAAAATATATATATAGTTTTTATTTATTTATTTATTTCATATTAAAAACTAGTTTTTACTTATCTTCTTTTTCAGAAAACCTAGCCGTCGTTTGTATTTGAACAGAACAAATTGTAGCAGAAATCTGCTTTCCTATGAAACTGCTTGAACGTTTTGTGTAAGAAAATATATTTAAAGGTTCGATATGATAATTCGCTTCAGGAGAATTAGCTTTCGGTATTAATCCGCGCTCCGCCCTGGGCAACAAATTAAAATATAATTTCCTGAAAAATTACTGTATCTAAATTACACATGATTTTTTCAATGAGACCAAGTGTCAATGAGACAGTCACCCACGTTCTATAAATACATATATATACTAATATATATAAAAAAAATCAAAACTAATAAATTGTTATAATCATTCATATATTTTATTTGAAGAAAAAATAATAATAATGAGAAGTTTTAATAATAATAATAATAATAATAGCAGTAATAATAATATTATTAAAATATGGTGTGCAACAACCACACAAATTACGTTATACACTTCTACACATACTTTAAACTATTTTTCGAGTTACTTTTTAAATGGTCCCATAACCAACATGACACAGATTAAGATCGGGGGAACGGGTCGGCCATGGAGTGGAAAATGTACGGGTAATCACTCTGTCAACTGTAAAATTTTGCAACAAAAAACTTTGTAAAATGTAAGAACAGTTTTAAATGTAGTATAGTTTGAAAATGCCAAAATATACTGCAGTTATTTATTATATAGCAATTTAAGCATTTTTACTATAATGCATGTTTGTATTTTCATGTATGCCCCCTCACAGCGGATATTTTTAAAACTTTATTTTATTTTATTTCATTTTGTTTATTTATTTATGTGCCCAATTTGGAAAAATCCGTACATTTTTTTTTTCTTTTTCTTTTTATTATTATTATTATCATTATTATTATTATTATTATGATCATTATTATGAAGCGCATTTGTGCGATACAATTACGCCTAAGTTTTACAGAATGCCTATCAATTTCCTTGAAGTCACCAACTAATATATCAGAAATGGCCTCTAAAACGTTTTTTATGTAGCAATGTGGTAGAAAATCATTATAGCTATTTTTGAGATAATTTATCTAGGGTGGAATAATTTTATAACATACATACTGTAAATGGTGAAAATTACATAATTCAAATTTATTTTCATTATAAAGCGCTAAAATGAAAAAAAAAAGACTTTCTGCAATTTAAAAAGCTAAGATGCAGATCGATCTGTTAGCCCCAATTCTAATTTCCATTACCTTATTTTCTTTTTTTCTAAATTTAAGCAAAATTTAGCAAAATTATCTCTGCACTTCGCTTTATCTTAATTTTAAAGTTTCTTTGTTATATTTATATTCGCTTTGGAGATATACTATTTAGAATATTCCCCAATCACATGCAAAACACATTAACCAATTGCGAAAAATTAAAAATATATAAATAGATAAAAAGATAATACTTGGACTCAAGAGAACTTAAAACATGTAAATCTGTTGAAAAATTTATATAAGAACTTTTGCTGCATAACAAATATTTCATTTTACCTACAGTAATAGGTTAATGTAAGTAAAAAATAAGGAAGAAAATAATAAAGAATGGAAAAAAAATATTTTTAGTATAATTTGATACTATAATAAGAAATCTATATAAAACGTATCTTTATTAAATAATTAAATTTAACTAAGAATCTATTTTAATGTTACGTTTAATGAGAGTTTATTTTCATTACGCATGCTTAAACAAAAAGAAACAAGATAAAGGATTTAATTTTGTCAGATTTCCATTGTTCCTTAATTATGTTCATAATCCAAGGAGATATTTTTCAAATGCTGTGTTTGAAATCTACTGTAGACGTAATTAAAATTCCAGCCTAGTTTTTACTTCATTTTCTTTAAGGCGATAAATAAAAAGTAAAAACCAATAAAGAATTCTCATATCTAGTAATTAACTTAATCATATCGTTAATGAAAATCCTTTAATGACGATATGGAATTTAACAATGAGTAGTCATTTGATCTGTTCTATTAACTAATTAACTGATACATTTCTTTAATATTAGGTTAATTTTTTTTTCAGATATTTGTTAAAGACAATGGAGTCTTTATTAATAATTTTAATAGTTTGTTTTTTGAAACACATTTTTTCTTATTATAGCAAAATACAAAATTCACCTCTGAGAGTTAATGAAACGGCAAAGTCAATAATTTCACTGAAGATTAAATGATGATGGCCTATTTCAGGGCCATCCTTTCGATTTAATTGTACCAGAGTACACGAATTGCTAATTGCATAGATCCAATGCAAAGTTAAACGCACTCAAACACAGGCTGAAGCTATTTATTGTACGTATAAAATATAAATATCCTAATATATATTACAAAATGCTCTAAATTTTATTGAAAAATTTCCAAAAAACGCAATAAAAAGTTTAAATATTATTATTAATCAAAAGGACATGTGCAACTATCATATGTGATGAAATTCCTTCTTTTATTGTGTTAATTCTGTTCTATTTTATTTATAATTATTATTATTATTATTACAATAATATCTTGAATGACATTTCGTGTTCTACTTTTAAAACTACTTATCAAAGAAACTGTAGATATAGTTTATAATATTTAAGTAAAATTTAAAATTTTCACGATTTCGGATGAAGGTAGAGATTAACATGGAAATATTATATGATATTATATATTTCATATAATATAAAGAAAAATGAGGTTACAAACTAATCTTTGATCTCTTAATCAATTTGATCTCTTTAATCTCTTAATCAAAATGAGAATTTAATATAGGTAAAAATAATATATCTAGATAGCAAAAAGTGCTTAATTTAATTTATTATATTATGCATAAAAAAACAATATTATAAAAAACAATATATCACAATAGTATAACTTAAACTATACACGTTCATTTTATTTATTTTTAAAAAGTATGATTTTAAATTAATAAAAACATAAAAAGGATACCGATTTTCATACATTTATAAGGAAGTATATCTAAAGATGAGGGGAAAAGTCGATGCAAATGAATTTTATTTTGGACGTGTTCAACGCAATCAATGTAATGAAGTTTAAATAAACCCACCTTCAATTGAAATCAAAGTAACGCATTCAAGATAATGAAGTGAATTAATATAAAAATATCTAAAAACAAAAATTTAAAACATTTCATTGAAATCAATCAAAACCTTGATTTAGGTTTCCCCATCCTTCAGTACAGTCGGTAACAAAAGTCTCCGAACACTAGCAAAATTTCCTGTATTAAAAAAAGTACACTTAATACAGTTTTGTTAAATAAATCCTTGTCGACTCCCATTCTTAGTAAGTCTAAAAACAGGATTTGACAAGGATTTATTTAACAAAACTGTAGTAAGTGTACTTTTTTTATATAGGCATTTTTGCTAGTGTTCGGAGACTTTTGTTACCGACTGTAGATGCTTTTCCGCCCGCACAATGCTCAAACCACTGTATTGTCTTAGGCAGCATCTTACCCAATCAAGCGTACAGAAACAAAGTATTAATGTATGAACATCGATTGTGTTACCAATGCCTTCGACAACGATTTCCCCGCCTGCTCTATGCATGATTCCTTACTAACTGCGAGCGATAGCGCTGTACACGCGTTTGCTGTTCACGCTCACTTCCATTTACCTATTTTAATTTTACTGGCATGGCTGGTTGGTTGGTAGGATTTAACGTCGCACTAGTATTGCTCTATGGGTAGTTAGTGACAGCAGGAGACTCACCCTTAAGACAGTGGCGGCTCGTGAAAGGAAAATAGGTGAAGAGCTAAAAATTACAATTAAGTACTTTTAATGCATAATTTTTATTAAGCATAATTTTAACTAAAAATTAACTAAAAATACTCGATTTTTTTAATGTAAAGTCATACTCTGTAAATAAATTCAGTGTAAAATATTAGATGAAGTGCCTCTTCACCTATTTGCGGTCCACGAGCCGCCGCTGCCCTAAGGATGATCTGGAGACATGCTATCCCAATTTCGATCGTCCACTTACTGCCACGCAAATAAATGCAATTAATTCCTAGACATGATAACTAATCTAAAGACTAAAAATTTCTCTCCTGAAATAATTTCAGAGCTACGCTCTCAAATGTCTTCTTTGACATCTCCGCCTTTAAAGTAAAGTGTGGCGGCCAGGATATTTCGCAAATCACATTATAGTATGGGCTTAATACACAAAACCAGCACACACAGCAAAAAATCGCCTATCCAAGATAATATGAAGCAGATCGCTTTTCAGAAATATTTTTTATACCCCATCCTCCTCAATGGTGTAAAAGGAAAACTTTGACAATAGCACTTTAAAGTTTTGTGTTGTGTACACATAAGAAAACCACATATGAAACAATCCTTTTCTGAGATAAATCGACCAAACTTTTTGCTCCCCCTCTCTCCGCCTTAAGGGAGAGAAAAGAGAATAACTTTATAGAATTAATTCCTTTATAATGGGTCTTTGGGTCCATAAAAAAAAAAAAAAAAAAAAAAAAAAAATCACCAAGTTAATCCGAAAATAATTTCAGTCACGCTCAGAAATGTGTTATTTGTCTTCCTTATTTCAAAAGGAAGTTTCTTTCCATAGTGTGTGTTTTATTTAAAAAAATAACCCACGCACTTAAATTCGTGACCGTAATTTCCATAAATTCTCCAAGATAAATTTGACTCAAAAAAGGGGAATCTCGAATTTCCTCTCTCGTAACTCTGCCCCCCCCCCCCCCCCCCCCACAAAAATAAACAAGCAACATTCACAAAATTCGAAAATGTTATTTAAGAAATACAGTTAAGAACATCCGTTTTCAATATTTTTCTGCTATTTTCTGTAGAGCTCTATTGAAATTTTCTGATCTCTGTAAATCCCCATCCAGTATTGATCTCTTCTTTTTTTCACCCTTATAAATAAAAATTCAAAATCTCCAAAAATTTTCTTCTTGTACTCAACTTTAGTCTGCTAAAGAGCAATTTTTTCCCGGTGAAGTAATTTGGAGTCGAGTTATGATTGCATACGTGTTCTTGCCATCTACCTACACAGGGGCAGATATGAAAGCAATTTCGAAAAATTGCTTATATAAAAACTCGCGCGCATTTAAATGTAACTTTGTGTTATAATTTAAAAGCAATTAGTTAAGATTTTTCTGATATTTAAAATTTTGAACGAATGAACATTTACGCATATTTACATATAGGTATTAAAAATCTGAAATTTTATAACATAAAAAAAAATAATAAAGTCATATAAAATTATATATGTTGCATTAAAAACCTCTCTTTTGATGTAAAAATAAAAATTATAATTAATAATGTTTACATGTAATTCATCTATTGCTGTGCAAATTTGCCAAATTACTTTAAATATGAACATTATAAGAAAGCAGACAAAACTTTCTTTTTTATTCATTCATTGATACCATGGGAAATTGGGTTTACGAAATTTTTGCCCCCAGAATTTCTACTCCAACATTTCGCCCCTGAGAAATTTTGCATCCCGGAAATTTCGCCCCCAGGAAATTTCACCCCCGAAAATTTCGCCCATGAGGATATGTTTACGGAATTTTCGCCCCCAGCGTCTCGTCCCCGAGTTGTGTAAAATACAAACGTAATGACAAATAAAAACAAAGATATATATGTAATATTTCCCGACATAAACTGACGTCTCTTCTCGACACTAGTAGCTTTAAGCATTTGGCGTCACTGTCGATTCAGTGTACTTTTCAAAAATAATACCATGAAGCACAATTATAAACATATTTAAAATTTTTATACAACATTTTAAAACTTCATTTCTTTATGGCCGAACAAGTTTCGCTAGAGCGACCACAGCTTTTACACCGGCAATAGTGCTTGAATTTTGACGAAACTGACGTTTCTTCTGGATACCACTAGCTTCAAGCATTTGGTGCCATGAAGTTATAAAAGGTTGTATAAAAATTTTAAATATGTATATAATTGTTCATCATGGTATTATTTCTGAAAAGTATATTTTTTGTTCATTCCCGCTATTTTCCCTTTAAATTTCAATGTAAAACACATGATTTAAAATAATGTTTCAGAATGAAAAAACTGTTCGATGAAATTTTTGTTGCTGCTAATTAAAAGAAAGTTTAAGCGTATAGTAATATTGTTTATTTATTTATTAAATTTAAGTGCACACACAGTAAATTTAATAATATAATATAATATATATATATATATATATATATATATATATATATATATATATATATATATATATATATATATATTATTTTACTTTATTAATTAATCAATTTTATTTTTTATTGATAAATAAGTAAATAACTGTAAAAAGATTTTTTTTATGTGTCTATCAATATGTTTTAATCCAAATGAATAGAAAATAAATGGATATAATAAGTACTGAACACGGTATTTCCCAATATTTGACCTATAATTTTTAATATTCTGAAAAATTCCTATTTGTTTTTGTTTTTGAATTTGAATTTTATTTGAATTTTCAGAAAATTGAGGACAGAAAACAATGTCATTTTTATAAATATTTTAAATCGGTATACGATGTAATTTGCCGATCCGACGTTCCTTGATATCGTCTGATAATGACAAAAAAATAAAACAAACAATATTAGCCAGCTCGGTGAACTTCTATAGTAGCCCATATTGCTGTGCTACTAGAGGCCTTCACACTGTCGGACTTCGACCTACTTGGTATAATTCCAATTCAATAAAAAAACGTTTATCCATGGAGTACGACATGATATTTTTCGAATTCTTATAACTAATTCGGCGCAACTTCTTTACACGTATCATCAATGAAACAGACTGGCGAATGAAGTCTCTATATTCTGAGTTCTATTTAAATGTCCCTTTGATTAGGGAGCCACCTTTACACAATCATGAAACAACTTATACAAACTGGTGTGCAGTCGACAGCAAAATTATTGAAACGCTAACAATAATTCCTATTTAAAAGATGCGCACCTAAAAATGTTTTGTTAAGTAAATATTTGTCGAGTCATGATCTTTGTCTTATGCTGTTTTCAAAAAGTAAGTTGATGAAAACGATTAGTCCTTTATAAAAGACCCTGTATGTATTACAAGATTTATGAACAAATTAATTTTCCGTATAGTATACGCACATATAAAAAATAATCTGGTGTGCCACTTACACGATTTTCTCTTACCCTGAAATTTAATACTATAAATACAGGTTGGAGATTAAGACGAGTACTGTTATGTAAACCTATCTTAAACAATTCAAATTAGGCTTCGAAAGAGTTTTATATGATAATTAGTTCTGTGTAAGGGGGGCTACCGAACCCTCAACCTTCCGTTTCATTAATATACCTACATTTACATAGATTTTAAATCTGTTAATAAAATTAAAAGTTCACTTAAAATTAATCAGACAACTTTCACATGGAACATTCCTTGAAACTTATCAGTCTTGATCAAACTTTTAAAGCAACAAACTTATATTAGCTTCAAAATACAACATTTGGATATCCTAAAATTATTAGTATTTAAGTTATTCTAAAAGACACAGGCAAAGGTCAAACGTTAAAAAAACTTGATAACGGTAATCAGGAAGCCTCAAAACACTTAAATATGCAAAAAACAAGCGATAAAAATTTAGCTTAAAACATATATTATTTACCATATATCTATGAGGAATTTATTTCAATTCCCGAACAGCTTTCCTGGATACGGTAAAATATTACTAGTAAAGCACATCCACTAACAACAAATAAATAGTGTGTTGTGGCCACCATACGAATTTCTTCTATATTTTCCTATACAAATTCACACTGTAAAAATAATTTAATAAAATTATTATTTAAAAAAATTATCCCCCGTGATAATGCAGCCAATTTCCATATTAGAGAAGTAGTAAAACACTAAATATCCAAAAACTTTGATATTATTCTCAATATTATAATAATAAAAAAAAAAAAAATGTTAAATATTTTAAAAATGTTAAAAATGATTAAAAAAAAAAAAAAAAAATCGATAATTTTATTTTAAATTATCGCAGATCGAGGGTTCAACCATTCGTTTAAAAATATTGGCGAGCTCTTTGAAAGATACCCATCTTCAAAATTTACTCTCCTCGAGGGGGGACTCCCCTCCAGGGGGGGGCGAGACTCCTTTATACACAATTTTTTCCCCAGTTGACTAGCTCTATTACAAAATATATATATTCGTTTAATTTGGTTTAGTGCAGTCTACAGATGTTAAACTCTACTTACCTGCAATTCCCCCCATAGACGTAATGTATTTTAATACTTTTTAGTGTCCCTGTATACGAACCATTTGCTTCATCTCAACGAAAACCTTAGTGTAACATCCTTATATGATACACATTCAGTCCGAGTTTGGAATTTTTCTTACTATTTGTCCTTGAGGTATGCTGATAACACACAAACAGACACACAAACAGACAGACACACAGACAGACACACAGACCATTCTCTGAAAACACGGTTTTCGTATTCAGGGGACCTTAGAACATATAAATATAACAAAAACTCACGTTCGAAAATTTGACTCTAAAACAATAATTTCTTGACATTAGGGTAAGAGAAAGTAAAAAAAAAAAAGCTAGTTATCTTAAAGAACTTTTGTGTTTGCATAAAACATTTTGCAGGTTTTAATTATAATTTTTTTTAGAAGTTTTAAGTGATATTTGTCCTACGAATTGACTTTTTAAAATAAAACAGTTGTGAAAGCTTATTTTATTTTATTTGTTAACATTAAAATTACGCTACATAATGAATTTTGGATATGATTTTAAGGTTAACAATTTGACTTACTTGTTATCATAAAATAATAATAATAAAGAATAATAAAGTTTTTAAAATTACATTATTTAAAAAGAGAAGCGGCGTCTTCTTCATGTGATCTCTTGCTTAATTAATCCACGCTAATCTAAGTAAAATTAACGACCCCAGGAGGGTAAATTCACTGCGGTTCCGAAAGCGAGTGTCAACGGGACGGCTTCTGTCGAATTCGGTTACGAATGTAGATGTCAACATGCTTAGACCTACAGACTGAACATGTAGCATGCAAAAGTGTCTTCAATAAAATGACTGCAAAAACTATGTTTGAATCATTTTTGAGTGCACACTCTTCATTCTCCTTAAATATGAAGTGACAGCAACTAATAAACTCCTTTATAGTACATTCCTTATATATATATATTCCTCTTTCAAAATGGATTATTTGCAAGATAGGAACATGGGCTATATTTTTTGCTAAAATTAGCTATATATGTAGTTTAACGAAAACTTGCAGCTTCGCCTTTTTTAAGGAAGTACATGTTTCCCTGATGAGTTAAAACTTCTATTTTTAAGCATTTATTAATTCATTTCTTATCTCTTGTGGTCTTTTTTTCATAATTTTTAATTTAATTCTTATGTCCTGATACATTTTTAATAAATTTATAGAGAGCCTTCATAAATTTTTCTCAGTCAAAGTTTTATGGTCTTTTTTACTCATTTAGACGTGAGTGATTTAAATTGTTTTTGTCTTTGAATTGGAACTAAAAATGAATCATAAAATTTCTGTGCTAGCTTTTATACTGTGTTACAATGAATTTTATTTTTGTGGTGTTAATATCATGTATCTATTAAAAGTTAAATTTTATCATATCTTAAATTTATATATATATATATATATATATATATATATATATAATTCAGGGACATAGGTTTTGACATATTTCGAGGTTTCCAGAATTTTACGACGCCTTTATTTATCAATATGTCTACATAAACACGTTTCATACAATTTTATCCTTAACCTTTTAAATCAGAAGCTTTAAAGAAAGTTCTGATTCAATACATTTCCGATAAGAATCTGTTAAGTAAAACACTTTAGGACACTTAAGGAAAGAACTACACTATTTATTTTCATTAGTATATAAAGTACGAAAGGAATCAGATATTTCTTCATTCAGTGTTTCTGTAACGAAACTAATTAAGGTATTTTTACAAAGAAAATACTCCGAGCTTAAATAGAGTACTTAGAACTGTTTAAGTTTATTTTATCAGTATGTAGTTTTATATCAACAGGAGTTTCGTTTAGTAGTTTTGTATTCTGATAGGTTCCGTTGATATTCCTTATACGTTTGGCTAAGGAATAAAATAAGAAAATTTTGATTCGCAGTTTTATCCATTAATGTGCAAAATTTATTCGAAAAGATTCACTATTTTTATTTTATTTATTTATTTATTTTTATTTTTATTTTTTAAGTTTAGGAAATTAAGAATGCTTTTCGATTTTATGAAATATGAAATTGTTGTAATCTGCATTAAAATTTATCTAAAATTTATCGCTGCTTGCTAAAACAGAATGTATTTTTATATACTGTGTCTCCTAAGTTAGTTTAATCGCATGTTATAGTTTGTTTGTAAAGACAAACTGAGTGAGGATTTATGCTTTTATGCAAAATTTCTTCTTTATATTTCGCATATAAAAATACAGTTTTTAATAATAATTTAAAATTTTTGTTTTCTTATTTATTAAATATAACAAATTTAAAGAAAATATCTTACAGATTTATTACTATTGTATATTATATGTCAGATAGTCTGGTATTTCGCCATATTTAACGTTTGTTTGGCTTTTTGTAAAGATGAAATTATATGTTTGTTAGAGTTGCTTTGCGCATATTAATTCATTTATAGTATGATGCTCTCTCTCTATCTCTCTCTGTATATATATGTATATATAACGTATAAACTCGGTTTATGGCGTTAAGTGTCGCCTTTCGATAACATCTACAAGAAATCTATTTCAGAACTTCCGATTCAGAGCCTATTCCACCTATCTGTTATCGCTTTTTTAATATCATCCATCCAGTTCTTTCCTGGTCTTCTTCGCTTCCTTTTTTGATTTGTTTTATAGTTAAAAGTGATTTTGGGTACCTTTTCATCGCTCATTCTTTTAATATAACCATACCATATCAATTGCTTTTTTTTTTTTTTTTTTCTTCTTTTTTTTTTTTTTTTTTTTTTTTTTTTTTTGAAGATCATTTCATATGGTTACCTTTATTTCCATTTTTTCTTTCTTTTTTTTTTTTTTTCATTTCGTATTCTTTCTGTCCTTAATATCCTGTATGATCTTTTTAAGCCATCCATTCGCACTGCTGCTAATTTCATTTTCCGGTCTCAATAATCCTCCATCTGTATAATAATATGACCTTAACGATTGAATTGTATATATTATACTTCTTCTTCGTAGCGATCCCCTTACTCAACCAAATAGAATTCAATAAATTTAGTCTTTCTTTCTTCAAGAAATCAATGTATAATTTCTTGTGAGTCTTTGCCATCTGTATTAAGATCTCTTCCAAGATAACTATAATGTTCACAGCTTTGTATTTTTATGTTATTATTTAGATTTAAGCCATTCTTATTTATTCTTATGCATAGGTATTTGGTCTTACTCACGTTCATGTAAAATCCCCATTTTCAAATTCTTCCTTAATTTTTTTCGTCATTTTTCTAAGTTATTTTTATTCTTTAAAATTATGACCTGTTGAACGAAGCTCTTACTTTTATTATTATTATTATTATTTCCATTTGAACGCAGCTATAATATACAAATATATTTTAAATATTAATGAAAGCGTGTAACCAACAAGACATTTTAATACAATACTATTATTCAATGAAAGTAGCTATTCAAAAGTGATTATTTATTAGAAAAAAATTACACTAAGGGACAAAAAAAAAAAAAAAAAAAAAAAACGCTCTGCAGAAAAATTGACTTATACTTTTTTATTTGTAATAACTTAAAAACTAATGGTTGAAACAAATAAAACTGACATGTTTGCATAACACCAAAGAGATGAAATTATAACTATGTAAATTTTTCTGTTTGGTAATTCGCTTTATTAAACTCTACGAAGTATTTAATAAAAATCTACTAAAAACTTCCTTTTTAAACTCAATGTAATAAATATATATTTTTGTATTCTATTAAAATATTAAATAAACAAGTTATGTTTTATTTTATGAAATAAAACTATTTCTTTATTAGATCAAATCAATTACTTAATAAAAATATGCATTCTCCATTAGGTTAAATCCCTTTTTATATGAAATAATTGTTTGAATACGCAATGGCATAGTACTATACAGTGTTTTAATGTAAATCTCAGAAATTTCACTGTGCCAAATATCATAAATATTTTTTCTAGTTCTTTCAGAGTTGTAGAAGGCAAATTTCGAATCTTCCACCCTCTCCCCCGGCCTTTTAACGGCTAGACATTTTCGAGCGGATGGAGATTAGGACTACTTCCAGATCTGACAAAGAATAAATTCTACGATATTCTTTGTGTGGATTCAATTCAAAATGAAAAGAGTTACGATTATTTACAGAATTATAGGTGCTCATGGGGATAGACAGGTAATTTTAACAATTTGACTCAAATAAATATAACCCAGACGCAGTAACAGTAAGGTGCATTATCATTTTGAAATGATGTTTGCGGGAAAGTCTCAGATACCTCCAAAATAATCATCTGTCAGGTGTCACTTTTATAATAACTGTGTTTTATTTCGAGTTAATTAATCCCTTAAGCATGAAAATTTGCCCGATTCCTTGAAAAGGTGTGCACCACCATATCATAAAGTACGGAGAAAGTGTCACTGTCTTAAGAGTGTAATTTTCATTAAATCGGTCACATTTTCGTCCTCATTCTAGCTTTTTTCAATAGCTCAAAATAAAGTAAACTTGACTCATCAGATAAAACCAGTTTAGCCTAATAATTAACTGATAATATTTATAATTTTTCGGTCAACTGAAGTATTGTTTTTTTCTAATTCTTTTTCATAATAATGGCTTTTTTCGCAGATCTTTTGTTCTTTAACCTGTTTTGTTTAATTGTTCCAGCTTTGTTTTTGAAGAAAGTTTTTTGCCATACATTTTTTTTTTATATCTTTTCTCAGTTTGGAACAGAATATTACATTTTTTTTTTTTTTTTTTTTTTTCTAACATTTGCTTTTCAACGTGCGGTCAAATCGCTTCGACGTGCAACGTAGACGCCTAAAGCCGAATTTCTAGTTTAAACAGCCAAAAATTTCATATATTGCCAAAAATGACCTCACGAATATTTCATTAACATTTAAATAATTTGTTATTTTACGTACTAAAATATTTTTTAATTTTCATTCTAAAACTAATATTTTTTGTGGTTTCGTTATTGCCTTATCCTTGCCATTTTTTAGATATTTTCAAAAATTACAATTTTCCTTACAATTGCATTTTGTTATTAGCACTGGGCTCAATCCAAAAATGTGTGTGGTAAATGACGAAATAAAATCTGCTTGAAAATTTATTTTTTAAACGTAAAATTGGCGGTGGCAGAATGAGAAAAAGAAAATATCCGAGTGCGTTTTTTTTTTTTTTTGGCCCTTATTGTGTCATATTCTTCTTAAATATAATACATTAAACAAAATTTTACGAATCACATATTTAAACATATTTTTTAATATACCTTTATTTTCTTAATTATTTCTTAATTTCTTATAATGTCCGTACAATGTTACGGTAACATAATTTATACATTAGATTTCATACATGTGATCAAAAACAAACTATATCCAAAGATACATTTAGTTTTTTTTTTTTTTTTTTTTTTTTTTTTTTAACCTAAGCAAATTTATTTCTTCCATTTTTCTAAGCTAAAGTTAATGCACATAAGAAAAAAAAAATGGAATTTATTTATCAAGAGCGTTTCTATGATGGAAAATTCTTTGAATTTGCTTGTAATAGTAATAAAATTATATTTAATTTAAATTTGCTTAGGAATGTAAAAAAAAAAAAAAAAAAAAAAAAAAAAGGGGGGGGGGGTGTTTTGGCTGGCAATATTTATAATTTTTTATGTTTTGCCTATTTTCTTCGACATTTTCTAGGGCTTTACTGCTTACGATTGCGATTTTTGAAATACAAAATACTACTCTCTATTTGCTATAAAGGAACAAATTGCACGGAGTAACCAACATATATATATTATAAAGTAAATTACTATTAAATAACATACCATTAGTTTTCTGAGATAAAAAGTGAATTTTATTTGAAACATTGAAAAAAATCACCCACTGAATAAAAACATACCAATAAAAGCATATTTAAAAAATAAATTAAGTTTTGATAAAAACTTATGAATATTATTCATTATTATAACAGGTTGAATTTGGATTTTAATGTTATTGAAATGTTGTATTATTTTCAAATCTGTTTAAGAGAATTTTTTATTCGTGACATTTTCAACCAAATATTTCGGAATTTTATTGAAAACTCGAGTTTCAACAATTTAAACGGTTAATTTTTGCGGCCTAATTGTTATCACTAACTATTAATTTAGTTGTTTGTTGTTAAGTAATTTTCTCCAAATGCTTCTGTTTAGGTCATTTTTCTTAGAAGTTTTCAAGCCAGTCGTGTATATATATGTATATATTAACTTATTTATGAATTTAAAAAAATAAAAAATAATAATAAGTTTTAAATGTTATTAGATTTACATTTCTATTATATATATATATATAAACTGAAATACCGAAAATTTTAAATACAAGATAAAAATAATACATTATATTCAAGTAAAATATAATGTTGTTTTAAATAAATAAAAGGAAGACAACTTTTTACATTTTCTCTCATTTATTTTTACTCTAAAGAAAGCATGTTTCTACATTTTTCTACATATTTATATAAAGTTTTTCTTCTTTTTTTTTATAGTTTAATAAATGCATTTTTAAACTTTAATATAAACTATAGATTATTCTCAGATTTTCCAGGCGAAAATTATTTTCAGTTATTTAGCAAAATTATAAAAATATGCTCTTTCGCACCTATATATGGTACCTACTTCTTTGATAGATTATTAATCTTGTATATATAAATATGAATAAATAAATAAATAAATAAATAAACATTTTGAGACTATTTTTATCTATTTCCTTAAATATATATTGAATTATATGTTGATAAAATAAAATACCGTTATTTGTTGTACAATAATAGTAAAAAAACGTAAAGAAAAAAATTCCTTGTTATCATTAAAAAAGAACTTAAAATATGAAATTTAATGATGCGGATCATGCTGTTAATGATCTTGAACCTCTTCAATAACTTGCTTTGTAAAACAGGTAATGATTAATCATCTGACAACGTCACGACTTTCTTGATGACTCTTTCAAAAAGTAGAGTTGTTTAAAATATTCTGGAAATAATAAAGAAAAAAAGATTTTTTTTTCGAGATAATTGTCTTGTATTCAGTAAGAATGGATTATTTCTTTCAGTTACGAGTTTCAATTTAATACTCCACTACTTATTGTATAAAGCTTATTTTATTTAATTCTTATATAATAGTAGAAAATTTGTTTAAGTTCAAATAAATCATTTGACTTGCAATTTATTAGTAAGTAATTTTAAATCATTTAACAATAATAATAATATTATTATTACATATATATTTGAAGATACTTATTCGTATGTTATAGTAAAACTATCTTATCTTTTATCTTCTTCTTCCAGATTTTTATGAACAATTTCATATTCTACCAACGCTTAAATATTGTTAATTTCCGTATGCAAAAAATCACTCCGTTTTTTCTTTAAAAATTGAACCATTGTTTCGAATAAACATATTGCATGTTATAAAATGGATACATTATTTTTATGTATTTGTCTTATCTCCCTCTCTCTCTCTCTCTCTCTATATATATATATATATATATATATACTAGCAGACCCGGCCACGCGTTGCTGTGACTAAGTTATACGTTGAATTATACGGCTGTAAACTATTTAGTACAGTTAAATTATTATTTACGAACAAAGACGAAAACGTTGTAGCCGATGTAAAAACCCACAGGGTTGAGATTTGAAACTTAGGTCAAAATTCGGAAGCAATTGATAAAAATTTTCGTAGTGTTGATATTAAGCACAAATTAATTTTATTGTAGGGTCCTATAAATTTTAATGGAGAAGTGATATATATTATTTCTAATGCTACTTTGGATAAAATTGCTAAAATGACTAATATATAAATTAAATTCTATTAAAATTCTATTAAAATAAAAGTATAAAAGAAACAGACGATTTTAAAATCAATTTTTATGGAGGAGTGAAATATAATATATGCTATAATGGATAATTTTACTATTAAATGACCTCATCATTTTAAATATTTTAAAGAGGGCAACAGCTGTAGTTATAAAAGGGAAAACAATAAGGCTAAACCAGAAAAATAAGTAAATTTGATAAATATTTTAAAACTTTAAAATTGGAAATCTTATGAAATATTGGACATTTAAAGTAAATACATGTATCATTTTAAATACAAAAAGATTTTGGAAAAGTTTAGTGTATTTTAACGAAGTGATGAGAAGTTTTTGAGTATGTTAAAATTTTAATAGTAAATTCAAGTCAATAAAGATGGGAAACATTGAGGATTAAGATAAGAATAATTATAAGATTTAAAAAAAAAAAAAAAAAAAAAAAAAAACTTTTTATATACCATGCTTTTAAATTTTAATATACTAATAATATACAAATTAAAAGGAAAATGATAAATATTCTATCATAGTTTGAAGTCAAATTTGTTTTCAAATGTCTAAATAAAATATCTGATGTAAGATACTAATATTTTGCAGCGGAATAGATTTCATTTCTGTCATCCTTGGCGAAAAAAAAAGAATATCGCCAAATTATCTGGCGAAAATATTTAATTCCTTTCAAAAATCATGGTTATTTTAACAACTTATATTAAAAGAGTAATGAATAATATGAAACAATATTTCGTACAATACATATTACATGTCATACATACGTACAATGAATAATACATATTACATTTCGTACAATGCATACATCTGGCATGTATATTTTCGTGTTACGCTTTTGATCGCCAAATAATAATAATAATAATAAAAAAAGCCAAGGGCGACAGAGTTTAAAAATTTAAAATTAAAATTTTGTCAATTTGACAGCAAAATAATTCAATCTAACACCCGCGATAACTAATACATATCTATACCCAAATATAAGGATTAAAATCGGGAAATAAATTTCCTCGATTTTTAATAATTTCTTACAAAAAATCCAGTGGGCAATTAACATAGGAAATCTTTTTCTTGGCTGCACAGACGGTCAGTGAGTCACACTTCGCTTGCGTATAGAACTCATAGATATAGTATAGCATATATAGAATAGAGTGATCATTGGGGAGAAAAAAGTTATTCCTTTTCATTTGGGAAAAGACGACGTTTTTAACAAAATATGGCCGTCTTTCCCCGAGTGAATACACACGGGAATACATACTAATATTTTAGCAAATAAAATTTATGAATAATTTATTTGCTAAAGGGGAATGGAAGACTCCAGATACAGTTTCAAATTCATATTTCTTTCTTTCTTTTCTTTTTCTTTTTTTTTTTTTTTTTTTTTTTTTTTTCAATACCACTTAATGGCTGTTTCCAAAGCTTTTATTTTTTATCTTTTTTCGGCATCAAAAATCTTTCTACGATAACATGGGGATGAGAGATCTATATATATTACTATATCTATGATAGAACTACATTAGCACTTTATCAATGTGTATAAAATCTTTAAATTGATTATGACGTCAATTTTCGTGAGATGCATAATTTAACTTTTTATAATTTTTTAACGTTCACGTTTGATTAAATGTATTTATTTTTATGTCGAAAGAAAATGAACTCGTATTTTTTTTTTTTTTTTTTTTTTTTTTTTTTTGGCAACAATTAAATTAATGGAACTCACAGATATTTTGGAGCAACTTTAATAAAGGTCTATAATTAACAAATAATTGCAATAAAACAATATTGTGACAATAAATTGAGATAAAAACTATCCTATCTCTCAAGTTGGATCAAACTGCACACAGTGTGCAAAATTTCATCAAAATCAGTTCCTTAGTTTAGGAGTTTACCCCGGACAAACATCGTGACACGTAATTTATATATATATACAGATTAAATTATAAAGTTTTGATCAATGAAGCACAAATAAGTAAAAAACAGGATTAATTTCACTGTATTATCTTCATTATAATATGAATTCAATTTACACTTCAGACTAAGTAACACGTGGCCGGCTATGCTAACACCAAAAATTTAAAAAGTGGAAATAATTGAATTATACGAAATTTATTAATAGGTTAAAAAGTTGAAGATTCTTTGTGTAGATGGCAGCACCAAATATATTTCAGCTTTCATTTCAACCCAGTCGAAAGGTATCGACATCTGTTAGAATCATTTGGAGTTAACAGATAATTGTGACTGTCAAATAATAACAGACAAATAATTAGCAATAAATTAAAATTGCGACTATAATTTGAGATTTAAACTATCCTATCTCTCAAGTTGGATCGAACTGCACATGGTGTGCGAATTTTATTATAATCGGTTAAGTGGTTTAGGAGTCCATTGAGGACAAACATTGTGACACGAGATTTATATATATTAAGATATATATATATATATATATATATAAATTATTTCGCATTTCTAACGGTTTGTAGCACTTTTAAATATGACAAATCCTAAAATCCTACACCAATGTTTTCTAAATTTTTGTGATAGTGAATTTTTAGACGTTTTAACTCATTAGATAACTACAAAAACACAAAATGTATGCACATTCTATCTATATGTAAGTCATATTTTCCAAATTTTATGAGAACAAATAAAGTATAACTGAGAAGATAAACCTAAAACTTTTATTTTACCAATTCTTTGAGAGAAAAAATAATTCGATTAATTATTAAGATCATTTATATTTAAATAGTTAAACTACGTAAATTTAAATAATCTTTAAAGTTTATATATATGCATAAAATATTTGGTTAATCGTCACAGGTTTCTAGCATACTCCAGTATATAGTCAAAATTAATTCTAGTTAAGGGTAACATAACTTGAAACTATACAAAATAAAAATTATTGTAATAATCTAGTTCTATTTAGTTTTGAAATAAATAAGCAGATATTTCATATTTAATTTTAGAAATGGATATTGTAAACTGTTTAACATAAAAATGCTTTAAACTGGCATGCTAGGAAATATACCCCCACCCCCCAACACACACACACCGGTACATATTTGGGTAAAAGAAAGTTTAGAACCTTCACCTGCATTAATCGGAAGTGCCGTAATTGATTGTAGACTAAGCCTGAAAACTTGAATAAGCATTAAATCTTTAAACAATGGAATGTATCTTCCATGTCGAAAAATGCCAATTCCAATTCCAGGGCATTTATTCTCCGACCAGACTATACCTCAATTCCGACTGTGGCCCTCGTTATTTTGATCACGTGATATCACATCCCGACTGTTGTTTTGACGACTGTCGTTGTTTAAGGACGATCGCTATGGCGGTCGGATCGGAGAATGGATACCCATGTTGGTAATGCATCGTATGTATCCATCTATCTGTGAACAACAATCCAAATTCTTGGCTTCATGTTGTAAGTTTAAAACAGAACATCATCGAGGACCACCTTTCCGGCTTCACGTAAAAACTAAAACTTTAAATTTCTTATACAAATAAATAGCAATAAAATAGCAATAAATTGCAAAATAATGTACATTGGATACAAATTCTTATCTATATATATAAAAGAGTAAACTGACTGATTCACTGACTGATTCACTGACTCAACACGGTTGTGGCGATCCTATGGGAGATAGAGTCACAATTTTTGGTGAGCAGGTTGATTTTAGGACTCTGACGCTCACTAAGACGGGATTTTGCGAAATACCCCCCCCGTTCCCCCCCCGGGGAGGGCAGAAGGCAAAAACCACCTTTATAAGCATAACTCAGCTCCAAATTACTTCACGATGAAAAATTTGCAGATGGGGAGACTAGACTTAAGTACAAAAAAATCATTTTCTGCGATTTTGGAATTTTGGATTTTTAAGGGGGAGAGGGGGTAAAAAGGATTTTCAGGGGGAAATTTAGCAATATATGGATTTTCGAGTAAAATTCTAGCAGTAATAGCTTAAAGATATTAAAAAAAAATGCCAAACGTCTTCTTGAAGGTATTTGCAAAAATTGATTTTTTCCGATTTTCGATTTTGGGGGGGAGTTACGAAGGGCCAAATTCGACCCCCCTCCCCTTTTAGCACTAAATTCGTCCGAGGAAATCTATAGGAGCTGAAGTCACAAATTTTAGTGTGTGGCTTATTTACGTGTGTCCAAAACCCATTGTAGCGGGATTTTGTGAAACCCCCCCCCCTTCACCCCTTTGGGAGCGTGGTGGGGAATAAAAGAGTAAAATCACTAATTCACAAATTCAACACAGCTGTGGCGATTCTATGGGAGATAGACTCGCAAATTTTGGTGAGCACGTTGGTTTTAGGACCCTGACGCCCATTAAGGCGGGATTTTACAAAATATCCCCCCGCTCCCCCTGGGTGGGGCAAAAGGCAAAACCTCCCTTATAAGCATAATTCGGCTCCAAATAGGTTCACGGGGAAGAAATTGCAAAGACAGGGACTAGAATTGAGTGCAAAAAAAAAGCATTTTCTGCGATTTGAGTTTTGGAATTTTAAGAGGGGGGGGAGGGGGTAAATTTAGCAAAATACGGGTTTTCGAGTAAAACTGTTCCAATAACAGCACAAAGATATAGAAAATCGCCAAGAGTCTTCTTGAGGATATTTCCAAAACATCATGTTTGGTTTTTTGTAATATTCGATATTTTTTTGTGGGGGGGGGAGTTACGAGGGGGCAAATTCGAGCCCCTCTTTTAGCGCTAAATTCATCCGGGGAAATCTATAGGACCTGAGGTTACAAATTTTAGTGAGTGGCTTACTTACGTGTGTCTGACACCCACTGTAATGGGGTTTTGCGAAAGTCCCCCATTTTCCCCTTTTGGGGGGGGGACTATAAACCCGTTTTCAAGTATAACTTTACTTCAAATTATCTCAGTAAGATTAATTTGTATATGTGGGTTGTTTATGCTTTTCCAACACGCACAGTAAAGGGATTTTACAAATTTTCACCTTTTTCCCCTTCAAAGGCGGGAAGAGAGGCACAAAACGCTTTTAAGAGTAACTCTGCTCCAAATTATCTCATAATAACGAGTTTTTGATATGTCGATTGGTTATGCGTACTCAAGACACACACTACTAAGGGATTTTGTAAAATTCCACCTTATCTCCCTTGGGGGTGGGGTGGGGCAAAATCATGTTTTCATGCGTATTTCTGCTCCAACCTATCTTAATGATTTTTTATGTGCGGGCTGGTTATGCGTTCCCAACACGCACTATAAGGGGATTTTGTGAACTTTTCCTACCTTTAAAAGCGGGGTGTTGGGGGGGGGGGGAGAAAAGCACGTTTTAAAGAGTAACTCTGCTCCAAATTATCTCAGGAAAGCGATTTTTTGATAGGTTGATTGGTTATGCGTACTCAACACAAACTACAAAGGGTTATTTGGAATTCCGTGCTATCACCCCCTTGAGGGTTGGGGGTTATTTAAAACATGGTTTCATGCGTAACTCTGTTCCAAACTATCTTAGAATAGCAATTTTTGATGCGTGGACTGCTTATTCGTATTCAACACAAACTACAAATTGATTTTGTGAAACTCCACCCTTCCTCCCTTTAGAGGGGGGGGGGCATGTATTCAGTTAAGAGCGGGCCGGGGGGGGGAGGGCTAAAAAACACGTTTTAAAACATTTCAAATAATCTTTGAATCCCAATTTTTTAATATGTGGGCTAGGTATGTGTATGCAACATGCACTATAAAGGGATTTTGTGAAGTGTGGCGAGTGGGAAAATTGCAATCGAAGGTATCGGGAACTTTAACTTAGATTTTGACTGATTTCAATGATTTTATTATTATTATTATTATTATTAATGATATGGTATTTTGTGACTTCATTTCAATATAATGACCAGCGAAGCGGGCAAAGCCTGCTAGTTATAAATAAATAAATAAATAAAATAAATTTGTTTGCTAAAATGAATATTTGAATTACAAATTATATGAATTCGTAACAATTAATCAATCGTAATACTGATGTAGATTTTATGATTCAAATTATTCTATTGGTGCGCAAATAATTAGTGTAAAATTTGAAGTTTTCCCTCTTATCATATAAATAGGTATGCAGAATATTATTTTTTCTTAAACAAAAGAAATACCTAAGAAATCAGTTTGAAAATTATTTTTATTAGCTTTATTTAGGTATTATTTAAATACTATATAATTATAATTCAGTAAAAATTACAAAAGCTGAGAAACAAATTCCAAAGGGACATTGAATTTTTTTTCAATACAAAAATTATCGAAAACTTTTTAATGCTTTCAAGAAGCTGACCTATTGGAATTTTATAAAATAAATTTTCAAAATCAACGTTTGAACAGTAGAAACTGTACATGTAATTTTATCATATAAGTCGTTACTATTATCAATAAACCAAAAGTATTTTTTTTCTATTTAAATTTCAAATATATATGTATATATATGTATATTAAACGTTTTCAAACTTATCACTAAAACATATATCTGCACTATTAGTCATAGAACATATAAGTCTAATTTTAAGAAAATTCTTAAGAAATTTATGAGTACTAATAGAAAATGGGACCTTACTCTGCTTAGAAACCTGAAAAATATGAAAAAAATAAATTTTGCTTGCTTAGAATAAGCAGTTAAACATTTGTTTATTATTTTACAATTAATTTTTAATTTAGTGTAATAAAAATAATTTATTTCTAAAGTTCTTTCAAAATATGTTTTTTCTTATTCCATAGTTCTTAGCAGCCATATCCACGGGAACAAAAATAAAATTATTTTAAACTGATTCCAAACATTTAATGGGCCGCAGTAGCCCAATCGGTAGAGCGCCGGCCTCGCAATTGGATGATTGCGGGTTCGGTACTCGAGCCGGCCAAAGACCGTCGTGTACAATAATGATGGCTGGTGCACGTAAAATCTGTCGTGGCCGCAATGCCCCCCATGTTCCCATCAAAAATTATACCTCTGGGGGTCACCGAAGTGGGAGAGCCCTCCCTTCCGTGGAGGATCAAAATTGTGATGGCATGTCTCCGGAACACCTCTAGGGTGTGTGTCCCAGACCGTCACAAATTGCCCATCTGCGCAGCAGTAGTGCGACGTAAAACCCAACCATCCATCCATCCAATTATTTAATATCCTGTTTTATTATTATTATTATTATTATTTTATATATTTATAAGTATAATTGTTATTATTTAAATTTTAAATTAAAATTTAATAAAAACAGCAGATTATATTTATATCCAGGAAAAGGTTCTATAGCTGCATTACATTTGAAACATAATTTATAAAAAAAAAAAATTTTATATTTTATAAATATATGTTTAACATTTGGTTTTTGAGAAGACTATTTGATCTATATTTTGTACTTAAATTCATTTAAAACCTTATATTGTCATTTTTAATTATGCCAAGATATCCAGTGATTACACGTTTATGATCATTGTAAACATATTTACTAAATTTAACACTATTTCATATACATTCATCTGACTGTGAAAAGCCAGTAGACAAAGCAATAATCCTATAATTAAAAATTCTTCTGTTAAAGATTTTTTTTTTCAATACAGTAACAATATTTATTAACTTTAAAGCAAAAAAAAAAAAAAAAGACTTCATTCATTTAATTTTTAAATTATTTAAAGATTTCTACAAAAACGAAACTGTCAAATATTGGTTATGTGTTTTCGTCTCATTGCTTTTCAAGACCTTAAAGCATACTGAATCTGTAATAAAATTCTTAATTTCATTTTCAAGAAAATATACTCTGGAATAAACAAAATGATTTTTAATTTAAATGGTATTTGTTATATTTACAATTTTACATTCCATTATCATTTCTCATTAATCAAAACATGATTACACACACACATATATATATATATATATATATATATATATATATATATACATTCCTGCTCAAAATTTTAGAAAGATTTTAAATCTTGTTAAAAAGATTTCAAATCTTGGCAGCATTTTCTACAAGGTCAACTTTAGATTTTTTCTTAGAAAACTTAAACCTTAATTATTGAAAATGTAAATATAATATTTAGTTTATATAAAGTAAAAATAGGGTTAAAAGCGAAAAAGTTCTTTTAAAATCTAATGCAGTTATTTAAAACACAAGCGATAGTTGAATACTGTAAATATCATACATTGCTTCTGTAATATTTTGTAATATTTTATATTATTAGTATTTTCTACGCGTATTAAAAAAATTAAAATAACTCTAATTTTGAAAGTGTATCAGTAATTAATTAACTATATCTGTTGAGCATCTTAATTGAATAGTATAATGTAAGTGCGTAAGAGAATAAATAATAATAATAATAATAATAATAATAATAAAAACACTTACAAGGTATGAATATGCATATGTTGTACATGTTGATAAAATTTATTCTGTGTATAAGATAAAATGAGTTTTAACATTTTAAAATCAATTCAAAAAATGTATGTTTCTTAAATTTATTAACTCTTTTAAAAATTTTAAAACTTTATTTCTACTTCTATGCAATATGAATTAAACTTAATAACAGCAGATTATCTTAAAGTTTAATTACATTGCATGCTCAAACTTTAAATCTAAATTTATATTTCATTAAACTTTTCTTTTCATGTAATGTATATTTAAACAAAATCTTCGCTAATTGCTTTATATTTTTACGTACACATTTATATATTGGATATTAAAAAAATGAGTTAAGTATTTAAGAATATTTCAAAATTCACCATTCTTAAAAATGTGTAAAAGATAAAATTGTTCGAATTTTATAAATATTCTTTTCTTTTTCTTCAGTAGAAGGGGAAAAATTTATTTATTTATTTATTTGCATATTTTGATAAAAAGTCACTTTTCAGAAAATAAGATTTAAAGTATAAAGATGCAATGATGTTCAACCCTAACAAAGTTGCAATTATTCATATAAATTCGAACCAAACTTCATAGAATCATATATGTAGCGTTAAATTATGTAGAATATCGCATATATCAAAATTTATATTTGGTCTTTTTAAATAAATAAATTAATTAATTAATAAGATAACTACTCCAAGACCTCTTAAGCAATAAATTTAAAAGATTGTTTCAGTATATAAAAATATATTTTAAAAATGTAATTAAAATTTTTTATAAAAAGAAAATTGCTCAGATAAAATGTTATTGAATGAGATAAGGAAACTACGATATAAAAAAAGAACATTGATAAATAACCTATTTTCAACTAATTACTTCTTGCTAAAAAACATCACATGCATTGTTAGTTAAGATTAGATGCGAATCAAAACTATTCTTGTGATTACAATATGTTGTTGTTCAGATATGCATTATAATACATTTATTTACTGAATACTGTATATAGGCTTCATGTGTAGGAAGTTCGTGTGCCTTAACCATACAAACATACATGCTAATATTTCCTTTGAAAATGTTGAAATGCATGTTATTCCAAAAGGATTGTCCAAGATATAATCTCTATCACTGGAAATATTATAGTAATCGGCATGAATATGAATGCGTTTGCTAGAGTTTAAGCGGATTGCATATGAATGCTCATTAACTTCAAAATAATGCATATATAATATAACACGATATTATAACGAACATTGTTATATCTTGTATACTGATTTTGAATTTCTTAAAGGATCATTTGGTTATTTATAAAACAATCCTTAAGTAAAAGAAAATTCTTGATAAAGAAATAACTATTTTGTTAAGTTTCTCTAATGTTAAAATCCTATGAATATTAGAAAACATGTAAAATAGCATAATTTACCTCAAAAATTATTTCACTGACGCTTTTCCTTTATTTATTTTAAAGACAAATGTAATTTCTAAGAGATATACGAACAAGTAACGTAGTGCTATTATCTATAAAGCAGCTAAGACGATAAAAAATATGCGGCCGCGAGAAAACTTCGGTCGCGTCAAATTAGCTACTCTGAGGAGGAAGAATTATGATGATTAATGGTTTAACTTGTTTATATAAATAAAAGAACTTTTGTTATTGGACTAATACAGAAGTCTTCTTTTGGTATTTACGAATAGTTAATTATGCCAATTTAACTTATTTGAAATGTTGTTGTTGTTATATGCCACTCGGAAATTCTGAGCCCCGGTAGCGGAACTAACCGGATTTAAGGCAAGAGGGGTGCGCTTTCCGTTTTTCAGAGGAGCACCACTTAGGGAGAAAGAAAGACTTTAGCTCCAGAAGCTGGTGAAAGATGGCAGCATCCGCCAAACAGCAGGAACTCGAATTTTGATCCAGATCAAGGCCGAGTTAAACCCATGTTCCGGTACCCACAGAGGTATAACTTTTGATGGGAACTTGGAGGACTTTGCGACCACGACAGAATTTAACCTGACACGTCGCCATTAGCGTGCATTAACCTGACGGAATTTAACTTGCACAAGTCGCCATTAGCGTACACAACAGACTTTGGCCGGCTCGAGAACCGAACCCGCAATCTTTCGATCACGAACTCGCTGCTCTTACCTATCAGACTACCGCGGACATTTTTTTTTTCACATGTTAATAATACATACAAAATAAAGAGCACTGCCTTAAATTATTAAGAAACCTCGTTTCTGTCTGTGAGGTAATTTGCAAAAATAAGTACAGAGATAATGAAACTCATTTCAAATTTAGATATTCCCTTAAATGACGAAAAATAGTTAAAATAAATTATTTCTAATTCAACATTTTATTTAATGCATTTAATTAACTACCTATTATAATATTATAGGTTTAACTAATTAATTACGCATCTTAACTTAAATAGATATTTTTCAACCAATTAATATTCAGTTTGCGATATTTTTTTTTCTTTCTATTTGAATAAAAAATACAAACAGTTGTATTACATAAAACTATGGTTTTTTATTTTTATTTTTATCAAAATAATGTATTTAATAAATAATTCACAAATAAAATCTTTAAATTTTTATTTTGGATTTTCTATAAATTTTAAGATTTTCTTAATTTAAATTTAATTCGCTTTTAAAATTAATATTTATTTTTAAAATTAAAATTACCTGTTCGTTTCAGTAGTAATTTTATTTTTAAAAAAATATTGTTTCAGTTTGCTTGAGGATATTATAAATAATACGTATACATTATAAGTTAATTTCTACGTATACACCTGATGTATTCCATTAAATTCATGGTATTTTATGCTATGTTCCATCAGTTAAGAACAAAAGAAATAACACTCTAACCATCATATATTTTGTCAAAAATAGGTGAACTATAATTTTTGTCCTTCTGAATAGTTCATAAACAGTTACTTTTATATTTCAAAAATGCACAAATACCTTATAGTAATTAGTTAAGTATAGTTCCTTAATTGCAACAAAGTTTGATTTGTAGTGATTTCATGGGGTGTTTCATTCACTTCTTAAAACCTTTGGGTGAAGTTCAAACCACTGTTTACATGAAAATATTTTTATTTATCATCGACATTTTCAAAACAATTAATATAAGATAATAATAATAATAATAATAATAATAATAATAAAGTCAAATCCTACTTGCCGAAGATGTTAATGCCGAAAGATGTTAACTAAAATGCCGAAATAAAATGCCACTAAATGCCACTAAATGCCGAAAGATGTCATTTTTTTGGAAATCAGCAGAAATATTTTTTCCAAGTTTTTTTCGTTAAAAGATAACAGTATCGATAACTTTAATTTAAATTATCACAGATCTATAGTTCAAACATTCGTTTTAAAGGTATTGGCGAGATATTTCGAAAGATGCCCATAATGAATATTTACTCTCCCCGGGGGTGGGGTGGGGGGTTACTTTCCCCCAAGAGCAAAGGAATCCTCCCACATTCACAAAACTCTATTAACATCAAGTGTCATCCACTAAAAGTTTTAAAAAAATGTATTTGAATTTTTAGTGAATGAATAAAAAGTATTTTATTAACGATTGAAAATTTGAACAATATATATAAATACATATATGGAGAATGTGAACTAATAGTAGGAATTGAATAACAGTCCACAGCAGTTTGTGACAACAATGTAACTTAGTTTTATACAAAGTGTTGTCTCAACACTGTTGAGATTGTTCAAGTGAACAAACACAAGAACGAAAAAAATATGAATGGCAAAACACCGATTCATTGTGATTTTAAATTAATGAATTATTGCAATGCTTAAATATAAATGAATCCAGACTGAAAATTACCGAAATTTTAGAGTAACTCTCCGTGATAGATGGTCGACATTGTGATAGATGGTCGAAGATAAGGCCGAAAACAGTCGAAGAAAGTTGTTTTTCTGTAACACTGGTAAGTCCAGAAAATGATTGTGATGTGCAATTATTTGGAAAGGTCGTAATTTAACACACAAAAAACATTTCGGAAAGCAAAATTTTGCATCAGGAATTGTCACATTAGAGGCAATAATTATAAATTGCAACTTACATATTTTTTAAATGGGTTGGTTATTGCTATAGTGCACTTTGATGTTTTTTTGTTTCAGTTTTTAGTCAATCTTTCTAACATTCGATCGCAATGAGCCTCGAGAGATGTCTTGAGAGAGACGTCAATGAGAACCAGAAGAAATAAAAGTCATTAAATGATCTTTTAATACTCCTCATCGGATCCCATACATTATGAAAAAGGTATTATCTGCATTCATTTAAAGACATCTGTAGATGTATATAGATGTAACTACATACATCTCGAACCTTTAAGCTTTTTTTTTTTTTTTTTTTTTTTTTCAATTTAAAAATATTTACCGTAAATCAATGTTTATGACTACTCAATATATACAAGAACTTATCAAAATTATTGGAGAACATTCTGCAAACATCGTAGCCTCACTCTCTTCCCAATTGTCCTTACAGTATTCAACTATGCATTCATGTTATTTAGTTATTTTTTTATTGGAATTCACAGATTAAACTTTTTTTCAATGCGTTTATATGCATCCCCATTATTTTTTATTTTAATTTTTTATTTATCAATTACACTCACATTGTTATTTACCATCCATTCATTCCAAAACAGGTATTTTCATAAAAGGAAAATGTTCTGAGTTTTTGACTGTTTTTTACAAAATAATTAAAAAAAGAAAATTCAAATTAATATTTAACGCAACAATTATTTTAAACTAACTGTAGTTTCTTTCAATAAAATACTGCACAGTTTTTTTTTTTTTTTTTTTTTTTTTTTTTTTTATATAGGAAATAAAACATGGCATATATATATATATATATATATCTTTTTTTTTTTTTTTCTTTTTTTTTTCAAAATAAAAAAAAAATTACATTCGAAACGGAAAAAAAAAAAAAAATACATACTAGCAAAAAAATGTTTTCAAACTTTACATAATGTACTAAAAAGTGAATTTTTAAGATATACAAAGTAATGTCTTTTATTTCAAAAATAAATAAATAAATGGAATAAAAGAATAAATAAGAAACCTCTAATTAGATATTGGAAAAATAAAAAAAATAAATAAATTATAATTAAAACTACAAAAACGTTTCTTTAATGAAAATCTTTGATTTTTTACCTTAATTTTAGAACAAATAACTTTTATAAAAGTGAAAAGAAAAGTTATTATTATTTTTTCCCCTTTTATAATAATTATCATTATACATTTTTTTTTTTAACTTTGTGATATATTTGTATCAAAAACTGTATCTTCCCAATTCTTCTAAGTACTTATAATAAATAACGCTACATATTTTAAAGTTAAATGCGTGTGTAAAGTTAATAAATTAACAGAGTTAATTATTTATTTTGTAAAAATAGTGGAAAAAAAATTAGTAAAATAAAATATTGTTTTCTTTTTCGAAATGTAGAAATTATAAAAAACAAATAATTTTAATGATTTAGTTGTACTTTACATATTTGCTTATTTTAAAATATATAGAATTCTAAATTTTACCTATACTTAACTTTTAAGTAACTTTCTAAATGGTCAAACAATATTATTCTTTACCCTTTAACTATCATTACTTAATTTATTTAAAAAATTACTACACTAATTTTAAAATTGGCTTTTAGACACATAGCTAATCATAAATATTTAAAAAATAAAAATATATAGAATTGTTCCTTTTCGAGAAATTTTTTCGTTTGAAACATCTACAAGTTAACCATATTAAATTCAAATAATATTAAATTTAATAAATAAAATACTTTGTAAGTAAACATTTTCGACTACAAAAACTCGTAAAAGTTGTTTCAGGTTAAAATTATATTCCAGCTCTTCATTAAATGAAAAAAAAAAAAAGAACTAGACATGAGTGCATCATCAAACCGACAATTTGCACTCGCACACTATAAAACTCCAAGTGACTTATGCATTTAGCTTCCTTTGAAGTATTAATTATTAAATTTTACGAATAGTGCTGCTATTCGTAAAAGCAGCACTGCCGAGTTATTTTTCTGCCGAGCAGAAAAAGAACACAAGTTTAAAACCTGATTAAAACAAAAGGGAAATGTTAAAAAACTACTGTATAAAAATTGTTAAATTATGTCAAGTGTTTGGTTTTGCTGCGAAACCAATGAACGTTAAAGAGTTAAACAAATCTTTATATTATCATAATCATAATACAAGGTCTGTCCCGAAAGTAATGCGCCCATTTTTATTTTAAGAAATTTATTGAGCCGATTCATGCAATTTCTCAATATTCTACGAATTACACCCTTCCTGCTTTAACACGCTTGTTCCATCGAGATTTCCATGCTTTATATGCGTCCTGGAAGTCCGTCACATGGATGTCCTTTAGTGACCTCCTCGTAGCAGCCTTGGGGACAAAAAGAAGCCGGGCGGGAAAAAACCAAGACTGTAAGGCGGCTGGGGAAGCGTTGAGATGCCGGCCTTGGTCAGGTAGTCGGTCGTCATAAAGGCGGTTTGTCTGAGAGCAATGTCATCGTGCAGCTTCCAGGAATTATTGATCTCGCGCCTGACGCGGTTGAGCCATTGATTTAGCCTTTTCAGTACTTCGACATAGAATTTGACGTGTCTGCTTGGTCAGGTGGAAGAAATTTAAAATGGACCACGGATCGTAAAAAAAAAACAATGAGCATCGCTTTGACTTGCGATTCGCTCATTCTTGCCGTTTTGGGGCGTGGAGATGACGTTGTGTGGCACTCTGCGCTCTGTCTTTTTGTTTCTGGGTCGTACAAGAAGATCCAAGATCCGTCATCACTTACCACATTGTTCAAAAAGCGTCCACACAGCGCTGCAAGAATTCTGCTCGAGAGTTTTTTTTTCTACTTGGATTTCGACCGAGCACTCACACAAGGGTTCGCTGAATCAGGCATTGTGACTCTGCAGGAGCTCGGAGCCGACTGGCGTTGATGGCGCTGTGTTCCCAAGACTCCTCCCACCCTTCCGTGCAAGCGTCCACCCTGTGCGATGGATAGTCGCGGCAGAAGAAAATTGGGCGCATTACTTTCGGGACAGACCTTTTATATCCTCATCATCATCATTCGCTGCGAAACCAATGTATGTTAAAGGGTTAAACAAATCTTTATATTATCATAATCATCATATATCATCATCATCATCATCATCATTATAATCCTAATCATCTTATATCATCATCATCACCAGCATCGTCATCGTCATCAATTTCATTTTTTATCAATCCATTGCAGAGTGAAGGTCTTTTCCAGATTATTTCAATCTCCCGGCTTTCTACAACGCTTCTTAATTCTGCTCGTCCAAACTTAAAACTCTTATCTCTCCAATGAAAGTGCAGTCTCTTCCTCGATGTTTTTCTTAACTCACGGTACCCAAAAGAGGTCATTGTTGGTCCAACTATCACCGTTTTCACTAGCAAGTTACTCAGCAACCTCCATTTTTAACATCTTTAATTACGAATTACATCAAAAACTTTGAATATAAATATACATATTTACACATCTTTGAAAATGCTAAAGTAAACATATTAAACGCAATCCGCATTTTCGGAAGCGTAAAGCTCACCGTCATCAGTTCAGAATGACGAGCTGGATTATTGCTTTTATATATGGATAGGAAAGAGAATATTTTAGTCGAAAAAGCAGCCAACAGAAATTTAAAAAAATGGATGTGTTAACAAATAGGTATTTGGTATATAGAATGTAACTTTGGTTTGCTTTCCAGTGCATGTGTTTCGCTCTCTATCCCTTCGGAGGAATCCTAAGATGCATCTTCCTATTCTTTTCTGGATTGTTTAAAGCTTTTGTACAGTTTTGCACATTAATCTCAAAGTTTCTGTACCATAAGATAATACTGGCATAATGCAGTGATTAAAAACTTTTCTTTTCAAACAAACTGAAGGGCGGTGGGGTTAAATTTTATTTAATGTTTAATGCTCTTAATTTTTAGTTAATAAGAGAAATGGCTTTTATCTAAATTTCTCTTTCTGCGTGTGTATTCTTTGTACAAATAATTTCATTTAATTATAGAATCAATAAATATTTTACCTTTTTTGAAAAGTTTGTTACACAAAATAACAGTCTAAAGTTTATAGTTTTTTGTAATTAAAGTTTCATTTAGTATAACTATATAACAACGTGCATCATATAAGTTAATTTTTATGGTGTACGTCTGAACAATATACAGAATTCTTACAAAATTTATTGTACACTTAATAGTATTTCTAAAGTTATTATGTATATATATATTTCTTTAATATTTAAATATGTTCTCTTGAAAGACTCTGTTCTTATTTATATAGTTTCATTATACATTTAGAAGTTCGAGAAATAATCTCTAAAGTTTAGAAAACATAAAAGATTTCATTAAGAATGGTTTAAGATCTCATTCATACTTACCGACAGTTAAATCATTTCCAATTTCTAATATGTGTACTTCAATTTTCGTTCTCCCTGACACAAAACGTATGTTTGTTGTTGCTAGCAGATTTGAGTCGATCTGAATTTCGCTCACTTTCGCTTCCGCTAGGCAATGACGTCAGATGGGAAGTAATACAACCTAATTGGTCAGCTTTCTAGCAGATGTCTTCCTCTGCAAGTCTTATAAATGGTTTTTCCCGATTTTTTCTTGTCTTGTAAAGTTTCTCGAACAAGATGTGTAAAGTTGCTCAAAAGGACAGTGTATTCTAAAATCTTAACACTTTCCGCACGCACATTGAGGGAATTTACACAACGTTCTTGAGGAACGTTTGTGAATTTTTTACAATGCACAGTCAAAATAGTGTATAATGAGTCAAGTTAAAGAGGTTAAAGAGGACCCTGAAAGACAAGAGTTAATAAGTTAATAAAGGACCCAACAAGACATCTTGTAATTTGTAAAAAACACATGCAATCATAGTGAAAATATATCTTAGCACCACATTTACAGAGTTACGTGTTGAAAATGCAACCAGGTATAATAAGAACAAAGCTTTCTTTTGAACAAAACCTCAAGATTAGTTTGTGAAATTGGTTTGTGCAAACAGAACAGACATCCGCAAATGATCTGCGACATGAACAAGATGTTAATACCCGCAAGAAAAGAATCAAGTTAATATGAGGGTTAAAAGCTTCTTGTTTTAGGACTCAAAATATAGATACAAAATTTAAAAATATAGTTTTTTGGAAATTAAGAGCAAAATTAACGTTTGAGAATATCATTAATGGGCAACAAGGTTTTAAAATATAACTTTAAGTAATGTGTAATTCGTTTAATTAAATTCTTGTAAAATAAAGTGAGTTTTGGCTGACATCGACGATAATTAGAGATTACTCTAAAATACCAGTGCTTTCAATTTAAGCTCGGTAAGTTCCCTGATTAAAACTAGATAATAACGTTAATAATGATAGCAAAATAAATTCCTATCTCCAAAACAAGCTAGAGATCCAGAAAAAAATATTTTTGCTACATCATTTTAGAATATTAATAAATTTATATATATATATATATATATATATATATATATATATATATACATCACTGGCGTATCGTAAATGACGTTTTGGATATGCTCCATACGGGTGTATAGGAACAGCTCGTTTCATGAAAAGATCATTCTTCTGATTGACTGTTGAAATTGTCGTCATACCTACGCTGTTTCTCAAAACATGCCAATTAACCAAAAAAATGATTGAACATATTCTTTAATGTGCTGTTTCTAATTACCCGAGTGGAGCATACCCAAACCGTCCTTCATGATATGCCACTGATATAATATTGGGTACTTATATTAATTCTAGATGTTTGTTAGAGAGAAAACCCGTGTTTATTAAAATACAATGATACAACACATTTTACCGAAAGTAGTGTCCTTCCGCAGCTTCAAAAATTTCCCAATTTTAGCAAAGAAGTAGATTCCACGATTAAAAAAAAAAAAAAAAAAAAAAAAAAAGAGGGGACTTACTCATGGAGCTAGTTTTCGGTATCATTGAAACTTGTGAAGCGTTGTTGAGAAAGCCCATGCCGTACGGAAATATAGACAGACTGAAATAAAGAGTAATCGGAAAGAGTGGGAACTGGTGAATAATGCGAGTGGGGTAAAACATCATATTGAATTCTCGTCAAGATTTCCTTTATTCAGTTTCAACATATGGTTTGCTTTGTCATGAAGCAAAATGACTTTTTAATGTCCCAGAGCGTATTGATTGATAATAATAATAATAATAATAAAAAAAAAAAAAAAAAAAAAAATGATTTTTTTTTTAAAGAGAAATTTAGTGTCAAACATAAGTGCAGCATAAAAGCTATGATGTACAAGCAGGTATATTATAGCTTTTACCTGTCATCGTTTAATAAAAGGCGGTGCTATGTTATTTTGACTTCAGATTAAATAAAAAAATGAAAATGCTCATAGTATTAGGATGAAAGTATTGGAGGGATTGGACACGTGAGCACACATAATTTTAAAGAATTAACACTTGCGAGCGTTAAAATTGAAATACTATATGCGTAATTTGCTTTAAAAATTTTTTAAATATTGTTCAAACGAGGGTCTTTGTATGTCAATTTGTGGACCAGGCCCCAAAATCCACCATTACAGATTTTTATATAACTTCATAGATCTCCCTTTTTTATGTTTATAAATTATTGTCTAACTTTTTTTTTCTTTCTATCTTAAAAAGTTTTAAAGTTACAAACTTTCGAAAATTGTGATTTTGCATCATTTAGTATTTTTAAGACACACAGGATGAGCTGGTATTTTTATTAAAAATTCTGTAATGCTGAAAACTTCAAAAATTATTATATAAAAAGCTATTACTTCGGGAATTTCCAACCATCCTTTAGCTCGACATATTCTTTTTCAATATTCATCTTTCAACAGATCTTGCTCGGTTTTCATATCTTCTTATCCAGTTTCATTCTTGTACAGTACGGCTCTAATATTGCCATTAGTTTCTTTAAGGAGACTTTGCACCGCTGAGGGTTTCATGCAGAAGCTTATATTTATATTTAATATTTATAAATCGAACTATATTAGGTGTATTTAGTGAAATATATTTTCCGACAATAATTCTTGTAGTTATTTTTAATAATTTTTTTGCAGATATGAAACGTTTAATTTGCATTTTTTCAAGAATTCACGTTCTTGAAAATACTAAAACTTCTACAGAAATATATATTATATATATATAAACTACACTCTTTTTTTTAATGTTTAACAGAAAATAGTTAAAAGAATTATGGATAGATTTTTGAATATCTTTAAAAAAAAAGTATATATATATATATAATAAAAAAAAAATTCCTAAAAACTAAATAATAATTTTCGAAATCTATCCCTAATTCCTTTAATTAGGTTTTCTTAAACATCCCCCTGCAAAAAAAAAAAAAAAAAAAAAAAAAAATCTTCATTTGCATATATGCAGACGTTTTAGCATTTCAAAGATCACGAATTCATGAAAAAATGCAATTTGCAATTTAAACATTTCAAATCTGTAAACAAATCTATAAAAAATCATAAGAATTGTTGCCTGAGTAAATATTTTATCGAACAAATATAATATAAATGAAGTTATAAATATCAAATGGAAATATAAGCTTTTCTTTTAAACATTTAGTTTTCCAAGTCCATATAAATGTGCAGGGAATGTCTTGTCTAGTTTCTATTCCATCAGCTATACTTCTAGTTTTACGCATTTAGTCGAATTTCACCACTAAATATTACGAAAATGTTGTGCTTCATAAAAAGCGTGCTTTGGTGCTTCATAAAAAGTGTGCTTTGGTGCTTCATAAAAAGTACTTCATAAAATTAAGAAAGAGGTTTTAATTGGTTGGTGCACTTTAATGGCTGTTCTTAAAGTCATACAGTTAAATCAATGCCCGTAACACGGAATTTTAGTTGCGCAGCACACCAAGGAATTTCATTGATTTACGGACAATGATTAAGAGCTTAAAGCACATTCTCTGACAGTTAACCTCTAAGTATAAAATCATAAATTCCACTCTATGTAGAGAAATCTTTCTTTATAGTTGCAGTGAGGATTGATGAACATTAGTGATGAACACAATTCCCCTACACAAAAAAAAAACTAATATATATATATATATATATATATATATTAATGAAAATATCCACATTTTAGATATTATGGAAGCAGAACATCCCTGAACTATCACTGTCATCAAACTTGTACGGAAAATCTTACAATTTACATGTTTTGAAGTAATATGAATTATAAAATTATTTTTTTTCACACACTTTCTGAATGTTTATTTCGAAAAAAAAAAAAAAAAAAAAAAAAAAAAAAAGCATCAAGAAAAAGTCTAAATCCAAATGTCTAAATCTGGCTATTATGGAAATATTACTTTTTTTTTTTTTTATCAGATAAATGGTTTGTGTATAGAGAAATACTATAATTTTCAAATAAATTACGTTTGCATGCGAATTAATTATTGTAATAATTTGCTGTGTTTAGACTAAATTGAGCATAAATAAAAAAACAAATATTTTTATATACATAATATTATACTCCAATTTATGAAAATACATATATATTTCCAATTCATCTACAGTTTCTTACAAAATGACTTGGATTTCTTAATGATATAGTTTGGAATATCGTTAAGAGCAAAAAACGTTACTAGGCGGAATTTAATAAAACTCTCGGACAACTATATAATTTTTTTCCATATGCAGAGCTACATAAAAATGGTATAATTATTTTTACAAACTGTCTTGTCAAAGAATATCTGAATTAATTAAAATATATAAGCAGTGCCGGACAGAAAATTCTGCATTACCTGCGAAAAGAAAAGAAAAGTGCGCAAATAATGGAAATAATATTTTTCATGCATATGTTTTATGCGGTGATTAAATAACTGTGATAAGATACAATTGTAAGATTAATCTCAATAAATTTTTTTTTCGAATTGATAAAGTATTTAAAATTACGTATTTAGAAAAAAAAACAGACTAAGGTAAAAGAAGGAAATTGGGATTTCATCTAAAAGAAGGAAATTGGGCGAGAATTGCCCTTCCAGTATCAGTAACGTTGTGGTGATGAAAATTTATAAAATAAGCTGTAAAATATTCTTAATAAATTGGATTTTATTTAATTATTGAACTGTATGACAGAGCAGGGTCCTGTGCAGAGTCCTGTTGAAAAATTCAATTTTTAACAGCTTTCAAATTATCCTGGATAACTCTCTTTAAATATTCCTTCAAGAACTTGGTATAGATGGATGCAATCACAGTTCCAGTAATAAATCTCAAACATCCAAAAACGTTTCTGTATATGCATCCCCAGACCATTCGCCTGGCTGGGTATTTTACAATAGTAGATATGTAGTCTGGATGGTAATCTTTATATTCGCGACTACAAACATACTACTTACTGTCCTATCCATGTAGGTTGAACTTGGAATTGTCCGAAACAAATAACGTTTATTCACATTTTAATTTAATCGTTCTTGAAACGGTCGATTAATTGCAACAAACTTTTATTTTTGCAGTCACACATGTATAACCTTCTTTAACTAAAGTAAGTATCATTCATATATCTCTTCCATCAATTGAAGCCATTCTTTTATCGCTTGAAGAATGAGACATATGATCGTATTTTCCTTTAGCCGCGCTATTTTTAGAAATCAGATGATGTGATATTCCGGATAGGCTGTATAATGGAATCGGAATGTGGAATTATATCATATTATGCTTTGCAGCGAATAACATGAGTTTATAAAAACAAAATACTTCATTAACATTATTATTATTATTATTATTATTATTATTATTATTATTATTATTATATGTGATACAGCTTTTTGGTCCGCCACTGTATTGTTTATATATCTTACCAATTTTAAGTGAACCTAGATTTAAAATTTAATCAAATGTTGGGATGGGGTTACACACTCTAAAAAATTAAGTATTTAATAAAGAACTGTTTATATATATATATATATATATATATATATATATATATATATATATATATATATATATTATTATTATTATTATTATTATTTAAATAGAGTACGCCTTCTCATAAATTTAAATTTAGATACTTCCCTTTATAAGAATATAGAGTATATTAAATTAGCGTGCATACCACACAAAATTATTTAATGAAAGAAAAAAAAATACATCCTGCACAAAATTACTAACAAGGAAACATTCAAAAGTTGTCGTCTTCAAAATGTATTGAAAAAAAAAAAAAAATATGTGATTCTACTCTTCCTAAAACACCTGAAAGTGAAAAAAATTATCGGCTGAAATGAATTACAGCGACCACAAAAAATTATCAAAATTAAGCATATTTGGCGATTTCACATTGATAGGTTAATGATTTTGAGTGCTTGGTGGAGAAACATAACGCGATTCTGTTCGTATACGGCAATCTCGGTTCTAGCGAACTGAACGCCTAACAGCGCTAAGTCGCTAAATATGCTTAATTTTGATATTTTTTTGTGGTCGCTTTAATTCATTTAAGCCGATAATTTTTTTCTCTTCCGATGTTTTATGCAGAGTAGAATCACACACACACACACACACACACACATATATATATATATATATATATATATATATATATATATATATATATATATTGTAAGATGCCTTATTTCCTTGTAAGATGCAAATGTAAATATTTTATTTGAGATTTTATAGGTGAAAAACAAAGTGTAACGCTTTAATAATTGCTCTAAAAAACACAGAATAAGTATTTCAATATAAATTTTTTCATCAAAAGGATTAGATCTTGCATTTTGTGAAAAACCACTGATCGTAAAAAAAAAAAAAAAAAAAAAAAAGGAAACAACTGAACATTTCATTGAAAAAAAAAAAAAAAAAAAAAATTAACATCTTAAAAAAATAAAAACAAGGTCTATGTAATATGAGTTTCTTAATTCTTGTTAAGAATTAATAAAAATAATAAAATAAAAATAATCGTAAAAATAAACATAAAATTCTGAAGTATGAATTAAGTATGAAGTATGAAGAAATTTACACATGAAAAGATATTTTTAAATAAAATATCTATGATTTAAAATTTAAAAGTAAGAAAACTAATACTAATACGTTCCAATTGAACCCATCTGCGTATATACTTACACGCACACAGACACATATATGAATAGCTATAATGAAATGTGTGTGTGTCAGATAATACATGGATGTTGTAATTATTTTTTCATGTTTACATTTCAAGAGGATTCTTGTTTTATGCGTTTTTTCAAAGTAAGAATTAAATTATTTAATAAATATTAGGTTAAATTATTAATATCATTCATTATTATTATTGTTGTTGTTGTTGTTATTTTATGTATGTATTATAATTATTAAATTTAATGATATATGTTATGATTCGATAATTTATTTTAATGTTGATAATTTGAATCAGACAATTTGGAATTTACTTTAAATCCTGAATTTAATGCTTCTCCTTAATTCTTCACTGGTATCTGTAACTGTTTGTATCTGACAAGCGTCTCGTGCCAGTTATAATCTCTGTGTAGTATGTGATCTATTTAATTAAATTTTCATCTGCCTTTGATTTCAGTCTTTTTGTACACTATTGTATAATTTTATTAAATATTTTAAATTATTTGAAAGTTTTACTTTTAATCGTGAAGTATGTTATTTTTTCTGCATAAGCTGTTACATATAATTTTATATACAAAATATCTAATGATTTTTTTTTCTCTTCTGTTTGTATTATGTAGATAACTAGACGGCATTTTGGTATTATACTAACAGAAGTTTTAAAAAATCTTATTTTTTTTCATTTACACACACCATATATATAAAGTAGTAAATACCAAATAAAAAAGGCAAATAATAGGAATTTAAAAATAAATACGAAAAATGAACTATATTATAAAAGAAATTATTTTTCAAGTATGTGCACACGCACGTACATACAACTTGGTGCTTGAGACCGCAATTTTCCGAAGAACTTTGCAGGCAATTACTAAAATACACTTTATTTATTCTATATTATTCAACACCAGTTTTGTAGCTTTTACTATTATAGTTCCTTTCCCAAAGACCTAGACTAAACTTACCGTTTGTATATATGTATATATATATATACACACACACACACACACATATATATATATATATATATATATATATATATATATATTGATTGATTCATATGTATAATATAAATGTAATAAAAGTTAAACTATTACATTTTTCATTATATAATGTAACTTAGTATAATGTTTTTACATTACACATTTTCAATATCTTTACTATGTTCTTTTGATTCCTAATTTATTGTTAAGGAAGCTGTACATAATAAGAAATTTACTTAATAACTTTTCATTGACTATGCTCTGAAATACTCATGTAAACAGAAATAGACAGACAAATAAATCCTAACAGGGAAAATAAAAAAATAACTACTGCAAATTCTGGTAACGTAAAATACTCGCTTTAGTTCGAAAAAAAAAAAATATATATATACAAATACAAAATAAATAAACAAATGCAGACAATCCAATCTCGAAAGGAATCTACTTCTTACAACATACATAGTGAATAAATATCTGCTTTTTATTGGAAATAAACAGAATAAATCATGATTTGTATCGCATCATGAATTTACATCAGTTGTATACTTTTATTCTTATAACAAGCAAATGCAATTTTTATTTGAAATTCCTTGTTCGAATGGTTAGTGACAGCTTTTTTGATTTATATAAAAGATAGAACTTTTTCTTGACAGATATTTCTTATTTAAAAGAACATGTTAAATATACAGTACAAACAAGAAATATGAATTTAGTAAAGAAAACTCATTTTTCGACATAACTTTCAATTTATCTATTTTGAAACAATTTAAACAAATGCAAATTATTGACTTTTGTATAGAACCCTATTTTTTTTTTCATATTATTTATTTATTTATTTATACATATGAAAACATTAAATATATATATATAGATAGATAGATACGTTTATTAACGATGAATAATTTGAAAAATAAAAATAATTGAAAATAGTATTTAAAAAATAGTTAGAATTGGATTAAAAGCTTTTAAACTATAATAATTTCAAATAAATAAAATTAGCATATTGCATTTCAAATTTAAAATGACAATCGTTAATACGTTATTAAATTCCGAACATAGTTGTAAGGAAAGCATTGAAATCATGAAAAAAAATCGACATTGAGATTGTGGTGTATCCATATGTGTCTTGAGAGCCCTTAGGTCCTATTTACAATTTTTATGGTGATGCGTGTGTGTGTATGTGAGGGGGTGAACACTATAGCGCCAACACGCCTTGTTAGAATGAGGTGAAAATTGGTACATATGTTGTATGTCATTAGTAGTCGCATATCGGTCTTTTTGCCGTCCATCGCTTATAAATCCCTCCTGCAGATCACCCCTTAAAAATAAAGAAGGTAAACTTTATGTACCTGAGCTTGGGTGGATGTCCTTTAACATAGTATGTTTTCAAGTCATTCCTGCTATTTTTTGAGCAGTTAAAAACATTTTGCTTCTGAAATCGGTCTATTTGACCGCGACGCGACCACTAACGTTCATTTCATTCCCCATTTCCGGTTTTTCAGATAGGTTAGAGATTTGCGGGAAAAACTTCGCGTGAATTAAAGGCACATCATCTTTCTCTACTGGCTTTCTTTGGGCTTTCCCCCAACACTAAATAGCGGCGGCAAAAAGACCGACACGCGAATACTAGTGTTATAAAAAATGACGCGACTACTCTCGGGTTAACATTGTGGCTTGTTGGCTGAAATTATTTAAAGTGCAATAATGTTTAAACGCATTAATGAAACAAAATGAAAATTTATACACATGTAAAAAGTCACTGTCACACGAACGTTATAGATACTCTAGCACTTATATATGTATATATATATATATATATATATATATATATATATATATATATATATATATATATATATGTATTACGAAGACACAACAAAAATTCTTCATCATTATGGTCTGTGGACCCAAATTATTTAATCGCAATAGTGCCTAAATGCCTTATTCAAACAAACTGAAAATTTATACGCATGTTATAGGTAATTTTTACACGAATTTTGTAGATTTTGGAGAATCTATCTTTTATAGTTTATTTTATTTTTTTTTTTTTTTTACAGGGAAACAATAAATGTTCTCTATCATTATGGCCTATGGGCCGAAAATATTTAAAGTGCGATAGCATCTAAATGCCTTACTCAATTGAGTTGAAAATTTATATACATATTAAAGGACACCATAGAACAAAGTGTATAAAATTTTGTAACTCTAGCAGTTATAGACTTTTCAAGGATACAAAGAAAATTTTTATCATAATGGTCTATGAGTTCAAACTAATGAAAATGCGATAGCGTCTAAAGATTTTTTTTTTTTTTTTTTTTTTTTTTTTTTTTTCAAATAAGCCAAAATTTATTTACATTTTATAGGTCACCGTCTCAGGAACTGTACGAATTTTAGAAAAACCTTGCACTTATAGTTTTTTTTTTTTTTTTTTTTTTTTTTTTTACACGGACATAACGAAAAAATTCATTAACATTATGGCTTATGTGCGCAATTTTTTTTTTAAATGCGATAGCATCTAAATGCCTTACACGATTCAACTGAAAACTTATTTGCATGTTATAAGTCGCCATTTAACGATATTTACAGATTTTAAGAACTCTAGCAATTATAGATTTTTATAGAGACACAATGAAAAATTATTTATCATTATTGCTTATGGAGTCAAATTCCTTAAAGGGCGATAGCACCTAAATGCTTTATTCGACTGAGCTGAAAATTTATATACATGTTATAGTTCACTGTCGCACAAACTGTATCGATTGTTGTGAATCTAGCACTTACAGGGACACAACTTAAAGTTCTTTATTATTATTGTCTACTCGCTCAAATTATTTGAAGTGCAATAGCGTTAAATTAAACAATATAAGGTAAAGCTAGGAGAGTTTGCGCACATTTCAACAAAACGTTTTAAAAAGTCCAAATTTTAATTTTTCGCTAAACTGTTGGTTCATAGCTTTGAAGATATCCTTCTTGTATGCATTTCCATTACTATTGTGTTGTAATACTATGATTTAAAGCAACAGCTGTAATAAAATTAAGAGAGCTATTTTGCGCGCGCAAATGGGTAGGAGAGATTGCGCTTAATTTTAACTACAATTAAATTATTAATAATGGCAACTGCACTTAACTTATATGGGTATAAGGGTTTTGTAAACAAATATTTTTATATTACATGTAGATATTTCAATTAAATAATAATAATAATAAAAAAAAAAAAAAAAAGACCAGGTAATAAAAAGTAACATTTAGTTACTAGATAGTATGATTAACTTAAAATTAATAAAGTTCCTTTTCACTTTGAATGGTTCCTTGTTTGTTGACCCAATCTGTCGTTGTCTATAATCGTCACACTCGTTGTTATAAATGATGCAACTTTCATGCAACCACCTGCCACAAGTAAAATTTATAAACCAGTCCATGTGAAATCGTTTGAATTAAAAATATTTTGTAATACTACCATTCTATAAGTATTCTAGAAATGGTTTTGAAAATTTAAACAAACATTTTTGAAAACAAGAAAAAATAACCCCGTTTAATCTTAGACTGTTCAAGCAATGAACAGGTACATTTACGTGGACACTACGCTATCGATGTTGTGGAACAACCTGGAGTTTCAGAGCGTTCACTGAACTCCTTAATGCCGATCCCCTATGTTAGCAATCTCTCCAAGCTTTACCTTACTACAAGGGGAAAAAACACTGAAACATCCTGTTATAATGTTCTGTTTTGTATTTTTAACGGCTTGTTTTGCTTTTCGTTTCCTGTACAACCATTAACTACTTAATGCTCGGAAAATCAAATGGAATCACACCAGTTTTTTTTTGTTGTTGTTAAAGTAGTATAATAACTACTTATTAGCATATTGCAAAATTACTTTTTATGCTTTCTTGTCTTAGAAGCATGCTTCGAATGTATTCAATGTAGTTCCTATAAATTATAAATTTTATGTATAAACTAAATATACATATCTTTAAACAATCGATATTAACGCATAGTTTTTATATTTTCATACAAGGAAAATCTAGGAGAGTTTGCGCACAATTCAAGAAAATTATATACAAAATCCAAATATTACTTTTTTGCAAAACTTTTAGTGCATTACTTTAAATTGATCCTTCTTTTTTGCATTTCTATTGCTATTTTGTTGCTCTGTTGTAATTTAAAACAAAAGTAGTAATAAAACCAAGAGAGCTATTTTGTGCAATTTATCGTTATAGGGTAGGAGTGCTTGCGCACATGGGTAGGAGAGATTGCGCTTAACTATAACCACATTTATATTTTCAATAATAATAATTCACTTAAATGATATCGTTGTAAGGTATTTGTAAACAGATATTTTTGCATTGAAAGTGGATATTTCAATTTAATAATTTAAAAAAAAAATCAGAAAAAAAAATTAAAAAGAACTACAAAAATTTATTTAAAGAAAAAATTATTAAAGAAACAGAAAAAAAGAACAAAATTAGATAAAGAACAAGACCAGAAAATAATATTAAGTTAATAGTTAACACGTTTAACTTAAAATTAGTACATTATCTTTTCAGCTAGCATGGTTTCTTGTTTGCTGGCCGAAACTCTCGTTGTCCACAATCATTGCACATAGTATTGTACATATGAAGTTATTGTGCAACCATCTGCTTCAAATGAATGTGTATCCGTATTAAACAGGCATTTCAGAGCAAACAAACAAACAAAAAAAGTGTTAGCACACCATGCATGCAATAATATGTATTTAGTCCCGCCCATTTTTATAGCGCAGAACGCGCCCACCATTTACTATTTATTAAATTTTTTTTCCCCAAAATCTTCTACTAAAAAATACTTCACGTTTAAAAATACTTTACGCTTTAAAATCTTTTACGTTTATTTTCTTTATTTTATATTATTAAAATTTAGACGATTACATTCCTTAAAAAGAAGATTGAGTAGGCTGATATATTTTTCTTGCCTTTAATTTTATCTCTTCTATTTAAGCAACCGACAGCTGCTTAAAACTTGAGCATCATATTTCAAAGTATTGCAAAACTAAATAGATATACTACAATAATATTTAAATCCTTTGTGATAAATTTCTCATAGGCTAACAGCATTCTTGAAATAAATCTCATCAGAGGTGTGGCTTTTGTCAGTTGTGCCATTCCTGAATAATGATAATTTTCAGATTTTGTGGATAGTCTCCATAAAGGTGATTTGCCGTCTCGAATGGTTTGAACTAGTCCAATGACTTATGACAGTTAGGTTTTGGTTCAGTCCCAGGCAGTGAACAAACTCCTCATCATTGTCTTGTTATCGCCAATAAGCGGCGAAATTTCCGTTATTATAGAATTTTAAATGCGCAAACTCTCCTAAACAGCAAAAGTGCAAACTCTTCCATTTTGGTAAGAGAGATTGCGTAGTGCTTTGTTAAATAATTACCGAAATTTCTGGTAGATAACCCACAGGTAAGATGTGTCATTTCTCCACCAGAAATTTTATGTGATAGAGAAATCTATACTTTTTTGAAGGAAGACCTCGTGGAAGTATAAATTTATTCATGAATTGAAATTTCTGGTGCAAAACTGGATTATATAACCTGCCGGGTATCTACCAGAAATTACGGTACTAACTTTTAGAGGAAATCATGGTGCTTGTACCATTAATCTAGGTCAATAGGTTATGAGAAATTGTTTAATTTAAAAATATTTTGTACTGAAATTCTTAGGAAGAGTTATGAAAATTCAAGCATTTATTTTCGCATTTATTCAAGCATTATTATTACAAATTAACCACGTTTTATCTTAAACGCTTGAAGCAATCGTTATGGAAATTCAAGTCGGCACTTCACTATTGGTGTTGTACAACCACCTAAAATTTCAATTTGCTCACTTGACTCTTTCCCTCCGATCCCCTATGTGCGTAGTCTCTGCTACCACGCGATCTCTCCTAGCTTTAACGTACATGAATTTTGACTTACGTGTATGTTTTTTAATGATATAACCATAATTATCTAGCGTTTAAAAAATTAGAAAATAATTTTTAACATTTTTTTAAATGCAAAAAAAGATTAATGTTAATTGCTATAAAGGGTACGGTATGTTGACTTAACAGTTATAATAACCAAACTTTTCTTTTAATAAAATTAAACATAATTTATACGTCTCATTAATATATTAAAACAGATATAACATTTAAAAAGAGATAAAAAATACAAAGATTTAAAACTTTAAAAATACATTTTAATTATTTTTTAATAAACTTTTCTTTATAAATGCAGCCTATATATTGTATATTTTATAGAAAAAAACTTCATATGTAGTTTGTTTCGATAAATAGCAATTGTAATTCATAATATGATGTAAGGAATGCATATATATGGTTAAAATTTCTTTTATAAAAAATTGTTTATGTTATTAATTATTATTTTTTAATAAATTTTAAATTTGTTCAATTATTGTAACAAAATTGTTTTCATTATTTTCTCAGTTGTTTTTACTTTTCCACATGTCACCGTAAATTCCTAAAATAATTCATCTCTTAACGTGATTTGACAGCTAGCAGAGCTTTTTCATGGGTTCATATATTTTATATAGCTTATTTTAATTTTTTCTAATTGTAACTTTTAAATTTATTTGTTTTACATTGCAAATTCAGGTGTTAATATGCTTATTTGCTTAAAATATTTTACTATATAGAATAAAACCTTGCATTTTCCTACTCACTGAAAATATCACTGATCCTGATGAAGTACCTCTTTAGTTTGAGTGTTTTTTTTTTTTTTTTTTTTTTTTTTTTTTTTTCCACTGATTAAACTTTTAATAGTTCTTAAATTTCTATTTTGTCAAAGTAACATTGTGAGGAATATTCATAATTTTTTTCTATACATATTTTGAAATTACAGTGCGTGTCGAAATGATAGGTCCACCACTAAAAACGAAAGTTATGTTGGTAAAAAAGGTTTTATTGTGTACAAAGTACTATTTTATAAACTACATTACTTCCTTCAATGTAAAATAATACATGAATAATATACAAATAATAGGAATAATAAGGAAAACAAAAATTACATGAAAAAGCTGTTTCAAAAAGATAGGTCCACTGAACCAAGAATCAAATTAATGTTGAATTAGTAAGAAATTTTTCCACCTTGTTTCAGAATAAGCTCATAAATCCTATTCGGCATGGTTTCTACAAGTTTTTGCAAACACTTTTTCTCGATTTTTGACCATTCGGAGGAAATAGCTTTTTTCAAGTCTGCAGTACTGTTGTACTGCCTTCCGCCTGCATACACCGCTCTTGCGAGTATACCCCACATGTTTTCTACCGGATTCAGATCGAGGCTGCAAGGTGGCCAATCGATAACATGTATACCATTATCCAGAAACCATTCGAAAGTGGACTTTTCAGTTTGCACAGGAGCATTGTCCTGTTGGAACATTAAGAATGGGCCCCCAATGTGCTCTGCTTGTGGAAGAAAATATTGTTCAAGCAGCTGTTGATAGCCTGCAGCATTCAAACAATAGTCTACAAATGCTATATCAGTTTTTCCTGCACCTCCAAATCCGGCCCATACCATAACGGAACCACCACCAGCTTGCCTCTTCGAGAATATCTGTCTATCGTTGCGCAGATGGTGGCAGTAGTACTGCCAGCCATCTGAACCATCCAGGTTGAATTTTTTTCATCCCTGAATATCACACGATGCCAATCTCTTTTCCAGGACATCACTTCATGCGCGAATTTCAGTCTCTTTTCTTTGTGCTTTTTAGTCAATTTCGGAGTCGCTTTCCTCTTCACGTAAACTATATTGCCGAACTTCTTTACCACTCTATGGACTATAGATTTTGATATTGGAGAGTTTTGTTGTCTGGTCACTGTGGATAAACTCATATTTCCAGATTTTAACTCCTTTACGATAGTCCTTCTTTGTCGGTAAGTCACTTTTGATGGGCGGCCAGATAATTTTTTACTGCCATAAGCATTTCTAATGCGCAAACAATTGTTTACAACATTGTGTGATCTGTTTAAAAGTTTACCTATTTCTTTATTCGATTTTCCACACGTTTTAAATGCATCAATTTTCCCCTGCTCAACCAGCGAAAGACTGCAACGACGACCCATTTCGTTTGATTACAACGTGATGTTCAAATCTGTTTAAATACCTCACGTGATGTTCAAATCTGTTTAAATACCTCCACAGCAGTCAGCATAATCCCGCAGTAAGACTAAGCAACGATATTTATGCAATTTTTTTGGAAATATACGTGATTGGTGCAAAATTTCTGAAGGCGGACTTATCTTTTCGAAACGGTCTGAAAATGAAAATTTGCATAAAATAAATAGGAATTATTTATTTTTAAGAAATTTCTTTATAAATAGTTATAACAATTACTGATTAATTATCTCTACCAAAAAAGTGATTCTTATTCTCAATTAAGAGCCGAAATTTTGAAAAATGCGGGTGGACCTATCATTTCGATACGCACTGTAAATATACCATTCTAAACCAGCTCCTTTTTGTTATAGTTCTATATGATTGGCTCAGAAAATGAAATTATATTAAAGTATGTATTTTGATTTTTGTCATGTTTTCATTAAATATGAAACTATTCAATCTTCCATAGCCTTAGAATAATTAAAGATTATTTTTATTACATTTCTTTCTTAATTGCCGAAACGTCAGTGGAGGCCCTCTGTTGAGACTCAAAACGGTTTTCGGCTGTGTCTGTCTGTCTGTTTGTTTGTCTGTCGCGCGATAGCGGCCGCAAAAATAGCGCTATTGACTTGAAATTTGGTACACATGTTCATGAGCCCCACGGAATCAGCTGTATAGTTTTTGGTATGTATTCCATTTGTAGTTCGTATACAGGGACACGCCAAAATTTTTCTTATCATTACAGCCTATGGGAGGAATTTGTATGTATCACGATAGCGGCCACAAAAATCACGCTATTGACTTGCAATTTGGTACACGTGTTCATGTGCCCCACGAAATCCGCTGTATAGTTTTGGGTGTGTATTCCATTTGTAATTCGTGTACAGGGACACGCCAAAGTTTTTCATATCATTACGGCCTATGGGAGGAATTTGTATGTACCGCGATAGCGGCCACAAAAATCACGCTATTCACTTGTAATTTGGTACACATGTTCATGAGCCCAACAGAATCAGCTGTATAGTTTCAGATGTGTATTCCATTTGTAGTTCGTGTACAGGGACACGCCAAAGATTTTCTATCATTACGGTCTATGGGAAGAATCTGTATGTACCGCGATAGCCACCGCAAAAATCAAGCTATTGACATCCAATTTTTGCCGAAACGTCAGTGGAGGCCCTCTGTTGAGACTCAAAAGTATTCTGAGTTCCGTCTGTCCGTCCGTCTGTCCGTCCGTCTGTCTGTCTGTCTGTCGTGCGATAGCGGCCGCAAAAATCTCGCTATTGACTTGAAATTTTGTACACAAGTTCATGATCCCCACGAAATTAGCTCTATAGTTTTGGGTGTGCATTCCATTTGTAGTTCGTGTACAGGGACACGCAAAAGTTTTTTTTTATCATTACGGCCTATGGGAAGAATTTGTATGTACCGCGATAGCGGCCCAAAAATAACGCTATTGACTTGCAATTTTGTACACATATTCATGAGCCCAACGGAATTAGCTGTATAATGTTAGGTGTGTATTCCATTTGTTGTTCGTGTACAGGGACACGCCAAAATTTTTCTTATCCTTACGGCCTATGGGAAGAATTTGTACGTACCGCAAGAGCGGCCGCGAAAATCCTTCGATTGACTTGCAAATTGGCGCACACGTTCCAGCTTTGCAAATAAGTAGCTTGTAAAGCTGCTAAGTTCGTGTACAGGGACACGCCAAAGTTTTTTTTTATCATTACGGCCTATGGGAAGAATTTGTATGTACCGCGATAGCGGCCCCAAAAATAACGCTATTGACATGCAATTTTGTACACATATTCATGAGCCCAACGGAATTAGCTGTATAATGTTAGGTGTGTATTCCATTTGTTGTTCGTGTACAGGGACACGCCAAAATTTTTCTTATCCTTACGGCCTATGGGAAGAATTTGTATGTACCGCAAGAGCGGCCGCAAAAATCCTTCGATTGACTTGCAAATTGGTGCACTTGTTCCAGCTTTGCATATAAGTAGCTGTATAATTTTTATTGCTATATTTTTTATAAACTGTGTACAGGGACACGCCAAAATTCTTAACATTACGGCGTATTGGGTGAATTTCGTTTAAACGCATTTTAATATCATTACTTTTGAATGAAGAAAATGAAACTAGAGTACGTGAGTAAGATGCTTAAACTTATGTTGTTTAAAGAAAATATGTGCTCTTAAGCTTTCTAATTAATGTACAGGACCTTACAAAAGTGTTCTGACAATGTCACTTAGTGATCCATACGATGTTACATTTGGAACAATTATTAATTTTAAACGCAAAATAAGCTGAATAGTTTTTACTGGTGTATACAATGTTTATGGTTTGTTTACAGAGCCACAAGAAAGAATTTCGTAACATTAAAGCCTATGGACAAATTTTTGATTAAGCGCGCACTTTAATGCGTTTATGCTGAATTGAACTTAATAAAGTTAACATACATTATAAAGACGCTTAAAATCATGTTTTCTCTTAAAAAAGGTTATGTATAGACTAAATAATTTATGGGACCACACAAAATAATTCCGAGTATGTACTGTAATCATCCAAACGATGTCAAATTAGTTTGAAAAATTAATGAGTTATAATTAATTTGGTTTATTCTTATTATTGATGTTTATAATGACTGTGGCTACTTTTCCGGGATACATAAAGGAATTTCGTACTATTACGGTCTATAGTCGGCATTTCTTAAAAGTGTATTTTAACATGGTTACACACTATAAAATATAATGAAATTTTATTAGAATTTTAAAAGCATGCTTTCCAGTTGAAAATATTGGACATAAAATTGATAATTAGTTAAAAGGTTACGCAAAATATTTCCGATATGCTATGTATTTTTTTTTTGTATGAAATTTGGTATTTATGAATTTCAGGGAAATACAAGACCGTCGTTTATTAAGAATACATATTGTTGCGTACTTGGGGGTTCGTAAGTTGTCCGAGAATGAAAGGCGAAACTTGCAAAAATTCAGTGATTTATTCACAGAAAGTTCCAGAAAAATACAGGTCTATAAACCAAGTATCAGCTTCAATTCAACCAGTAAGCATAGCTTAAACAACAGCCGTTAACAGCAAAACAACAGTACAAACTGTTTATCAATAACACATAAAGCAAGTCTCATTCAAAGAGGCTCAAAGCAAAGCAAGCATTTGACGAAACTGACAGAGATCTGAGATTGGCCGCCTTGGCTAAAAAAAATGCTCCTTTTATACTATTCTATCGTACACAGACTGTTCTGGAAAATTATCGTATCTCATCAGCTAATGAGATTAGAGCTTCCATATTTGGTATATCCCTAATAAGGATTTTCTCGCCAAGGTCGCCAAAAAAATCGCCAAGGAGGGAAACAGTCGCCAAATTTGGCGCCAAATCCATTTCTTTCCTTATATGGTGCTTTTTAATGCGTTTTTAAAGGAAATAAGGCTATTTTAACGCTAAAACGACTAGAAATGCACAAAATTAGCATTTTATCGACTTACTAAGCCTCTTTCAAAAAATTTATACAAAAATAAATGCAATTATTTAGAATTCCGTAACACTTTATATGATATACAAATAGGTATACAAAGAGAGATACAGCGGGGGGTTGAGGGGGGCGGCAGCCCCCCTCAGGAATGTATCTGATTATGGTAATAAGTTGATCGAATCAATATATACTATTATATAATAAGGAATAAATAAAAATGATCTATTGAAAAATGTCTGATGGAAATAGGACGTTGAGGCTCCTGATCTGCAGATCCACTAGTTTAATTGGGTTTTTGTAGATTAAATTGTTATTTTGTCCTCTGAATTTTGTTTCATTCCTTAGTTACAAGCTTCAGTAAATTTGGACAAGAAATGGTGTATTTTCTTGTCATGTGTCCTTTTGGTGTGCGAAATTTTTAAATTTCATGGTTCTTAGTTATCTGTTCTATTAAATGAACTTAACCGTAACGCTTCTGTATAAAATAATTCCTGTTATTTTACAGAAAAAGCCTATCAGTATGGTTCCCAAAAAATATCAGTATGCTGTGCAAAGCATACGTTAATAGAAATTTTCGGTAATTGAACAAAACAAAGTATAATCGTATACAACAAATATTAAAACAAATATCGCATTGAATAAAATCTGAACAGAAGATACATCTGATAAAATCTGTACAGAAAATTGCAAACATTTTCCGGATTTATTATTATTATTACTATTATTATTATTATTATTATTTGGCATGTACTTTAGCAATAAATGTCTGTAATTTAAAAAACAGAAATCTTCTGTGGAAAAACTGTAAAAAAAATTGTTTGTTTAGACGGATATATATATGTATATATATAGATGCTGATCTAGAAGTAACAGCGTAATACTTGTATAGAGTAAATGATAGCTATGTATCTAGATGATTTATTGAAACCTTGATTTGCACAAATTCATTTCTTTAATAAATTACGCCACCTATCAGTATTATTAATTATATTACCAGACAACCATTGGTAATGGGAGTACTGTATTCGGTCCAAAAATTCGATATGTAGTTTTCACCTGATTTACACGGTTTAAAATGTCTTCAGCCCAAAAAATTATTTTTGGCAGTTGGTCAGTGTGTGTGTATGTATGTGAGGCATATTCTGGCTGTCAAATCTCCAAAACTAATAAAGATAGAACTACGAAACTTCAGAATTGAGACAGATCTAGTGTAAAGATAAATGTGACAAATTTTGGTGAAAATTTCAAAACCGGAAGTGGGGCATCGAAAACCGGAAATGGGAGCGTATGTTCGTATCTCTAAAACGGCTCAAACGATCTTCTTCTATGTTAATATATAAATACTCTATTAGATGCCCTTTCGTATGATATAGTTGGTTAGTTCAGGAAAATTGATAGGTGTCCTGTATAAATAGCTCAATTATATTTCTCGCAAGTACGTTCCTTTAAAATGACTGTACGGATTTTTTTAAAACTTGTTATAGTAACTCCTTTTTAAATATTCTAATACATGAAATTATTGTTTTCCGGTCAATAATTGAGTATGCCAGATTTTGGTAAAAGTTGGTATCTCAAAAACAAATCTAACGATTTTCTAGAGAATAAATACATAAATCCATTTTAGATATATTTTATCGTGTACTACGCCGTTGTTACAGGGAAAAAAAATAATAACATCCATCCTGCTTAGGTAGGACATTTTGTGATCTCAGAAATTCGTGTTTCAAAAAGTAACTCATTTTCTTTTCTTGATTTTTAACTAGCTACATAAACTTTGTTTATATGTCTTTACATGTGCATAAAGTTTCTCTTACCGGAAAAATTTTAGGCTTCTACTTCGCTAGTTCAATTTTATGTCTTCTAACCGCATTATCTCCAGAAAATGCATGTAATGCGTATAATAGTATACAATGGAAGTCGTGTGACCGTTTCACACTAATTTTGTTTAAACTATAATTATTATTATTATTTTTTTTTATTATTATTCAAAAAATGTGATTTTTCTCTGGTTAATTTGCGCTAACGAGAATTTCGTATTAGGATTTTTTCTTCTCGATGAATTTTTAAAGGTTGAATGAAATTAGAAAAAAACAAGTGTATCTGTATATATACATAATATGTCCGTACACAAATTTGCAAATTTTAACACAAATAAATCTAAAGGCGCCAAGATCTGATGCACAAAAATTATTTAACACTTCTTTAAACTTAATATTTAAAAATTATGTGGAATGAAATTTCATATATGCACGTTAAAGTTACAGTTTCTTATAGAATATCGACAATCATTAAATTTAATAACAAACCGCTATAGTAAATCCCTTTATATCCAGATTAAAATGCATTTAATACATTTTGATAACAGAGAGTTTTTTGTTCATAATAAAGTAATATGATGCAATAACAAAATTATGATTAAGTTAACTATAATGCGAAAATTAATGCGGTGTCAAACGCAATATATTTAATTGAAGAAAAATGAGACTGAGCAGTTTTCGTTCCCTACCAAACCACTCGATAAATCATAATTCTTCCTGATTCAGTTATCCCATTTTTATTAATTATCAGTCTTCTTTTACTGTATATTATCTTTCTGTTGCTGGAACATTCTTCAATTTATTAATTTTGCTTGTGATTTATCTAGTTACACAATTTCTGTAAAATGTTATATATAGTGATTTTCCCCCTGGATTTTATTTTTTATCACTCTTCTTTTTTCTCCTTTCTCTTTAAAATAATACATCGCTAGACTTGTTATAAGCATACACTTTTAAACTGATGTATGATCTTGTTGTTAAGTTCATTTATATTATTTAAAAAAAAATCTTCAACAATGTATGTTGTATGTTCAATGTATGTTCAACAATGTATTTGAAAATAATGAGTTATATTTTGTTAGACGTTTGTCAAATATAACGATAGAAATTACATTGTTACATTCAAATGTGTAACAATGTTCGGTATCAGACTAAAATATTAAATATCATCATTATATATATCTATATCTATCTATCTATCCATCTATGTATCTCTCTCTCTCCCTCTCTCTCTCTCTCTCTCTCTCTCTCTCTCTATATATATATATATATACATATATATATATATGTGTGGTTTCCAGTGGGTTGTGGGCGTTTAAGAACTTTAATAACAATACTAATTCTATTATTTACTAATTACTTAAAATTTAATAAAGAAATTTAAAATATATTACAATATTTACAGGAATGCTGATGAACATTAAAATTGATTATCCAAAGTGAGTTCAACAGTTCCTCAAATTAATCATAATTCGTCACATAAATAAATCACCTAGTACCTCAATAAATACGTTGAACATGAAAATCGAAGTTTATAAACAAACACTGCGCCCGTCTAGTGTGCAGCTTCGTCAAACTCTCCGTTGAAACTCGAAAAACAAAGTTATCAAATACGGCATTGCATCCGTCAAGCATACAAGCTCCGTCGAAACTGAATCTCTATCATCTCAGCGCTCTTAGCAGTGGCATGTTAAGGAAGCAGCGTCACTCACGTCATCAGTACGCATTTCCTCTTATGTTCTTATGCTCCGTCACATGATCAGCTAGCTAGGATTCAGCAGCCGCGGGAAGCAAGGTTAGGGAAAAAGAAAGATTTTGCTACTATAAGATCGGCCGTCCTGCATCCGGCTGGTCCTCCAGGCGGTCACACTGAAAAAAAGAAAAAAAAAAAGCAACACAAAATAATAACATACTTATTTACAGTTTATGAGAATTTTCATATTTTTGCTCTTCAGCTAAGTGATCCTATGTCTGAGGATCTTAGCTTGAGTAGATGTGCAATGGGAGCCTTCATGGCATCCATTTCTAACTTTCTTATCAATATCATCATTTTTATTTTTTACTATTGCATAGTCACAGGAAAAGGTCAATTTTGGGTTTACGGCAACTTGGTTGCCTATGGTATCAGATTTTGGTGGATGTCTACTCAACTTGCATTTAGCTTTATTTTTCTTTTTAACTCTAGAAAGTTGTTTTTTGATATGTGTACTCAAAACTTTATTTTGGAACTCGGAGTTATTTTGGGACTCGAACTTGAGACCCTCTAATCGATCATTTTCAGTTTTAATGCCTTTTAAGGCTTCTGTTTCATCAAGTTCAGTCGAAAAGTCTATAATGGCAGTCTTATATGTAGGGAAAACTTCTAATTTTATTTGTATTGCTTTGGGAAATAATATGGCTATTTCGCTAATCGTAGTTTTCAATGGAAGTGATGTAATGAACACTTTTCTCAGATCTATACCGGCAGGCTCTAAGAAATTCTGTCTTTTACACTCGATTGAATCTATCGTCGATGGTTTTTTCTCGATTTCTTCCTTTTAAGGAGTTTGGAATTTTCGTCAACTTTTCCTTCAACTCTTTCAACTCTTCGGCTAACTGTGAAATTTTTCTAAGTAGGAATTGTTTTTCATCTTTCTTCAAATAAGTGTTTTCTTGATTTGGCGACTTTATTCGGGAAACATTTGTCTGACTTCGTCCCTTTCGGCGCGGCTCCTCCTCTTCATCACTATCATCATCTATCTGGAAAATGCTCGTCTGATTTTGTTTCTGTCGTCGAGGCACCTCTTCTTCATCACTGTCATCGTTTACGCTAATATCGTCCTCTAAAAGCATCTTATCGTCATCACTTTCGTCATTTTCGTCTTCATCGTCATTTTCACTTACGGCTTTTTCGGAGGATTCTAATGATTTTTTTGACAGCACAATTCGTTGAAGGGTTACATTTTCACATTTTTTAATACTATTCACTGTTTCATTTATTTCTGGGGATTTTTTGTTCTCAAAGTTAATGGGGGTATCAATAACAACATTCGATTTAATTTCACTTTGATATGCATTTACTGGAAGTACTGTTACTAAATTTACCTCGAGAGAATTAGATTTATTTTTTACTAAGATACCTTTTTCATTAATTGTTGTTTCACCCAGCATTAGCACATTCATACCGATTATTATATCATAGGGTATCGCGTCATTTTCTACAACATAAATGTTAGTTTCACATTGCAATTCATCAATTTTAAGATTCACTTCAAATGAGCCTAACGGCTTTATTGAACTTTTCCCGATCCCCTTCACTCATAGTATTTAATCTATTAACATACATTTTTTCAAAAGCATTTTTTCGCATCAATGTTACTTCACTTCCTGTGTCTATTATACCTATAAAATTTTTATCGTTTACTTGCATAATTTTACTCATATTTTGATTTACACCAATACACAATGTCTCAACTTCTTGTTTCGAACCTGGGCACTCCGAACTTTTATGCCCGAATTGCTTACATGAGAAACACTTAAAACCTTTAGCTTTGTGGGGGCAGTCCCTAGACACATAGTTTTTATCACCACAATTGTAGCATATTTTATTAACTTCATTTCTAGGACCAAATTTTTCATATACATTATGAAAACGTTTAAATCCCTCATGCGCACGAATTTATACCATGCTCCATGGTCTTTGAAGCGCATGCGTACATCATCCGGATGCGTACATCCTGTAGGCGCTAAGCTAATTGCTTTCCCTGTATCCGTCCGCGGTGTTTGTTTAATTTGTTCATTGGAAATTGGAATACGAAATTTTGCATGATTTAGACAAATATTGCTGGTGCTCGGATATTTTGCTGTGACCCACCGGTGTACCACGCAGGCGTGAACGTGTTAATCATAATTTTTATTAAAGAAATTAAAGTAACACTGAGATATGAGAGCGAGAGTGTGAGTGTGAGCAGTGTTTTTACATTTTCATTTTCAATCGGGGATTAAAATATTTTTTCAAAAATTCCACCTACTTGCATGATTTAGTGGTAAGTGTTTTATAATTTTATATTCTTAAAACTTGCTTATATTTTTAAACTTAATTTTACGTATATGTAATTATAGGCTTCTTCTGATTGCACGAAAGTATTGTTATGTGTAAATAAACCATTGTTTACATTTTTTATAGTCGCTTTTTTCGCAAAATGTTACTCAGTTTTCTGTAATATGATAATTGAACAAGTTTTCGAATTCTTTATTATGTTTATTATTACTTTAATTATGTTGTTATTATTGGTAATATGTCACCTTTTAGCTTAGCAATTTTTGGGAAAATAAATTTAAATGTTTTGATTAGAGATCCTAACAAATCGAGATACTTCGATTACAGTCCAAAATTTATTTATTGGACTAAAATAGCTGTATTATTCTTTTCAAAAAACAGAATACGAAAAACTTTATTTTTGAATGATACAGCCTTGTAAAACGAAGCAACAAAAATCCTATATATGATAACATGGGAAGGGAGAAAGGGAGCTATCTGACTGATGTACAGCCTTAATTAGATACATCACAAGTTTAATGTAATGGGATAATTGGGAAATGTTGTATGCACTGTATTTATACATTATAACTGAATATTGTTAAATTTTAAATGAATTTGAATGTCTTAGTTGTGTATCATAATAATCATTTATAATGTTTTTGACGGATATAGCTAAGGTAGTATGAAGACTACTTTATATCAACAGGGTTGCCACGCTACCTGGAGAACCTGGAATAGTCAGGGAATTTGAAAATTGACTATAAAAGTCAGGGAAAAGAAAAATCTGCCAATGCACGGTCTTCCCCCCCCCCCCCTCCTTTTTCCTCCATTAGCTTCTGCTATTTTTTTTAAACACCCCCATCCTTCTTTTTTGCTCATGTAAGGAATTTCTTATTTCGCTTATAAGCGACAAATGCTATCATTATATGCAACTTTTGTCATATGTAAATTTTGTGTTTACAAGTGGGACCTTAATTATTTTGCCCTCAACACAGTCAATGCTCAATATACGGTTAGACTGGAATTTTTTTAGAATATACCTGGAAAACCTTTTAAAAGTCAGGGAATTTCATTCTCCTGTTTGAGTGGCAACCCTGTAGCAAGCTTATACTGTACTCTACTCTAAATATAATAATGCAGCACAAGCAGTATAAAGAAAATAAGGCTAAGCTTTACTATAGGGTACCCTTTGGCGATTCATGATGCTGTGATGAGATACAGTGTATCGGCACTTTTTAAAAGTAACTTTTTTGTATCTGGACTTCATTTAACTGTCTTGGAACTTTGTTTTTCTTTTTGCTCCAGCCGCGTGCGTGTGTTTATCGTAATGCGGCCCAGCTGAATGATTTTTTCTTTTTAATGCGTTTTTGAGATATAAAAATTAATTTTTTGAGTGTATTTTATTATTTTATTTTAATTTTTAATAAATGGAATTATTTCGGGGAAAAAAGTGTATTCTAGTAATTGATGCAGTATAGATTTTCATGCATTTTCTTATTCATGTGCCATGAATTAGGAGTATCCAGTGATGTTTTTTTTTTTTTTTTTTTTTTTTTTTTTTTTTTTTAATATCGGGATAGTGACCACTGTAGTACAGATTTTTTATGCATTTTCTGATTCATGTGCTACGACTTAGGGGTATCCAGTGATATTGTTTTAGTCTTAATATTGGGATACTGACCGCTGTAGCATGAATTTTCAGATTCGTGCATGACAAATTAGCTACATTCAGTGATTTTATTTATTTTTTGTTTGTTTTGTGATTGCTTCTGTACAGATTTTCATGCATTTTCAGATTCATGCAAGGCTGTAATTTTGAAAATTTGGGGCAAATCTTCAAGTTATTTTAGATTATACATCATTTATAATGCCGAATTTTATGTGTTAAAGCTTGAAAGCTCTCTGATTTTTTTTTTTTTTTTTTTTTTTTTGTGGTGAAGTAGCTCAAATTTCTATTACTGTTTTAAATATTTTATTAATCTTTAAAATATGCTTAATTTATTTCAGTGAATTTCAAAACAAGCACCAGAGTGAAACAGTAATTTATTTTCTTAAAATGTGTTTTTGATGTTTTGTAATGATTCAGAGTATCGATTTGCATTAATCGACTCATTCAGTGAGATGTACATCAGCAACAGCGATGGGCGCCTTATAGTAAAGCTATTCCAAAAATAAGCTAAATAAAACTTATCAAAAGCTTTATTACTTAGATTTCTTTTTCTTCTTTTTTTTTCCACCATAGCAATTAATTGTACAAATGCATCTTAAAAATTAAACCCACTTTCAAGGCCTGCATTATTTATCATTAATAGATTGCTCACACTGTTTAGTGACAGTTTGTTTATAATTTCTATTCTTACTAAATTTATGCAACTGAAAATTATTTTCACAATTTGTCCGAAATCACAATATTTTTGAAAAAAGTTCATCCTGAATGAGGAATTTGCACACATGGGGGATTTGAACAAAATCCTATTTTTCTGGTAGTTTTAGGCCCATAAATTTCAAAAAGTTTATTAAAAATGCAAAAAAAGTTCTCATTAATTTAAAAAATAACTTAAAAATTAACCAAAAATCACGTGACTTCAAAACGCTGCCTGACATCACACTTTATGATGCTTCAATGTTTACATTCTGTTAGCCTGGTTAGAAAGCAGCAATTTGTTTTAACTTATTATTAATCGTTTATGTGATTTCTGAGCATTTCTTTTTCATCTTATAATCATTCAATATCATTATCATCATTTTCAAATGTTTTCTTTTCATGGCGGTTGTCCAATGTTTTCGTTTCATAGGATCCTGTGGAACGCTAAAGAATAACTTTTGAGAAGCGTTAGCTGTTGTATTAGTGCAAAATGGTACAATACAATATTTATACTACAATATTTTAATATCAGTCAGTCATTATTATAACATAGAAAACCTATTTCACTGATTCAAGAAGCAAAGTAAAGCATGAAATCGAATGTAAACAACGATTACTTTCGTTTGTTGTCATAAAGAGTGACGTCACGATATATTATTCTGCGTTTTCTCTATACAGTAAATAGTGCGATGTTAAAATTATTATAAATCAGTCATTAGATTTCAAATAATGAAAATGTATGTATTTATTTTCTTACCTTTTCATTTTCTATTAGAATAAAATCAGAAAACGTGCAAATTGTCTATTGTGACTTTTTTGTGAAAGATTTTTATTATTATTATTATTATAGAATTTAATGTAATTCTTTAGTATAAATGTGTGATCTTGTTCTTTAATTATCGTATTTTGGATAACTGTCTAGCATTTTGCATAAAAAGCGACTGTAGTGGAAACACTGGTTTGTTTATATTTGACAACATTTTTGTTCTTCATAACAGACGAAACATGTAATTACATTTTATGAAAAACTAATTGTAAGTTTTAAGAAAATAAAACTATATAGATATATCTTACCGCTAAGTCATGGAAGGAGGTGGAATATCCGTAGACATTAATTAAATAGAAATAACTCCTGCTGCCAGGGAGTATATATATAATATATATATATATATATATATATATATATATATATACAGATAATCAGACAGTTGAAATTTAAGGATTAATAAATATTTTCAGTATTCAAACGATGAATATGATCAAAAACAACGACCCGAAATCAAACGAAAATGGAATAAATTGGAATTAGATAGCTACATATCTCCATTCTAAAGTTATCAAGGGTTGGGTAGAACACAAATATGCAAAAAGAATGTTTATCCCTCTCAAAGATAGCAATAGCGAAGAATTTTTTTGAGTCTGGCGAATCATTATTTGGAGCCAAAACAAGAAAACAACTAATTTAAAAAAAAAAAAAAAACTAATTTCAAATAAACTCACCACAAAGAGAGAGAAAAATATAAAAATTATGAGTATATATATATGTATGTAAGAAGTATATATTAGGTATTTTTATTATTCTTTTAATAATAATTTTTAATGTACGTATTATGTATTATGAATTATTATTATAATTATTATTATTTATATAGTCTACATTTTCATTACTATAGAACATATTTAATTATCATTAATCAGTACATATCCATCTATCTATTTATATACATAGATAGATAGATAGATAGATATACACTCCTGCTCAAGTTTAGCAAAATTTACAAACGATCAGTTTTTTCATTTTAAAAACTTATTTCTCGATGAAATGTTTTAAAACATTTGGTATTTAAATAACTGAGTCTTCCTCATGTTTTTCAAAGAAAAATTGTTGAAGACAATATTTCGGGGGCTGGTAAGAAATTGAGCAATATCAATAATGTTTGTGATCACCCTTTATCGTAAAGTGAACGAAATGTTCTGTATCTTTAAGATATGTTAATATACGCTCAGAACAATTTGTTTATGAATTTGTGTGAAGATAGCATATTAAATAACGGAGACGTAAGCATTTATTTTAAAACTAAAAGTAAAAAAAAAAAAAGAAAAAGAAACAGCTTTCTTTCTTTCTTTTTTTTCTTTCTTTCTTTCTTTCTTTCTTTCTTTTTTTTTTTTTTTTTATAATAATATACAGAGTTTCAACCAAAAATTTTCCCACTTTTAGATAAAGTAAAAAAAAAAAACACTTTTGAAACAATTTACTGCAAATATCTTAAATATACCATGAAATACGAACATTTTTAGGAAAAACGTTTTCGCTGCACATGTGGGCTGTTGGTTTCATCTGAAAATGGTGGTTCGTTGATACGCTTTTACAATTTTGAACCTCTTAGGAAGAAATGGCTCCTTTTCTGCATTAACTGTCATAGGTTTTAATTTTACGGAATGTGGAATACGTTGCCGACGCGACTGATGTTTCATGCACCAGCTATCATTAATATATACAACGGTCATTGGCCGGCTCGGGTATCGAAAGGGCAAACCTCTGATTAGGGGTTTCATTTTTTTTTTTTTTTTTCAGTGCAATAACTATTAGAAATAAAATGGAATTTGAAAACAAAACCCTATTTTTTGTCATCAATGTTTTAAACAATAAGTATCTGCATATAGCTTGAACATAAGATTAAATAACTGTTTTTACAGTTAAAACCCGAATAAACTACTACGTCAGAAATGCCAAAAGAAATATATTTGAGATGCATACAGCTGTTTCGGTAGCCTTAAGCGTACCGTCTTCAGTGCAAAAATAATTCTGAATCTGGGGAAGTGCTCATATATATAGGAGAGGGACCGAATTTAGTTCAACCAATAGGATTACGACAAAGGAGGGGAGTGTGGCCAATAGGAATTTAGAAGTGTTACTGTGTAAACAGTAGAAAAACTAAGAAAATATGGACTGAATGTAAAATTTCCAACAATCAGACAAATAGGGAACAGCGAAATCACAATTTACAAGATTTTTTAAATTTTTATAAATATGAAAAGCTTCAAAGAAATCGAGTTCATGAATGGATTTAGGTCTACAAATTAATTTAACTGAATTAAATTTAAAATTATGATTTTCCTCCCAGCAATGATTAACAGGGAGCAGCCCCCGCTCATCACTCTTGGAGCGATTTAGAGCGCTTCTAAGGGGACTACTCGCAGTTTATTGAAAAACTCAAAAAAAAAAAAAAAAAAAAAGAAAAATACAAATTTCGCCAGGCGCAATCCGGCCTAAGCCGACAGTGGGCGATTATTCAGGTGCTAAATTTCCGGGCTATGCCCCACGCGACAGGTGGCATGAAGTATACGAAAGTTCTTGATTGAAAAGTCTATATGAGTAAAGTCTCTGGGAAATGAAACAGATTGCTAAATACTGGTACTCCTGCAAGTTTCCAGGATAAGATCTCATCGCGACAACGGGCAAGAGCAGATGGTGTAAATTATTGCCAGGAAATTATTATCCTTTCGCGACAAGGGGCAATACTTGTGTAATGAAGAAGACTCTGTTAAATAGCCACGGAGCAGGCTATCGATATTAATTAATAAATGCTATCGATATTAATTAATCAGTTGAGTTAACTAAATCCATAAGAAAAGAAAATATTTTTTTAACTTATTTATGAGTAATTTGCGCGATATTATATTTTCCAACCAATTATTTGGTCGTGGGGAAGGATTTCTTAAGTGAAAATTTTTGGTCAGGGGACAATGAAAATAATAATGGCTGGGAGTACCCTCTTCGCCACAAGGACACAAGGGAGAACGCCGACGACGAAACCTGTGGAGATAAGAAGGAAAAGGACCATGACCGGTTAAAAAAGCAGTAATGGGTGGGGTAAGGGTCCAAGAGTTAGGGCTGGCCTGTGGCAAAAGATTAAAAGTATGTCTGCCCTTTTCAGACACACTCCACAGGTCTTGCCATTTTAAATTCAAAATTTCCTTTATTCGAAGTTTAACATAAGAGGGAGGGGCGGGGAGGGAGAAATTAACATTTTGGAACTCTGTGGCTTCTTTTGCCAAAGAGTCCGCAAGTTCATTGCCGGCTACTCCCCTGTGGGCAGAAACGTGTGCCAGGGATATTTTTAATTTTAAGTTAGATAGGAGATTTTTTATTTCTATAATCTGAGGATTTCTGCTCCTGTGGCGAGCAATAGCAAGCAGACCCGAGAGGCTGTCACTAAAAATGCTTATTTCTTGGTAATTATGATTATTTGTTGCCCAATCTAGGGCTTGTTTAATTGCAAAAATTTCAGCCTGAAAAATTGTATTATAGTTCTCGAGCCTGCCCGCCCACCGATGGACAGTCTCACCAAACGCAATAACACAGAATGCCGCAGCGACACCCTGATCGGTCTTGGATCCATCGGTAAAGATCGCCACCGAAGCAGAGGGAGAAAAGCTATTTTTAGAACAATTGGTTAACAGGGAAGCAACGTCCTTACCAGGGTGAATATTCCAGCTGCAGGTTGTAGTTTGGATGGGGATATTGGGAAAGACTATTGTAGCTAGTTCAGTATCATTAAGTTGTAATATTTTGGTTTTAATATATGTCTGGGAAACCTGCAGGTGGGCATGAGGAATTCCAGTGATGACGGTGAGGGCATCAGTCGAGATAGTTTTATAACCTCTTGCAATTTGCAAGAGGAAGGGCCTTTGAGCAGAATTTAGTAGAGCTATTGCGTCAGTTCTAAGATGACCACCCCAGATGCCGGCACCGTATGTTAATATTTTTTCTATTATAGTAGTGTACCATGTTTTAAGGAAAGAGGTGGAGATACCCCACCTCTTCCCCACCATCTTCATTGAATTGTGGTAAAAAGTTAAGGTTTTTAATTTGAGATATTTGACGTGTGCCAGCCAGTTGAGGCGATCATCAAAAAAAATGCCTAGTAATTTCAGTTGTTTTACATGATGAACACTGATGCCATCAATCCTCATCTTGGGACTCCTCTGCAAGGCTTTAGGAAAGGCTAGGGTTAAAGCGTTAGTTTTTGAAGGGGATAATTGGAGATCTAAATCTTTAAGGAGTTTACTAAAAAGGGTGAGAGCTTCCTGGGCTTGTTCCTCCAGGTCTTTCCTTCTAGGCCCCGAGAGAATCAAGGAGAAGTCATCCGCATAGGCGAAGGTGGTAAAGCCCCCAGAGGTCATGCTGCACAGGATTTTATTGGCTATAATTGTCCATAAAACTGGACCTAGACATGAGCCCTGAGGACAACCTTTCGTTTGAGGAAATTCAGACATACCCTCGCCCCAATTGACGAGGATTTTCCTTGCTGAAAGATAACTACGGATGACCCCCGCAAGATTACCCGGGCAGTTAAGTTCTTGTAGTGCTTGGAATATGTGTGGCCACTCCACATTATCAAATGCTCCTTTGATATCCAGAGAGATGATAGTGGTGTAGTTCTTTGCATTAGAGCTGAAGGCGCAGGAACTTTTATTTGCATCTAAAGCCTGTTCACAGGATCTGCCCTCTCTGAACCCGTACTGATTTTGGTGGAGGAGTTGGTTTGTTTCAAGATGATAGTTTAATCTGGTTACTATGAGTTTTTCGAGCAATTTTCCTAAGGTGGGAAGTAGGCAGATCGGTCTATAGGAAGTGGGTTCAGAGGGAAGTTTCCCTTGCTTTAGGAAATACACCACTTCACCTCTTCGGAGGGATTCTGGAAAAAATTTGAGATCTAAGCATTTGTTGGTCCAACCCACGAGAATCCGTGGCATTGTGTAAAAAATGTTTCTTAAAATTTTGAAATCGATATTGTCAGGACCAGGGGCCTTGTTTGTATTAAAACTATGTAGAGTGGCTTTAACCTCGGTCTCCGTGAAAGGAACATCCAAGGGAGCCGAGAAAGAAGGTTCTGGAAAATGTGGGTAGATTGTTTTTGGGAAAAGTATTTCAGTTAAGTGTTCTAGGTTATTTTTCTTAGAGGAAAGAGCTGGAGGACGTTCAAGTTTCAGCTCAGTGGGTGTAAAGAATTTATTACTAAAGAATTTCTGTGCTGTGCCAAAAACATTTGTTTGAAATGAACAAAATTTTTTCCATGCGATATGTTTTGCCAAGTTAACTTGTTTTTTAAATAAGGCCGCATGACGTTTGATTTTCAAATTGTGTTGCTGTGTAAGTGAAGGGTCTAGGTATTTGAGCTGTCTTTTTAGTGCTGTAAGATGATTTCGCATGGAACGAAGCTGGGGAGACCAGAAGGTATATGTGAACTGCCGGCCCGACTTCTTAAGTCTGAAAGATGAAGCAGCAGCGGATTGAATAGTTTTAACAAGAGTTAGGGTGAAATTTTCTAATTGAGTTGTATCTGTTATTGAATTTAGGTTATCATTAAGGGAGGAGATATGTTTAGAAAGAAGATTATTAAATTTCTTGAAATTGCCATGTTTTGTTGCAAATCTTTTTGAGTAAGTTAGGGACGGAGTTGAATTTAACGTATAAGTTATATAATTATGATCTGAGTTATTAGCGATATCAAGGACTGACCAGTCATTAATTCTTGCAAAAGTCTTAGGATTACACAGAGTAAAATCTGGCCAGCCCCTGGCATTATTTTTGAAGAAAGTAGGTTCGGAATTCTCTATGTTTGCCAAACATATGTTATTTGAAGTTATGAATTCTATGAGGCTGCAACCCCTGGCATCCTCCCGTGGGGAACACCACAACGGGGAGTTAGCATTGAGGTCACAGCCACACAGAAAGAGGGATTTTTGAGAGATTAAATGCTGCCACTCCAGCAGACAGTCATCAAAGTCTGCGGACGGGGGAGCATAGGCGCTGCCCAAAATCAGCTCACCCTCCTTCGTAGTCAATGTAATGAAGACACAAAAGTCCCCAGTGAAAAGGTGTGTGAAGTTGAGGTTTTGGGTTTGAATTACAAGATGTGCTTTGTTGTTTTTCGAGCTGAACTTGGACCAGGAAGAGGGGAAGTCGTACAGATGACCCCCAACAGTGCAATAGGCGTCCTGCAACAGCCCGATGTCTATGGAGTTCTTCTCCATATATTCCCGAGCCGCTGAGTTAGCCGCCATGCATCTGTTGAGGTTGATCTGCAGGAATTTAAGGTCACTAAAATTTAGTTGAGAGGAAGAAGACGTTGCCTTTTGGGAGTGGGAAGAGAGAACTCTTTGTTTTTTCTTTCGTGAATTACCCATTCAGAGAAAAAAAAAAAAAATAGGCGAAGAAAAGGGGAATAACGATAAGAAATATTTACCCCCGTACTCCTTGAGCTTCTTGTTGATTACCAAAGGGACCCGATGGCGATAGGTACCGATTGTTACCTTCATAGTGGCAGTTAGGTGTAAAGTTGGTGCTACCTCCTCCGTAGATATTTAAGTGTTGTCCCTGTTGGAAGGCATTCTGTTGAGGCATGAATTGTGTGAAGGGGTTAAATAGCCATGGGAAGGGACTTGGTAGAGCTTGAAAGTTGGATGGCTGCTTGCTGCGTTTCGGTCTGGAGTTTGAGTTAGGTGGACCGTTAGTTCTTGCATTCGTTGACTGTTGCATACGGGGTGGTGGTTGAGTGTTTTTAGCTTCTATCTCGTTAAACTTTTTGTCCAATGCTTCCCTGCATTTCCTGTATTCTTCCAAATGAACTGGGCAGGAGGGGGAATATGCAGGGTGGTTCGAGTTGATTGGGCGGATGCCTTTGTTTGCATTTTTTAAATTTAACCTATCACAGTTTATGCAGTTTGGCTGTTCTTGGCAGTTATCGTTTCGATGCTTTTGAGCACAGTGTGAACAATAGAGTTCCTGGTCACAGTGTGATGGTGTATGCTCGAAGCTTTGACAATTTGAGCATCTGGACACTTGAGTTTGCGGTTTAATCGTGCACCGCATTAGGCCTAGCTGAAGAAATTTGCGCTTTATAATGGCCTCAGCTATGGGGAGCGGCGCTTGAAATATGCTGTTTTTGAGTCCCTGCACCTTTGAAGGAGACTCTCTGACTAGCTTGAGTACTGACGTGGTGGATTGGGTGAGGAAACCCGAATCTTGAAGCTCTGATTTTATTGTTGCTTCTGACTGCTCCTCTGGGACTCCCAGGACGATAAACCTAAGTTGTGGGCTTGGCTTCGTCCTGAAGGTGAGACTCTCCGTGAGGGCTTGGTTACATGAGTAGTCTTGGATAAGTGTTTGTGCTTCCTCCTTGGTGTGGCATATGATGTCTAGGGAGCGTCTGTAGGTATTGTACTTGATAATTTTTGCAGCCGTTGCAATTCTTGAATTGCGCATAAGCTTAAGAATTTCGAAACCACTTAGTTTGGAGTCCTTGGATGTTACATATACTGTGCTTAGCATTCTGTTATAGGCGTTGAGGGCTTTGGAGTTGTTGCTGTTGCTATGAGACGTTTGTTGGAGAGGTCGGCTGGTTGAAATGGAGTTGTGGTGCGCCAAATGATGAGCTTCTTCCAGGGATGGGAAGGCGGGGTCAGAGACTTCGATGGGCCGTTCATTGGTTGCCAACTGTGCTGTGACAGTGTTTTCATTGGCATGCTGTTGCTGTGTTGTTGTTGATGGAGCTTCGATGTTTCGCAGGTGGATATGCCTTGTGAAATTCCTCAGAATCTTTTCTTGCTGTGCTGCAATGTGGTCTAGTTTCTCATGGATAGATAGTTGGTGATCCTTCTGGAGGTCCTGTATTTTTTGTGTGTGTTGTTGTTGGGAATTTAAATCTTGAGTTGATGTGGAGGGGCTGTTTGCTGCTTCTGAGTGATGGCTGGTGGCTGGTGCTTCTTCTACAGTTTGTGTATCGTTGTTGGTAAAAGTTTTGAGTCTGGCCTTTTTGTTGATAGATCGTATTCTTATGAAGGCTCTATTGAGTAGGGCCAGAGGTGCTCTGCCTCCCTTTGCTCGGACTGTGGCAATTATTTCCATGGCCGCCTTTGTGACGGCGACTAAGGATTTGTATTCCTTAAAGTCCTCGTGTGGGTTGAATGAGTCCTTTGAGGGGGTGCTGCTTGTTTTCAAAAATTGTTGTTGTGTCATCTGTGGTATTTTAGTTTTTTTCTTTCGATTTCTTCGTGTCTGAGACCTTGTTAAGGTCCCAGATTTGATGGAATGGGTTGATGTGTCTGATGAGAACGAGGAGTCATAGTCGTCATTCTGATCTTCGTTGATTTCTAGCGTTGGTTCGGTTTCCTCCTCTGATTCCGACATCTTGCAAGCTTGCAGAGCTGGTTGCTTTGATTGTTTGGGGAACAATTGGAGATTGATCAAAATTAGTGATAGTGGTAACACTTTGTACCATATAGGAACAGAGATAATTTTATAGCTTTAATAAAAGCTTTTGATGTTTAAATTGAAAAAAGAAAATCTCTAAATAACTAGTAAGGTGTTCCAGATAAAATAAAAACGTGGGAGGGCTTTCCCAGTCACGTACACGCACACCAGACGCAGAACGTCCAAGCTCAAAAAAAAAAAAAAAAAAAAGAGTATAAAAATAAAAATTTAAATAAAATTAAAATGAAATTTAAGTAAAAAGTACCCTGTGAAGGTGGGGGGAAAAGAAGAAAGGTGAACCAGCTGTCATAAAAAAAAAAAAAAAAAAAAAAAAAACGTAGGGGCAGGGGACAGTGCTGAAAGGAAGGGGCAAGCCAAGATCTATTCAGCGAAGTGAAGAAAATTAAAATCGGATAATTTGGGGCCGAGAAAATAGCGGAAAACCTAAATTCTGAAAATGCCAACAGAAACGGCGCCAAATAAAAGGTCCAATGTGAAGATTAGAAGCACTTAAGTTATAAAAGAAAACCAGGTAAAAAAAAAATAAATAAATAAAAAATAAATAAATAAATAAAAATAATTAAAATGGGGATGTTAGAAAATTGGCGTCCAGGTTGCCAAAAAGCCAGAAAAGAAAAAAAAAAAAAAAAAAATGTTATGGAAATATAAATAAATAAAATAAAAGGCCACAAAATTGGAAAGGGTGGCGGGTAAAAAAAAAAAAAAAAAAAAAAAAAAAAAAAAAAAAACAATCCTACAACTATTAAAATTTTCTGGTTCCCGGTCGCCAAAAGGCCAAATGTGTGAAAGGGCGATATGAAAATTAAAGTTTAGTAAATTTGGTCTAAATACAACCGGAAACGCAAAAATCCAAACGGTGGATTAAAAGATATTGAAATTTGAAGAATAGGGAATGCGCCCTCTGGCGGGGAAAAAAGGAAGTTAGCTCAGAGGGTGGGGCATGCAAAGACCTTTTCAACGGTATAAAGCAATTTGAAATCGTACTATTAGAGGCCGAGAAATCAATTAAAAACCATAAAAACTGAAAAAGTCAAATAGAAAGGCGCCAATTAATTGGTTAACCAAAAATGTCGATAGCACTTGAGTAGTTAGTTAAGTTAAAGTCCCATATAATAGAACAAGTTAAATTATGAATGGGGAAGGTGGTAAGTTAAAAATTACAAACTGGCAGTTATTAAAAATTGGCTCCCTGGTCGCCAAAAAAAGCCGAGGATAAAAAAGCGCGATTTGGCTACAAATATTTAAGTAAAATAAAAAAGGGGTAACGAAAAACGCGAAAATTCTATGAAAAATTAAAAAGATGTAGAAAAAGAGGGATAGGAAAAGCGCCCTCTAGCGGGGAGGGGGGAGGGTGAGCTAAGAGGGTGGGGCAAGTCAAGACCTATAAAACGGTATAAGATAATTGAAAAACCGACAACCGGTTCACTCAAAACTGAGAAAAATGTAAAGAACCTGTGTCCTTAGGATATAACTGACATAGGAACTAACTCAATTGTTTGAAAAACAATGCTAAACGTGCCCGACCCAGGGCGCAGCATGGTTAGGACAGTTTTGTGAGGCAATAGAGCCCCACATATACAAAGGAAATTACTTAATCTCCCATAATTAAGGAAAACGTATTTAATTAAAACAGGTAGTTTTAGAAACGGTTAATAACTGACATAGGAACTAACGCTATTGATTGGAAAATGATGCAAAACGAAACCGACCCAGGGTACAGCAAGGTTAATACAATTTAGGGAAGCATTAGGGCCCCACTGATTCAAAAAGAAATTACTTAATCTTCCAGAATTAAAAGGAAAACATAATTATTAAAACAAGTAATTTTGAAAATGGTTGGCCACCTTAATATAGCGAAAAAACGAGTGAAATTTAGAAACAAAGTATGGCAACGAGTTTACCGTAAAAAGCCATGCCCGCGAAATCGTTAGGGATTAACCAATCATAAAATACTCGAAAAACATTCCTTTTTTTTTTTTTTCTTCTCTTTTTCTTCTTTTTTTCAGTGGCAACCGCATAAAAGTTTTGGTTTGATATTGGAGAAAAAAAAAAAAAAAAAAAAATCTCCCGATACAAAAAGAGAAAGGGAAAAACGATAATACGAAATACAATATTGAAAACATTTAAGGGAAAAATAGAGGGAAGATTAAGAATGAAAAACGTAATATGAAAGTTATATAATTGTTATTTACACACATAAAATATTTACAAATTTGATTACAGTTGCAAAAGAGGTTTTGGATAAGTATAGTAGACATCATTAACTTGATTATCATTAATTAACTATATTATATAATAAGAAAAAGCCCCTACAGAAGTTCCGTAGAGGGAAAAACACACTGAAAAACATAACATTAAAAAGATAAACATAGAATACGAACCAGTGGGGCTAGAATTAAAAAAAAAGGATAACTACAAAGAGCTAGGACACTCACGCATCCAAAACAGCATAGTACGCAACCGGTACTCACCCCTGACCCTAGTAGATTAGCCGATCATCTGGAGCATCAAAACACACGTCTTAATACTTCAAAGGCAGGGCTGGATCCTCCCCAGCAATGATTAGAAATAGCCGATTAATTAGTTTCTTGTTTGCGGACGTAATTCATATGATATTTTAGACGAAATTTAAGACTGCGTTTAGTGTGGCCAATATATGATAAACCACACTGACATATTCCAACGGCAAGACTCCTGTTATTATTCGTTTTTAAAATTGTTAGGAAAACAAAGCAAAACAATGAAAAATCCTAAGCCTTTTTTCTAAGTAGCAAATATAAAATTCTGTACAAAACACATTTTAACTTTGTGCGATGAAATGCGGAACTTCTTTTAAATCTATTCTTTCATAAAATATCGTGCAGAACTTGTGTTTCATTTCCTAGGATTGATTACTACATTCCCTTCTTAAAATGTATTTGGTATAGCTCTAGCATAATAGTTCCTCTGCAGCTTTTAAATATTTCTATTCATTTTGGTGATTACTTAAAATGACTTTCGAAACTGCGTAAGTAAAGATCTTGACTAGAAACGTCCAAGCTACTTTGATGCGAAATTTTATATTTAATAAAGAAATCCTATGCTAAATCTGTTCCGATTTTTAAGCTTTTTTTCTGTTTTTTTTTTTTTTTTTTTCCTTTATTTATAAATTCTTAGTTCTTTTCTTTTTTTAACTGGTATTTTTATTTATATCTGTAATGATTTTTTTTTTATTATTATTATTATTTAAAATAGGTCTTTTATTTAATATATTTTAAACATATTATCAAACTGAACTAAAAAATACTAGATTTTCTCCCGAATAATAAGCGTAACAGTTTTCGTAGCAATCCGTTGAATAGTGTCCCTTTGTATTAAAAAAAAAAAAAAAATGCACCGTACTACTACTACTACAACTAATAATAATAATAATAATAATAATAATAATAATAATAATGCACTTTATCTTAAGGAAGGAGGTCCCAATTAATAAAGCTTTGTGAAATATATACTAAAATCCCTTAACCAATTTAAAGAATCAATCACATGCATTTAAATATGTGTCATAAAAATACTTGTTACACATATTGTAGTTATTGGAGTTAACATGAAACCAATAACCAGTTAGAATAATCTTAAATTTGAGGAATTTTTAGAACATTAAATAAATGCACCGTGATTAATAACGGTAAAAGACGGCCAATTAATTTACTTAGCAGTCTTTTAAGATTATGAACTCTCAGTCTTTGTTATGAATCTAGAGTAAATACACTTTCAATTTAAATAAATTTTGTTTAATTCAATTCATTAATAATTTATTTATTTCAACTTAATTCAATTAAATTTTTAAAACTCACGTTTTATTTATTTTATTTTAGATGAAAATATTTTACGATCTTAATTTCAATAGAGTTTTTAAGCGAATTTAATTAAGAGGAAATTTATATTTATATGGAATGTAATTTCACTTATTTAATAATAAACAAATAAAAAGCATTTTAATGAAAGGTAAGCAACAAAATTTAAAATATCTGTATATATTTATCTTGAGCTATATATTTTACCAATATATTATACTAATACGGTTTAAGTAACGTAATATTGCATCTCTCTCTCTCTCTCTGTGTATATATATATAGAAAACTATTGACATGTATTTATAAATATATAAGTTTTACAGATAAGAAAAACCAAAAGGAGAATTATAAACCAATGCGCAAAATTACAGCGAAAGGAAATGTAAAACTTAGATGTAGGAATGTATAAATGTAGAAATATATAAACTAATAAGAGAAATTAAACTCCAAAAATTACTGAGATCTTCATCAGGGAGGCCCATCAGTGTAGGGGTGAACGAGAAGTTTCTAAAAGGACAGTAGCCATAAGCTAATAACTATCCTTAGTCCCCAACTTCTCACCAAACAGAAAACTACCAATAACTGAAGAGAAATATAACATACATATAATATATAAAACTACAAAAAAAAAAACTTCATAAAATTATCAAATTGTAAAAGTTACAAAATTACATCAATTCATTTAAAAAATATATATACAATACAATAAAGAATTACTGAATGTAAACAAGAAAGTATAAAATGAAATAAGAATACAACCCTTCATCTGGAAAACAAATTAACTTCGGCCGACGGGGCTACTCGCCGGTACTTCAATATCGCCCTTGAATGAGGAAGAAGAACAAACCGAGATAGGAAAACTCTGGAAACTCACAGTTAAAAATTGGGACGGGTAACAGTTAATTTGCAAAGTACATTTTAAGTCTTCAAGAGCATATTTTAAATCTTCTTCATTATTGCAAATAGCACGAATTCTTTTAAGCTGTGCGAACATAATATTTTTTTAAACTTTTCTACTGATATTTAAAAACCAATTAGTTAGACTATTAACTTTAAAATTAAAATCTTTTCTTTTATCATATAATCCAATGGGCCATTTATCTTCTTTTCTCTTTAGATTTAAAACTAGGAAACAAATTTTATCAGTATCTGTACGGTTTAAAATTAATTCTTTAGGATATATTTTTCCAGGAATATTTTCGAAACAATTACAGTTAAAAACAATTAAATCATCAATATATCTGAAGAATGTAATATTTATAAAAAAAAATTTGCGAAAAAATATAAAAATAAATTTGCGAAAGCACTCGAAAAACTCGTTCCCATTGGGATCCCCATCCGCTGTAAAAAGTAATCATTTCCGTTAAACAAAACGTTTTAAAAAAATACAAAACCTGATAAGATTAATCCAGTAATTTTTATCACAATTTAAGTAGCTGCCAAAATTCATCATAAATGCTTTCAAAAATTTCTATTACCAAGTTGTGCGGAATACTGCCAAACAAATTTTCAAAATCATAGGTATTTACGGAAGCAATGCTTTCTGAATTAATCTTGAAATATTCTAAAACTTTCTGGTTATTGTTTATAATGTTACAATCATTAGCTGAATTTATTACTTTTAAAACAGAATTTAAATATTTAAACAAGATTTTACCGGCTTTATCATTATAGGTATTAGTACCACAGGTAACAAAACGAAATTTAACTGGATTTTTATGAAATTTTACAGTAACGAATAGATATGGAAAATTAAAAAAAATTCTGCTTAAATTTAGTTTTTTATCAAAGGCCAATATACGTTTTTTGATAATAGAGGGGTGGTCAGTTAACTTATTGTAAGAAATATTACTTGAATATTCCTTTAAAAGAAGATTTTTATAAAAAACTTTACAAATAATAGCAAAATTACTATTTGCTTTATCTACTGTAGCAATAATAAATTTATCTTTTAAATTTTCAATACTTTTTTTAAGTTCAGTACTATACTTAAACTCATCAAGGTTAAATCTACTATAGCAATTTCTAAGGAAAAGCAATTGTTTCTCAAAAAGGTACAAAAATATAAATTTCCATTGTTTAAAATCTTCAAAAGGCCAGCTATATTTATAGGTAATTTTTTAAATAAAAATGTTTAAATCTTTTTCGATAAAATCAATGACTTTTTTTAATACTATAATTAAACTTCAACCTAAAGCTTGATCCCAATATCGTAATACTTTTTAAATGATAAGAACTTAAAAAAAAAGTATTGAAAATTTAAAAGATAAATTTATTATTGCTATAGTAGATAAAGCAAACAGTAATTTTGCTATTATTTGTAAAGTTTTTTATAAAAATCTTCTTTTAAAAGAATGTTCAAGTAATAGTTCTTTCAATAAGTTAACTGACCACCCCTCTATTATCAAAAAACGTATATTGGCCTTTGATAAAAAACTAAATTTAAGCAGAAATTGTTTTAATTTTCCATGTCTATTCGTTACTGTAAAATTTCTTAAAAATCCAGTTAATTTTCGTTTTGTTACCTGTGGTACTAATAGCTATGATGATAAAGCCGGTAAAATCTTGTTTAAATTATTAAATTCAGTTTTAAAAGTAATAAATTCAGCTAATGATTGTAACATTATAAACAATAACCAGAAAGTTTTAGAATATTTCAAGATTAATTCAGAAAGCATTGCTTCCGTAAATACCTATGATTTTGAAAATTTGTTTGGCAGTATTCCGCACAACTTGGTAATAGAAGTTTTAGAAAGCATTTATGATGAATTTGGCAGCTACTTAAATTGTGATAAAATATCCTGGATTAATCTTATCAGGTTTTGTATTTTTGAAAACGTTTTGTTTAACGGAAAGGATTACTTTTTACAGCAGGGGAGGATCCCAATGGGAACGAGTTTTTCGAGTGCTTTTGCAAATTTATTTTTATATTTTTTCGAAATTTTTTTTTAATAAATATTACTTTCTTCAGATATATTGATGATTTAATTGTTTTTAACTGTTTGTTTCGAAAATATTTCTGGAAAAATATATCCTAAAGAATTATTTTTAAACCGTACAGATACTGATAAAATTTCTTTCCTAGATTTAAATCTAAAGAGAAAAGAAGATAAATGGCTCATTGGATTATATGATAAAAGAAAATATTTTAATTTTTAAGTTAATAGTCTAACTAATTGGATTTCAAATATCAGTAGAAAAGTTTTAAAAAATATTATGTTCGCACAGCTTAAAAGAATTCGTACTATTTGCAATAATAAAGAAGATATAAAATATGCTCTTGAAGACTTAAAATATACCTTGCAAATTAACTGTTACCCGTCCCAATTTTTAACTGTGAGTGTCCAGAGTTTTCCTATCTCGGTTTGTTCTTCTTCCTCATTCAAGGGCGATATTGAAGTACTGACGAGTAGCCCCGTCGGCCGAAGTTAATTTGTTTTCCAGATGAAGGGTTGTATTCTTATTTCATTTTATACTTTTTGGTTTACTTCAGTAATTCTTTATTGTATTGTATATATATTTTTTAAATGAATTGATGTAATTTTGTAACTTTTACAATTTGATAATTTTATGAAGTTTTTTTAGTAGTTTTATATATTATATGTATATTTGATTTCTCATTAATTATTGGTGGTTTTCTGTTTGGTGAGAAGTTGGGGGATAAGGATGGTTATTAGCTTATGGCTACTGTCCTTTCAGAAACTTCTCGTTCACCCCTACACTGAGGGGCCTCCCTGATGAAGATCTCACTGTTTTTTAGGGGTTTAATTTCATTCATTTGTTTATATATTTCTACATTTATATATTCCTATATATATATATATATTCCTATATATATATATATATATATATATATATATATATATATATATATAAAGGCGTACTGATTAACATACTAGGAAAATATATCTGTAATCTATCAATATGAACCTTAGATTATTGTATTTGATTGATATAATATTCCATATTCAGAGAAACAAAAAGTAAAGTTTTTTTTTTTTTTTTTTTTTTAATCAAAATATATGACATCATGTTGAATACCCGATACTCAACGTTTTTCCAGGGCATGGATAACACTATAATACGGTTTTTAGGCGAATAATTTCTTGATGCCGGTTTCCACTTTATCCTGATTATTTAAGAGTCTCTTTTTAAGGAGACTTAGGACCTATGACGGCACCACCGAAGTAGTTTAACTGTAAAAGCTTATACTTTATTTTAATACTTATAACTGTAAAAGCATATATTTTCTTATAATACTTACAAATTTAACTATATTAGATTTAATAATTAAAAAATAAATAAATAAATAAATAAAATAGAGAGAGAGAGAGATTCAGCTACCAATTCTTACAGTTTTTTTTTTTTTTTTACAAATTTGAAACTTTTAAATTGGGGTTTTTTAGTTTGCATTTTTTCGTGAATTCTTGATATTTAAAATGCTAAAAATTCTACAAGAAAAGACATGATAATTCTTTGTATGTTTGATAGAACATACTTAAGTAAATAAGGTTGTGTTTTCAAATTTATTAAGTAGTTTTCGAGAAAAAATAAATAAAAAGTGCATGTCTAGATTAAAAAAAAAAAAAAAGAAAAAAAAAACCATGCTTTTAGTTATATTTTTATTTTCAATGTTTTTTCTTTTGATGTTATTGCAGAATCTATCCCTAATTCTTTTTATTAGGTTCTATTAAACATCCAAAAAAATCAAGTATTTTCTTAAATATTTATAGACGCTTTAGTTATTTGAAGATCATGAATTCATAAAAAAATGCAAGATGATAAAACGCAATTTAAAGATTTCAAATCCGTAATACATACATAAACAAGAAAGAAAAATCATGCAGTACGCATTGATTAGTAACTCTTTCCAACTGTACGTAATTGTTGTATCGAATAACTTTTAATATTCTTTGCCTACGTTATCACACAACAGACAGAAGGACTGAAAAATATACAGATAGACTAATTTATTTTAAAATTGCTCTTAGGCATTTTGGAAAGTGTTAAAAAGACTTAACGCAAAAAAAAAAAAAAAAAATGCAACCATTAGATTATAATTACAGCTTTTGATCTCTCTGAATATTTTAGTGTAGCCCTGTAAATCAGAAAGTTAATCATAGATTATTTTAGAGTATTAACAATAAATTTCAATATTTTTATGATTTTTACAGTAGAAAGGCTTTTATATATCAGTTTCGAGAAATTCCATAGATAATTAATGGAGTTGGAGCGCGGGCTTACAGACAGACAGACAGATGGACAGATACACAAACTGCAATCATATTCACACTTAAAAATGTTAGAAAGTGTTAAAAACATTCAATGTAAACGAAAATAATATTTTAGCAATTTTTTATTAATAGCTCTTAATATAAATGGATATTATTCTGTCACCCTGTAAATCTAATACTAATTATGCTATATTCTATGCAAAGCATTTTTTTGTGCAGATAAATAACATAATTCAATTTCCTAAAGCTTCGTGGAAAGTAATTAAAATTTGATTTAAAGAAATATCTCTCATAGAACGCAATGCTTTGGAATACTTTTGAGTGTCCCTGTATATAAATCGGTGGTGATATTTCCTCCATTTTATACAGAAAACATCCAGTAGGGAATTGGAATAATGTATTTCAATTTCATTAAGATATGTCTACAGTAAAGGTATGAAAATATGGTTTATAGAAATAGCTCTCATAGAACACAATGCTTTAAAATACTTTCGGGTGTTCCTGTACACAAACCAGTAGAGGTATAAATTCCATTTTCAATAGGTAACATCCCATAGTGAACTTGAATAACATATATCAGTTTTAAGAAATTCCATAAATATTTACGGGAGTTAGAGATCGGACAGACAGACAGGCAGACGGACGGACGGACGGACAGGCAGATACACAAAACTGAAATCATATTCACACTTAAAAAATGCTAGAAAGTGTTAAAAACGCTTAACGTAAACGAAAGTACAATTCTAGCAATTTTTTATTAATACCTCTTAATATAACTGGATATTTTTGTGCCACCCTGTAAATCTAATGCTAATCATGCTACATTTTATGCAAAGAATTCTTTTGTGCGTGTAAATAACATATTTCAATTTCTTAAAACTTCGTGGATAGTAAAGTTATTAAAGTTTGATTTATAGAAATATCTCACCTAGAACGCAATGCTTTGGAATACTTTTGAGTGTCTCTGTACATAAACCGATGGTGGTATTTCCTCCATTTGATAGAGGAAACATCCAATAGTGAACTTGAATAACATATTTTAATTTCATAAAGATATGTCTACAGTAAAGGTATGAAAATATGGTTTATAGAAATACCTCTCATAGAACACAATGCTTTGGAATACTTTCGGGTGTCCCTGTACACAAACCAGTAGAGGTATAGACTCCATTTTCAATAGGTAACGTCCGATAGTGAACGTGAATAACATATTTCAATTTCATTAAGATATGTGTAGAGTAAAGGTATGAAAATATGATTTATAGAAATACCTCTCATGGAACACAATGCTTTGAAATACTTTCGAGTGTCCCTGTACACAAACCAGTAGAGGTATAAACTCCATTTTCAATAGGGAACATCCGATAGTGAACTTGAATAACATATTTCAATTTCATTAAGGTATGTCTACTGTAAAGGTATGAAATTATGGTTTATAGAAATACCTCTCATAGAACACAATTCTTTGAAATATTTTCGGGTGTCCCTGTACACAAACCAGTAGAGGTATAAACTCCATTTTCAATAGGGACCGTCCGATAGTGAACTTGAGTAACATATATCAGTTTCAAGAAATTCCATAAATATTTACGGGAGTTAGAGCGCGGATAGACAGACAGACAGACAGACTGACAGACGGACAGACAGACAGACAAACCGAAGTCATAAACACTTTTCAACCTTGTTGGAAAGTGTTAAAAACATAAGAATTTTTGCCTGAATATATACCTTATTGAACAAACCTAAAATAGTTCAATTTATAAATAATAAATAAAATTATAATAATGTGTATGATACCAACTTCAGTTGTGGCGTGAAAGGTACAAAGCTGCCTTAAGTGAGTGTATTATCTACCGCAAACAGTGATCTGTTATTGCAATACACAAACTACATGTTCGCGGTCGCAATAAGAAAATGTTCTCAAATTTCAGGAATTTAACAGTGGTAAAGCTTGTAACTTGTCAAAGCATATTATCCTGTCCTACTATTGATAGAGTAACCCTCGTTAATATCAACGTCGGTATTTGTGTTTTAGAATTACACGTAATTACTCCAGTTGCCCAGAATAATGAATTAATGTCATTAAATGATCATTTGGTAAATAACTAAATGTACACCACACGCACAGCATTAGTGTATCCTCTTGTCTTACATTGTCTTGAATTGGTTCGGGTGTCTGACCATGTTTTAACCGGATTGCAAAAAATATTTTATTTAATCTGATTTTCAAAATAGTAATTGATTTTGGAGCTCAAAAATCATCAACTACATTTCCATTCTTTATACGGATTGGTGCAATTGGTCATGTGAAGCGAACTGCTATGTTTGTTTAAATGTGCAACTACTGGGCAAAGATAGTTCATGATATGCCATGTTGGCACTCTTTCGAAGGCTATTGTTTGACGGATAACCTTCCAAGCTTTTTGGATCCATGATGCTAGGTTTGCGTATATTATTGATCTTACGAAAGATGGATTAGTACAAATGTAAACTTTTCAAAATAACTTTTCGCCATTACATTAATCATGGGCTTTTCATCTCTTACTCGAAAGATATTACATGCTCTCTCGGACTTGTTGCCCTTCCCTCTGCAGTATTCTGGTATCAAGCATTTATTTTGTCCATATCCACCACCTGTGATGAAAACAAGAACGAAAAAGTATGCGGTACGCATTAATTATTAAAACTTTCAAAATGTGTGTAATTGTTTTACTGTATAACATTCGATGTTGTTTGCCTACGTAATCTCGCAACGGACAGACAGTGGTTCTGTAAGATATACAGATAGACTAACTGAATTTCTAATCATTATTAAACATTGTTAGAAAATGTTAAAAATGTATAATGCAAAAGAAAGCGTAGCTCTTATATTCTCATTCCAGCCCTTACTGTATCTGAATATTTTAGTATAACCCTGTAAATATGAAGTTTAACAAAATCATATTCTATACAAATTGTGATTTTAGCATATTAACAATCAATGCCAATTTCTTTATGATTTTTACAATAGAAATTTCTTTAAATGTAATTTATAAAAATGTCTGTCCGAAAATGCAGTGCATTGACTGTTTTTTTTTTTTTTTTTTTTTTTTTTTTTTTTTTGGGGGGGGGGGGGTGTCTCTGTACACAAACCAGTTGAACACTATCTATTAATGCCATTTAAAATAAGGAACGTTCCATAGTGAAACACATTTAAAAATGTTTCACATTTAAATATGTCAAAAAGTTTTAAATTGCTTAATGTAAACAAAAATGCTATTTCAGCAAATTTCCAATAAAAGCCTTCAGTATCACTGAATACTTTTGTGTGGCCCTGTAAATATAATGCTAATCATACAACATTCTGTAGAAATTATTCTTTTGTGCATAAGAATACATATTTCAATTTTATTGAGATTTGTTCCAATAAAAGTTATTAAAATTTGGTTTATAGAAACACCTTTCATCTTTGTAATATTTTTGGGTGTCCCTATACATAAACCAGTGATGGTGTTTAATCCATTTTCTATAGAAAACATCCGACAGTGAACTTCAATCACACATTTCAATTTCATTGAAATTTGTGCAAAATAAAGGAATTTAAATATGTTTCATGAAAATATTTCTCATAGAACACAATGCTTCGGAATACTTTTGGGTGCCCCTGTACACAAGCCAGTTGGAAAGTGTTAAATATTGAAGTTATTTACGAATATAAACATATGGAAAGTATAAATGTCTTTCGGTTTACCTGTTATAATAATAGTAAAGGTCAACTGGAGGAGAGGAGAAGAGGTAGTCAATCTTTTTATGTACACTGCAAACTTTTGTATTTTTGTTAGTAGTAAATTTTTCTAACCGCCCACCGGTTCCACAAAAATGATGATTTATAAAGTAGGGAAGTAATTTTGCTTTATAAAATTTATAAAACTGAGTTATAGCAAAGTAAAGCATATAAAGAAATTTTTTATATTTATGCTCTTAAAATGTCAATTCAATTAAAAATGTATATATATATATATATATACATAAAGCTCTTCAGTATCGGTAAAAACCCTTATGCCCACCATAAAAGATAAAATGCAGAGTGGTGGTTGGTAGTGATCGAATTGACTACAACTATACTAGAAGATTGTCGTTGAAAATTAACAAATAAAAGTCTTTGTTTAAACACTACAAAATACAAAAAACTCGCATCAATTGTTCGGGAACACAGTAGGCACGAGTGCTGAAGAACAAAGCGGAAACACACCTAAAAACTCTCATTTTTGACCATTTTGACACCAATTTCAAAATTCAAACAGATTAATACTAATGGTATTTAAAAATATCTGTGGAAATATAATACATTATTATACACATGGAAATATAATAATTGTATTATTGAAACTATTTAATTTATAGAATATATTTTCTTAATTACGATGAACATCATCTTCAAAATAGCGTCAGTATGAAGAAAGGATTTTCTAATCAAAAGTAAGTGAGTGTCTTTGAAACATTTCCTAAAACAAGTTTTGAGAAAATATCTTTTTAGTGCAATGTGCTTATTTATTTATTTATTTATATTATTATTATTATTATTTAATCTTACGACAAATGCTTTTAGTAATACGATTCTGAAAGCATATCTTTGGAATATGTAAAGATAAAAAATTACAAAACGACTTGAATTTCTAACTCTACTAATAACAGTGATAATATGTTTCATTAATTTGCTTAATCATATATTTTTCACAGTGATCAAATGTTTCATTAATTTCACTGTGTATTTATTTTTTATAGTTTTTCCACAGCAAGATCACCTAAATTTAAAATTAACTGTTGAATGGAAATATGGTAGCACAACCCTTTTAAATTGTTTTAAAGCGTATATGTAATGTTTAATATATCTAAAGCTTATATCTAAAGCTTATATCTAATGTTTTATACTTTTCATTTTATAAAAAGTTAAACTTATTCCACAACTAATATTATATAAGTCACTTAAGTATTTATATATTTTCTAATCATAGTTTAGAGTTTTAAATAAATGCATCTTTTAAGTATTTAATTATTATTTTTTATAATTTGAAGAAAATAAAACGTTCAATAATTAATTTATAGTGTCCTTATTAAAATAGTTGAGTTTTTTTAAATAATGAAGCATCAGCATTTATAGTTACACTGATCACTGACTGATTCACTCTGTCACGCTTAAAAAGGTTAAGATATTTCCTTGGACTCTACCTGTATGTGAACGCAAGTTACTACCTAATTTTCATACTTTAGCTACTTTAAATTATTTAATTGTCCGATTGGTAAGCTCTTTAATCCGACGGATTAAAAAAAAATCGTCCTTTACATTTGGTACCTTATTTGTAACGATTTTTTTTTAATTAATTAAAATATGATAATAGACATAGCTTTCAAAAAGACATTTAAATTTTTAATTGTTGCCATTTTTTTTCAGCAAAAAATAAAATATGCTTTCACGTAAAAAAAAAAAAATATATATATACATATATATATATATATATATATATATATATATATATATATTATTATTATTATTATTATTATTATTATTATTATTATTATTATTAAATTTGCTCAGGCATATGAAAAAATGACGTCCATAAAATAATAATAATAATTTTAAATTTTAATGTTAATGAAGAGGTAAATAAAGTATGAAAATTTCGCACGGGCTTGCTAGCAAATAAATTATTTGAAGCGAGATATAAATAAAATAAAATAATAGATTTTTAACGAGCGCCTTAGTCGCCCTACAACTAACTAGTATTAAATATTTTTATTTGAATGTTTCTAAGATACTCCTTCATTTGAAACTTTATACATTGTTTGTAATAATTCTAACTCCATTCAATTTAAATGGTATTTGATCGAGTGAATTTTAGCTTTTCCCTTAATCTTCTAACTTGAAAAAAAAAAAAAAAAAAAAAAAGTTCTTATTCTGAATATATTTTTTGAATTCTACCATTATAGATTTGACGTATTAGGCAAATAGGATACAGATTCGATTTACAACTACTCATATTTTGAAACATTACATTTATATATATATACATCCTATCTTGCACTGTGAATCGATATTCGCATTTTCCAATATATGTATTTTTTTTTTCTATCACATTTTGTGCTAAAATTTTATTTTAGTGCTTGTATTGTAAAATTTATTCCAATGCATCTGTTTATATGGACTTTTAACTTATATTTGGTATAGATAAACTCACATCTTAGTATTGAGTTTCCAGAAAAAAAAAATATTTGTGGATTATTTTAATACAAGGGTAAAATCGTTACATTTTAATAAATAAATTATATTAATTACAGTAATTCGAAGATCTAACCTTCAGGTCCAGAACCCTAGCGCAGTTAGTTTGTCTTAACTCTAACACCAACAGCTTCTCCTGTAATTTGAACAAGTTAAAAAAAATTATATGTATGTATATTTATAATGCATAATGAAATTTAACTAAATAATATAAACTTATGAATTTCTAATGCAATTAAATATTTTAACGCTGCACTGCAGAGGAAAATAAAGTAGTACAAGAATAAGAAAATTAAAAGCAATGTCTTTAATTTCATAAGTTTTGGCAGTTGTTTATAATTACTAAATATTAATTCAGAAAAATGTCAAACTTCGTGTTTTGTTGAAATTTATAGTAAGATGACATTCCGTGCATCAAGCCAGATATATTAGCAGTATTATAGAAAAACACTTCATATTTAGAAGTTTTATAACTATACAATAGAAGTTTGGGTTTTTGCTTAGAAAAATTATCGTCACGAATTTAATTACACTTCTTGCTATATTAACATTTACATATATAGAGCATTAAATGCATTAAATTTCATGTGTTCGTAGTGTTCTAACTAGAATACGCATAAGAGAATAGTATTTAATCTTTGTACATTATTATAGCAGTTTTAAAACGTTAAAAATAGTCATTTCACCGCATACACACAATAAATAAATAAATAAATAATTAAATAAAAATAAATTTATGTATATTGAAGCAGTTTTAAGTGACATTACAAAACTTTACTAATTGCAAACATTCACATTTAAAGTTCCAGTTAATTTATTCTTTATTTAATTTATTCTTTATTTATTTTTTGACAACCCTATCATTGTTTACATGCTTACACATAAACTATTTTAAAATTCAGCATGTTTATATTTAACAACCTTTTAAAGTAATTTTCTTTTGAAATAGTAACAACTTAAAAATTAGAGTAAAGCAATACCTAATTTTCTAAAGTGCATTTTATTTTACAGCACTATTTTTCGTGAATAAAATGTAACTCAGTTTTCTTCTGAAGTTTTCTTCGATGTGTAATGATCTTCGAATCACTATGCGTTTCCGAGAGACTTCTTTGAGCTTCAAAGCTTACAATTTCAAAGATGTGTGAGGAAGTGTCAACAAAAGAACGTAATTATTTTAAAATGATACATTCGTGAAAAGTTCTACAGATACTTTTGGTATTAATCAGAAGATGAATAAACTTTAAATATTTAATGTAGAGGAGAGGAGGGTATTATGGAATACTATTTACATTTCTTAATACAATTTTACTTGTTTTAAATAAAAATCGCCAAAATATCGATGAGTACATAGTGTAGTTATTTGTAATGAATTGTTACTGAATATGTATATATATATATATATATATATATATATATATATATATGTTACCGTGAAAGACCGAAATTGGTGAATGTCGACTTTCACCGGTGAATGTCAACAAACACCAAATACGTCGGTGAGAGATCGAATATTTCATTACATTCTTGTACATTCGGACCCTCACCGGTGTATGTCGACAATCACAGATATGCTCTGGTGGAGGTCGAAAAGAGAGGAGCAGACAAAGAGGCGACTGGCTGTTTCCCGCCAAATCCTTTGTTCTGCTTGGAGTCAGTCAGCTTTGTCAGTCTTATGGAAGGTTTGATGGTGAGAGCAACGTTTTCTTAATTTTTTTTTTCCGATACCCTAATTTTTACAGAATGGATAGTGCAGTGAATCGTGATCTTTTTCTTGAAAAGTTAAATGCATTAATTGCGGGTAAACGAGAAGACAATTGTTTTTATTTTTCTCAAGAAAAGTACTCTAAAATACTTTCTGATGTGGTTTCTGCTAAAACTAATTGCAACACACCTTTGGATTACAGACGATTAAAACGTTTTGACGTTTTAAAAATTAGTGATCAAGAGAAGTTAATTGTACCATTAAAACCAGGAGAAACGAATATACAGTGTTATGTTACCAATGAGAAATTGTTCAGTATACTATATGAAACTCACACCAGAATAGGCCACGGAGGAAGAACACGTATGCTTAAAGAGTTGCAAAATAAACACAAAAATATTACATATGAAGTTGTAATGTTGTATTTAAATTTATGCAAACAGTGTCAAATGAAACACAGTGCACCTAGGAAAGGTATTGTTGTGAAACCAATGATCAGTTCTGAGTTAAACTCAAGATGTCAAGTTGATCTGATAGATCTGCAGTCAAACAGAGATGGCGAATATAAGTTCATAATGGTGTATCAATATCATTTAACTAAGTTTGTCCAGCTACGACCTTTGAAAACTAAGAGGGCGGAAGAAGTAGCGTATCACGTTCTTCCAATATTTTTAACATTTGGTGCTCCAGCAATATTGCAATCAGATAATGGTAGAGAATTCAGTAATCAAATCATATCCGAAATATGCGCTATGTGGAAAGATGTTAAGATATTTCACGGAAAGTCTCGGCATAGTCAAACACAAGGCTCAGTTGAAAGGGCCAATCAGGATATAGAGAATATGCTAACTGCACGGATGAACGATAACCATACAAATAAATGGTCAGAAGGTTTACCCTTTGCCCAATTTGCCAAGAACACTACATACCACGAAGGAATACGCCAAAGTCCTTATGAAGCCATGTTTGGCATTAAAGCGAAAAGAGGCATAGCATCGTCTGTTTTGCCCAGCGAACAAATCGCAAATATCGAAACCGAAGAACAACTTGAAGAAATTGCCAATACTTTTGAAACCAAAGAACAGCTTGAAGAAACTGGTAATACACCTAAAAAAAATTTGAGTGGTGGTCATACCGAAAACCATATTCCAAAGAAAAATATTGAAGAGGACTTGCAATCTACCACGTCTTCACATCAAATTCTGACTGAAAAACACGAGTTAATTTCTATAAAAAGAGCGGCCGCGAAAGATAATCTTCTATTGCAAGCAACAAAAATGTTACGAACCTCACAAAAACAATTTCCTCCTGCTCAAATTGGTGATAATGTACGAATACAAGTCCCTGATGTCGACCGTGGTCGTACAGATAACCGAAATGTGTTAGCAGTTGTTGTTGGAATAGAAGACTCCGACTTCTATAAACTTGCAAATGAAAATGGTACCCTCAAGCAGCTTTACACACGTAATCAGTTCGTAATTTGTAAAGAAAAGTTACTTTCCATTGATGAGATTCATTTTCAAGAAATTTCGCTGAGAGAAGCAGCTGCAGCTAATTCGAGAAGCGGTGGGGAAGGCTATAAACGCTGTCATTGCAAAAAGAAGTGTTCCACAAATAAATGCAGTTGTAAAAGCAAGGGCCTCTTGTGCAATTCAAAGTGTCATAATAGTTTCAGTTGTTGCAATAAATAAGATTTGAATCACATAATTTAGTAAGTTTTTTATTACTATTATTTTATTTTCTCATTTAGAACGTACTGTATTATTAAGTAAGTTTTTAACTTCCATTATTTGCCTTTCTCATTTTGAATGTACTGTATAATTAAGTAAGTTTTTAACTTCTATTATTTTCCTTTCTCATTTTGAATGTACTGTGTGTTTTCAGTTCTTAGTCATTCCTCTCAGAAAGAGAGGCGAAAAATTTATCGCGACTGAATTACGGAGAAGAAAATATACATCTCGGACCTGTTCAACATTCACCATTAGTGCATGGTGAATGTCGACATTTACTGGTGTAAGTCAGAAATAAGGGTATTTAGCAAATATTTCGGACATACACCAAGCAACTATGTGTTTGTTGACATTCACCGGTGAAAGTCGACATTCTACAGATTTCGGTGTTTCACCGTAACATATACATATATATTTTGCTGTTAGAAAAAGGTTACTTGAAAAAATAGTTACAAATGGTGGTTAATATGAAATAGTCGTGAAACATGGAATAGGTGGTTAAAAATATAAATAAATTAATAAGACTTCATAAAATATAGTTATTTTTAACAATAAAAACCATATTTTTAAGATGAAAGCTATTTCTGCTTCAAGTCTATTTTCAAAAGTCACAGATATAATCTTCGTTCTCTGTTCCAGTACAGTCAAGATGAGCCCACAGAGTAGAGCTCAAACATATAATCCGAATTTCCCTTCGTTCATCTTCGGAGCATTTTTCATTGCAGAAAATACATTCCGCGTTTTTATTTTCTGGTTCTATAGTTGAATATATGAAATCAATTTACCTAGTATTCCATAATACCCGACACGCCATCTTCGAAAATGAACTTATCTTTTAAATTAAGGAAGCATATACTTTCAGTCAAAAAACGACCAAAGTATAACAAACTATAATCATTTGAGTATACAGTTTACTTAACATCAATGTCCAAATCACATGTGTACTAGCCAGTTTAAATGTTTGAAAACTTACCAGAAAAACTCTTGAAAATCACAAAACACACTTCATTCTGCAGGTAATTGTACGACAACAACAAGCGGTCGCTTCATACTGTATTGCATCATGGGAATCCTTCTTGAGTAATTCATGGTATTTCCATAACAGCGCTAATCAGAGCCGAAACCCCGGTATTCCATATTTCCAGACTATTCCATAATACCCTTCTCTACTCTACTGTTACAGTGAAATAATGCGTATCTTAAATAACACTAGTCGACAAAAAAATATTTTTGGGGGGTAACAGAAATGACATTAGCTATTTTCAACTAATTTTGCAGTGCAGAATTAAAAAATAATAGTGAAAAATCTGTAACACGTACAGTTTTTTTGTTACGACTATTTAATCTGTACTGGAAGCAATGTAAACTAGTATGTTGTGGCCACCAGAAGACTTTCTTCTATATTTACCTATACATATTCAATCAGTATTAATATTTAAAAAAAAAAAAAAAGAAAAAAAAATGTACGATTTTCTTTCTAAGTTTTTTTTTTTTTGTTAAAAGTAAAAAAAATCGATAACTTTGTTTTAAATTATCACAGATTTATAGTTCAACCATTCGTTTTAAAGGTATTGACGAGACCTATCGAAAGATACCCATCTTGAAAATTTATCCCCCCAGGGGGGGAAGCGATCCCCCCCCATGCAGAATTTTTTTTTCCTAGTTACATACTACTACTATCAATAATTCATATTAATTTTACAATCACAAGTTTAAAACAACTCTTATTATGCACATTTATACGAATTTTTGTCCTATGCTGCCATGTTAAAAATTTAGATAAAATGCTATCACAGCGCCATCTGTTGAGCTATTGATCCCCAAACATAATCAGCACCAGTTAATGTCGGGGACCAACTAAATACCAAGTTTGGTTAAATTTCGTTAAAAAAAAAAAAATAAATAAAAATTGCGAATTTTTTTCTAAGTTTTGTTTTGTTAAAAGTAAAAAAAATCGATAACTTTGTTTTAAATTATCACAGATTTATGGTTCAACCATTCGTTTTAAAGGTATTGACGAGACCTTTCGAAAGATACCCATCTTGAAACTTTGCCCCCCCCCGGGTGAGTACTTCCCCCCCACCGGGGGGGGGAACCGATGCCCCCACATGCACAAAAATTTTTTCCCAGTTAACTATTACTATTATCAACGAGACCTTTCGAAAGATACCCATCTTGAAAATTTACTTTCCCGGGGGGGTACTTCCCCCCCAGGGGGGAACCGATGCCCCCACATGCACAAAATTTTTTTCCTAGTTAACTACTACTATTATCAATAATTCATATTAATTTTACAATCACAAGTGTAAAATAACTCTCTTTATGCCCATTTATACGGAATTTTGTCCTATGCTGCCATGTTAAAAATTTGCATAAAATGCGATCACAACGCCACCTGTTGAGCGATTGATCCCAAAATCTAATCAGCACTAGTTTATGTCAGGGTGCAACTAAATACCAAGTTTACTTAAATTTCATTCATTGGTTCGTGAGATACAGCGTCCACAAAAAAATGATACAGACAGACAGACAGACAGACATTTTCTAAAAACTATTAATTCGTAATCTAGACATCCCAAAACATGTAAATCCATCAAAAAACGGAGGTCGAAAATTTTCGCGAATCCAATACTTTCTCTATATTACATATAGAAGAAAGTAAAACGCCTTTAGAAGACATGCATTATTACTATCAATATTATTAATTTAGCATGGAATACTGTTAATATGGAGATAATATACATATTGTAGACTAAGTAGAACGTACAAACATGGAAAATACACTAAATGATTGAATTGTTATTATTTATTATTTTAAAACCAAAATACAAAAAATAGGGTTTTTTACGTCTTGTGTTAAATGTCTACCTTTTGATTTTAATATGAATAGTTCGCAAATGCAGCAAAACTTATCGGGTACGGTTTTACAAGTTCTACAATGAAAATTTGCCGTTTTGAACAGGAAACTTTAACTATAAAAAGCACAATCATACTTAACAAAGAATATCTGTTAACTGGAATACCAGAAAAAAAACAAAACAGATAAGGTACGAATACAGGGTTGCCAAATAGGGATTGTCAGCAGAGAGGATGGCCAGGAGACAGGGTTGATAGCACGAAAGGTGATGTTTGATACAATCGGCAGCAAAAGTACCTGAGCACCCTTAATACTGCTTTGTTAAATAAATCCTTGTTGAGTCATGTTCTTAGTCAGTCTAAGGACATGATTCGACAAAGATTTACATAACAAAATAGTATTAAATGTACTTTTTTTATATCGAAATTACTGGCTAGTGCTCGGATACTTTTGCTGTCGACTGTATTGTAATAATCATAAAAAATAGTGAAATTTGCCATTTTCTGATAGAATAAACCAGTAAAATAGAACAAACCTGGTTGCCGGGACTTTGAGTTGCCAGGAATCTGGGTTGCCAGCCGGAAGGGTTTCCCCCTGTGATACTGTGAAAATCGTAAAAAATGACATTTCTTGATACTCTAACAGAAAAATGTGACGTGGTGGGACAATTTTACTCGCAGATATTTAAATAAAAGTTGGAATTAATAATAAAAATAATAATTTGACCGTTGTTACCGAACCAATGTAGACCAGTGTAATGATTTAAAAAAATTGAAACATAAATGTATTTTATAGGAAAATGGAATCATGCTGTATTTAACATACAGCATGATTCCATTTTCCTATGCATATTGCATGATTCCATGCTATATTTTAATGCGCATTTGCTAAGTGTAGCAAATGTTTGTTTCCGTATACACACAAATACGAGCATATTTATCTATCTTAAATGTAAAAAGAATATGATGATGCAGTTCGCATACATTACTAACACTTTCCAACTGTGAGTACTTGTTTCATTGTTTAACTTTTAAATGTACTTTGACGACGTTATCAAACAACGGACAGACAGAATGACAGGAACTTCAATTCAATCCCAGCAGTTTCCAATTGTATTCGTTAATGTAACTAAATATATATATATATATATATATATATATATATATATATATATATAGACTATGAATTATAAATGTAAATTTCACTATTATTTGTGCAGTACAAATTTTCAATGTGACTTATAAATATGCCTCTCATAAAAAGCAATACCTCTAGCGTTGTTTTAGAAATACCTGTACACAAATCAGTTGTGCTATTTAAATCATTTTAAATAGTGATCATGGATATTTCTAAAGAAATTCTTAAGTTATTTATGGACGCTAGAAACTGACAGAGAGACAGATGGATAGAAAGACAAAAAGCACAGACAAATAGAATAATTCTAATCATAATCACGCTTAAACATTGATAGAAATTGCTAAAAATGCTTAATGAAAATGAAAAGCTATTGCGGTAATTTCTACTGATAGCCATTAATGTATCTGAATGTGTCTGTGTGACTCTGCAAATTATAATAAACAAACGTACTGTATGATATAGAATTATTTATTCACTATTTCTATTGTGATTTATTCTTTATGTACTTTAGTCTTTGAAAATATCTTCAAATTATTGCATAAAATATCTGAATTTATATTAAGCACTTTTTTATTGATAAAGTAAGGAGAACGGACAATTTTTAAATTTTTATATTCATTTATTTATTTTATATACCCCATTTATTTTTATAACTTGCTATTTAGTAATAATTATGACCTATTTTTTCTTAACTTAATAAGACAGTTTTCTCAAAAAAAAACATTTTTTTTTTTCGTGTTTTAATGATTTTGATTTTATATAAAGTTTATGTTAATATAATTTTTACAACAAAGTATTCCGAAATAACTGGTTGAAAAACAATTTTAGAAACCTAAGGAACTGTAAACAGTTAAAAATACACGATACTATAATATATAAGATAATTTAAATATAATAATAAAACGTTAAAATTTAAATAAAATGTAATAATTTGCTGATTTAAAAATGAATAAATACAAATTTGGAAAACAATTTTTATTTTGCCTGAGGTCATTTTACATAAGAATAAGCAAGAATAGCATCAGATCTTGAAATATATATATATATATATATATATATATATTCAAAGCAGTGTTATCAGCATACCTCAAGAACAAATATATAAGAAAGTCCAAACATGTTGGTCTAAATATGTATTATATAGGGATGGTACACTAATCTTTTCGTTGAGATGAAGCAAATGGTTCGTGTACAGGGACACACAAGAGAATTCAGATACATTACATCTATGGCGGTGGGGGAATTGCAGTTAAGTAGAGCGTAAAATCTACAGACTGCACTAAACCAAATTAAACGAATATATATTTTTTATATCAGTAAAAACATGAAACATGTAGAATATGGTATAGAATCATATCAATGTTCGTTTACAGGGCTACACAAAGGAACTGGATTATAGTGCGACAATGCTTGAAAATTGATAAAAGTGTTTTTTCAGGTTGTACCGCGTGATATTATTATAGGATTATATTTATTTACACCATGTGGTTTATATATAATCTTCAGGAGATATACAGGGCTTACAATATTTAAGCCAGATTATTCCTTTTTATTAATAATGAAAGTACTTTACTATAATATTTTGAAATGTCCAGGAATATCTGCTCAGGGATTGAAATTATTTTCTAATAGCTATATGGATTTAAGCTAAATGTTCATCGATTTGTATTTTGTATATTTTAACGTTTTGAGGCTTTCTGAATACCGAAGTCAAATTTTAACATTTGTTCTTCGTCTGTATCTCTTAGAGTAAGCTAAAAAAATAATTTCAGGCTATCCAAATGTTGTATTTTGAAGTTAATACTAGGAAAGTTTCTAGGAAAGTGTGATCATGACTGATAAGTTTCAAGGGATATTGCATGTGAACGTTGTCTAGATAACTTTAAATGAAATTTTGAATTCAATAACAGATTTGAATTATACATTAATGCAGGCACAATAATGAAAAGGGAGGTTAAGAGAGGGGGAGGGTTGACCCCCCCCTCCACACACACAGAATTATTTGTCAAATAAAGCTGTTCCAAAGCCTAATTTGAATTGTTTAAGTTTTCATAACTGTACTCCTTATTTTACCCCTTAATCTCCAATATTTACTTTTAGTATTAAATTTCAGGGTAAGAGGAAGTCGTGTGAGTGGCACACCAGATTATTTTTAAAATATAATACTTTTAAATTGGAGCTCAATATATAAATAAAAAGCAATAAAGAAAGAAAAAAAAAGGAAAAGTACAGTGAACATATGATACGATAGAATTACATGATTAGGCCAAATAAACTATTAAAAATTCTCCTAATAAAATAGGTAGAAAGAAGCGAAATTAATTATTAATAATTCGATAAATATAAATATAAATATAAATATAAATAAAATTTACAGTAAAAAAAGAAAATAAGAAAAAAAATTACACTGAACATAAGATACGATAGATTTACATGCTTAGGCCAAATAAATTATCCAAAATACTCCTAGTAAAATAGGTAGAAACAAGCGAAATTAATTATTATTAATTCTATAAGTATAAATATAAATATAAATATAAATATAAATAAAATTTACAGTAAAAAAAAAACAAAAAGAAGAAAAAAAGTACACTGAACATACGATACGATAGATTTACATGCTTAGGCCAAATAAATTATCCAAAATACTCCTAGTAAAAAAAGTAGAAAGAAGCGAAATTAAGTATTAATAATTCGATAAATATAAATATAAATATAAATATACATATAAATATAAATAAAATTTACAGTAAAGAAAGAAAAAGAAGAAAAAAGTACACTAAACATACGATATGATAGATTTACATGCTTAGGCCAAATAAATTATCCAAAATACTCCTAGTAAAATAGGTAGAAAGAAGCGATATTAATTATTAATAATTCGATAAATATAAATATATATATAAATAAAATTTACAGTAAAGAAAGGAAAAGAAAAAAAAAAAAAAAAGTACTCTGAACATACGATACGATAGATTTACATGCTTAGGCCAAATAAATTATCCAAAATACTCCTAGTAAAAAAAGTAGAAAGAAGCGAAATTAAGTATTAATAATTCGATAAATATAAATATAAATATACATATAAATATAAATAAAATTTACAGTAAAGAAAGAAAAAGAAGAAAAAAGTACACTGAACATACGATATGATAGATTTACATGCTTAGGCCAAATAAATTATCCAAAATACTCCTAGTAAAATAGGTAGAAAGAAGCGAAATTATTATTATTAATTATTCGATAAATATAAATATAAGTAAAATTTACAGTAAAGAAAGAAAAAGACAAAAGTACACTGAACATACAATACGATAGATTTACACGCTTAAGCCAAATATATTATCCAAAATACTCCTAGTAAAATACGTAGAAAGAAGCTAAATTAATTATTAATAATTCGATAAATATAAATATAAAAAAAATCTACAGTAAAGAAAGAAAAAGAAGAAAAAAAGTACACTGAACATACGATACGATAGATTTACATGCTTAGTCCAAATAAATTATCCAAAACACTCCTAGTAAAATAGGTAGAAAGAAGCGATATTAATTATTAATAATTCAATAAATATAAATATATAAATATAAATATAAATATAAATATAAATAAAATTTACAGTAAAGAAAGTAAAAGAAGAAAAAAAGTACACTGAACATACGATACAATAGATTTACATGCTTAGGCCAAATAAATGATCCAAAATACTCCTAGTAAAATAGGTAGAAAGAAGCGGAATTAATTATTAATAATTCGATAAATATAAACATAAATAAAATTTCACAATTTCTAAATAATTTTAATTTTACATTAAAAAAAAGTGAAACTTTATTTTTTTTATAATCCTTTTAAATTTTGTGCAAATTGTAAAGGATAAATTTTATCTAAACTTTTTTTTCTAAGATTTTTTAACTGTTTCGAAAATATAGCTAAAATATTTGCACATAAGAATATACATTTATATTTTCTTCCGTAGTAATTTGTTTCACAGTCAAAAGAAAGTCTCAATATATTACAGAAATTTCCTTGCAGCAAAAGTTGCTGGGTAATACCTGTACTATAGAGGGGGAAAATGTAGACAGACGTTTTCCGTATCTGTACGAAAAATTGTGTTCTGTAGTGCACATTAAAATAATAATAATAATAATTTACATAGACGAAAAAAAAAATCGTTCGACCAGATAAAGTTGAATCAGAGCCCTCCTTTCAGAAGGAAAAGATTATACCTCAAAGTACGGAGTCACACCTTCAACTGTTACTCAGCACTTCCCAATTCTGCTTAGATGCCAAGTTTTCTATACACAAAACAGAAGAAATAGGGTATAACCGACTAAATAAAATCTGTAAATCTGTAACAGCTATTACAGGTTTTGTCTGTTTACAGATTGCGATGTAATTTTATAGTGTTTTTTTTTTTTTTTTTTTTTTTTCTTTCTTTCTTTCTGTTGTTTTGTTGTTGTAGTAGTAAATATAAATTTTCTGTAAAAAAAAAAATCTTTTTTTTTTTTTTTTTTTTTTTAACAGTGAATTTGTTATATTGGTTTTCAAGATGTAAACTAAAAAAAAAAAAACACTTATTTTAACGTTTTTTAAAGCATAGTAAATTTGAGAAATATTAATTCCAGTTTCACGGAGTAAAAAAAGAAATATATTTATATATATATATACATACATAAATCCTCCACCTAATAAAATAAAAGTTAGCCCATGAAATACATGTCCTTGGTACGTAAAGATAAATGAGCGTCGTGAAAGTACGAGTATATTAATAGACTATATGAAGTGATTTCTGTCGTTCAATGTATCTATTAGTGACATAATTAATATAGATTTTGACGTGACTGGGATTGGTTGTACTAAGCAGTTCTATTAACTTAAGTAATTTTGTTAACAGTATCGCAAGTTTGTGTTTGGGGAATTAAACCTAATTTATATTAAAAGCGAAAGCTCATAAGAGTTTTCTTTCCTTTTTTTTTCTTTTAGAGAGTGTTAATATTATAATATGTAAATTTTCAAATTTTATTTCATTTATTTAATTTAAGCTCAAATTAGTTATTTCATTTTACACTTATTTAAGTTCAAATTAATTATTTTCTTTATTAAATTGAATTCTAAATTACGGTTTTCATTAAAAATATATAATTACAAGTATCGAATCTATCGTAATTAAAATAATAATAATAATAATAAGGTTAAAGGGAAAAAAAAACTAAACCTGCATTTCATGTTTAACTTTTGATAATATTTCGTATGGAATCTTAATACCTCTTTCGGCTTAATATTAATTTGGTATAAAATGACTAATTTGATTAATTGTAAAGAGGAATTAAAAGAAAAAAAATATCAACACACCTCCAAATATCTCATGCATGCTTAAAGTCACTATTTTTATCATCTGCCTAAATGATAAAATTTTACATTCATAAAATTATTGCATATATATATATATACATATATATATATATATATATATATATATATATATTAATTTAAGATGTTAACTTTGTATAAATTAGCGTGCTTACATGATATAGATGATTTTCTGTAAAAAATGCATTGTGATGAAAAACTGCAGTATATTTTAGTTATTAACGCAGAAATTTGAGTACGTATCTACCTATCTATCTATATATTATATTTATCATCAGCAATTTCAGACGTTATCCATTGATATATACATTGCTCGACGTTGAAAATGCAACACCAAGAAGGAATGACAATAAAGGAATGAAATTTTTTGGACACATACATTATAGTAGGAAGAACAATTGATTAAAATTTAAGGGAATTTGGAGTAATATGTACTGAGAAAACAGTACATAAAGCAGCGATCTCTGTGAGAAATAACAGCACATTTCTGCCAAGGCATTGAATCGAACAGCGATTTTATGACATGTACGGGTAGAGCACTTCATGAAGTTTTAACACGATGCCACAATTCATCGAACGAAGTTACTGGTGAGTGGTGAGTGGTGGGGGGCCAGTCACTTTTCAACGATTAAACAGTCATTTTCATTGGTGCGAGATCAGGAGAACGCGCTGGCCAGAGCAACTTTCGAACACATTCGGCATCAATGAAGGCCCAGACAATATGGACAACTTGCGGTCGTGCATTGTCCTGTTTAAATGTTGCGCTTCCGAGGCCTCGAACATGGGGCAGAGCTATGGGTCTTAACTCGTCAGAAATGTAATGACTGGTATTCAGAGTGGCGGGAATGAAAACAAGAGGTGACCGGGACGTGTATCCAATGGTACAACATACCATCAATACTCAGTATGCGGTGGTGATTCATTATGCGGCTACCGAAATTCTGATTACCCTCAAAACTGAAAATCGGATATGGGTGCTATTAATGTGTGATCAACGATGAACTTGGACGCAGGAGTGGCGTGAAGTCACTTTCTAGACAAATCACAATCCTTTTTACAGCATCAAGATTTCCTTATCTGTATTTAACGACATTACGAATAATGCACATTGCCAGCTGGGATTCGACATCATCATACTGTCCATCATTTGCAATGTCATGGGTTCCCATTGGATACACGTCTCGATTACTTCATGTTCGTATTCCTGGCACTCTGAACAGCGGCCATTAAATTTCTGATGAGTTAAGGCCCGCCCCTCTGCCCTGTATTCGAGGCATCCGCAGCGCAAAATTTAAGAACGATAATGCACGACCGCAAGTTCTTTGTATTGTCCGGACCTTCTTTGATACAGAATGTGTTCGACTGTTGCTTTAGCCAGCGCGTTCTCCTGATCTCGCACCAATGAAAATGACTGTTTAATCATCGAAAAGTGACTGGCCCCCCACCACTCACCAGTAACTTCGATCGATGAATTGTGGCATCGAGTTGAAGCTTTATGAAGTGCTCTACCCGTACATGTCATCCAATCGCTGTTCAATTCAATGCCTAGGCAGATATGTGCTGTTACTGCTCACAGAGGTCGCTGCTTTATGTATTGTTTCCTCAGTGCATATCACTCCAAATTTCCTGAAATTTTAATCAATTGTTCTTCCTACTATAATGTATGTGTCCAACAAATCTCATTCCGTTATTACCATTCCTTCTTGGTGTTGCATTTTCAATGTCGAGCTGTGTATTATATATATCGAAACAGAAAGAGAATTGCCGAACACGCGATAGAGAATAATCAAACTTCATGTAAAAAGTAAACTGATTAATAAAGATAAAAAATAAGACCAAAAAAAGTTAATAAAAACATGCTACTGCATTTTTAAGAGCATTTGTGAAATAGAACACATACAGATAATGGTTTTCTATGTTTTCAGCGCATAAAACTTAAATTTCACTTTAACCAGTACCCAAATCATAATCATGAAATAAAAAGTACCATAATAACGAAAAAAAAATGAAGAATGAAATAAATTAAAAACAAATCTGTACTCACAAAGAACCATATATGATACAGATTAGGAAATGTGAATAATTGCGGTTAACACTTAAACACTTTAATATGATTTGTACATAAAGAAAAAGGGGGGAGGAGGATACGTGGAAGCATTTTTTTTTTTTTTTTTTTTTATTAATTTGAAATACTTTAGTTTATTAAAAAAATAATATTTATTATAAAATAAATAAATATTTAAAAATTATAAATTCAAAATAATTTAGACTACTTTATTTTTTAAAAACCATTCATCTAACAGATGCTACTATCTTGCCTCTCTATATATTTTAACTTAAAATTCCATGATTAAATTTATTACAAGACTAAAAAATACATATTAATGCAGTAAAAGGATATTTTGCAAAAAAATTCCATACTATTCAAATTAATTAAAAACTGAATAATTTTAAAATTATTATGCTAAATTAATAGTTTAAGTAACAAATTTGATAAACGTAGGGAAAAATTGTAGTAAACTTAAAAATAGTGAATACACTATCGACCAATAAGCATTTGGACACATTTGAATTTAGACTTTTGGTCAAACTTCTAGAACATATGAATAAAAACTATCTTGAAAGTTTGTGAGTATAACGAACGCGTTATATTTATTGAAATTTTATTTTTCCGACGGAGTGAAATAAATGCCTGGACCGGGAGTCGAACCCCGGATCTTTGACTTACAATGTCAAGGCTCAACCAACTGAGCTATCCAGGCCGACAACCGGTTAGGATTACTCATTCAGACAACCTTAGTTGATTGTGTGATTTTAATAAAAAATTGAACACGTTATACTTCATATATTTCAGCAGAAATTTTGTCCTGTAGTGAAAAAAAAAAAAAAAAAAAAAAAAAAAAAAAAAAAAAACGATCAGTAAACAAATGTTGAAAGGTTTTTTATCATCCTGTAAAAAAGTGATAGATGAAATGTGTTTTTCCTGTAGCATGTGATTATGAGCATTATTTTAATTATCAGTATACATTCCAAAGATACTACAACATGTATTCATTGAGAAATATCGGTTTCTTTAAAGAATTGCAAAAAGTAATACCACTTTTTAAATTATAACTTTTAGGGTATTATATCTAGTGCGAAGACTTTTTTATGAAACTTAGTGGACTACATTAGACACAACATACTGCAATCAGAATGTTAAACATTTTAGAAAACATTGTAGTGAGCGTTTTTACTAAAGAATAGTTAACTACGTATGCGCAAAGTTTTAAAGTAATTAATTTGCATGATATAATGGTTTAAAACATTGAGCCACTTATATGAATGCCCCAAACATTTGTCGTGTAAATTAAAAATATATACTAATGCAGTGTCCGCTGATTGAAAGTAAATAATGATCAATTACCCTCTAACTTTTTGTTTTTTTAAGAGAGAGGAACTGAAATTATACTTATTCTATTTCTCATAATTTTTTGAATTTATACGATATTTGTTTAAAGTTCTCACAAAAATAGCTCAACACTTTTGGCTATTGAATTATATAAAGTGATTTTTTTAAAGTCTTACGCATGCGTAGTTAAAAATTATTTAGTAAAAATGCTCATATTTCGTAAGTTATTTAACACTTTTTCATTTTGATTGCAGTATGCTGTTTCTAATGTATTGCTAATCCTCATAATCACATGCTACATCGACAACGCATTTCAAACATTGCAATTTACAAGGCGATCCTAAACATTTTGATTTAATTTTTTACTAGTTCCCTTTTACTCTTCAGGACAAAACTTTTGCTGAAATGTATGAGGTGTAACGCATTCTTTGTATTCCAAAGTTTCAGTATGATTTCTAAAAAAATTATCTAGATATTTCACAAAACGTCTAAATACGAAATTGTCCAAATACTTATTGTTAGGTAGTGTAAATGTAATTCTTTAATGAAATGTGAAAATTCAAATTATTTAACATTATAAAATTTGCAAATTTATGAAACATATATATACTTGTAAAAAAAAAAAAAAAAAAAAAAAAAAAAAAATATCAATAATTTTATTTAACAAAGAAAATAAACATAATTATTAATATATATATGTATATATATATATATAAATTTACTAAACAAACAGAAGTAACTAATAATTAAATTAATTATTTATTTATTAAACAAACAGAGGTAAATATGAATATATACAATTATTTATTAAACAATGAAAAATAAAACAATTAATTAAGACCATTTCTTAATAATGGTTTTAATCATAAATTAATGATTTAATACCATTTTCAGGATATCCGTTTTCTAAGCCAAGCTATTTTATACAGTTATACTGTTTTTACTTTCTCTTACCCATAAATATGGTAGATAAAGTATCGTTTTTGGGGCAAATTTTCAAAATTGAGTTTTTGTTATACTTACACGTTTTGAGTTCCCATGAATTAAAAAATCGTGTTTTTAGCAGTTGGTCTGTATGTTTGTTTGTTATCAAATCACCTCAAGAACAAATAGTAGTAGAAAGGCCAAACTTCTTATTTTAAATGTGTATCATACAGGGGGGGGGGGGCTACACTAAACGTTTCGATGAGATCAAGCAAATGGTTCATATACAGGGACAATAGCAAGAAAATAAAACTTCTTCACACACCATAAATAAGCCTTTCTTCATCAGGTGCAAACACGTGCAACTGCCTTGGAGGTAAAAGCAAGACTGAAAGCAGGACAAAATCCAGGGGGGGGAGGAGCAACACAAACAACCAATAGAAAGCAACATGCAGGGCAGGACCAATCAGATAGGAACACACGTACACACACACCACAAAATGAGGAGGGAGGAAAGGAGTAAACAATCTTTTTTTTTTTTTTTTTTTTTTTTTTTTTTAATTTCAATAATATTAAACTATTAAGTAAATTTAATAAAATTTATCCATTAATTATTATTAGTTTTATTTTAATTAGAATTATTTTATTATAACTAATATGATGTTATAAACATAATGAAAGAAATTATTTAATTGAATTAAACAAATTTTTCCAGGCTGTAGACAGCAAAGTGGAATCAGATTTTTCATTGACAATTTTATCACGATTAAGGTAAATAGCTAAATTTTCCAAAAAATCCAGTTCGGAAACGCGTTTGGCATGAAAGATAATTTTGGCACTCTTAAAATTAAAACTATGATCAAATTCCCAACTGTGCTTCGCAATAGAAGATTTAGAAATTTCTTGATTAACAACATACCGATAATGTTCACGTAAACGACATTCAAGATTTCTTTTAGTTTGACCAATATAAGATAAATCACAGTTATTACAAGGGACATTATAGATACCCCATTTTTTAAGCTCAGGAACAGGGGATTTGGTTGAAGGGAATTGGAATTTATTGACAGGTTCAAAAATAAAGTGAAAATTGAAACGCTTAAAAACTTTGGCTAATTTAAAACATAAGGGGGGATAAAAAGGTAAGTAAACAAGATTATCAGGTTTAATTTTTTTCATCAATGGAAAGAGTAGAATTATAAATTGCCTACTGAACTTTTTGAGAGCTTTATCAATTATAGAGGGTCTAAAACCTCTTTTAATAGCAACATTGGAATTTATTGACAGGTTTAAAAGTAACGTGAAAATTGAAACGCTTAAAAACTTTGTCTAATTTAAAACATAAGGGGGGATAAAAAGGTAAGACAACAAGATTATCAGGTTTAATTTTTTCATCAATGGAAAGAGTAGAATTATAAATTGCCTACTGAACTTTTTGAGAGCTTTATGAATTATAGAGGGTCTAAAACCTCTTTTAATAGCAACAGACTTTAAATAATTCAGTTCTTCTTTAAGAGAAGAAGTATCAGAACAAATTTTAAGGGCACGATACACGTAAGTGCAAAAGATGCCAATTTTTTGTTTAGCCGGATGACTAGGACAGGGACGTCCAAGAGAATTCAAATATATTACATATTGTTGCGTACTTGGGGGTTCATGAGTTGTCCGAGAATGAAAGGCCAAACTTACAAAAATTCAGTACTTTATTCGCAGAAAGTTCCAGAAAAATACAGGTCTAAAAACCAAGTATCAGCTTTAATTCAACCAGTAAACACAGCTTAAACAACAGCTGTCAATAGCAAATTCACAGTAGAAACTGTATAGCAATAATACTTAAAGCAAGTCTCTTTCAAAGAGGCTCACAAATCAATGCAAGCATTAGCGAAGCTGGCTGAGAACTGAACTGAACTAACTAGCCTTGGCGGGAAAGCGCTCTTATATACCCCTGTAGAAAAGTGTGGAACGTTCCAGAAATCTCCACATCTCATCAGCCAATGGGATTAGAGCTTCCATATTTGGTATATCCCTTATAAGGATTTTCTCGACAAGGTTGCCAAAAAAATCGCCAAAGTGGGAAAAAGTCGCCAAATTTGGCGCCAAATCCATTACCTGCCTTATTGGGGGGTTTTTAAGGGAAAATAAGGCTATTTCAACGCTAAACAACTAGAAATGCACAAAATTAGCACTTTATCAACTTACTAAGCCTCTTTGAAAGAATTTATACAAAAATAAACACAATTATTTACAATTTTGTAACATTGCCCCCCTCCCAAGGACTGCACGTCCCAGGCAGTGCAACCCTTGGTCAAGAGGCGAAACTAACCAAATGTACACAATCTAAAATACAAAAACTAAGTTGCATAAAACGACAAAATAGAAACAAAAAAATCAAGTGAGAAATATTTACAAAATTCACAAATATGTACAAGTATTTATATACAAATATTTACATTACGCATGCGCAAATTTTACCAGTATTTACATTTTAAATTTAAATATTACCGTTAATTGTGGTACTTGGCTAGCCTGTTATAGTGCACCACCTTCGGTTTTCATGAAGGTGTTTTAGTGATCCGCACCACTACATCATTCAGCCTTTTTAAGACTGTGTATGGTCCGTCCCAGTTGCACTGTAACTTGGGAGAGAGTCCTTTGCGTCGAACAGGATTCCACAACCAGACCTTCTCTCCGTCCTGGAACTCATGTTGCGTAGCCTTTAGATCGTACCTTGTCTTCATTTTCTCCGTTGCAATGTGAATCCGCTCCCGAGCAAAGTTGTGTACGTCCTCAAATCGTGCCTGGAGATCTTGGATGTATTCCTCGGGCGATGAAGGCGCATCGGGTGGACAACCAAACAGGAGATCACATGGAAGACGAAGTTCACGTCCAAAGAGCATCTGGGCTGGAGTATAGACGGTGGTTTCATGGACAGCACTTCGATAAGCCAGCAGGAACAATGGCAACTTCAAGTCCCAATCTTGCTGGTTCCTTGACACAGTCCTTTGAAAACTGCAGAGGTAAAGTTCCTACCTTGGTCGGTATGAAGTTGTAGGGGTGTGCCGTACCTTGACACCCATTGCTGCACTAGGACCTCTGCGACTGTGCATGCTTCTTGATCGGGAATGGGATATGCCTCAGGCCACATGGTGAAAAAGGCCATCACGACGAGGATGTATCTATTTCCACTGGAGGTACGTGGCAAAGGACCCAAGATGTCGAGTGCAATCCGTTCAAATGGTGCTCCCACGTTATACCTTTGCAGTCTTCCTCGACTTCGTTTCTGCGGACCTTTACGTGAAGCACAAGCATCACAGGATTTACACCATTTCTTCACATCCTTCTTTGCCTTGCACCAGTAGAAGCGTTCCCGAACTTTCTGCAAAGTCTTCATCACCCCAAAATGGCCTCCGGTAGAGGTACTATGCAGTTGTTCTAAAACATCAGGAATTCTTGATCTTGGCAATACTATCTGCCATCGGAAACTTTTCCCATCATCAGATTCCCACTTTCTGTATAATACGCCGTTTCTGATATGAAGAGAGTCCCAAAGTGCCGAATAACTTTCCGTAATGGGACTAAATCTGGAAATATCCTGCCAGGTAGGTCTGTTGCTGGTCGTTTCCTTCAGCTGTAATATTGGTTTTATGTCAGGATCTTCCAACTGGGCTTATCTGAGTTCTTCGTCACTCCATGGATCGGGATCTTGTTCTGATGGTGTCTAGACAGTAACTTGGCAGGCAACCGTATTTATCGATAGGTATTTCTGTTCGGCTCTAGAGCAGTACTTCCAGCTTTTCGAGCAGGGCTTCCGTGACAAGGCATCTGCATTACCATGTAGAGTCCCTTTACGATGACGTATCTCAAAGTCATATTCCTGGAGGCGTTGTATCCACCTGGCAATCTGTCCTTCCGGGTTCTTAAACTGGAGCAACCACGTTAAAGATGCATGGTCAGTCCGGAGCAGGAATCTTCTGCCATAGAGATAATGATGGAAATGTTCTATGGCTTTTACGATGGCGAGTAGCTCTTTCCTGGTGGTACAGTAATTTCGCTCTCGTTTAGACAGGCATTTACTCCAATAGGCAATGACATGTTCTTGACCATCAATTTCCTGCGACAGAACAGCACCGACACTCTCATGGCTGGCATCTGTATCAAGTATGAACTGTCTGTCGGGCTGTGGATACGTCAAGATAGGCGATGATGTTAAGGCCTCTTTAAGTCGCTTGAACGCTTTTTCACATTCATCTGTCCACAGGAACTTCTGTTTGGCTTCCGTCAGCTTGTGGAGTGGTCTGGCAATATTTGAGAAACCCTTGACAAATTTCCTGTAGTAAGTGCATAACCCCAGAAAACTTCGTAGTTGGTGTATATTTTCAGGGCGACTCCAGTTCCCGACTGCAGAGATCTTCTCAGGATCAGTTCGCACACCTTCGGCAGAGATGATATGGCCGAGGTAGCACATTTCACGACGGAACAAGTTACATTTGCCAGGATTCAATTTGAGGTTAGCCATTCTCAGTTTCTCCAGCACATTTCGGATGTTTCGTAGATGGTCTTCAAAGGTGCGCCCACAATGATAATATCATCCAAATACACCAGAGAGGTTTCATAGGAAAGTCCTTTCAGCACTGTCCACATCAGGCGTTCGAAGGTGGCCGGTGCATTACATAATCCGAATGGCATAACTTTAAATTTCCACAGTCCTTGACCCGTGGTGAATGCAGTCTTCTCACGATCATCAGGATGTAATTCTACTTGCCAGTAATCGCTCTTCAGATCGAAAGTCGAGAACCATTCATTGCCAGCATGTGTGTCTAATGTGTCGTGAATTCTGGGAAGAGGGTAACTGTCTTTCTTCGTGATGTCATTCAAACGACGATAATCCACGCGAAATCTTGTTCAACCATCATTTTTTCGCACCAGTGCTATGGGAGAGGCCCAAGGACTCGTTGATGGCTCGATGACGTCATTGTGCTGCATTTCATTTAGAAGTTCAGTGACCTCTTCTTGTTTAGCAAATGGAAGCCTTCTTGGATGTTGTTTGATTGGAGGATGATTTCCTGTATCAATTCTGTGTTGGGTGATGTTCGTTCTCCCGACGTCTTCAGGTGTTCGAGAAAAAAGGTCTTTAAATTCTTGGAGTAGCTTCTCCGCAGCACATCTCTTTTCCTTTCCTATCTCTGCATTCTTGAGTAATTCCGTTATTAATTGTTCAGAAGATTTGGATTCGGTTGATTGCGTGGTGCGGTTAACGCATGTAACAGGAGTGCAGGTTGCTAACACCTCATCCTTCTTCACTGTCCGGACCTTATCGCTGATGTTTGCGACTCTCACAGGAATAGTGGTCTTTGAGAGATCAACTAGTGATGAAGCTACCAGAACTTCTCTGGGCTATTGTCTGTGTTCGGGTATTCAATCAGTCGCTTTCTAATTCGCTTTCTTCTCTACAAATTACTTGCTGCATCCGTCTTCACACTTTTTCTTTTAATATATGAAAGCTTTAAAGACAAAGTTTTTTTTTTTTTTTTAACAAAATAAACTTTGCGTCTAAATATGTTGTTTATGAATTGTGTTAAAGATAATAGCATGCAAATATCATTCACATCCCTAGAGTATTATTCCATAAAAATATAATTTCATAAAGCTACCATAATTTAAGTAGTTTAACTGCTTATTATGTAAAACATTAATTTATTTATTGAATGTGGAAAGAAGTAGGATAAGCATATTTTCTTAAAGTAGATTCCATATGAAAAAATTTCTAAGTAATGCAAGTGTCTGAATTTCTAAAGTGTCTGAAAATTCAAACGCGTTTTGCTGTCTGAAAATTCGCGTATTTACTTGTTTCAGACATTTTTGTGTCTGAATTGATATTTCAGACATACTTCTGTCTTAATTTAAAATATCTATAACGTTTAAGTTACATTTTAAGGCAGTTACGTGTATTAAATGCCGTTTCAGTTGTTTTTATGTCTTTAAGACCCTTTTATTTGCAGTGTGATACATGTTATTTGCTTTAAATTGATTTTTAAAAGAATGTCTATGTATTTTACATAAAATATAAATTGCAAGATAAAGAAATTATCGACTCTGTTTTTATTGAAGACTGGAATTTATTTATTTTTGCAAAGTACTAAATTTAAGAAAATTCCTTTTTCAGATTAACAACAACAACAACAAAAAAAAAAAAAAAAAAAAAAAAAAAAAAACGCTCTTTATATGTTTACCAAATTACGACATCAGAATCCAAATGTTGTATTTTGAAGTTATTTTTGTTTCTGGAAAAGTATAATCACGACTGATATGTTTCAAGAAAAGTTGCGTGTGAAAGTTGCCTGATTAATTTTAAATGAACATTTGAATTTTTGATTTATTGTTTGCTCATTTAATGAACATATTTGAATTTTATATAAATATATGATAAAAATGTATTATATTTATTTCATTAAATGGGGATGATGGGTTCGGAGCCCAACTAACATTGAATTATTTGTCAAATAAAGCTGTTCTGAAGCTTAATTTGAATAGTTTTATCATAAGTTTACATAACAGTACTCGTTATCCTACCCCTTAATTCCAAATCTATTTATAGTATTAAATTGCAGGGTAAGAGAATGTCACGTGAGAGACACACCCTACTATTTCTTATATATATACAACACTAATTGTTTAACGCGCAAATTAAAACCTATAAAAATGTTGGAAAAAAAAAAAAAAACTTATGCAAGCACATTTTAAAATTTGTAAAAATAATACTTTAAAATCGAAAGATTTACGTTTATTTTAATAAATTAAAATCAAATTTTAAATTAAAATTAAGAAAAATTTTTACATCTAGGATATTGATTTCACTATATAATAAATCAGTTTCACTAAATGTAATATTTTAAGGGTAACTTACTGGTAAAGCAGTGTAAAGTAGATTTCTTGTGTTCGATGAAAAAAGTTTAAAGCATTAAATGCATAAAAATACATATACATACATACATACACACACACACATATATATATATATATATATATATATATATATATATATATATATATATATATATATATATATATATATAGCTATATATATATTAAACAAAAATACATTTAATTTTGAAATTTTTAATGTTTTCAAGTATTCTGTTAGATGAAATTCAATGGTAAGACCACGAAGCGCCTAGGAAGTCTCTTTTAACACTAACTCCATTAAAAAAAAAAAAAAAAAAAAAAAAAAAAAACTATATATATATATATATATATATATATATATATTTGTTTTCCACTGAATCACATTGAGCGAAATTAATCTGATTTCAAACTGGTTTAGCTTTTTGCATTTTGGCGTTTAGGAACCTGAACATCCCTATATTTTTAGAACTCTGAAATATTTTGAAGGGAAAATATTCTCGCTAAATTCATCAATTTTGAATGTTTCGTGATTTTAAATGACCTATCAAATGAGTTATGATATATAGGTACTATGTGCGTGGGCTCCTGGAGGTCACCGAGGTCTTATCCACTTTAGTTTATCTTTTTGATTAATTTAACCAGTGAAATATTTCAGTTAAATGATTTTATCGATTTCTATTTTTAAAAACGGATTATTTCTGTATTGTAAAACTATTACTCGAACACAAAAACCATGACATTTATGATTATTATTATTATTAACTCGTTTAACTTTATCTTGCGTAATATGGTGTGGATTCTATTTAATAAAAAGGGGTCACATGTTATTCCTAGTGTCATCAGGTTTTCTGTGAGTAGTCATATGAGGGATAATTTAATCTAACTAAATTTTCTAAATTAATGTGATAAGCTTTAGCTTTGCTCTCGAGATCTTTCCTATCTAGATCTCAGAAATTTCCTTGCCATTGAGATTTTATCTAGATCTTCGAAACTGCTTAGTCTTCGAGATTGTTTGGAGTTACGAGATTTTTATAATGGAAGAGCTTCGCATATTCATATATAAAAAGTGGCACATCTTTTAAGAAGACTATTTTTGTCTAACACGATTCTGAAAAATTAAATAAATAAATAAAAATAAATAAATATTCTTACTGAAAATTGGAGATTGTATTACTTTGTGGTCCCTGAATTGCCCGCGGTGAAACCTGTGATATTTCATCCTTTAGATTATTTGAAAGCATAATTTCTTTTCAAATCAATGTTTTCAGTGAAATCGCTTTAATTTGGAGATTTCCAGCATTCTCCGGGACACCTACCTTGCAAACAAAGAACCAATACATGTTTTAAAACCGATTTTTTTAGCGTAACACTATTCTAGAAATAAAAGTATGATTAATGTACGAAAAAAATTGATTAGCATCTCTTGGGCCCCTGGGGTTCCGAACCCCATTTTTGAGACCGCATTCGATAAGTTATTTCAATGCATGAAACTTTTGAAATCAATGTCTTCAGCGAAATTTCTTTCTTTTTAAGATAATTTGGGTTTTCTGATTTTTATTCGAACATAACATTCGGAGCACCGACTCTCCAGGCCTCCTACTTTAAAAAGAGAAGAAATAAATAAAAAAATACATGTTTTAAATCAGATTTATTCCACTAAACACGATTTTGTGAACAAAAAGTATCGCTTCTATTAGAAAAAGAAATAATAATAAGTTTTTGTTATGTAGGACCTTTAGTGTCCCCGGGAGACCCTAAAGGATATGTTACCTTAGAAATGGTATGTTACCTTAGAAGAGATATGTTACCTTATCTGATAAATCATTAGAAAGCAAGAAACTTTTTAAATAAATGAGTTGAGCAAAATTGCTTGTCGAGGTATTTTGGTGTATCCAGAATCCTGAAACTCCCTGTATATATTGAATATCTCAACACCAGTATAAAAATTACATAATTTACAAATATATACGATAATAATTACTAATAAAGTCAGTTTAGAATTTCAAAACTGTTATTTTATTAATAATAAATACTTTTAATTCTATGAAATACAAATATCACTAAGCTCAATTTTTACTCATTTAATGTTTTAACACATACGTACTTTGTTAACTACACAAAGATTAGTTTTGGAAAAAAAAAAATATATATATATATGAGTTATGTACTGTCTTATGTACTGTATAATGTTTTAACACACGGTAATTAAAGATAAATTGAAATGAATTTTACGTTATTCAAATGTATTTCATATATATATATATATATATATATATATATAAATTTCTATTGAAACACTGTAAACTTTCAAGGAATTTAGAAATTCGCTAAATGTTATATTTTATACTGTACCTTAAGGAATTCTAGATATTTAATTTACAGCTTTTTAGAATTAATATAACCGAGTTACAAGTGCACTAACACTAATTAAAAGAAAGTATTAAACAATTTAAATAAATGTAAGCTAATTAGGAATTTTAAATATCTGACTAATTAATTTCATTCTTGCTAATTAATTAGTTTTAAAGCATTTTAAGAGTACAACTTATCAATGTTTATTACCATTTCAGAATAAAAAATATGTCCCAATAAATGATATTATTTCTATTGTATTGTGTAAGTAGAATTATTATTTCATTGAAGTCTTAAGATAAAAAAAAAAAAAAAAAAAAAAAAAAAAAAAAAACATGATTTTGTTTAAACTATTATTTGAATTCAAATAATTTCATAAGACTAATATGGATTTTGTTAAAAATTATTGTTTTATAAGTAGTATGCGTAATTGTATCTTGTATATAATCGGGTACATTAAAAAAAAAGTATTTTACCAAATCTAATTAATATCTGAGCATATATATTGGGAGCTTTTTCTTATATTAACTATTTTGAGAAATTTGATAGGGAGTTAAACTAAAATGTGAACTGCATAAACGAAAAATTATAATAAGTAATCTAACATGCATGATTTTTTTTTCTAATAAAAATTCTTTTATGATATTTTAATTTATTGTTTATATATATACAAGAGTGATAAAAAAAAAAAAAAAAAAAAAAACAGAAAAAGCTGGTTTTTATACGTTATTTCAGAATTATTTAAATGACTATAATTTGATTTCATTCTTTTTTTACAGCATTAGTTATTTATGGTCTAGTTAAGTGCATTTTTCAGGGTGATTATAATTAAAGTTGCGATTTCAAAACGCTGTAACTTTAAAACTACTGATCAGAATGACTTAATGCTTTACCAGAAAAGTAGTGAGCAATGGTATTTTGTTTGACAGAGGAAAAATATAGTTGCAAAATATGCCGCTAATCATCAGTGTTTGTTTCATGAAGTTCCTCCTTTTCTTGTCACTATCCTTGCTTTAATCACGTATTTTTTTTTTTTTTCTTAAAAAAAAAAAAAAAAAAGTCGTAAGCTCTTGGAGTCTGTTGTTTTCTGCTATTGAAAAAAAAAAATCCCTGTATTTAATGAATCAGTTTAATTGTTTCCCCTGACAATAACCTGACAGCACCATATATAGGCACGTTATGGAACTACTTTTTTCCTTTGCCAAACAAAGTTCCATTGCCTAACATCTGTCCTCGTAAAATATCAAACAGTTCTGACTTATAGTTTTAAAGTTAGATCCTTTTGAAATCGTACTTTAATTATAAACAACTTATATTTCATGTGATAGACTTTTTTTTTTTTTTAAATAAGAATATAAGAAATAGCGATTGTTATTTTCGCACCTAAGTTTAAATATTAAAACATTCCTGGTTTTCACTTTTTAATAATTCTGTTTTTATTCTAACTCTTCTTTAGACACAAAATTTATTGTATCATACTTTAGGGTGTATTGTTGTTCACGTCCATGACACTCCTTAAGTCATACGTGCCCCCTGGGCGGTGCTAAATGAGTATCGGCTTTACGCGATAACAACCAGATGGAGATGCGCGGAAGAAGAAAACCCTGACTTGATTTTCAGAGCCCTGACTTTGTGTAATCTGAACGAAAAATATACTTCACCCTAGTGGATTAGGGTACATAGAGACGGTTCACAGTTCGAAAATACTTCAGGTGCCTGAGTGTTTTGTGATTTTTTTCTCCAGATCAGCTCCTGAAGGGAGATATATGTCAAATTACGACGCAGAAATTTCAGAAATCCACATGACTCTGACTGAACTTATAAAGTACACGGAGTCTTTCTCTAAGGCAGTGTTACTGGTTGATTCAAGCTCCGCTCTCTAGGGAGTCACCGATAACCATTGAAAGGAAAATCCAATTTTTCAAAGATAAAAAGTAGTATTGGAACCTTACAACACCTTGAAAAAAAAAAAAAAAAAAAAAACATTGTGTTCCAGTAGATTCCCTGCCATGTAGGAATCGAGGAAAATGAGATTGCTGAAGCCCTCGCAAAGCATGGTACCGAACTTCCACAGGAGGATTTTCCGGTACAGGAGAATTTTCTAGTCCCCAATGATATTTAATGAATTCACATGCATAAAGACTGGACTAAAATTAGTCAAAATGAGTCAGAAAGGAAAAGTGGCGTACTTTAGAATTAAGACTGGTCACAACTGGCTTACAGAACATCTTCACAAAATAGGATTCTACCCAAGAAAGAGTGCAAAATCTGTGGTGAGGGTATTCTAAATGCAGAGCACTTAACACCTTGTAGTGGACTAAACCATGATGCTCAAATGAGAGGCGACCTGTGTCAACACTACTGGGAAGCCAGGACTCATCTTCTTAACCTATAGCGAACTGTCCCTGCCTGAATTTTATTCTTTCTGCCCATGGCTCTTGCTTTTTTTTTCTGCTCGTGTTGTTCATTTTGTATGGATTATTTTTTTTTCCAATAAAGCCATACGTATATAAAAAAAAAAATACGTGTGGCACCCGAGGACTGCCGCGGTAAAGCTATTGCATAGCATTTTTTATCAACTTATGCAATTATAATTATTTATTTATTTTATTTATGCAGTATTTTTTTTTCTTTGATATTAATTCAAGTTTTCTCTTTGATAGTAATTCAAGTTACACTTTTTGAGCGTGGTGACCGATAATAAAACAATTTTTTTCTTTTATTGAATAAATGAGAATATATCAAAAATATCCGCAATCGATTTGTAGGTATCGAAAACCTCGATGTACCAAATTTGAATGATCTAACTCTATTTTTTGAGAAAATGTATTTTAATAGGTTTTTAAAGGCCTGCAAGTCGAATGGGGATATTCAAGTTTTTTCTTTGATATAATTTCAAGTTACACTTTTTAAGCGTGGTGACCGATAAGAAAACAAATTTTAATAGAGAAAAGGTATTTAATAGGTTTTAAAGGCCTGCAAGTCGAATGGGGATATTCAAGTTTTTTCTTTAATATTAATACAAGTTACACTTTTTGAGCATGGTGACCGATAAGAAAACATATTTTAATAGAGAAAAGGTATTTAATAGGTTTTAAAGGCCTGCAAGTCGAATGGGGATATTCAAGTTTTTTCTTTGATATTAATTCAAGTTACACTTTTTGAGCGTGGTGACCGATAAGAAAACAAATTTTAATAGAGAAAAGGTATTTAATAGGTTTTAAAGGCCTGCAAGTCGAATGGGGATATTCAAGTTTTTCTTTGATATTAATTCAAGTTACACTTTTTGAGCGTGGTGACCGATAAGAAAACAATTTTTTTTCATTTATTGAATAAATGAGACTATATCCGCAATGAGAATATATCAAAAATATCCGCAATCGATTTGTAGGTATCGAAAATCTCGACGTACCAAATTTCAATGATCTAACTCTATTTTTTGAAAAAAGGTATTTTAATAGGTTTTTAAAGACCTGCAAGTCGAATGGGGATATTCAAGTTTTTTCTTTGATATAATTTCAAGTTACACTTTTTGAGCGTGGTGACCGATAAGAAAACAAATTTTAATAGAGAAAAGGTATTTAATAGGTTAAAGGCCTGCAAGTCGAATGGGGATATTCAAGTTTTTTCTTTGATATTAATGAATAAGATAACAATAATAAGAAAACAAATTTTAATAGAGAAAAGGTATTTTAATAGGTTTTAAAGGCCTGCAAGTCAAATAGGCATATTCAAGTTTTTTCTTTGATATTAATTCAAGTTACACTTTTTGAGCGTGATGACCGATAAGAAAACAATTTTTCTTCATTTATTGAATAAATGAGAATATATCCGCAATGAGAATATATCAAAAATATCCGCAATCGATTTGTAGGTATCGAAAACCTCGATGTACCAAATTTCAATGATCTAACTCTATTTTTTGAAAAAAGGTATTTTAATAGGTTTTTAAAGGCCTGCAAGTCGAATGGGGATATTCAAGTTTTTTCTTTGATATAATTTCAAGTTACACTTTTTGAGCGTGGTGACCGATAAGAAAACAAATTTTAATAGAGAAAAGGTATTTAATAGGTTTTAAAGGCCTGCAAGTCGAATGGGGATATTCAAGTTTTTTCTTTGATATTAATGAATAAGATAACAATAATAAGAAAACAAATTTTAATAGAGAAAAGGTATTTAATAGGTTTTAAAGGCCTGCAAGTCGAATGGGGATATTCAAGTTTTTTCTTTGATATTAATGAATACGATAACAATAATAAGAAAAAAAAAATAATAGAAAAAAGGTATTTTAATAGGTTTTAAAGGCCTGCAATTCGAATGGGGATATTCAAGTTTTTTCTTTGATATTAATTCAAGTTACACTTTTTGAGCGTGGTGACCGATAAGAAAGCAAATTTTAATAGAGAAAAGGCATTTAATAAGTTTTAAAGGCCTGCAAGTCGAATGGGGACATTCAAGTTTTTTCTTTGATATTAATGAATAAGATAACAATAATGATAAGATAACAATAATGATAAGAAAGCAAATTTTAATAGAGAAAAGGTATTTTAATAGGTTTTAAAGGCCTGCAAGTCGAATGGGGATATTCAAGTTTTTTCTTTGATATTAATGAATAAGATAACAATAATGATAAGAAAACAAATTTTAATAGAGAAAAGGTATTTTAATAGGTTTTAAAGGCCTGCAAGTCGAATGGGGGATATTCAATTTTTTTCTTTGATATTAATTCAAGTTACACTTTTTGAGCGTGGTGACCGATAAGAAAACAAATTTTAATAGAGAAAAGGTATTTAATAGGTTAAAGGCCTGCAAGTCGAATGGGGATATTCAAGTTTTTTCTTTGATATTAATGAATAAGATAACAATAATAAGAAAACAAATTTTAATAGAGAAAATCTATTTTAATAGGTTTTAAAGGCCTGCAAGTCGAATGGGCATATTCAAGTTTTTTCTTTGATATTAATTCAAGTTACACTTTTTGAGCGTGGTGACCGATAAGAAAACAATTTTTCTTCATTTATTGAATAAATGAGAATATATCCGCAATAAGAATATATCCAAAATATCCGCAATCGATTTGTAGGTATCGAAAACCTCGATGTACCAAATTTCAATGATCTAACTCTATTTTTTGAAAAAAGGTATTTTAATAGGTTTTTAAAGGCCTGCAAGTCGAATGGGGATATTCAAGTTTTTTCTTTGATATAATTTCAAGTTACACTTTTTGAGCGTGGTGACCGATAAGAAAACAAATTTTAATAGAGAAAAGGTATTTAATAGGTTTTAAAGGCCTGCAAGTCGAATGGGGATATTCAAGTTTTTTCTTTGATATTAATGAATAAGATAACAATAATAAGAAAACAAATTTTAATAGAGAAAAGGTATTTAATAGGTTTTAAAGGCCTGCAAGTCGAATGGGGATATTCAAGTTTTTTCTTTGATATTAATGAATACGATAACAATAATAAGAAAAAAAAATTAATAGAGAAAAGGTATTTTAATAGGTTTTAAAGGCCTGCAAGTCGAATGGGGATATTCAAGTTTTTTCTTTGATATTAATTCAAGTTACACTTTTTGAGCGTGGTGACCGATAAGAAAGTAAATTTTAATAGAGAAAAGGCATTTAATAAGTTTTAAAGGCCTGCAAGTCGAATGGGGACATTCAAGTTTTTTCTTTGATATTAATGAATAAGATAACAATAATGATAAGAAAGCAAATTTTAATAGAGAAAAGGTATTTTAATAGGTTTTAAAGGCCTGCAAGTCGAATGGGGATATTCAAGTTTTTTCTTTGATATTAATGAATAAGATAATAATAATGATAAGAAAACAAATTTTAATAGAGAAAAGGTATTTTAATAGGTTTTAAAGGCCTGCAAGTCGAATGGGGATATTGAATTTTTTTCTTTGAAATTAATTCAAGTTACACTTTTTGAGCGTGGTGACCGATATAAAACAAATTTTAATAGAGAAAAGGTATTTAATAGGTTTTAAAGGCCTGCAAGTCGAATGGGGCCATTCAAGTTTTTTCTTTGATATTAATGAATAAGATAACAATAATGATAAGAAAACAAATTTTAATAGAGAAAAGGTATTTTAATAGGTTTTAAAGGCCTGCAAGTCAAATAGGCATATTCAAGTTTTTTCTTTGATATTAATTCAAGTTACACTTTTTGAGCGTGATGACCGATAAGAAAACAATTTTTCTTCATTTATTGAATAAATGAGAATATATCCGCAATGAGAATATATCAAAAATATCCGCAATCGATTTGTAGGTATCGAAAACCTCGATGTACCAAATTTCAATGATCTAACTCTATTTTTTGAAAAAAGGTATTTTAATAGGTTTTTAAAGGCCTGCAAGTCGAATGGGGATATTCAAGTTTTTTCTTTGATATAATTTCAAGTTACACTTTTTGAGCGTGGTGACCGATAAGAAAACAAATTTTAATAGAGAAAAGGTATTTAATAGGTTTTAAAGGCCTGCAAGTCGAATGGGGATATTCAAGTTTTTTCTTTGATATTAATGAATAAGATAACAATAATAAGAAAACAAATTTTAATAGAGAAAAGGTATTTAATAGGTTTTAAAGGCCTGCAAGTCGAATGGGGATATTCAAGTTTTTTCTTTGATATTAATGAATACGATAACAATAATAAGAAAAAAAAAATAATAGAAAAAAGGTATTTTAATAGGTTTTAAAGGCCTGCAATTCGAATGGGGATATTCAAGTTTTTTCTTTGATATTAATTCAAGTTACACTTTTTGAGCGTGGTGACCGATAAGAAAGCAAATTTTAATAGAGAAAAGGCATTTAATAAGTTTTAAAGGCCTGCAAGTCGAATGGGGACATTCAAGTTTTTTCTTTGATATTAATGAATAAGATAACAATAATGATAAGATAACAATAATGATAAGAAAGCAAATTTTAATAGAGAAAAGGTATTTTAATAGGTTTTAAAGGCCTGCAAGTCGAATGGGGATATTCAAGTTTTTTCTTTGATATTAATGAATAAGATAACAATAATGATAAGAAAACAAATTTTAATAGAGAAAAGGTATTTTAATAGGTTTTAAAGGCCTGCAAGTCGAATGGGGGATATTCAATTTTTTTCTTTGATATTAATTCAAGTTACACTTTTTGAGCGTGGTGACCGATAAGAAAACAAATTTTAATAGAGAAAAGGTATTTAATAGGTTAAAGGCCTGCAAGTCGAATGGGGATATTCAAGTTTTTTCTTTGATATTAATGAATAAGATAACAATAATAAGAAAACAAATTTTAATAGAGAAAAGGTATTTTAATAGGTTTTAAAGGCCTGCAAGTCGAATGGGCATATTCAAGTTTTTTCTTTGATATTAATTCAAGTTACACTTTTTGAGCGTGGTGACCGATAAGAAAACAATTTTTCTTCATTTATTGAATAAATGAGAATATATCCGCAATAAGAATATATCCAAAATATCCGCAATCGATTTGTAGGTATCGAAAACCTCGATGTACCAAATTTCAATGATCTAACTCTATTTTTTGAAAAAAGGTATTTTAATAGGTTTTTAAAGGCCTGCAAGTCGAATGGGGATATTCAAGTTTTTTCTTTGATATAATTTCAAGTTACACTTTTTGAGCGTGGTGACCGATAAGAAAACAAATTTTAATAGAGAAAAGGTATTTAATAGGTTTTAAAGGCCTGCAAGTCGAATGGGGATATTCAAGTTTTTTCTTTGATATTAATGAATAAGATAACAATAATAAGAAAACAAATTTTAATAGAGAAAAGGTATTTAATAGGTTTTAAAGGCCTGCAAGTCGAATGGGGATATTCAAGTTTTTTCTTTGATATTAATGAATACGATAACAATAATAAGAAAAAAAAATTAATAGAGAAAAGGTATTTTAATAGGTTTTAAAGGCCTGCAAGTCGAATGGGGATATTCAAGTTTTTTCTTTGATATTAATTCAAGTTACACTTTTTGAGCGTGGTGACCGATAAGAAAGTAAATTTTAATAGAGAAAAGGCATTTAATAAGTTTTAAAGGCCTGCAAGTCGAATGGGGACATTCAAGTTTTTTCTTTGATATTAATGAATAAGATAACAATAATGATAAGAAAGCAAATTTTAATAGAGAAAAGGTATTTTAATAGGTTTTAAAGGCCTGCAAGTCGAATGGGGATATTCAAGTTTTTTCTTTGATATTAATGAATAAGATAATAATAATGATAAGAAAACAAATTTTAATAGAGAAAAGGTATTTTAATAGGTTTTAAAGGCCTGCAAGTCGAATGGGGATATTGAATTTTTTTCTTTGAAATTAATTCAAGTTACACTTTTTGAGCGTGGTGACCGATATAAAACAAATTTTAATAGAGAAAAGGTATTTAATAGGTTTTAAAGGCCTGCAAGTCGAATGGGGCCATTCAAGTTTTTTCTTTGATATTAATGAATAAGATAACAATAATGATAAGAAAACAAATTTTAATAGAGAAAAGGTATTTTAATAGGTTTTAAAGGCCTGCAAGTCGAATGGGGATATTCAATTTTTTTCTTTGATATTAATTCAAGTTATACTTTTTGAGCGTGGAGACCGATAAGAAAACAAATTTTAATAGAGAAAAGGTATTTAATAGGTTTTAAAGGCCTGCAAGTCGAATGGGGATATTCAAGTTTTTTCTTTGATATTAATTCAAGTTACACTTTTTGAGCGTGGTGACCGATATAAAACAAATTTTAATAGAGAAAAGCTATTTAATAGGTTTTAAAGGCTTGGAAGTCGAATGGGGATATTCAAGGTTTTTCTTTGATATTAATGAATAAGATAACAATAATGATAAGATAACAATAATGATAAGAAAACAAATTTTAATAGAGAAAACCCTAACAGCACAGTTAGGCTTATCTTATCCACAGTACATCTTAAGGACGTTTCTGGGATTCTTTTCATCCAGAAGACATCTTGAAGATATCCTGGGGAAGCGATGTGCTATCTGGGAAGGTATTTTAATAGGTTTTAAAGGCCTGCAAGTCGAATGGGGATATTCAATTTTTTTCTTTGATATTAATTCAAGTTACACTTTTTGAGCGTGGTGACCGATAGGAAAACAAATTTTAATAGAGAAAAGGTATTTAATAGGTTTTAAAGGCCTGCAAGTCGAATGGGGATATTCAATTTTTTCTTTGATATTAATTCAAGTTACACTTTTTGAGCGTGGTGACCGATAAGAAAACGAATTTTAATAGAGAAAAGGTATTTAATAGGTTTTAAAGGTTTGCATGTCGAATGGGGATATTCAAGTTTTCTCTTTGATATTAATTCAAGTTACACTTTTTGAGCGTGGTGACCGATAAGAAAACAAATTTTAATAGAGAAAAGATATTTAATAGGTTTTAAAGGCCTGCAAGTCGAATGGGGATATTCAAGTTTTTTCTTTGATATTAATGAATAAAATAACACTAATGATAAGATAACAATAATGATAAGAAAAGACATTTTAATAGAGAAAAGGTATTTTAATAGGTTTTAAAGGCCTGCAAGTCGAATGGGGATATTCAAGTTTTTTGTTTGATGTTAATTCAAGTTACACATTTGAGCGTGGTGACCGATAAGAAAACAAATTTTAATAGAGAAAAGGTATTTAATAGGTTTTAAAGGCCTGCAAGTCGAATGGGGATATTCAAGTTTTTTCTTTGATATTAATTCAAGTTACACTTTTTGAGCGTGGTGACCGATATAAAACAAATTTTAATAGAGAAAAGGTATTGAATAGGTTTTAAAGGCCTGCAAGTCGAATGGGGATATTCAAGGTTTTTTCTTTGATATTCATGAATAAGATAACAATAATGATAAGATAACAATAATGATAAGAAAACAAATTTTAATAGAGAAAAGGTATTTAATAGGTTTTAAAGGCCTGCAAGTCGAATGGGGATATCCAATTTTTTTCTTTGATATTAATTCAAGTTACCTTTTTTGAGCGTGGTGACCGATAAAAAAACAAATTTTAATAGAGAAAAGGTATTTTAATAGGTTTTAAAGGCCTGTAAGTCGAATTGGGATATTCAAGTTTTTTCTTTGATATTAATTTAAGTTACCTTTTTTGAAAGTGGTGACCGATAAGAAAACAAATTTTAATAGAGAAAAGGTATTTAATAGGTTTTAAAGGCCTGCAAGTCGAATTGGGATGTTCAAGTTTTATCTGATCTACTTTATACACAAATGTTTCGCCTACAGCTATTCACTGTTGTACATAGATGATAGATACCTATACACCTATATACTTTCTCACAAACAGCTGCTTACGTATTCGTCCGATTTCGGAGCAGCTCGGCTCGATCCGTGCGAGCTTCGTACAGCCGAAGTCTACCGAAGTCTGCCGAACTGTGTTAGGTTTTTTTTTCGTTACGGAATTTTTCGATTCGGTCGCCGCGCTCAAAGCCCGCGATAAAAGCTATACAATAGCTTAAAAATCTTAATTTATTTGAAAGGCCTTAAGTTAATATTTTAATATAAATATTTAAAATTATTATTTTGTGCTCTGCAGTTGATTATTTTAAAACTTCATCGTTCGATCTTTTAAGCATAATTATTAAAAACAACAAGTAATATCAATTACATTGATATTTATAATAAATAGATTTTGACAAAATGAACTATTTTCTCACATATATGTTTAATTTCATGTACCAGATAACGCAACTCTACAGACATTTTAAAAACTTTCGTAATAATATTTAAAATTGCAACCTTAGATCATTCAGTTTGAGCATGTTTTAATTTAACTCTTTTCTTTCAAGATAATTGTCTTTTAGAATGGTAACAATTTAAAATTTAAAGGAAAGACAATTTTACTATTCTAAATTGCATTTTTTTTCTTTATATCGTGTCACTAACTTCTTTGAATGAAAAGAAAACTCTGCTTTCTTTATGATGTTGAATTTGTGGCTTAATGATCTTCCAGTCTTCATGCTTTTCCAAGAAAACTCTTTGTGATTCTAAAGATTATGACTTTAGAGATATGCAAGGAGGTGCATACAAAAGAAAGTAATTATTTTAATGTAGTCTGTTACATAAATTTTCTATGAACAGCTCATATACCTTATGAATAAGGTAAATAAAAATTATGAAATTAATAAAATGTATGTATAACATAATATTAATAAAAATAAGAAATGATGTTTAAAAAATATAACATTTATAGAGAAACAAAATATATTTGAGTATGAAAGTTGAAAAAGAATATTTTAATATCTTTTCATTATCCATATCTTAGCTATAATATTTTAGCTATTAGTGGAAAATATAAGTTTTGATGTGCTAAAAAGTTCAGTTCGGAGATGAACTTTATCATGTTTTCTGCTATCATGAGCCTTCTTGATCAAAACTGCCGATCGATTATATATATTTTTTCTGATTCCTAATACAGTGAAAACGTAGATAGATGTGTCTTATTTTAAACATACATATATTTAGGTTAATGAATTATTTTAGTTTTCAATTTATAGTTCATAAATTATGCCAAGTTTCTCAAGTAAATTATATTATTTCACGATGCTCCTTAACGAGATTTTTTTTTCTGGCAGTACTTAATGTAGCTCTAGATTTGACTTTTTTCAAAAACAAGACAATGTAGGTTTATTTTTGTGACAACGTTTGAATTTCATTTCGATTGCCGAATTCAGTTCTCAATGATTTCAGTCTGTCTTTTGACAACTCAATTAAATTCAGAAAAATGTTAATTCGTGTTCATTTTTGTTACTTACTTCAATGTTAAGCTAATATTGTGTGTTATATTACTTCAAGGATGGATAATATTAAGTGTCTAATAACCTTCTTGAAACCATTCTGGAATTCCACGATTCAAATCAGTCCTATAGTTTTTATGTATTTCACGACGTTTTTAAGAACTCGTTTTCTTGTTTGTTTCTCTAGTAAAAATCATGTTTTTTGTACAATACAAACCTTGAAATCGATTTTTAGCTAACTTCCCGAATAGCTAGACATTTGAAACTTTTAGAATAGCTCAGAACACAATGACAATGCATGCTTTTAATACTTTTATTCAATTAATATATGTTTGAAAAATTCATTTAATTACTCTCTTTATTACGCATTTGGTCATTTTCTTTCAAGTTGATGGAATAATTCATCAGGAAAGTTTAAAAAAAGTTTTTATCGATACACAGAATTGTCAAGTTAATCTGATTTAACCAAAAATTTAAAAACGTGGTATATAAGAAGTTAATTTTATCTTGTAATAATTTACTTTGTCTTACCCATGTAAAGGGTTTTCCAAAAAGGATGATATGACTTTAAATAGTTAGAATGACAAAACTGCGTAATATTTTTTGACATCTCTTGTGTCATTTGTGTTTAGTATGCTATGCCATTTAATCATGCAAAGGTACACTTTTGAACAACGTTTCGAAATTATTGAATTGTTTTATCGAAATCAGTGTTCATATGCAAATACTGAGAAAAAATTTAGAATTCATGGACGGCATTATTCGGTTAATCGAGCCAATCGATTGTGAAATTTTTCTTTGATGATATGTTAAATCACTAGTTTATGATGATAATCCAATAACAGCTGAGCAATTAAAAACCAATACAACGTGTTATTCGTGAAAACCAAGTTTATGTAAAAGAGTGATGGAGAATTGGATTGACAGAATGTGGTATGTACAGAGAAGTCATGGTGCTCACATGAACGATATTATTTTCATACTTAATGACTTAATGTAAGCTTTCAAAAAAAAAAAAAATATGTGTCACAGAATAATTCATGTTTTTTTTTTTTTTTTTTTTTTTTTTTAATGGTATCACTCTTAATGGAAAACCCTTTATATGCTAGAGGAAGTATTGTTTTTCTGTCAACATTTTAAAAACGAGTTTATGTTATTTACACGTTTTGAGGTCCTCTGATTAGCGGCGTGTCTATGTGACTGTGTATCTGTGTATGTTATCAGCATATCTCAAGAATAAGTACTAGCAGGAATCTCAAACTTTAAATTCTTATCTCTATCAAATAGTGATGCTACACTAAGCTTTTAATTGATATCAAGCAAATGGTTCGTGTACAGGGCCTTCCAAGATAATTCGAATATATTACGTCTACGGGCGAAATTTCTGGTAAGTTCAGTGTAACATCTATAGGCCGATCTAAACGAAATGGAATGAATATATATTCTTTATAACCACAAAAGCATGTTTGGTGTAGAATATGGTATGGAAATAATTCACCATCCGTTTACAGAGCTATTCAAAAGAATTGGAATGCAGTGGTATAATACATAGAAAATTGCTGAAAGTTCATTTCCTGTGTCTATATAGCTTCTATATAATATACAGTGCTAACCAAAATTAAGCTGAACGATCTTTTATATTGAATGTAAATGATGTAAGTGCTTTTCTGCATTTTAATATGACAACGAATACTGCTCAGGGAGGAAAGTTAATTCCTCAAACTCATACTGTAAGTAATATATTTTAGAAATTCAACTTTCATCTCTGGTTTTTTGTATAGTATCGGGTTTTACAGTCTCTAAATATGAGAGTAAAAATTTTTAACAATATTCAAATTAACTGTTACGAAGTTTGTATTAAGTTACCACTTGAAAAGTTTGTTAAAGATTGGTAATTTTCATGGTGCATTACTGGCAAATAATTTGAAAAAAAAAAAAAAAAAAAAAAAAAAAAAAAAAACTTAAATTTAATGATAGCAGGTGGTTTTTTTTTTTTTTTTTTTTTTTTTTTTAATGTATGTAATATAAATGAACGGGGGGGGGGGGTTAGTGAAGTGTTAACCCCTCTCACACAGATTTATTTGTAAACTAAAACTATTCCGAAACTTATTTCAAAATATTTTAAAATTAGACTGAACTTTATTATCTTGCCTTATTGATCTTATGCCTTAAATATGCAGCATGTCTTCATAGTATTCAAATGCAAGGTAAGAGAAAATCGTGTGAGTGACACACCACATTATATCTTATTATTTTGAAATAAAGTTTTTTCTCTTTTTTTTTTTATTCCGTAATTGAATTTCAAAAATAACTTTTGGAAATTACGATAAAAGAAAAATAAAAGGCAAAAAATAAATAAATAAGTAAGTAAGAAAATAAGAAAATAAGTAAATAAATAAAATTAAATAAAATAAATAATAATAATAATAAATAAATAAATAAATTATATATATATATATATATATATATATCATTGTCATTTGAAATGTTTTCTTGAAATGCAAATAGTTTTATGCACTTGCAATTTATACATAAAATATTGTAATATAAAGTAAAATTTTGGATAAATAATATATATTAAAAGTGTCTCCACACACACTTTTTTTTTTTTTTTTTTTTAACAGAATGTATGACAGATTTATGATAAATTATTATACAGTAAAATATGAAGATAAAAGAAAAAAAAAGATCATGAACCATACAAATTGTCACACAAATCTTTTAAAATATTTTTTTTTTTATTTTTACACACACACACACACAAAACGTAAGAAATCTCAGCAGATTTGTTTATTGTTTAAAAATATTCTGCACTGTAGACATAAATATGAAAGTTGCCAAAAACGTCTTTGGTGTTAAAAAGTTGAAAATATGAAAATGATTCAAGTTTTTCTTTTTTCAATGTCTAACTAGTTTTAAATGTAAGGACACGAAATAACTTTTGATTTTCAGTCATATATAAGTACAAGCACAAGTTGTCGTTTAAAATGATTTATTATGTTTCATAAGAAAAGAAAAAAAAAGTGAAAACTGCATGCAGATATTTTTCACACTGCAATAGAAAATTTTAGACACTATGTTTTGATATCAAATAACATGATACAGAAAAAAAAAATACTAACAAAATTCATATTTGAGAAATTTTAACATTTTAATTGGTTATATTTTATACATTGTTTTAAGTATATAATTTAAATAATATAAATATTTCGCATAATTAAACTGTGAATGTTGACTAAACTTATATGACTCTATACCATTCTCGAAGTAAACAATTAAAGTATTCTACCATAGGGATGATATAAAATTAAATTATTTAAACTAATATACAGTGGGTGATCAAATTATTAGAAATTATCTTTATTTTGATATTTTTTTTATTGTCATACTATGTACAACATTTGCATGTTCTGGTGCGGGAATTGCGCAGTTATTTCGGAATATAAATATCCCATAAAAACAATGCTATTGTAAAAGTCACCCAGTCCAGCAAAAACTCTTACCTTTCTTATGCAGCAAAAAAAGGACTGATATCAAATTTCGCAGCCGCTGTTGATTCCCGAGAACTCAATGCCTTGGTTAATGACGATTTGCCAATAATTCTCAATGTATCTTTCTAATAAATCCTAATCTCTTTCAACATTCTTTGTTATCTGTGTTAGTTTTTTGGCTGCATTATAAAGTTATAATTTAAAGTATTTTTATGTCTGAGTGAGTAATAATATTTTAATCTTTACTAACTAAATTTTTATTAATTAAAACTTCTACGCAGGGAACACATCCCACATATAAATGATTCTTGCAACGATGACTTTACACAAATCTACCAAATTTAAGCCAAATAGAAAATTCAGTGTTTGTGCGCTATCATGACTACTCTTTTACATACATATCCACATTAATCCTATAATCATTAATATCCAGATATTTTGCATGATAATGACCTGTAATATGTATATATTAAATATGAGTTTAATTGAATGCAGCATTTAAACGCTATTGCGTTCACTCACTAAATTACATATAAACATTAATCTTAAACTAATTGAACTACATGTATTTCATGTTAGGGTGACCTAAAATATACATAGTAAATTTGAATTCAATAGATGCAGCGTTTAAACGTTATCGTATTCATACAGCTATTTCATGCGATGGCGATATATATATATACATAACATATAACATATTCGAATGCAAAGGAATTTAGTGTTTAGACGATAGCGCGTTCACTCACATACGTTCAGACACAGATAAATGCTGGCATCAACTTAAAAAAAAAAAAAAATAGAGAGAGAGAGAGAGAGAGAGAGAAGGAAATCTGAATTCAGAACGTCCCCTAAATTTATTAAATGATCTTCAAAGAATTTCAGACCATAACTCATTACGTATAAGAATTCTATTTTGTATCCGTGTAAGGAAAAAAAGAAAAAAAAACTAAGTTCTATAACATTAAAATCATTAGTTGTGTTGTAAAATCATTAGCGTTTAGACGCTATCGTATTCACTGATACACATACATGCATGCTTCCATCATTATAAAAACTGAAAAATGAATTCAGGAGACTTCAAAACTCACAGAAACACAAAAATGTCAAATTTGAATTTTTCCATGATGATATTTCTAGTACATAATATATGATCGGAAATTAATTATATGATATTTTCCATGAACGAAATTTTATAAAGTTAATGAATCACTCTTTTATTTAATCCCCCACATTACTTTTGTTAAAGCCTATTTAGCGTGTCCGTTAAACATTTATTTATTAAGGAATCCAATTTTTTATCAATTTTTTTTTCTTATTAATACAAATGTTTCTTGTAAATATTTTTTTAAATTTTAAGAAAAAATTGTCTTTAATTAATTATTTTCAATCCATTTTTCTAAAAAAAAAAAAAAAAAAAGGAAATAATGAATAAATAAATAAATAAATCAACATAATTCATTACTATTTTATGTCTTATTGAAAGTCAAAATTAAATTTATTGGAAACGAGCGCCATATCTTGACGATTTCACAGAATTTTTGCGTTAAAAGTTACAAAGTCCAAAGTAACTACCATGTATATTGACCAAAATATTTTTTTTGACTGCAAAAGGCACTAATACCGGTCAGACGTAGTGTCCATGCAAATTTTCAGCTCAATAACTATAGAATTCAAGGCTCTATCTTTGTTAAACTTAACAAGGAAAAGAAGGAGAAGAAAAAAAGGAGAAAAGGAGAAAGTAACCGGTAAATTTCGGGTTTTCAAAGATATATAACTCAGATACCATAATTCGGATCGACATGAAAATCTGTATCTTTTGTCTTAAGTGTATGCCCAAGGTCTGTGCAAAAAATCATAGGTCTTGGGGATCAGGGATCTGAGATATAGGTAGTCGAAATGTCCGAGTTGCTATGTCGACATAATATACACTTGTAGCGTTTAAACATTGACTTTCCTACATTGTAAATTGCATTTGTTTTTCTTAATGTTTGTTTTAGCTTGAGGGAGCGAAACGCTACTGCGTTACTTTATTTATTTTTTTTTTTCAAAAAACTTACTTTTTTTTTTTAAATTTTTTTTTAGTTTTTTGCTTCTAGCTAGAACGAATTTCAACAAAATTTTACAACTATTGCTATAAAATTGACAAAATATCAAAAAAACACTATTGTGAAACATATAATTCACTCGTAATATTTATTGAAATATGAGTATTTTAAGTAAATATTATTTTACTGCGCATGCTTAAAAGATAGAAATAATTTAATTGCATAGGTTGAAAGCCAAATATATTAAGCAACTTTTGTCAAAAGCACATTTGAATAGGGTAAAGATTGATGAAATTCTTGGAAAAAAAAATAGATTTTAGGTATTTTTAGATTTGAAATTTCATAAAGGACTTTACACATGTCGTGTATTTAATTTGAAGATCCAATTATTTCAATCCCGTTGCAAAAGATTCTTTTTGTAAAAAAAAACATTATAGGTTTGTAAATTTAACATATTTTTATTTATTTACTAAGATTTGGGAGTTCATAAGAGGTTTATCACGAAAAAGAAATTTTGCAACATGAATCAAATAATTGGCTCTTCAAATATAACACGTAGCATGTGTAAAACCCCTTATGAATTTTCAACTTTAGAAAATACCTGAAACCTAGGTCTTTGTTTTGCCGATTATTTCCTCATTCTTTACTCTATTCAAATGAGTTTTGCAAAAATTGCTCAATATATTTAGCTTTTAACCTATTCAACAAAGTTTTCTCTATCGTTCACGCATGCGAAGTAAAATAATATTTCATATGAATGTTCATGTCTCAACGAATATTACACGGGTGAATTTTAAGTTTCAGAATAAAATTCCCCTAATATTTTCCCAATTTTTCAACAATTTTTTGAAATTTTATGGGAATTATTCCAGTTATAAGCAAAACATTTGTCAAAAAAATTAGTAATTAAAAAATAATATATATATATATATATATATATATATATATATATATATGCCTAAAAAAATATAATATTGTACATAGTATGCGCAACAACGTATTAAAGTTACAAGTCTGATACATGGTGAAGCAAACTGTTTTCGCTCTTCTTAATTGGTTGGTTCCGTAACTGCCATCTGGACCAAATCGATACTAGAAAATATGAGTTTTTTCAATATTCTTTGCATGTATGAAGTTTCAGGCCCTTTTATTCAGTATTCTTTTTAGATAATCGAAAAATGTCATATATCTTATAATTTGATGACCCAATGTATAATTTCTGAAATATGAATATACTCCAGATTTTTTTTTTTTTTAAGAAAACAAAAGTATAGAAGGGAAAACAAAAGTTTTTACTTTCAAAAAAAAAAAAAAAAAAAAAAAAAAAAGCTAACTACATGCAAACGTCTGATTTCTATTATATACTTTATTATTGTATATAGCACACCCTTAAATATGAAAAAAAGATAAAAATATCTAATGAGAAAGCAGAGAATGTATTAAGTTTTATATTTATTATTATTATTATTATTATTATTATTATTATTATTACTTTTTAAGGGATTTAGGAATGTATTTCCAGATATTCGATCCTGTTTGAAAAAGAAGAATTAAATTCTAAAGGACTTACTGGTCATTCACAGACATCAGTCGTAAACAAGCAGAAATAATTCTATTCCGAAAAGTTGATAACAACAAGGACTTCGATTTACTGTTGAGCCTTTAACAAATCTGTCTGCCTAAAATTATTTCTTTATTGTAAATTAATTTAAATAAATTATTTAACAACTAATCTATCTTTTTCAGTACATATTGATATTTATTATTGAAAAAATATTTTTACGCGTTTATTTATTTTAAGACAATAAGTACTATAAAAGTGGTATCGCTATTTAATAATTGGAAACAGAAAGGTTTACTTAAAAAAGTAAAAGAAAAAAATGAACTTAATATCATGAATAGTACAAAGAAGTAACAAATATGTAATAAAAATAGTAAAGGATATATTCAAATAGCAATTTACATAATTGACAAATCATTGAGCAAAATTTATTCACTGTTTGATGTTAGAGAACCATCAGATGTTCCTTCGTTGTAAGTGTTCTCGGCATCATGAGTTCTGAAGTCTGTATAATAAGTTTCAATCAGTAATAAAATTCGAATTTTTAAAATAAATTTTCAGCAATAACATTTCCCTTTTTTTCGCATTGTTGATATCATTATAATTAACAGTCAATCAGACGTCAAAAATTATTAAAAACATCACGGTTACAATAACTTACCGTAAAACTTATTGCAAACTTTAGTTAGAATATGCAACAATGTTTACTGTGTGCTTTGCTCTCTTATTATGCAATCATCGCATTGATAATATAGAGTGCAGATATATTATATTTTAGCAAGTTGTAGTCTTTTTCAATAACATTATAATGTGTATGTATGCATAAGTATTTCATACAGTTTTCTATTGGTATGTATTTAATATATATATATATAGATATAGATAGATAGATAGATAGATAGATATAAATATATATAGAGATAGATAGATAGATAGATAGATAGATACATATGGATGCATATATATTACAAGCCTTCCTTAAGCGATGATAAAATTTCTAATGGTAATGTTCGTGTATTTTACTTCCCATATCTTACGTTTTTAAAATTGCCTCTTAATTTGTTGCTTGTTTTGATAAAGAAAAAAAATATATCTGATTATGTGAACTGCATCTTTTTTCTTTTAAGCTGTCTTTGATCTAAGCCGCATAAAAGAGCATTCTCACATATGTCGAGCTTCGTAGACTTTTAATCTTTCAACATTTAGATGATATTGTTGATTCAACAAAAGGTTTTGCACCATCCATTATCGGTTCACACACAAACGTTACTTCTGACCAATCTTTATATAGTTCTATAAGTATATCTGCTTTATATTGATATATAGTATGACGTAAAAATTTATTCTTTCCCGTCACATCTGTGTTTATAAAAATCAAAGCAGACCTAATGCATCTTTAATAGCATGGATTAAACTTCGATAGAAAACAAATCGCTTAAAAAAGTGATATTATTCCATATATATATATTTTTTTTTTTTTTTTTCTCAAAATAAATATATTAGTAGTTTCATAATTTAAATTATATATTTTAAAAAAATGAAAAAAAAAAAAAAAAAAAAAAAAGAAAGAAAGAAAGAAAGAAAAAACAAGTTATAATTTTGTATACATCAACTGCCAACAAATTTTAATGAAATCGCTTTCATGAATGTACGCATCTGCAGATTCAATAATATATAAATACATTAAATCATTTTGAAAAATTTTCTCCATATTATAGTATAAATGTATCCTTAGTACAGTTAGCAGCAGAATTATTGAAGCGCTTGCTTTAAATCCTCTTTAAAATTTTCGCACGTAATACAAATTTGTTAAGTAAATATTCGTCGACTCATGATCTTAGTCTTCTACATTTATAAAAAAGAAAGTTGATGAAAAAAAAATAGTCATTCATATAAGTCTGATGAAACAAAATAGCGATCAACCTAATATATATATATATATATATATATGGAAAGTGTGGATATGTACTTTATAATTTTGCTGCCGACTGTAGTTGAAAAGGAAGTAATTCATAGCACATTTTAAAGAGAGATAAATAATATTAAACAATAAAGTTTTAGATGAAATGTACGTCTATTTCATTTATCAGAGAAGTGCATTACATGATCACAGACTTAAATGAAATCTAAACTTTATTAAATACTGTATTAAATATACTGAAATACATTAAAGGCGTTTCTGTATTTGTATTTTATACCAAGTTTGACATTATAATTTTAATTAACTTTGGATGAGACACCCATTTCAGTAAAGAGAAATGCGAGGAAAGAATTTTAAACTATTTATACGTTCATTAAAAACTTCGAATCTCTTAATGGCATGGTTTCTCAAGACGAATAAGTGGCGTATCGCTAATACATTATAAGAAAGGAAACTCATTATCTCATTAATTTTTCATATAATTGACTTAGAATGTATTTCACATCAAAGCAATTCTTCACTTGAAGAAGTCAAATCTGCTACACAGATGAGAATGATTCGATAAAAGCTTATTAATTTTGACTTATAAATACCTGTTTCTTTACTATTCATTCAATTGGAGAAGCATTACTCATACTTTAATTTAAATATCTGATGAATTTAGAAAGTGTTGTAATTCAGAAAAATGAATAAATTTTCCAATTTTTGAATAATAAACTTTTGTTTTATCTGTAGTAATTAAAGTTTCATTGCATTCCCTTTCATACAAATGTTTAAAAGTATATTTAAATGTGGGAATTACAGAAGATTCCCAAATAAAATTTTATCGTAGATTCATTTATGAATAATAATAATATGATTATTATTTTTAGTTTCAGTTTAAAATGAAAATATAAAGAAAAATTGTACTTAATTTAAAAGCAATTTTAAACATGATATAATTATAATAAAATTTCAAAAATGTAGAGACAAATGAATGTTGTATCATAGCACAAAATTAACATTTTTAGACCAAATCCAGTATTAAAATTGAAAATAGTGATGAACGAAAAGTAAGTAAAGTTAATAATGTGGTAAATCAGAAAACTAAATTTACAAATAAATAAACTGTTTTTTTCAACAACAGTTGATGGTACGAAAATTACTTTTATACGAGTGATACTGCAAATAAATTTATTGTAAGTGTATTTCATAATATATTATTATTTTTATTTTTTTTCTTCTAAATGTAGCAAAATGTTCGTAATAACATGCACGTAAATATTTTACTTACACTCTTTGTACCCAATTTAGTTTTAATAATAATTTTTCAGAAGGAAAAATTAAAGTAGAACCAATTTTGTAAACTTCGAAACATTTCAATATGTTTTTTTATCCAATAATATGTTTCTAACAGAAAAATAATTTAAATAAAATAAAATAAAATAAACCTTGACCTAATAAAATAAAAGCGTTCGCCATATACATCATTTCTTTGATAAGTACAGGTAAATAAACATTATAATACGGATATAAATGAACCGCACCTATTAGTGAACTGTCTATTAGTCGACATATGTTAATTAAATAATTAATAATGGTCTTGACGTCACTTCATTGGCTTTAGTAAACAGTTTTGTTAAATGAATGTACGTTATAACATTAATGATATAGCAAGTGTTCATGTTATTAAATTATGTGAACTAATCCGAACGATGTTTGGAAGAAAACAAAGTTTCTGAAAAGTATTGATACACCAAAATACCTTAAAAAGGAAGCAATTGGGCTAAACACACTGACTTCAAAAGCTCACAATGTCGAAAATGTCGTGCATCAAATGATCTATCAGATGAGGTATCACAGGTGAGATAACGGGGCTACCAAGATCACGTCAAACACAATTTTTTCCTGTAGAAAGATTACATTTCCTTTTTAGAATAGGGATAAGCGGAGAAGAATCTGTTTTAAAACATGAATTCATTTTCTTTTTCAGATATAATGTTTTTCTATGATATTTTAATTTTTAATTTAAGAAATTATATATTAAAGCTAACTCATAATTTTAACAATAACTTTCATTAACATTTGCAAAAACGGTAATTTTATTTGTATCTTTAGAAACGACGTAGCAAATCTAACTCGAAATTTTAAAAATAACATTTACATAGCTCCTAACATTTAGCATATACAGTAGGCAGCAAAACTATTGAACTATCTTTTTTATTTTGATCGCTGATTTTCATCATCAACTTACTTTTTTATAAACAGTATAAAACAAAGACCATGACTCGACAAATAGTTATTTAACAAAACAGTATTAGGTGCCCATTTTTTAAGTAGGAGTTATTGCTAGTGCTTCAATAATTTTAAATTTTAAATTTTACACATTTATATATATATATATATATAGCTACATTAATACATTCTGAATAATAAAGTTTGTGACAATAGATGTCCTGTTATAAAGCGCTATATTTAAAAATATTATTTAATAATCTTCTTAAAATACTGTTGTATAAGTATTAATCTTTGTCATATTTATTGGGAAATTTAATAAAGTACATTTTTTTCCCTAAAAAATGTGTACATTTCTTGATCTATTCATCTTTTCCAAAAGTTTAAATATATAGTACGGACTATTTCATCTTTTATTATAATATTGCCTAATTTTTTCCCTTAAATTTCGAAATACAAAATAAATGTTCTATATCTAAGTAAATAATTGCATAAAATACCATTTGTATATTAAATAAATTAAAAACGTATTCAGTTTGCACAATTTTGTTTAATTTTGTTCCTTAGCATTTACAGAAAAGCCTGTATTTTAGCACTGTAGATGAGATTCTTTTATCTAAATTTAAAACAATGCAACATTCTATACAGAACGTTTATTTTGTGAGAGCAAATTTTAATAAAAATGTTTAATAATGATTTGCAGTGTTCGTTATCTATTATAACATTTTTAAATGGAAATGTTACATTTTATCTAAAAATACTTTTAAAAGATCGCGTAGGTAATTTATCGTTGAGTCATAAAATACACAATAACGTTTTTCTTTATGTATTTTTACACTGAAATAGACTATTTGCTATTAAATTCACGGAAGAATTATGTTTTTGATGAATAAAGTGAAGAGAATTGTAGTTCTTTTAACCAAGGAAGTTTGTCATACTTCTTCAATGTTCAATCTATAATTCCGTTACTTAATAAAATTTAGACATTTTTTTTTCATTATAGCTTTAAAACAAATATTTATGTACTATTATATTCTTAATTTTTATTTAAGTAATTAAACAAAGAAAAATATCTCAGATTTTCGTAATGTTTAATACTAGAAGATATTGCTGTACATTAGTAATTAAATATATAAAACGATAACAATAATTTTTTCTTAGATGACTGTGTTTAAATGTATGACATTTATTACTTCCATTACCCTTCTACCGTAGGTAATGGAAGTATTGTATTCGGTCTGAAAATTCGATATCGAGTTTTCACCTAATTTACACGTTTTTAGGTCCCCTGAGTCCAAAAAAGTGGTTTTGGGCAATTGGTCAGTGTGTATGTATGTGGAGAATCTTCTGGCTAATATAGCTCAGAAACTAATAAAGATAGAGCTACGAAACTTTAGAATTGAAATACGTCTGGTGTACAGATGAAATTTCCAAATTTTGGTGAAAACTGAAAAACCGGAAGTGGGACATCGGAAACCGGAAGTGGGACCGTAAGTCCGTATCTCAAAAACGGCTGTAACGATTTTCTTCAAATTTGCTACATAAACACTCTATCAGACGTCCTTTTGAATTATATATTTGGTTAGTTCAGGAAAATTGATAGGCGTCCTGTATAAATAGCTCAATTTCAGGTCTCCCAAGGGCATTCCTTTAAAAACAGCTGCACGGATTTTTTTCAAACTCGCCATATTAACTCACTTTTAAATATCCTTTTGTATGTAATTATTGTTTTCCGGTCAATAATTGATTTTTTGTAAAAGTTGGTATCTCAAAAACGGCTCTAACGATTTTCTCTTTAGTTCACTTTTATGTTTTCTGATCGCATTATCTCTCAAAAATGTATGTAATATGTGTAATAGTGGGTAATGGAAGTCGTGTGGTTGTTTCACACCAGATTTTTTTTTTCTGAATCTATATAAATTAAGAGAAGTGTCTGTGTGTCTGTGTGTGTATCTGCGCTCTGGTGCTCACACTACTAATCGCAGAGCCTCCAAATTTGGCATATAGGTACCTGAGACCCTGCAGGTGTGCACCTCATCGAGATTTTTTCGAATTTCGAATTTGAATTTTTTAAATTAATGTTTTTTCGAATTTAAATATTGGCTTCAATGTTTCATTTTTCAGAAATTTGTTTCGTTTCAAAAGTCTGCGTATCTTAGCAACGGCTATTAAACTATTTATTTATTTGAATTCATTTGAGGAAGAAATCTTTTTTATTATATTTATTGAAATCAAATAGTTATACACATACAGTAGAAAAAATTAAACATATTAAATTTTTAGATTTTGGCATATAGGTACCTGGGTCCCTGCAAGTGTGCACCTAATCGAGATTTTTTCGAATTTCGAATTTGAATTTATTAAATTAATGTTTTTCCGATTTTAAATATTGGCTTCTTTGTTTCATTTTTCATAAATTTAATATTTTGCTTCAATCGTCTGCGTATCTTAGCAACGGCTATTACGCAACTTATTTTTATTTAATACATTCATTTAAAGGCGATTTTTTTTTTTTTATTGTAAACAAAATTGTAATGCAGTAGAAAAATCTAAGTATAATTAATAGTTTTAATTTTAAAAACGTTTTTATAACAGTTACGTTTAAGTTTTTATAGTAGACCAACTTCTTATTTTTCATTTTTTAATTAATTCTTTTTAAAAGAAAACCTTTTTTTTTTTTTTTTTTTTTTTTTTAATTATTATTTACAGTATTTATCGGGAAAAATGGAAGTACATACATAGCAAAAAGGATTAAATTGATTAAAATTTATTTGTTTATATATATATATATATATATATATATATTAATCTACTTTTTATTTTTATTTATTTTATTACATTCGTCGAAATCAAATCGTAATATAGTGTAAATAGCATGGGCTATAAAATACATGGTTCAAAACTAAAATATTTAATAGATGCTGAGATACAGTCATCTTTAAAATCGTAGTTCTTAAATAGTAGCAGATCTTTCCTGTCGTCGATAAATATCCAGATTAAAGTGCCTGGGAAAGATCTTTCTGCAGGCATGGGAAAGCTAGACCTGATGCAGTGCGGGAGGGAAAAGAGCTGCCGTAGACAGCGAGTACCCGAAGCGAGGTTTGAAGCAATTTTAGTTACTTTTTTTTTAGTTTTTGTGTATAATGTGGTGTAAAAAAATAAATATTGATAATTCTTTCTAAAATTCATTTAAATATAGTGACCAGCGAAGCGGGCGTAGCCTGCTAGTTATTAATAAAAGAAAAAGAAATATTAAGATATTTTACTGAAATATTACTGATAATTTGAATTTAGATATATTTGTTTAATGATATCGCATTCACATGTAGATTGCATGATTTGTTTCTTTTTTTGTTTCTTTTTTTTTGTTTCTTTTTTTCTTTTTTTTTTTTTTTTTTGTAAATTACTAAGCAGTAAAAACAATGTTTAAAATGATTTTTTTATATTATGCTTCATATTTTAAGATTAAGATGACAGTAAAAGATAAAGAAAAATAACCTATAATTACAAAGTACGCATTATTTTTGTGTTATTTATAATCATGTATTGTTATACCACATATAATAACTTATATTATTTATATACCATAAACTGATACTTAATATTTAAATTACAGAGCGCTCCATGGGCATTGATTTTACTTTAGAAAGCTTTTATTTTTCTTAATAAAATTTTAGGTGGCTCTAACAAAAGTTAATTCACATTTTATATTTATTACACCATTTATAATAATAAGATGTGCCACTCACACAACTTTTCCTTACACTGCATTTCAATGCTATTGGCATAAATAGCATATAAAGTCGTAAGATCAGTAAGGTAAGATAATAAAGTTTAATCCATTTAAAAAATAGACTAAATTATGTTTAAGAACAGATTTACTTGATGTATAGTTCTGTGCGAGGGTGGCTACGCCCCTCCCACATGAACGCCCTTTTTCAATTACAGCGCTACGTTTGTTATTATTATTTTAAAGGCTGTTATTAATCTGCCTTCAAACTTACCAGACATGATGAAAATTTTCAATTTGTGGCAACCTAAAGAAACTTCAACGTACCAAATTTATATTTTTTGCAGATATTTGCTATTATACTGATACAGATATTTGTATACTGATACAGATATACAAACAAATCAACTGCTACAAATTGGACTTTCGCATTCAGTGAAAATCAAATCGTGATACTATACGAAAACAATAATAATAAAATAAATAAAAAGTCATAGTTAAAATTTGAGGATAAATGAATACTTTATTTATAGTTTGGATGTGAAAAAGTTATTTTGTTATTTTCTTTCTTGAGCAGTGTTTGTCGACATAGTAAAATGTACGAAATCACTTCCATCATTTGCATCCAATAGAAAAGAACGTTCCGTTTAATTCAGGGTAACCATGAATATTGTATATAAACTGCATTCCCATCTCACTGTGCACTTAATTTAGTTCTATATGAAAAACTCTTAACACAAATAGGGATAAACTTTGAGGACTTCTCAAATATAGCCCCATTATATCCAAATAATTTGTGTATAATCTGTAAACGGATTATGAATGCTTTCCATATCACAATCTCTGCAAAACATAATTTTATGCATATAAAAAATTTGTTCATTCCTTTTTATATAGGTCAGCCTATAGATGTTACACTGTATTTACCAGAATTCCTCCCAAAGTTCTAACGTATTTGAATTCTAAGATGGTAGAAAAACCTCATCACCAATTTTTTACAATTTAATGAATAAGTTCGATAGCAGAAAACAAAAAAATTATATTCTTATGTTTGAAAGTCCTTTTAATGTTATAAGAAAAACTAGGCACTTCAGATTGTGAGGTGTGAGGCCTTACTCAAACTTCTTAGTTTTTAAATGCTCAAAATCGCGTCTAATTCTAGAGTTTTGTTAGGAGTGTTAAAGTCACCAGTTGAATCTAGCGTTCACTGGCGATGATTTCTATGAAAGTGTCAGATTAGACATAGAAGTCTTTGATTGGTGTAAAAGAAGGTTGCCAGTTATTAGAATTTAACTTATCATTTGGATCCAGCGGAGATACGGAAAAAAGTTTAAAGGAAGTTGCGAAGTTTTTCGTATTCAGTTGAATATAGGTATTTTTAGGCTATATATTTCACAGAAAATGAACGGAATCATTATCTCTATCTTAAAGTTTAAAAATGATACTTTCGTTTTGAGGTTGTTTATGTTTTTCAGATAATGTTATTTTGACGGAGTTAATATTCATGCTTCTAGCTGTTAACAAAGAGAACCAAAATGACTTCGAAGTTTATCTTTAACAAGTGTTATTTTGTGCAAGCTAATTTCTTAGGCTAATTGAAGTGCGAGAGTTAATTCAAGTTTGGTAAGTTCGCTACATTTTAGTTTCAAAGATAAAGATCTGTTTAAGTTATTTAAGTTTCTTACAAGCGTAAACGTCTCAACACTCCCCTTAGTTTAACTTTAAAATAAAGAAAGTTAGTTTTTAGATAACTTGTCTTTTATTACACATTTAAGTAATGTTCATTTATTACACATTTAGGTAATTAGGATGGCTGGTGTAAACAGGGTTGATTACAATTCCTTACAAAGTTAGTCCTTTATTCTAATTCGACATACCCTATTAGCTTGAACTAAAATGTCCCCTTAGTCCCCATACCACTCTTATTTTCACTTAGAGTTAATGTATACTAATTATTTACAACTGACTCAATATACGGATAGCAAATGAACAACATTGAGTAAAAGCTTTATAATTACATACAACATTGTCAAAAATAAACTTAAGAGTAAATTTATACAGGAATTTACTAAATAGCACAAGAAAACAAATTTATTTTGATCCACATACATATTTCTATTCTTCCTTTCAACAAGCATGCATATATACATGTGTGTGCGTTTGTGTGTATGTGTGTATTCAATGCATGTGTTTTTCTGTTTCTGGTGCTTTCATTCGTTGAGAAAATTTTGTATATTTAATTTATTTATTTTATAAGGTATCTAACTTGCCACGTTGGCCCACAGTCTTTCCTGTATGAATATATAAAAAGAATACTTAAAGAACATTGTTTGTTTTCATTTAAATCTTTTAATATCGATGTTCATTACATTAATTCATGAAACAGATAATCGTGGCTTTTGAATTTATTAAAATACATCGGTAATATGTATTAGAATCTATGTGATACGAATGTCAGGAACTGATTACGCTGAAAAACGTTCTATAATAGATAGGTGTAATGAACGTATTCATTTTAACTGAACGGCAATCTAACAGATCCCAAGGTCTTTTAGTGCTTTATTATTTCTCTTCCCTAACAGTATTCCTTCCAGGACAACCATTCCTTTTATACAGGCGAACCAAAATAACGTTTTACTAAAAGCATAAAACTACACAAAATATTACTTAAAACTCCGCCATTAGTTGCAACTTGTGAAACACATTTACAAGTCTAGCAGATGAATGGTTTACTTCTTCATATCAGTTCGATACTGACCTGGTTTATCCAAAGCAATTGAATTCCTTATAAAAAAAAAAAAAAAAAAAAAGATAAAATTTTAAATTCTACGTGATGCGACTGGTTTTATGCTTGTAATCAGATAACTGCGGTCCGACAAAATAAAAATAAAAATACAAATATAAATAAATAAATAATATATATATATATTCGATATCCCTAGGGATGAAACAAAGATATGTTGCAGTTGCTGCATAGCATTTTTGACGCCAAGTAAAGTTCAACTTAATTTCAACCTGCCCCTTTTTTATCTTTTGCAGAAATATAGGCTAAAACAATATTAATCTAGAATATAGTAGGATATCACAGACATTAATTTAAATATGAAAAAAAAAATAATATTTTATCAAAAACAAAATTTTATTCTCATAAAGATATAAAATATACACATTTTCAAAGCAAATTTTGAAATTTAACAGAAAAATAAACTATTATAAATAAAACTACGACATGCTTTATCATTTTTTAAATCAAATGTATAAATATAATATACCTACTTTAATTCTGCTTTTCAAAAAGTAAATGGAAGAAAAGGCATCTGGATGGAAAATCCATTTTTATCGACCTACAAATAAAATAGTCTTCTGAAAATGCTCACGAGGATGGAAATTTTAAAATATGAGAACAACAAATACGTTTCTAAAGTTCCTTTCATTTGAAACATTTTGTAAAAAACTTTTTCAGGATTTTTTTTTCTTTTTGTAATATTATTGATTTTTATATTCCACATATACGTTCTAACCATAAAGACCGAAATATTTTTTTCAAATAAATATTTTTCCTGCAGCATAAAATTACATCTTATAACAAATTTCATTTTAAAAAAATATATTTCATTTCTTATAAAAATTAAGTGCATTATGTTATTAATTTCTATAGACAAAATAAGCTATTTTAAATTAAAAAAAAAAAAAAAAAGAAACAAAAAGAAAAAAAAAAAAGAAACAAACAAAGAAATCACTAAACAAATTGAAATTCAATTTTTTATATAAGACATTTAAAATAATTTCTAAGATTTATAAAATAATGTTTCATGTATTTCCCTTACTATTAGTGATGTTACTCAGCATGTTATTTTCAGCAGTATAAACATGTGCGTAACTGCAGTATTGTGCTGTCTTTTGCAGTTTGTTGTAAATTATGATATTCTTGTAGACTGTTTTAAACCGCAGGAAAAATACAATAATCCACTTTTTATTATACATGATATGATTTGATTATCATATTATATTATAGAAACGCATTTATTATTATTATTATTTTAAGAAAATTTCTAAGTTTAAAAATGTCAATACTTCAGAAATGTTTCTTAATTAAAAAATACACTTAAGAACTTCAAAATAAATATTTTCATTTAGCGGAAATATATTTATTTTTAGGTACTAAAAATGTGTAACTTTTAATGCTGGCTTTTTGGTATGTATGCTTACTGAAGAGATATATTTTATATCCATTCTCTTCAAACCATTAAAAATAATCCAAATTTCAAGCAATGCAAACTTTGTATGCACAAAAACTGTAACACCCCCGTTTGAAATGAATGTTATAAGAGTTTTATTTAGAGGCAGATATTACAGACGTGTAGTCACAGTTCATAGAATTCCCAAATACTTCTAAATGATGTTTTTGCTTAGATTTGAGCTGAGCATCCGTTCTATATCCCAAACATGGTCTATAAAACTAATATGTGATAGGTAAAGTGTCCTAAGCATCATTAGAAATTTAAATGTATGCTCTGCTAGCTGGATTTCAGTCTTGTAGCATGAGCGTTGTTCAGAAGAAATATTTTATACTTACAGACAACAATTAATTATACAACTTATATGCAATGATGCTAATGTAATTCACATCTTATATTTTATTTTTCAACAAAAATTTCGTCCTAAGAAAGACATTGAATGTTAAAATGTGTTTCTTTAGATGTGGACTGTCGTTCTGTGACATTCCAAAAATGGACCAGAAGATTAAAATCTAGTAGATTAAGCGGCTTAGGCATCATTAGATATGTATATGAATAGACTTCCATCAAATACAGAACGATTTAATTTTTTTGTTGCCGAATGTTGTCCTACTACAAGATTTTATACATGTTTTGAATGACAGACAATTAGTAATGCAATTAGTAAGCAATGAAGCTGATATAATTTACAACTTTCATTGTATTAATATTTTTAACAAGGTTCCCAGAGAAATCCATGAGTTCATCGTATCATATGACATATGTGTTTTATTTAAACATACTATGTATGTTTTTAGTACAATCATACGAATCAAGCTATATATGTTTTTAGTACAATTTACGAGTAACTTATTACTATAAACCTTTCATATCCTAACAGTTCTTAGCAAATGTTGATCAAACTAGAATTTTCATAATATAATGCAATTATATAAGAATTATAAAATCAAAAATATACAACAGCATTTTCTGTTTCGAAATAATTAAGTTTATTCAACACCACCACAAACAGGGAATTATTTCTGTCGTAATAAACAAACAGGATTTGTGTCTACAATTCTTATTCTGATGGATAATCGTACACGGGTTTTTAGAGATGAAACTTTTGTTGCTTCATATTCCTTTATTTATTTTTATTTTTTTGCTTATTTATTTATTATTATTATGTTTATTGCTATTTTTATATTACTTGAAGTTTACAGTATGCGTATAGAAATATGTCTAACATTTTGTTTTTATTTTCATGATATTTTTCACATGTAATTTTTGGTATTTACAATATTTTAATACGAAAAATAAATGTGTTTTCAAAGAGTGTTACACTGAAAGTTATCCCAAGGAATGAGATGTGTTATAACATAGCCTCCTTAACTAGATGCCTGTCGCGTAGCTCGGAAACATAGCAACAGTTGAAGCGGTAGACAGTGCCACCTAGTACTAATTGCACGATTTTTTTTATTTAACTGCCACCAATAACTTTAAGAAGTGATGTATAATTTATATAATCGACGTTTCTTCGATTCAATTTGCTTTTTATGCATATCATATCCCTCTTTAAAAAAATTTTGGTGGCTATTGAATGAAAAAGTCGCGCAATCTGCACCAGGTGGCGCTGTCTACCGTTTCAACTGTTGCCAAGCTTTCGAGCAACGCGACAGGCATCTAGTTTAGGAGGCTATGGTTATAATTAAGAATCTAGAACCAAAACTGGTAAATGGCAAACTCAAAGAAGCAGCCTTTGTCAAATATGGATGAATCTTTGTTTGCGTTCATTATAATTTCATTCCAGATCATAATTTCACTTTTCAAAAACACTGTTTTTTGTGCTGTTAGTGTTATGCAATAAAGTTCAGTAAAACCACTTTGTAAACTGAGTGAGAAATTGTCTCAGAAAACACCTTTATCTAATTTTTGCCACTCAATTGCCGATGTTTTAAATTCTACTGTAAACATCTACGTATTTTTGCTGACCTAACAACAAATTAAACATACATTTCAAAGTTTTTCTGGAAATAAAAAGGACCTATTTCGCACTTGTGACCGCGTTCCCTTTCGTGTTGCGCAAATAACACCTTGTGTAAATAAATAAATATTCATATATATATATATATATATATATATATATATACGTATATATATAGAGAGAGATATTGTAAGTCGTTATCGGCTTGATATAGTTCGTTTGGTAAGAACAAAATATCATATTAAAAGAAAAAAAAATGTTTAAGTAAATAAAACATTTGTAATAGAATTACTAAAAGCTCAGTGACGTATCGTGAGTGACGTTTAGGGCATGCTCCAAATGAGTAGAAACAGCACATTAAAACTGATATTTAAGCATCTTATTGGCTAATTCGCTTGTTTCGAGAAACAACGTAGATATTACGACATTTAAACAGCCAATCAAATGAACGAGCTTTCCATGATAACGAGCTGTTCCTAGCCACCAGTATGGAGCATACCCAAAACGTCACTCACGATACTCCACTGTAAAAGCTATTGACAGAAAAAAAAAAAAAAACTGACCAACTTTTCCTCCGTCAACCTAAGGTTTGTGAAATAGACAGAGAATTCATAGGAAGAAAATAAACAGCAAAAAATTAAAAATCTACACAAACAAAATTGAACATAAGTCAGATACTGAAAAAAAAAATTGTTCAAATAGTAAAAGGATCTTCATAATGGATATTTTCAATTATAGAAAGAGAAATGTACACTATACCCTTTCTTATTTATAAATTTGTAGTAAGCAATTCTGAACTCAGCGGATTGAAGTAAGAAAGACTTAAATATATAATGATATAAAAAAAAAATCGTTTATGCGTTTTTCTGCATTAAACTAAAATAAATTAATATCATACTCTGTTAAAATTGGTTTCTCAAAAATGAGCTTCATTGTATAAAAGTAGCTCCGAAACAATATATAGTTACATTTGAAAATCCATGTACGCATATTTTAGTATATTCACATGATCAAAATGGGGTTGACAAATAAGAGTCCCAATATCCCCCTGTTTGACATATCGATATACTCAAAATTGAGTACATGGGTTTTCAAATTTAAGTATATATTGTTTCGGAGCTATTTTGAGACAATTTAGCTCATTTTTAAGAAACCATTTTTAAAAGTGTACACACTCACAGAAATATGTAATATCTATCTTTTTATCTGTCTATATATCTATATTTGCATACATTATTCAGTCACTGCTCCTGAAGAAATAGTGTAAAATGTATGCTTTAAATCATGGACCTGTATTGTCTTTTTTAAAAGAATCTTCCATTATTTCATGTGATAATTTCATTTCTTCACAGAAAATGCTTGAAGAGGTTTCCATATATATATATATGTATATATATATATATATATATATATATATATATTGTATCAAGCTGCTTTAAGAGCAAATTTTGCAAATTGCCAATATTATTGTTAACAAAAAGTTTTTAAAAATTAATGAAACCTAATTTTATAATTCTTTTATAAACAAATGTTGTACATATTTGGTAAGCAATCTAAAAATTCTATATTTATTAAGAAAATTTTTTCCCTTACTTACCTTATACAACTATGTAATCTTATAATTGAAATAGCGATTTCTCATCTTTCTTCCGTTTTCCTATACAAAGGATACATTAATTTTCTAAAATACTTTAAGAATATGAATAGTCATACATCCCGAAGGTGATGTTGAGTATCGAAGAACAAATTGCCTCTGGGGAACCATCAATCATAATTTACAAAAATGCGCTAAACCTCCGTGATAAATTACGTATGCTCTTTAAATCGTTATTTATATATTTTCCAAGTCTCTGCGGAATCAGAGATTTTTATTTTTTAAGCTTCATTTGCATTTTTTTCGATTGTTTTCTAATAAATAAATAAATAAATAAAATGAAATAATATAAGTTTGAAATAATATTTCTTTCTTACTTTTTATGTTCTTTTGGTCCATGGAAAAAAAAAAAAAAAAAAAAAAAAAAACTTTGAAAATTTTAAATATTAATTTTAAATGTTATAAATAATAGAAATTTGAAGATTTTAAAAGGTTTAATAGCAATTTAATTGATGTAAATAATGGTGTTTCATGTGTGGACGTGGTGTGTGCATCCAACACCCAGTGTGACATTATTTTCCTCATTTGAGGAATGCGGAAAAGATATATTTTCTAAGCGTAACTCTGTTCCAAACTACACTAGGAAGGCTATCATTTGGCATATGGTTTGTTTCTGTGTATTCTACACACAAAATCATCTTTTCTCTGAAAGGGAGAGGGGAATTTTGCGAAATCTTCCATTTTTCATTTAGAAAGGGGGGGGGGAGATGAGATATTTTTCGAAGTACAAATATTCCAAATATGAAAAAAATACAATCTGTAGTGTGTGTGTGTGTTGATTATGTGTACAGAGTACGTTCTGCAATGTGATTTCGAGGAATTACTTCTTTTCGGCATTGAGGCGGGGAATAAAAAAAACACTATTTTTGAAACGTGACTCTGTTCCAAACTATCTCATGACGAATTTTTGCTGTATGTGTGTTGATTATTATGCATAAGAGACACATTGACGGGATTTTTTTTGAAACGGTTAAACAGAGGATATTCTGAGATATCTGTTACGGAAATACCTATCATAAAATGCAATGTCCCTGTACACAATCCATCGGTAGCTTTACTCTTTTTTTAATACATCCCATTGTAAACTTGGATAGCCAATATTAGTTTCAAGGAATTCCATGAGTAGTTACAGGAGGTAGAATGCGGTAAAGCAGACAGAGAGATAGACATACCGATGTTATAAGCACTTCCAAATTTGTTATTAGGTTTGAGATGAAAAAAAAACTGTTTTACGCATATACTTCGGTAAGTAAAGTAATTACACCCGATGTGGTATAGAACTATATGATATATTAGTGGATATAGATTAGTTTTTAGATTTCTCTCCAAAATACTGTGTAAACTATTCTGGTGTTTTTTGGAAATTTTAAGCTATTATGCCTCTTTTTTTACAAATACTTCATCACAAAATAAATAAATAAATAAAAGTTTTAAATGACGCTTATAGTGAAAGTGAAAAATGAATTAGAGAAATTGATGATAAAACAATTCGATCTCATAACAATGTTTGAACCTTTCTTCAAAATAATACAACTTATAGAATATTTAAAAACCCATGTCTTCCGCAGTGTTACCAAACTTGGAAAATTTTTATTCAATATTATACCAATGAAGTTTAATTATAACAGTTACCTAATCCCTTCAAAGATTAATCAACATTTATGCATATCAAATATCACTTTTAAAAATTACAAGTGACTATTGTATAAAAGTGCCCCCCTAGTCTGGCAACACTGGTCGTCCGCCAACAATTTCTTTAAAAAGCTAATAACTAAATTGTTTGAGCTCCATCAAATTCTTTGCTCTCCGAGAAACAGATTCGATAATAACATGATCGAAAATAGTCATGAAAAACTTCCAGATGGCATTAAAAATCTACATTTTAAATTGTCAGATAAATACACTCTAAAACGACGCAGCAAGAAGAAGCGGGGACAAAAATTGGTAGATGTGATGTACATGTGGAAAAAAACAATTGATTACAGTTTCAGAAAATTTGAATGATTTAATCAAGAGAAAGGGCAACACAAAGTAAACAAGTCAATAACGCGTTGGTCCACTTCTGACTCTTATGTGCGCAGTTATTCGACTTGGTATTAATTGATAGAGTTGGCAGATGTGCTCCTGTGAAGTATCGTGCCAAATTCTGCCCAATTGTTGCGTTAGATTGGTAAAATCCCGAGCTGTTTGTAGGACACTTTTTATGATGCTCCAAACGTCCTCAGTGGAAGAGAGATCCGTAAACTGAGCTCAACCCTACTGAGCCGCCTATTAAGGGTATTTGAAGTCAATGAAGTACCAGTTGCACGTATGATCGACAATAATGATGAATTGAAGCTTAATTCCTTCAAAACCTGTATGCATGTCAATTTGTGTCCAGTTTGCATTACTCCTTCTTGGTATGTCACTTTTTTTTTGTTATAGAGTATATATATAATGCAACATAATTGAAATTATTCACCAGAATGCTCGGAATAAATTTGTCCAGACATTATCTGAATAGACTAGAATAAAGTAATGTTTTTTTAAATCGTTTGCTGCAAATTCTTTACATTTTAATGTGACTTATTTATAAAATTTTCGGTTACATTTTGAGTTTACCTAATAAACAAAAATTAATATGGTCGGTTCGGACCGTTTTAATCTATACTACAGAATTAAAAAATAATATAAAGCTTGTTTGCAAAGAGTAAATTTGTATGCTTTGGGAGTTTTAAATGCCTTTCGAATTTTGAGGTACATATTCTATATACCTCAAATAAAGTAAATTGTTTAGCACACCACAAAGTACTAAAAAGGATGATATTTCATTATTTGCGATTAATTTTCCCAAAATCGTCTATCAGACCTAGGACACTATTGCAGTAAAATGGACTTACTTCCAAGCATCCAAATAGGAAACACATCTGAAATAGACTAAATTTTCAGGTAGATAATGCGATTATTCGTAGCAACATCATCCAAAAGTAGCGGTTATCTGCCAACTGAGTTTGTGTACTAGAGTGGGTAGTCTGTTTTCTAGGTTTAAATCCCACGATAAAAGATTGGGGATTTAGAATTCACGGAAAAAAACGTAGAAAACAACCTCAACTACTTCTCTCTTGTCGAACTGAAAGACTCTGATTTAAATACATGGATAAATTCATATTAGAAAGACATATGTGTAGACAAAGAACACATTGAAAATTCGATATTCGAAAGACATTCACATGTGTAGACAAATTCATATTCGAAAATTTTTTCTAAGAATATTGGTAGTAGAATACTGTAAATCAATAAATTATAAAATTCAGTGGGCTGATGTTTTTATTATTATTTATTATTATTTGTTTTATTTTTTTGCTTTTTAGGACAGAGAACTATTAGTCTCAATCTACGAATTTTTACAATACCAGTTTTACGATAGTTGGGCATTTATCGAAATCGAAAATTTGTCGAAAATATAATTGAATAATTTGAAAGCGATGTTATGATTTTAAATAATAATAATAATAATAATAACTAATAGTTCTCAGTACTAAACTAAATTTTGCTTTTCCCAGATTTTTTTTTTTTTTTTTTTTTTTTTTTTTTTTTAAGAAAAAGAAAAGAAAATTAATAATAATCAGGTTCAAAAGAGACAGTATCGATTTTTTTTTCTTTTATAATTTTGAATTAAGAAATAAAAAGCGTGCGTACAAAATGAAAAAGAAAATTTATAAAGGGACAATATTTAAGCTCGTGGACTCAGTTCAATGTCATATTAAGAAAAAATGACGATTATCTAATGAGATTACCTTTTTTACTTTCATTATTCTACTACCGTAGGTAATGGTGATATTGTATTCGGTCCGAAAATTCGATATCGAGTTGTCACCTGATTTGCATGTTTTAAGGGCTCCTGAGTCCAAAAAATTAGTTTTTGGCAACTGGTCAGTGTGGGTGTATATGTGTGTGTATGTATGTGTGGAATATTCTTGCTATAATTTCTCCGAAACTAATAAAGATTGAACTACGAAACTTTACAGTTGATACAGGTTTGGTTTACAGATGGATCTTCCAAATTTTGGTGGAAATTGGAAAAGTGGAAGTGTGCAATCGGAAACAAGAAATGGGACCGTAAGTCCGTTAAAAAATAAATAAAAATTCTAAATTTTTTTTTTCAAAGTTGCTATACAAACACTCTATTAGATGCCCTTTCGGATGATACAGTTTGTTATTTCAAGAAAATTGATAGGCGTCCTGTATAAATAGCTCAAATTCAGGCCTCGCGAGTGCATCCTTTAAAAACGGCCGTACGGATTTTTTTCAAACTCGCCATATTAATTATCTTTTAACAATCCTTTTGTATGTAATTATTGTTTTCTGGTCAATAATTGAGAATACAAAGTTTTGGTAAAAGTTGGTATTGCAAAAACTGCTCTAACGATTTTCTTGAAAATTGTTTGATTTACCCATTTTAGATATCCTTTCTCGTAACTCGCTATGTAAACTCTGTTTTATACGTCTTTATACGTGTATCAAGTTGTTTCTTTTATTTTTTTTTCTTTTATTTATTTATTTATTTATTTTAATAATTTCTTGTATTAAAAATGTGGAATTTTTCAAGTACCTATTTTGGTGATAGTTTTAAAGTTTGCAAATTTGCTTCAGTTTATAAGAATACGTCATATTCTGTTCATATTTTTTATGTACGACTAGGTTTAAAATAGTGCCTGAAGAAATAAGTTTTATTTATTTATTTATTTATTTATGTTGCAAAACAACACAAAACACGATCTTTTGATTTTACATCAATACAAGTTGTTTTATTGTAGAGAATTTAGCATTGTTTTGTACTTAGTTTTTTTAAAATTGACAAAATAATTCACTTTGTGTAATAAATTTTCTCTTAATAATTTTTAAGACAAATGTAGATGAACTTTAAATGCAGAAAGCATTGTATTTATCCATAATATAATTAAACGAAGAAAATTATCTCGCGAATATTTTTAACTTGTTTCAGTAAATACGCTTTCCAAAATATGTTTTTTTTTTTTTTTTTTTTTTTTTTTGGCTGTTTTAAATCTTTATAGAAAAAGCTTTAAAAAATCTAATTTTCAAAAATTCTTTTTTCTAATTTTAAAAAACAATATTAGAAAAAAAAAAAAAAAATGTTTTGTCAGCAGAAACCATAATTTAACTTCCGATAATATATATATTAAGAGTGACAAAGTGGTAGTTTTTTTGCATGAAATTCAAAGCTATAAAAATTCCAAAGTTTTAGGAAAAATTTTTGGTCCTGCCTTATGAAAAATATTCTTTTTTCGTATTTTATATTTTATCGATTTAATATTTAAACATAACCTTGAAATTGGTTAATAACTCTATTTTCAATTTCATTTGTGAACGTAATTCTACAGCTACACTGTTTTCTGAAGAATGTCACTTGTCAAAGGTAAGTGTAAACTTTAATTTCACTATTTACGTGAAATAAATTCTATTACATTATTATATATATATATATATACTGGGCGCGAAATTTCCGCTCGCCAGCTCGCCATTGGCGAGTGGAAATTTTACTGTGGCGAGTAAATTTTCAGTCTAAATATAGATAGAATTCTTACAGTATACGGTGATATAATATATATAATATATATAAATAATAGATATCGTAATAAGATTAAATCATAAAATTCAGCTATTAATAGAACTAAGACAATAACAGCACACTAAAATATAGAACTGAATTTAACATAGAGGAAAGAATTACACAAAAAGTTGCAATGTAGATTAAGAACCAATGAGTTAGGATAGTAACTTAAAATACTTACGCCGACCGGAATGATAATAAAAATGACCATTAAGCTTATGAGAGTGAAAACGAATAATAAATAATAAATCACAGAAATATTTGGATGTAAATGCTTAAACATAGAAACATACTTATCAAGGGGTGCATGCTTCATAAAGCTTAAAGAGCCGCAACGATTTCGTACAACGATATTGCTAATCATAGCAATTAATATCGTTTCACACCCCGATCGATGCAGCAAAACCATAAAGAATTAGAAATAATTGAAATATTAAATTAAAACAAAGATTAAAAAAAGATTAAATGTAATCTTAATGGAAACCAAAGTCAACACTTGAATGAAGCAAAGCAACCACATGTATAACAATTAACTCTAACAGGAGAAAAGGATGATGCCAAAACTTAAATTGAAGTAAAATAAAATCTCGACAGATATCGATTAATCGAAGATACTTCAGAGCATTTTCATTAAAGATAAATTACACAGAGTTAATATTAAATGATAATGTTAAAATAGATTTTATATTTAATTAATTTTAAAACTAGTAGAGTTGAATTAAATCGTACCATATACATTAATAATATATCATTTAAGTTAAAGACTGAAGAATAAAAGCATAAGACATTAGAGTGCAAGCGCCATCTATCGGTGAGCTATAAAAACATTAAGTCAGTAAAATTTATTTCAGGAGAAGAATCCAATGCAATAAGGGAAATTAAGATGTAGTGACTGAAAGATTAAGGTAATTAGAAGTATTGACTGCAAGATTAAGATAATTTTTAGCGCCAATTAAGTAATTAGAAGAATTGAACTTTTGTGATTAACCCAAAACTAAATAATCTTGAAATCATAGTATTAAATGTTAAGTTTTAATCAGACACAATTACAAGCAATAATGCCAAAGAGTACACATATAAGGATAAGCATTATAGGGCAGTCATTAATAATTAAAATTATAATTTAAAAGATTTTTTTTTTCAATAATATAAGATCTTATTTTTGTTATGCATATAGATTCATTGTTCAAACTTAACAAGGGAAGCCTCAAGTAGCCAGATGTACAAAATTAATTTTAAGGATAAAAGATTTCAAAATACATTGTATCAACCAGAAATATAAGCATGTAACTATGAGTAATCCCCCCCACACTTTTTTTTATTAATTTTATTCAGCATCAAACCCTCCCAACCAACCAGCCAAACAACACCACCCTACCTCCTTAATCAAACATCTGCCCACCCATCCACCAGTTTTTTTTTTTTTTAATTAATCCTTAGTAGTTTTTTTTTTTTTTTTTTGTGTGTTAGACAAAGACCCTTTATGATAAACAAGTGAATAAATAAATTTTTTAGGATAACCCATTTTTGTAGCAACATTAATTATGTGAGAGATATTTTTGTTTTTAAACCTAACAGAACAAAGATTATGTATACGAAAGAGGTGATTGAGTAGGATATTTCTGTAAACAGAGATATGAAGACAAGAAGTAAAGTGAGTAAATAAATTTACTTTGAAACTGAAATCTTGTCTTTTGTCATACAGACCAGTATAAATTTGACTACCATCAAGTTTGATTTTTAAATCCAAGAAATTTATACAGTTATTGTTGAGAAGATTATGAGTTAAGGTAAGGTGAGAAGGATATTCAAATTTAAATAAATTAGGGGAAAAATTATTGACATAAAAAATTATAATGTCATCAATGTATCGGTAAAAATAGACATTTTTAATACATAATCCCTGTTCATAATGGTAAAGGTATAAGTCAGCTAACATACTCGAGCTGTATCCTCCTTGTGGAATACCGACCTTTTGAATATAGATCTTATTACAGTGTAGAATGTAATTGTTATGAATAATAAAATTTAAAAGTGTCTTAAATGATGCTGCCGAAAAGCATTTTGGTAAAGAGATTTGACTTTTAAATTTTTCAAAAGGTTAAAGATGATATGATGAAGATCCGTTAAATTAATATTATTAAACTGGTCAGCAAAATCATAAGTCATGATATCAGTCACATTATTCATAGATAAGACATTGGCTTTAAGTTGATAACTATTTTTAAGGCAAAAGAAATTTTTTGATCTACTGATGAAGTCATAGATTTGTTTGAGAATATCAAGAAGAATTTTGTTAGCGTTATTGTTGTAAGTATTACACCCTACAGTGACAGTTCTAAATTTAATAGGATTTTTGTGAAATTTAGGGATAAGTACAATATAAGGATATTTAAAATTATTATATGGTAGCTTTAGCAATTTATAAAAGCAGTTAATTTTGCGGTTATTGATTTTAAGATCATGATTTGTAGGATGAAAGTTAGTACTATTAGATATAGATGAACTGAGTAAAGAAAGATAATAATGTTTACATATTATAGCATAATTATTAGGAGATTTATCTACATAAGTAATAACAAAGTTTTGTTGCAATTCTTTGATAGATTTAAAGAGATTTGATTTATTGTAATGTGTGAGATTTGATTTTTGTTGAATTAATTCATCTTTAAGTTTTGAAATCACTAAAAATTTCCATTGATTGAAATATTCAATAGGTTTATTATAAGAGATGGAGAGTTTATAAATAAACAAATCAATATCATATGAAAACTGTTGTATAATCTGTGAAATATTAGTTTTTGAAGGGAGTCGATATTTAGTACCATATTCCATAAATTTCTTTAAATTAGAGTCATTAATAATTTTAAGATCACCAGTGATAATATGTGCATGATCTCTGTCAACATATTTTACATAAGAGGGATGAGCACAACTACAAGTCACATGAGAAGATAAATTAGACTTAGAGACTGAATTATAGTTAAAAAGCAGACGACCAAGCGTAATAGGATATTTAAAGGTACGAGAAATATGAATGTTTTTAATTGGAAACATGCATGTTTTGTCATTAAGAATGGATGATATATTAATGTTATTAAATATTTGATTAGAATAATTTAGAATAAGCTGTGAATTAGATTGGATTTTGTGAGGTTTTTTAGAGATATTTAAATTAAAGAGTTTTATTCTGTATAATATTAAATCATAGAAAATATCAGAAAAATGTTGATTATAGGATAGGTTTTTAAATACACTTAAGTAAATGGACAAATACTTTTTTTTGATAGCATATATATATCGATTTAAAAACGTATAATCAAGCTGGTCTTAGGTCAGGTGACCAGATATACACTTTTTAAGAGTACAGTTTTGTTTTTCAACGCCCTAACTTCTTAAACGAAAAAAAACAAATTACAGGACTAACAAGTCCTCTTTTTTTATGTTTTTCGTCCTCTGTCCTCCTTTTCAAGTGAAAGGGATTCAGTCCATAATATCAAAATTTTCGCAAAACTGGGAAACTCGATCGGCTGTTGGCTGTATCGACCGATGAACACTAATTAAAAAAAAAAAATCTATATTGTCCAGTTACATTTATAAAAATTAGGGATTTTTCCTCTCGTATCCGTATATTATTAATTTAAATTATGGTGTACTGATTCAAATTCAACATTTGGGACAAAAATGTTTCCACTTGTGTAAAGTAGTTTTTGAATGGACTTTTATAATCATATTCATTCAATTTTGAGTCCTCTAAAATGACCTCTTTCTCAAAATTGAATGTCTTATATTTTCTTATAAAATAAAAGACACGGTGTAATTTCTCCTCCTTTTCCAATTTCTGGTCACCTTATATTTAAAAAATAGAGTAAGTTAATCTTTTTTTGTGGCGAGTAACTTTTTTTTTCAGCGAGTGTAATCTAAGTTGAAATTTCGGGCCCTGATATATATATATATATATATATATATAATTTATAACCTAATATATTTGTATCAACTTTCCGTTTACGTATCTCTTGTTTTAAAAGTAATGTCATAGAAAATCTGTAGTTACAATGCATTTTTCCTTTTTCTAAAAATCTAGACATTTCTCCTATTACAAGTTTCTTCAAGATAGAACATTTGGAATGTCGTTCAATACTATAATCTAAGTGAAGACGAAAGACACTCTAAAAGTGCCGCAGAAACAAGAAACCCAAAGTACAATATTTGAATAAAATATTTTTTTTTTTTCTCAAAAATATTTTGAATTCATTCTGACGAAAAAAAATATATCTTTATTCATACCAAGTAGGTATCAAGTGTATTGTTACTGCGCAGGAATTATAGTTCAAAATCTAAAGTTTCACTAGGCATAGATTAAAAGTACTATCAGGGAAGATTCTTTTTTTAATACTTAGTTTTAAGTCGGTGATCAATTATTTTATATATTTTCCTTTATGTGTTTATTTATTCATTTGTCGTTATTTCTTTTATTATACCGGGTGATCCAAAAGTCGAAGAGAAAAAAAAAATTATTGAAAAAGAACTGAGAGTAGCTCTATGCGGTTTTCACTGAAATGTACAGAAAAGAATGGGATTTTTTTAATAATATGTATAGAAAAATATTAGTTATATTTTTCAGCATCATACCACACTATATTTACAGTATCCTCTCACATTTTAAACAGATTCATCTCTTCAAATGACTCCATATATCGAATACTGATACTTTTTTTCGGAGAATTTCCAATGCCCAAAATCTGACGGTCATTTTAATGAATGATGACTGCTACACTAAGCATTTATAGCCCTAATTTCGTAGTTTTATGTACTTTTCCACTACAAAAAAGTAATTTTACAATTAAAACGATATATGATGAAGAAATTTAAATTAATCTGCTAATATTTTTTTTTGGTGCTTAAAAAAAATTTAATGTCTTTCAGTACATTTCAGTGAAAACTACATAGTGCTGCAGTCAATAGACACTCATGCTTGTCAAATTTGCAACACCATGGAGGGATTATGCAAATCGAACCAAACCTAAACTTCAGAAAATATAAAATGAGGTAAGGCATGCAAATGATTAGAATTACAAAGGGCCTGTGCATGCGTGGAAAAAGAACCGATTCCATATCAGCCACTTGTTCTGGGTATTTAAAGGACTGTAAAAGCGCTTTGAAATCTGTTTACCATCCTATGTCTGCGGTAAACGTTTCATTGGTGGTCAATATGCCTCGTCAAAAGCGGAGGGTGCCATACCAAGAACTAACGAAGTTCATACGAGGCCGCATCGTAATTTTATTATTATGTTTAGTAAGTTTTTTATTTTTAATATGACAAATAGTAGAAAAAGAAAGAGCAAGCATAACTAATGGAAAATGGAGTTTTAATGGACGTTTGTTGTGAAACAGTTCAGTCAAACAAAGCGTTTATCTATATAAAATTTTTAATTTGTTATATATTAACAATGTTGAAAAACAAATCGTGTAATATTACAATACACTATTAAGGCAGTTTAACATGTAAAGAAATACGATAACCACGAAGTCAAATGTGTAACCGGAGCTTAACGTGTAAGGTTACACAATAATTGTTGGTAACATTTCTGTACATAGTTGTGTCAAGTAGGCTGCCTCAATTTTGTTGTGTAATATAACGAAAAAAATATTTACAGTGAATGAATGTAAAAATTGTAAGAATAATATTTACAGTTTATACTTTCTTTTCATAATATTTTATAATAACAAACCTTTATTAAGAATTTTTTTTTTTTTTTTTTACTTTTTGGATTGACTTTTGCTTGTAAAACTAATTGTTGTGAGTACAAAGTGCATCACAAAAAACTGTATCGAACTATCTAGATAACTTAAAAAAGATTGTATAAGAAATCCTTATCGGCCTATAGGCACCTAAATTGAATTAACGTAATTTTCCTAAAATGCCATCTCTCACATAAAAGTTGATATGCTTATATCAAATTGCAGTTAACATAAGAGATGTTTCCGTAATTGCAGCATAGGTGCCCCCTTTGCAATCGATATGCGTTCAGACTATTAGTAAAGAATTTCACATAACCAGGCTCTCATAGGTAATTTAATGTACCTAAACACATAACAAGGTAAAATAAAACCTTTCAGTAAATGGAGAAAACTGCTAAATATTAGCTTTACCTATAGGAATATATGTAAAAGAAACGATATAGGACGATAGTCAAAATTGAATACAGTCGAACCTTGTTAACGTGAATTACTTTTAGCATGAACTGTTTCCACAACCCCATCAAAATGAAGATTACTTTAGTTATATGAAATTTGTTACTGAGAGCATGAACTACTGCTAACATGAACGGAACGGAATTTTTATCCCCCTTGAGTTTCACGTTACCGAGGTTCGACTGTATAACTTATTATCATTACGATTAATTAAAATTCAATATCAAATATTTTAGTTTTATTTTGAACTAAATTTTTTCACATGAAGGCTATTTATTTATCTATATTTTTTATTAATAAGGAGCATTGAATTTTAACAATTTTTCGTATATACACTGCATAAAAAAAATAGACGGACACTTACTTGCAATACTTTAAAGCCGTTTATTTCTTTAATTAGAGATATGAGGTTCATTTCTCTAATATAATTATATTCTTAAGATATCATATACTATTATTTTTTGGATATAGATTCAATCTTTTTGAATTATGTAGTGGAAAAATTCAGAAAACAAAAATGGGGCATATTTGCACTGTAATTTTGCTTAAAAAAAGTAGACGGACACATCTTGTATCTTTAAAATAAAACGTTTTTAGTAAGGGGTTCGTCTCCCATTTGCTTTAATAAGTTTGTATACTCTGTTAGGCATCGAATCAATGAGATTCTGAATCTTTTTTTTTGAGAGAAAGTTTCCAAAATGTTTGTAAGAGCTTCTTTGAGCTGGTGAATTGATTCATACTGGCGTCCACCCTTATAAATTTTATATCTCAGCGCCACCTACCGATTAACGTGAACAAAAAATTAATCAATACCTTTTCTCATGAAATTCGTTGCAAATTTCAACAACATATGCTGAGATATAGCAATGAGAAACCGCATAAAATATTAAAAATAAAACAATATTTGATAATATGTACTTACTTGTCAAGTTTGGTACATTTATGTTGGATAGAAGCTGAGGTATATCTTTCCCATAAACAGAAAATATCGATGAATAGCAGCGCCACATGTCGTCTGATATGCAGCCAAAGTGAATCAGCGCAATTTTACCTAAGAACAATCTCACATGACAAGTTTCGTACATTTACACATTACAGAAGCGTATAGACTTCCCCAAAGTGATATTAAATTGTAACTTAAGAGCTTCACCTGTTGCCTAATATTCACTGAAACTGAATCAAACAAATTTTACGTTATATATATATATATATATACTGCATAAAAAAGTAGACGGACACTTATTTGTAATACATTAAAGCCCTTTATTTCTTTAATTAGAGATATGAGGTTCATTTCTCTAATATAATTATATTCTTGAGACATCATATATATATATATTTGGATATAGATTCAATCCTTTTGAAATATGTAGTGGAAAAAATCAGGAAATAAATTTGGTGCATATTTGCACTGTATTTTTTCTTTAAAAAAGTAGACGGACACATCTTGTATCTCTGAAATAAAGCGTTTTTAGTAAGGGGTTCATTTCTCATTTGCTCTAATAAGTTCGTATACTCTGTTAGGCATCGAATCAATGAGATTCTAAATCTTTTTTTGACAGAAAATTTCCCAAATGTTTGTAAGAGCTTCTTTGAGCTGGTGAATTGATTCATACTGGCTTCCACCCTCATAAATTTTAGTAACAAGTATAGCCCAAATGTTCTTGCAGATTCATATCTGAACTCTTGGCTGGCCAGGGTAAAACATTGAAGTTGTTCTCATGAAACCATTTTTTAACGTTGTTAGCGGTGTGTATTGGAGCTCCATTTTGTTGGAAAATCTAGTTTTCTCCTCCAAGATCACACGCAAATGGCAAAAGCCCACTGCTTAGTGATTCAATATAATCTTTGTGAGTCTGTTTCTTACTTAGGAACAGTAAATTTGTCCTTCCACAATGACCAACAGCTAGCCACACCATCACGCCACCACCACTAACTTGCCGAGTAGAGTACACTTCGTCTTCTTTCTCCAAACTGTGATATCCATCTAGGCAGTCTAAATTAATTTTTTTCTCATTTGAAAAAAACAACAGATATCCATTTTGAAGTCCAAGACATATGGTTTTGAGTCCACTGTAGGCGTTCTGTCACGTGGTGATCCTTCCATCATGGATGATGTTTTCTCTTCTTATATTGAAAGAGCTCTGAATGCTTAATGTAGTTATAAATTGTCTGAGAAGTTAGTAATTCCTGAGCTTATTCGAATTGATGTTCCAGTTTTTTTCAGCTCAGTTAAAATTTTTCTTTGGTCTCTAAGCGAAAGTTTCTTTGGCCGGCCACGCTTTTTCTTTACGCCATGGGTTTCAGGAGCACAAAGAAAATCTCTGATGCTACTTTTGCTAATTAGAAGTAGCCTACTAATTTCTCTGACTCCTTTATTAACATTTTTCAGCTCTATAATCTGCCCTTTCTGGTAATTAGTTAGAGGAATTCCACGTGGCATGGCGCATTCATCTCCAAGAAATTTAACTACATAAAAACATCTTGTCAAGCACGTTAGCAATTGGCAAAATGCCAAATGTATATGTACATGCAAAACTGGTATTCCGTAAAAAACACCCACTTAGATAATCGCAGTTTTTGACCAGTGTCCATCTACTTAAAAAAAAAAAAGTATTGTGCAAATGTATATCTTTTCTTTTTTCTGCATTTTCCTGCATTAAAGTTATAAATAATTGAATGTTTTTATTTGTCTTTCAAAAATATGAAGATTGATAAGCATAAACATGTTAAAGAATTTTAATTGACATTTCCTATTAAACAAAGACGGGGTTTTAAAAAATTGTAAAGAAGTGTCCGTCTACTTTTTTTATGCAGTGTATATTTTTCTTTTTTTATGTTTAAAATAATTTTCCAGATAAAAATGAAATAAGGTAAACGCACCAGTAGTGGACACGTTAAGGGCTTTTTTCGGCTATTTTGTGTGTAATTTCCTAAATTTTAGAGTTTCAATAAATAATTAATATTTTACACCTTTACTAACTCTTTCTTAACCCGAATGTATTATGAAAATTGCTAATTGTAGCACTTATATATGTAAAAAATCAAAAGTTTGGAGAGCTTAAAATGAACTAGTAGAGGACACACTAAAAACCCAGTAGTGGACCCCTTTGAATTTTTGCTGTAAAATTAAGGTGACCAAATATTTATATGTCTTGGGGACAGAGTCGATTTAGCAGTTTATCTCACATATATGAATTTCCGATGGGGATTTAGGGCTGAAATTTTAGTGAATTTTACTCGCACTAGTGCTACACTGTTGGTTACATTGCGCTAAAAAAAAAAAAAAAAAAAAAAAAAAAAATGAGCTCTGATACGATTCTTACTGAATCGTATGTAAAATGACCTCCTGAATCCAAATATGACTTCCATTTTGCTCATTCACCCAACGTTTTCAAGAAACACTACCAAAAATTATACCTCAGCGGGTCACCGAAGCGGGAGAGCCATCCCTTCCATGGAGAACCAAATCTGTGATTGAAGTTCACCGGACCACCTCTAGGAGTGTGTCCCAGACCGTCGCCTATTACCCATCTGCGCAGCACTAGTGCGACATAAAATCCAAGCATCCATCCGCATTAGAAGCATTACCCCCTCCCTGAATTTTTATCACTGTTCAGTAATTTTATGACCATGAATTTGATTTGAAGAATGAAAAAGAATTAATTTAACACCTGAAAACAAAAAAAAATATATAATGTTTATTTAATAACTTTAACAATAGATTTAAAAAATATAAGAAATGTAATAGATAGTTTCAGTGGCAAATATCCCCTAAATTTTCCCCTTGCAACAAATGTTCATGTTTTAGAATTTTCCAACTCTGTAGGCCCTCAGAAGATATTTAACAGTTAAAATAATCCTCCCCCCCTAAAAATCAAGTTTATAGCCATAAAATATGGGGCCGTCTCTAAAAAATGATGGGTGATAGGGCAAAATGGTGGTCATGTTTGGAATCAGGAGATTATTTTACGTAAGAATTTGCCAAAATAGTGTTAGGGGCATTTTGCATGCCCAGCAGTGTTATTGTAGACAGTAGGGTATCACTAATAGGGCTAGTTAGTAGACATCCCATCACAATTTTCTCAATTTTTTCCAGTGTCCGCCATTTTCCCATCAAAGTTAAACTTTTGAGGGTTATCAAATTTCTCCGGACTATCTTTAGGGGGTGAGTTTCAGACTGTCGTTAACTGCCCATAGTATAGCACTAACGCGACATAAAATTCAGTCATGTTCAACCCTCTAAATACGGACCGCAATTTTGCTATTTCAATGTCGATGTTTCAATGCGAACCGAACTTAACGAGCAAGTCCAATATTGAACCCAAAACAAGAAATGCGAATAAAAAAATTTAAATGTCCCAAGATTATCACATGATTCAAGTGAATTTCCATTTTGTTCAGTTTTCTAAATTTGGGAAAGCCTGGTATCCACCTTCTCCGCAGAAGATCAGAATTGCGATAGTACTCTCCTAGGAGAGAGTCCCAGACCGACGCCAATTGCTAACTGCGTAGCGTTAGAATGACGTTTAAAAAACACCGAATTCAACTCTAAAATTGCAAGATTAAAGAGTCTCGTCAACTACTGGATCTGATCTTAAAAGTCACATGAGCCAGTAGTGGACAGGTTGGTCATGATGACATTTTTTCGTACCAGTAGAGGACACCCATAAAAATACAATGTGTTAATACAAGATTTAAAAAACAGCTAAAGAAAAGAACTCTGCATACTTATTTTAGTCATATGAAAGCAAAAGATACAAGGAATCAGTTAAAAGTAAGCAGAGAGAGAGCAAATAAAATTTCATTTCCTTATTCAAAGTGATAAGAAGAAAACGGCAAAATCACAAAAAGTGCAATTTTGTTTAGTTAAACCAACATTATTTTAAAACTAATGGCCGGAATTATTTCTACTGAAAGGGTTTAACAGTAGAGAACTATAACGTCCTTCCTGAACATTGCTCTAATCTTCTGAATTATTAGGTAGCTTATTTTCCGAGTTTAAATTTAAAAGTGTCCACTACTGGTACAGGGTCCACTACTGGTGCGTTTACCTTACAATAATTTTCAAAGGAAAAATTCTGGACGAAGTTTTATTCGCTGCAGAATTCAACTTTTTTATTATGTTTTAAACAAATGTAAATGCATTATTGCGGGTCACATGAAAGTACGTTTTCATGAAGAAAAACGAACGTTCCTTAAAAGAAAATAAATAAATAAATAAATAAATAAATAAATAAATAAATAATAATAATAATAATACTTTACATTAAAAAAGGAGTATATTAAGCATTTTATCTGTCGCTGAAATACACATTAATCAGTAGAATTTAATGCATCTTTTTAAGAGTAAAATTTAAGTCATCTAATCGCAAATATGTAAAATAATGTTTTAATGGAATATAAAAATTTAGAGAAACATCAAATGGTTAGGTTTACTAAAAATATATCAAATGATAATGAGTGAAATTTTCCTTTCAACTGAAATATTTATAACTGTTATAAATATTATAAATAATCAATATTCAATACATTAGATTGCGCATAGCGCGCTCATGTTTTAATCCAGTTTAATGAATAATATTTAAATATTTATGTTTATTCAATTTTACGAGAGAGCTGAAAGAATTTATATTAAGTTCAAAGTTAGTAACCATATATCAATAGTTTATATGAAGGTAAGATTTGTACTCACCGTCTCTTCCAGTCCCATGATAGATGTTCAGCGTCAGTATTACACATCTTTCATCAGTATCGGAATCTGTAAATAGACTGTGTGTTTTTGGAAAAAAAAATTAATATTTGTTAATTATGTAATTAATGAACTCATCAATAAAATAACTTTTTTTTCGATACTGTATATCATTTAATTCTTGATTATTATATCCATTTATAAGTATATTTATAAAGTTGAAATATCATATTGTTACGGAGCATTTAACTGAGCTCCGATTATGCCGGTTACATTTTTAAAGTGAGTACATATACATCAAGAGAACACGCGAGAGAAAGTTTATAAAAATGCTGATTAAAACAGCTCAAAGGGTAAAAGCTAGGAGCGGTACATTCTTCTTTCCAACATGTACATTAACGAAGATTGTCTCTAGGATAAAAAGTTTATTGGAATAAGAGTTCTTGAATAGCGGAATATCAAAACAAAAAATTTTTCAGTTTTTCTTTCATTTTTATATGAATAAATAATATAAATGATTTTGTTTATGAGAGTGTGTCTGCCATCAAGTTTTTGCATAGAAATTTGTAATATAGATCTAAGATTTTTACAATTAAATACGTTTGTTTAAGATTTGTACCTCTTAGAAGCGAGATTTTCTTGTTGGTTTATTTTATACTTCTATTTGTTTAACCTTTGCAAAGCAGCGCCTTCGCTGCAAGGGCATATTTACCTAAACATAAAATGTTAATCTCTAATTTTTTATTTATTTATTTATTATTTGTATTTATTATTTATTATTTATTTTATTTTATTCATTTTATTTATTTATTTATTTATTTATTTGTTTTTGAAAAAGACTTACATTTATATTTTGACATGAAAAATCATTTATTTCTTCTATTTTAATTATGTTCACAAATTATGTCACCAGTATAATTTTAAAGAATGCGATTACCTCGCACCTCAAAGAGCAAAAATGACGCTATGGTTAGAGAAAAATATAGGTTAGATTTGATAAAAGTGAGCTTGAAAATCTATCTGTAAAATCAGGAACCTTGTTAGATTTCAGAATTTGGTAAATTCGATTTTTCCCCTAACACATTTTCAGAGTTTTCATATTCACTAGCCGTTTTTTCATACGAAATTTTAAAATGTAAAAGATTTTTTATTATTGAACGGTAACAAAAATTTCTGTACAAAGAAGGTGGTGGGAAAAAATGACCTCTACCAAAAAGGCAACGAAATAAACTGAAAATTTGTCAGCTTGTTTTTAAAGTGAAGACCAGGAAAAAATTGAAATTTACTTTTTTATACTTTTCTAAATATGTGTATTTCTAATATGTTAATAATCACATATCCATCAACATTCATATCGAATGAGTTTCTGCTTATTATTATATCATTTTAAACGTGCATTCAACTTAAATCCAATATATATATATATAAAAACTTAAAAAACAATTTATATAAATTGACCGACAATAACACGAATTCTGTCAACGTGAGCCCTAGCTGATATGTTTGAAAAAAAAAATAATAATATAAGCTAAAATTAAACCGAAATACGACTTTGATTGGAAATCCATATATTATTGCAAAATAATATTACTGAAATAATTTCTTTTTATGACCTATTTTAATTTTTTCTTAAACTTTCTCCAAATGTCATGATTAAATATTTATATTGACATTATTAATATTTAAACCATATTCCTGAAAGATATATTTATTTAAGTAAAATCATTTACTAAATTTAACCAATCTTATTAAATTTCCTGAACTGAAATATATATATATATATATATTTCCATTATAAAGTGCAATGTAATGATATGTTTGCAAAGAGAAAACTTAAGTTTATTACATAAGAATTGTTTTTAGTGAAAAACGGATCTTCTGAATATTTATTTAATTATTCTAGATATTCAGCATTTTTATTCATACTTTTAGTAACAAGAATGCTTAAAAATAAATATAATATTTAATAAAATATTTAATTACTGACTCATATGATCATTCTTTTACATTAAATTGTTCAACATCCTGTTCTACGTCAAATCAACAAACTTTGTGTGATATGGCGAGACATGAAGGAATTTGAAATTATGAGAAGATAACCGCAGAGCACTTTTCTATATTTATGCATACAGTTTGTCGGTAATAGGCCTTCACCAGTCCTATGAAATATATAGCTACAACACTGTTAACATGCTGTTCGCAGTATGCTACTGAACTGCAACAGACCAGTTGCATTTTTGCCACCTACGGCCCATCAGACTTATTTACTGATAACATTTATTTTTTCTGCACTGTATAAACGGGCAATTGAGCTACATGACGGCAACTGCAGGATGTCATTTGTACAGTCTAAACTGTCCCAATAAATATAGATTTTGGTACGACAGATCGTACTTTCAAACAGTGATTTAGGCATTATTATCAATTTTTATGTGTCAATTTGAATGAACATGCAAACATTTGTGTTCACTACAAAGGGCGGCATAAGAAGAAAGCAGTGTTAGAACAGTTTGAAAAGATGACTTAAAAAGTAAACAGAACGCAATACTGAAAATATGTGTCGTTTAACTTCTTGACCTGAATAGATACATGAAACCAAAGCCTTTATTCTTTTCTTTTACCTTCCGGGATTTTTAGTCTATATTATTTGGTAAAAAAAGAATGATACAAGAAATCTAGCTAACGACGCATTTTTTAGTTCAATGGAATGATTAGTTCAAAATACATAAAAAATAAAAGATTTTTTTTTTTTTTTTAAATTAATAAACAGATTGTTACCAAATTTAAATAAGGAAATAAATTTCTTTTTGGGTGAAAATTGAATGTGCAAACATATTTAAAAAATACTTAATATAGAATTGAGAAAAATCGTGCTAAAGTAATCGAATAGTTTCAGCACAAAACCTCTGGGCGAAATTTGAAATTCTGAGAGGAAGTATCTCCGACGTTTCTCGCCAAGATGTTGACACGCAATTGTGATAGCCATTTTATTTCATCACCAAAATTACAACAAAACTTTAAAAAGCGCCAAGGGGTTGGCTCTTTTGCTAAAGCTACACAAAATAAATTTCAAGAAATAAATATAATAAACTATGCTAGAGAACAAAACTCAGCTACTGAACCCCTTATATGAATGAATGGATTAAAATAATCCATTTCACACTAAATTAATTATGTATTCTGCAGAATTTTATATCAAATATTTAGAAAATAAAAATAAGCTTAGGGTTTATTTATTTATTTGTTTATAATATGGACAGTGATTATAAATAAATGTATTATTTTTAGTCTAAATAATTTATTGTTATTTTTTTATTAAGATAAATAAACACTAAGTGCTTGACATATTTTAGTTTAAACAAATAACATTTTTTATAAAAATAGATGGGAAAATTTTTGTGTGCAAAATAATGTAAATTTCATATTAAGAAACAAAAATAAAGCACTAGACCCTCAAAGTGTATTATATATATATATATATATATATATATATATTTAGTATGTTCGCAACTACAAATAAATTATGATATACTATGATAAATTAAAAATGGATATAATATTCAATAGTTTCTTTTTCTTTTTTTTTCGAGAAAGAATATAATTTTTTGAATTAATTATATAACAAAAGTTATTCTTTTTTCTAAAACTTAATGAGCATTTTATAAAACAAACTTTCGTCATTTATAATGAAGCTTTTTTTTTTTTTTTGCCGTGCTACTTTTTATAATCATTTCATTGTAAAAATATTCTTCAACCAACTTAAACAAGAAACAAATTTTTGCTTAATATAGAATAATACCTTTTGTTTTAAAATTTCTTCAATATTATTTCTGTTTGGAATCATATACAAAGTAAGTTTTTAAAGTCTTTTAATTAAATATTTTACAAAAGATAATATTTTAATTGCGTTTTATGTTTTTTGTGAACATAAGTTAAAGAATAATGTTAAATTAAAAAAACAAATTTTGCTTTAAAACAGTATTGCTTAAAGGTGTAGTTTCCACCAACAAAAGTTTATTTTCTTTACTTTAAGTATATTCATTTTGTACTATATTTACCTATATATATATATATATATATATATATATATATATATATATATATATATATATTAGAAAAAAATGTTATGGCAAATTGATTTTAATAAATGAAGATTTAAAATTATTTAAATATATGTATATTAGTCTTTCTATGTCGATGGTAAGAAAGAGTGATACCTATTAAAAACATCTAAATTGTGTTTCAATTGATTTTTATTAAATAATAATAATAACAGAGGTATTACAGTGGGGAAAGTAGATATGCGAAAACTCATATTCACAGCTATGGTATTATCCTGGAACTAAAGCAGTATAATTATAACAATAATTATCTTAAAAAATTAAAATATCTGTTATAAATTTCATATAAATATAATAAACACGATACCAACGTATTTTTAAAAAAATACATTATTTATGAATATTACATTATATATATATATATAGGTAAATATAGTAAAAATGAATATACTTTAAAATAATGAAAATAAATTTTTAGATTAAAAAGAATTATTTAGATTTAAAAAAAAAAAAAAAAAAAAAAAAAACTAGTATACTGCTCATTAACACGACATTATTTTTCTTATACTGAAGTTATAAAATTTCAGCCTTACAATAACAAACATATTGTTAATGCTGGAGGAATAAAATAATAATCAATTTTAAAACTGTTTTCACTTATTTAATCTTATGCAACGTGTTGGAAAAAATATCGTACTCAAGTCTAAATCCTTTAAAAAATATTGGTTTTTATGTGCACAATAAATTTTAAAATTGCACAAATATTGCATCAACTTTTATATACTCCATCAATTTGGCACGAGATTTAACTTTTAGAAAAACAATATAATATATATATATATATATATATATATATATATATATATATATTAAAAGTAATCTTGATTAAGTGAGAATATATACAATTTAATTGTCCACTAAATAAAAATAAAACTAACTAGTTTCATGCAACACAAACGTTTTCGTCTTCAGGGTAATAATACTAGATCTTTTCCTCGAAAAGTACTTAAACAACTTAAAAAATGAAAACGTTTCTGTGAAAAGGAAAAAAAAACCTTCGAAAGTTTTTTTTTTTTTTTTTTTTTTTTTTTAAAGTTGAAATCACAATATATATCCAGACTGAAAACATTATGCTTATCTATGGAATTCGCTAGCATATCTAACCATATCTCCGGTAAATCAAACGAGGCCATCAGTTTTTAGTACTAAAATTTCTTTTAATTTGCGGAAAACTGAAAGGAAGTATAATCTCTCTCTCTCTCTCTATATATATATATGAATATGTATACAATTCTCGAAATATATCGAAGTCTAATATAATTCATGATTATCTTTTATAATATTAAGTATATTCTTAAATAAACTGTTTAGGATATCTATGTCATATCCACTGCCTTTTGATATATTTCAAATTCGTCCATTAACCTATCTTTGGTAAAAACACAAAAAGCTCTTCAGATGAAAATTTTGAAAGCAAAGATTTTATGTGAAAAAGGTGCATGGGCATTTTATGGAATTAAGATTTGATTGAAAAAAGGTTGACTATGTAGTACATTATTAATGACACAGGGAGGGAGTTAATCAATAAAACATCTAAAAATGGAGAATCCCATTTTGTTTGCCTTCTAAAAAATAAGTATAATTTCAGGAATTTTAATTTATTTTAAAAACGTATCTACCAAAGATTCATGGAGCAGCATATGTTGTAAAATCTCCTAGAAATATCATGCATATTCAAATTGATTTTGAAACTCTTTTACAATGTATATACATATTTACTATATATATATATATATATATTAAAAGTAATCCTGATTAAGTGAGAATATATATAATTTAATTGTCCACTAAATAAAAATAAAACTAACTAGTTCCATGCAACACAAACGTTTTCGTCTTCAGGGTAATAATACAAGGTATTTTCGTCGAAAAGTACTTAAACAACTCCAGTTATCAGTGTAACTTAAACAAATAATTGCAAGAATTCCAAATGATGTTTTGAAATTCACATGAGGTTTCTACATGTAAAACTGCATCATGCTTGGTAAGTTAATAATCAGTCTTTTTTACAGCGCAACATAATCGTGAATATTCACAAAAAAATGACATTTTACAGGTGCAGCTTGGTACTGTTTTAATGAATATATTCTTCGATAAGGAATCTAGAAAATCACAGGTACTGTGCATAGGCAGCGCAACATTTAGCCGAATACTTTTAAATGAAATCTACATATATATATATATTTTACAATATTTATCTGACGTATCAAGTAATACAATCATAGCTTTACAGAAATTCTTGTTTCCAGATGAAAAAATTCAACTCAAAATGGGCAGCTGGTTCATACACCCAGCAAAGGACTTTACGCATGCATTAATTAATACTAACATTAACTCTTTCTCTCCTACAGCCCCTGTGGTGATATTTACAGATGGATCTAAGACACTTCATGGTGTGGGTGCCGCATTTTGCGCCTTTGTTGACGGGGTCTTGGTTCATCAGTGGTTCTCTAGGCTTGGGGACTGTAACAATATTTTCCAGGCTGAGATTGTCTCTATCAGCCAAGCAATTTCTTGGTGAATTTCCTATTTTACCAATTCGAAAATCTATATCTACAGCGGCAGTCTCTCAGGTCTTCAGGCTCTGGCTCGCCACAGGAGTAACCGTCCTATTATTCAGAAAATCGAATTAGATCTCCTGTCTAAGCCCGATACGTTCTCTTTATCTCATGTCTCCGCTCACAGGGGCGTCGCCGGCAATGAAATGGCAGATCTCTTAGCAAAAACTGCCACTAAAAAGGAAGCAGTGGATTTCGTTCTGGCCCTCCCACCCTCTTACATCAAAAGATATCTTAAAGCACGACTAAAGAAAGAATAGCAGCTATACTGGGATACATCTCCCAAAGGTAGATTTACTTTTAACCTCCTCCCAAAAGTGTCAAATTATAACTTTGACCTTTCCCCAGCCATAACAGCCTTCTTAACGTGTCATGGCCCGTTCAAATCCATCTTTACAAGTTTCATTGCTCGCGCACTCCACAATGTGAGTGCGGGGCTGAGGGTAATGCAAATCATTACTTTTTCTCATGCCCACTAACTCATGATTGGTGCATCCTTAACCCACCTAATAAACCTAACGACTGGCTTTTTAATATCGTTACCCGGCTTCCCCTACGTCAGAATCTTTAACTTCCTAATGCATCTTTCCAATTTGACCAACTAGTTTTTCAATCTTCCAAGGCAGTTACGAACTTTTATCTTGGAGGTCCATATAATTTTTCAACACAAGCCTTTCCATGCGAGGGAGCGAGGCTCCGTTCTTTTTTTCACATTCTTGTTAATTTGTCGCCCTCTGTCGTGTGAAAGATCCGCTTTGGCGACCTCTGTATTTTTTTCTGTTTATGCAATAAACAACGGAGGAGGTTTAATCTTTAGACACGGAATTGAATCTCCACAGTGCCATCGTAGCCCCTCTCTAAAGGTTAAAATCGCTCAAAACCGCTACATAGTAATGAGCGGCCACCTTCCATCTTAGAATCATAGCTTTTCCCTAATAAAAATCATGCATAATAGTAGCTCTATATGCCGTTTCAAATGTATTGAAATTGAATGAACATAGATTTTCATATTATCCAGCATAGTAACCTGGATCTTGTATTTATGTATCATAAAAGCTAAAATATTTTGTTGTAATAAACGGGGATATACAGAAGCATACTATAGTCATTTAACTGCCATCATCTACATAAATTTTATGAACCTATATATATATATATATGTGTGTGTGTGTGTGTGTGTATGTGTGTGTGTGTTTGTGTGTATAATGACACTCATACGTCTTAAATTGTTTTCACTTGAATACTATAAATGCGAGATAAAGACTACCCGTAAATGGAAAAAATGCAGCAGAAGAACATTCCTTGTTGATTGATATGGTCTAGAATCTAATCAGCACCAACCAAACCAACATTCAATAAAATAAATAGAATCAACAGCAAATATATCGAAAAACACATCTACATTTTTGTTTTAATTGATCTATAATTTCTATTATCAACCTGCTTTTTTTTAAACAGCATAAAGACTAAGATCATGGCTACAAAACATTATTAGGTGCATAGTTTTTAAACGTGAATTTTGAATAATTTTGCTGCCGGCTGTATCAGAGTAGTTCTAAATGTCACGTCCAATCCGCACTTGTGACTGTGTCTGATAATGAGGAGAAAGTATTAAATAGGAACTGAGGGTCGGGAATGTAACTGAGGGTCGGCTATTGTAACTCGCTTGAGGGCCATCATGACAACTTGTAACAACGCAAAAATATACAATTGGCGATGTGAATACGTCATGGATAATAGGGCACAATTAGAGCACTTCAAACCAAATGTAAAATTTCTGTTTCTGCTCTGTACGTCAATTACTTTTTTCTTTTTGTGTTTATACCGTTTGCAACCTTTTCTGCACGTGACGATCACGTTTTAATTGCCCTGTCACGATTGCGGGTTCTCTCCCTCCCCCAATTCTTATACAAATTTTACTCCTCATTACCTGACCTTCTCGTGCCATTTATGCATGACCTTTTAAACTACCTGTATGTATATATATATATATATATATATACTATATATTTATACTATATACTATGTATGTATATATATATATACTATATATGTATACTATATACTATGTATGTATATATATATATATATATATATATATATATTCATTTAATTTTCTCAAAAACAGTTTGCAACAGACAAGAAAGTTTAGTTTATTTTATAAATTGAGTATTTTTTTTTATTTTTATTTTACAAGTAAAACATGATTTAAATGTCACTTTTTGAAATGAGCAAAAGCGTATTTCTTTAAATTGCGAATTTGATATTTAAAGGAACTTCAAGTATAACACAAATTGAAACATGGAAATTAAACAAATTAAAAGTCCACATCTTCAAACTAAAATTATACGTAAGCGTAATTTATCTTTAAAATGAAAAAATAAACTAATTGCTTTTCCTCAAATGTACTCAAGTACTACACTCTAAATAATGTCGTATAGAAAACTAATGTTTCTAATTTCCTTGAATCCGTCATGGATTGCAATGGGTTGAAAAAAGTAAAGGGAAAATGCTAATATTACAGTATGAAAATTATTAATATGTTGACAGATAATGATGAATATTTTAAAATGATGAACTTATAAAAAAAAAAAAAAAAAAAAAAAAAAAAACTAGTTCATTTACGGAAATAATAATACATTAAACTACTTTAAAATTTTTAAATATCCATGAAAGTACAAAATAATATTCCATTTTCATTTTTTACTTCCATTACATAACTAATAGAGTTAATAGAAGCTTTTGATCAAATATTTTAAAATCAAGTTCACATGATTTACATCTTTTAATGTCTCTTGGTTCCAAACAGGTGGGTTTTGGTTATTGGTACATATGTATGTGTATATATCTGAATAAGTGTTTGTGTTTGTAATTATCTTACTTTCGCACCTAAAAAATGAAGGGTAGGACGTCGAAGATTCAAAATTAAGACAAGTTCAGTGAGCACTTGAAATTTTCAACCTCTGGTAAACATTAAATAACAGGAAGAAATATATTAAAAACTGGGAGTGGGACTGTAAGTCAGTATCTGAAAAACTGCTCTAACGATTTTCTTCAAATTTTATAAAAAACAACCTTTTAGATATAGTTCAATGCGTATTAGTTGGTTAGTTTAGGAAAACTGAGAGGCATCCTGAATAACTAGGTCAATTTTAGATCTTGCAGAAACTTTCCTTTATAAATGGTTCTAAAAACTGTTACGAAACTCGCCATATTAACTCTCTTCTAGATATCCTTTCGTATGTAATTGTTATTTTCCAGTAAACGGATCAGTTTAAATTCGGTAAAACTCGGTAGTGTAAGAGAATGTCGGTATTTCACAAACGGATGCTACATTTGTTTTGGAGGTGGGGGTGGGGGGCAACATGGATCTCATTTTGCATGTATTATTTAGTTATTACAAAAAAACTGACAAGCGTTTATATTAAGTAGGTCAGCATTAGATCTCAGAAGTTGCTATTTTAAAAAACGTCTCTGCCGATTTTAATTGGTTTATTTTTTTCACTTGCTACGTAAATTCATTTTTGAATATTTGTATACTTTTAGGATATGTATAATGATGTTGTATATATATGTATAATGTATATATATGTATATGATGTTGTATATGTATAATGATGTTGTTTGGATATGTATAATGTTTGATCTAACAGGAAAATTGTTAGGTTTTGGAATTATTATGTTAATTTTATGTCATCTGACCACAATAATTCGGAAAAAGAATTAGGATTTTTACACACCAGATTGAGAAAAAAAACATTCTGTCTTTCCATGATGTCTAAAGTGTAAAGATAATGCATTTTTTCCATTCAAAACATTTTACTTCCAAAAACCTATTGCGCATGCGCAGGCTTTTTTACCCATATCTCTAAGTGTAGTCGAAATTTTGAAATGTTCAATAGATATAGTATTAAGTTTGGTACAGACTTAAATCCCTCCCAAGTGTCGTTGTAATCCGTACAACCGTTACCATGAGACACCCGGGCAAAAAAGCTTACAGACATAGAGACGCAACGACCCCAACCCACACACACACAGATGATTTTTGAAGTCAATTTTTACTTTTACGATATATGAAATGTGAAGTTATCGTACTTTAAAAAAAAAAAAAAAAATATTATTCTGAGAAATTTACAGACAACAGTCTTTTTATAGTAGCATAGCTTTTTTTTTTTTTAGTTCCCCACAATTATATAAAAATACAATTTCTAAACATCAATGAAAATGTCTTTACTGATATATTTTTGATATGTATATATATATATATATATAAACTTCCTTTCTAATTAAAATAGTTACCATATCCTTATTCTTAATAAAAGGGCATAACTAAAAAATAATTAGTTAAATAATGATAACTTATAATTACCATATTTATTTAGCTAAAAATAATATATCATTACAATAAAATCTATTATTTTATGTACTTCTCCAATATTCAGACAATATAATTCGTGAAACCAAAGAAAAGATTAATATGTATAAATATATTATTTCTTCATCTAAAATTAAATGATATTACAGCGATAATTTTTAAGCCGAGAAAAAACATTGTTTCGTAGTGATAAAATTAATAAACAGCATTTATATGCATTTTTTTTGTTGTTGTTAAATTTTAGTTAGAGGTAATCTATAATATTCCTGCAGTTAGAGTGAGATGTGCCGGGTATTGTGAGAGCACACACACATAGCAGCAGAAAGTATTCATGGTTACGGAGTTTTTCTGTTTTCTTTATATGTTTAGTTGATAGTTAATCTGAAGTAATAAATTTCATTAACAGAACAAAATTGTTTAGTGTATAAATGTTTTGCAGAAAAAGGAGAATTTTTAAAGATGTTCTACTAATTTTGAGTAAAGTAATTTCTATATCCAGTTCTGTGAAGATGTTAAATTTCAGAAGGCTTTCCTGTATTTTGTGAGAGTTAAAGAAAGGTGAGTAATTGTAAATTAATTCATAAATAGCCGACAACTTACTTAATAAAATAACAGTTAGAGTGGACGACATGTGTTAGAATTTTGGCTATCTGTTAAAAATACTTACATTATTAAATTGATATTACGTTGATATTACTTACATTATTAAATCTTTATCGACACTAGACAATTCTGAGATTACAGAAATTTGAAAGACAGCTATTAGAGAGAGAAACTACTTTAGACTTGTAAACAGTCAGATCGCCAAATTTATATGATTTATTAGTATCACTTCACCATGGTGATTTTTTTAGCGTTATTACATTAAACTGTATTAAAAATAATTAAAAATCCATCAGTTAGAATTTCCCTGCATTTTAACCCCCTAGCTAATTAAGTCCTTTGACATACATTTAAATGTTTTGTGAGTGCATTTCTTTTTTATCTAGTAAAGAGTACCACATGTTTTAATTATAAATGAGAGCAATTAGATGGCATCAAATACATCGGAAAAATTAAACTCTAGGATCCGTTTTATTACGTACAAGAAAGGTACTTAGTGTTCCTGTTAGCTGTTTTAATATTGAATTACTTGACACGGCATAATTATTAGAGCATTCTTTAAAAGGATTTTGTAATATATATTAATATTTTAGAGGGGTTATTTTTGTGTGTGTGGGGGGGGGGGGTTAAAAACACAGAAATAAAATTTATAATTACAATAATTTATTTTGCTATTATGATGTGAATGTACGCACAATCTGTAATTTTTACTTTTGTCTACGTTCAATAGAAGAAAGTTTTTAATTCGTACTTTCGGTTTCGAATGGCTTTCCTCGTTTACAGAGCTCTAGAATACGAATGAACCCTTTTTAAGGAATGTCTGGTGTGAGTGTGTGACAAAAATGTGTGTTAACGTTTTCTCAGGAACTTCTACTCAGAATTTTATGAAAAAAATATATATGTGGTTCCACGTAGACAAAATATTAATGCCTATGAATTTTTTATGCCATTCTATCAATAATCGGTGGCGCTATACTACGATTCAACTCATTTTTGGAAAGAATATATCTCAGGTTCTATTATGTATAATCAAACGAAATTTGATATTTAAGGCGGCCATAATGCAACATTACGCTTAAATAAATTTGTGCATATCTGCACATAACTGGCGTTCCATCGCTGCAATTTATCTGGTGAACGGTAAGTCTACGTTTCTGATTCTGTTATATATAATTGAACAAAACGTATTATTTTATGTATTCATGTGACTTCCATCAAAATCATTGATAACTAGTTTTGATAATGTAATACTTCAGTCTCAGATGTAATCAAAAATAGAGATAGTAGAATGCTAATATTTCCCACAATAAGATTCATTGTGGCCAATTAATTTTTATGCTGGAAATTAAATAAGTGTAATATGATCTTCTTAACTTTTCCTTTTATGCATTTTCCCGTCTGTGATTTCTTCTAAGAATAGTGTTTCATCGATTCTATTATCAAAAGAGAAAGCCTGCACCAATAATTCATTACCGAGTGCATTTTTCTTTTAATTTTTTATCGATGTTTTGATATTTAACGCCTAAACTTATATTTTTCAGTTTACATTTCTACATCCGATTTAAGCCCATCTGTTTGATGGTTTGGACTGAGAGAGACGTCTTATGCTCTGGCAAATGCAGGAATATTTATTCTAGTTTGAGAAGAAATACTAGAGGAAGATTTTGGACCCAAGAAAATAGTAGAAACACCATTTAAAACTTATTTGATGCCAGTGTTTTTAATTTCGTATCTTGAATATTGACCAATGTTACTTTCTATATATTTACAACGTCTGTTACGAAAACTGTCTTCTTTTACCTTCCTATGATCTCATTTTTTTATTTGAGGTGTGAATTTCTCATCACGACAAATAAATCTTTGTGTCATGTTAAACAAACTTCTCTGATTATGTTAAATCTTACAATAACTCTCGAAATTTAAGCCACAAGCACGAGGTAAATAATATTATATGAATGACAAGGAGGAAAAAGTATATTATATTTCATATTTATTTTTAACATATTAACACTACCAAATTTATTTGCCATCATAAACTGTGGAAAAAAAATCAAATAATTGCAGATATTTTGAACTTTAGATTTAATGTGCTGACTGAATCTGACGTCCAAAAAAAATGTTATTATACAAAAGTGATCAGATCCAAGCCACAATTGTTGGTATGTATATGTTTTCGATAACGTGAGTTTATTTTTATTCTATCCACACTACTGATTACTTAATTTAAATACATGTCAGCCGATAAATGACGGTTTTATTACTAACATCTTGTGATGTTGCACATGGCTAGAGCACAGCAACTGTTGATTAAAATTACACCAAATTTCATATGGGAAATCTTCATTGTGAGAAGCAATGATTACATTTTGCGCATGTAAAACAGTAAAATGTGTTATTATATAGCATACTATAAATTTTAGTGATTGCCACAACATGCTAAAGTACACAGATAAAGTGCAATATGGAATGCTTTATAATATGAACCAAATACATTTCAGTTTTAACCAATTACGGTAATATCTCTTTATGTACTAAATAGATTTTGTACTTGCATTTATTATTTTAAATTAATACTACAAGTTTGTTACAATGAAAGACTATGAAAGTGTACAGTGCATCGCTTTCTGTTCGTATGATTAATTTGGAATGATAGTTAGAACAGCGCCTTTAATAAATGACAGACAGTTTAAGAAAAATATAAAGACGGTTTAAGTTCTATCTTATTTTTCTATCTCAGAACTGATATATATAAACATATGTGTGTGTATTACATATGCAAAGTGGCTTTTAAAAAATATCATAATATAATATTAACAATTTTTTATATAATGAATATATTACACTTCAAGAGATTTATTATAAAACGTCACCTTCTTTTTAATATATTAGTATTTGTATATCCCCACACAGCATATTCTCTGAAATATAAAAAAGGAAAATGAAAGATTTATTTAAACAAGAATGAAATTTAAATTAAAATGCTAAATAAAACTTTAGACATAAGAAATAAATTTCAGGAATACCAAAAAGGTTGCAGGATATAAAAATAAATTGAGCATAAGAAGTGAAAAAAGGGAGTAAAATTTATTTCCAACGCTTTAAAACTCATTTAAAAGATTAAACTATTCTGAATATTGCAATTTATAGTTGTGTGATTACAAGTTATTTATTATGTCAATAAAATGTTTTTTATTCAGATTGATGCGCGGGTATAGTATTCTAAATGTGTCTTGTTTTATAATGGAACATTACGTTTCACAAATGATACTGAAAACTTAAAGATATTTCTTCCAAATGCCTTGCATTTTTCATTTTTAGACCTGCTTACTTAAACATAAGAAACAAAGATAAGAAACAAGTTTATATTTGTAAAATATTAAAAACTTTTTTATTTAAAGGACAATTTTTTTTAAATTGTTTTTTAAATAAATTATGTACTTATTTATTTAAAAAAATTGGGTGGTGTATGTCAAAAAGAATGAAGAGTTTTAAAGTTTTAAGCCGAACATAACTCATGTGTTTATAGAAAATATATATGTATATAGATGTATTATTATCGATTCTGCAATGGAATTCTGATTAAATTTTCTTAGTATCTCTTTAACGATGATGCCAAAAAGGGATGTTATATTGGTTCTGGTAATAATCGGGCTTTTAAAAAAGTGGCATTCGTTATAAGTCTTGTATATGCAATTATATATTATATATTAACGCGCCCCCCAAATATATATATATATGTATATAACATAAAATCCGATAATAGGGAATTCTAAGAGTCAGAAGCCATGTTTTGAACAGAATGAGAGACGATGCATTTGTTTTTGTGATTTGAATTGAAAACAAGAGTTTCGCAGATATTTTTTTATGAAATAATCCACAAAGTGTGATTATATTATTTCTACTTGAATGAATTTTTTATACATGCATTTAATACTTTTGCATAGTAATGATTTGAAATTCCAGTATTTATTTTGTCTTACAGTCGGTAACAAAAATGTCCGAACACTAGCAAAAATTCCTATGTAAAAAAAGTACACTTCATACGGTTTTGTTAAATAAATCCTTGTCGAATCCTGTTCTTAGTCAGTCAAAGAACATGATTCGATAAGGATTTAATTAACAAAACCGTGCGAAGTGTACTTTTTTAACATAGGAATTTTTGCTAGGGTTCGGACACTTTTGTTACCGACTGTACTTGATATAAAGCGTCTTGTAAAGCGCTTTACGATGTTCACAGAATTGTTGGAAATTTGTGTTTTTATGTTTGGAGGTTAGGGAAGCTGTTAGGTTGAGTTCTTAGAAGGTAGCACAGGAGTTTGGAATACCTCGCTTGGCGAAGTGATACTCGAGTTGTAAAGATACTCTACGAAGTTTGTCGTAAGACTTCATGGTCTGCGAAGTTTTAAGAAATTGAGTTTGAGTACGTTTTCGATGATGACGAAAATACACAAATTGATTCTCCAGCGATAATATTTAAGAAAAAAGAGAACTTAAACTCGAGGTCAGTTGGGGAGTATAGGAGATACGAGGTTTCTGGCCTGTTACGATTGAAAGGAGGTAGTATATGTTTAACCTTTCATATAAAAAGGGCAAAGATTGCTTTATTAGTTATCCAGTATGAGAAGCCATAAAACCTTAGTCTTAGCGGAATTAAAGTTTTTAATTTGATTTTAATAAGTCTATTCGTTAATGATTTTAATACGCCTATTCGTTAATTACACCATTTGCAGCAATGATATGAAAGGAAGGAAGAAAGAGTAAAGGGTTTACCCTCCCAGTGGTGCCCAGTTAATAGCAATAACCCCCCCCCCCCCCCCCCCATCGAGTTTAATTACAAGAGTCTATTTTACAGGGTCAAGTGATATTAGTGAATTTTTCAAAAACCTTAATGGATATTTTGATTTAAATAAAATTGAAGATGCTGATAAATATAATGTATATTTAAGTATTGTCTTAATGGAGATGCTAAACATTGGTTTGATACTATTGCATCATATAATTTTAGTCAAACACTAACTTATGCCGACCTTGAGCGTAAAATTAGGGATGTGTTTTCTAGCGTAAATAACAAAGCTAAGCTTCACCAAGAACTGTATAGTCGTCGAACGACTCAGTTTGACAAACCGACCACATTTTTATTGCGGAAAATGGAAATTAATGAAAAATTTGAATTTAGTCTGTCTTTTGCAGCTATTTTAGACATTATTTTCTACTTATTCTCAATTCCTATTCAAGATTTTCTAGACATGAAACAAGTAGCTGCAATGGATATGCTATTTAAAACTTTGCTGAAATACCAACAACGACATCCAGCCGCATCTGAAAGGGATCAATTTTCACAAAATGCAGCTAAAGAAGGAAAATGTTTCGTCCTTCTTCACCACTCTTATAGTAAGGGATTACGGAAAGTTGTGCGATCGTTTCGTCCTCCCTGCTGCACTAAATAAAATTTTGGTTCGAGGAACGTTCAGTATACGTCCCGTTAGCAACAGCAATGTCAAACTCAGCTTTTTTACCGAGGCGCAAGAGGCGGACTAAAAGATGAAGGGCCCGCTTCACTCACCGCCGTCGGAAGCCGATGCTAATGTTATTCTATGGGAAATTTTTCTTTACAATTAACTTATTAACTAATAAATATTTTTAAATACTGTTTTCACATTCTGAAAATTCCCAGCTGTTAAATTGGCGTACTTTTTATAAAAAAATATTTTTTTAATTTTTTATATTTTATTTTGAAGCTGCAAAATACGAATTTTCAATATGTGATTTTTTTTTTTGTTTTCATTTAATAATTTCAACACACAAAAAAAAAAAAAAAAAAAAAAAAAATGCATTTTTAAAAAAGGTCCGTCAATTTAACAGTTGGTAATTTTCTGAATGTGAAAACAGAATTGAAAAATATGAATTAGTTAATAAGTTATTTGTAAAGAAAATTTCCCCATAGAATAAAATTGGCTCGGGCTTCCGGCGACGGTAAGTGAAGAGGGCCGTTAAGTAGAAATAGTGGTAATTTAAAACTAATATGTGGCTCTGTGTATGGGTGTCAGCAGCAACTAAAATTTAAAACCCTCCAATTCAGCTAAAAAGAATCCCTACCAGTCCAGTGGATCTACGACGCTTAAATTTAATTATGTATGATGCAGTTGTGCCATCGTTTTTGATACTGGAGCAGATAGCTCATTTATTTCTTTTGAAACATATTTGAAGTATTGTTCGTTTTAAATATTAGAAAAATCAAAATTGCTGGTAACGACTGCAGAAGGAGGAAAGTGCACTAATAAAAGGAAAAAAAAAAAAAAAAAAAAACTCTAAAAGTTAAAATAAGGAACGTAGAAAACTTATGGTCATTTTTTGTGTTGGATATTTTACAATATTCTTTTATAGCAGGTGTAGATTTTATGAAATATATTTAAATTTTGCTTCAGAGTTTATCGCAAGTATTATTGATTTTGCTTAATTTGTTACGTGCCCCGTTAATGCTGCCTTATACCAAAAATAAATACCCTTAAATGTTGTCTTATCTTCACTGAAAAACATGAGGAGGGGCCAATTCTTTAAATACCTAATATATGAAACATTTCATTCCGAAATAAGTTTTTAAATTAGGGGGGAAAAAAAGATCGTTTTCAAATCTTGCTAAACTCTGGAGCAGGAGTGCAATATAATTAGTTAATTATGTTAATGAATTAAACCTTTTATAGAAGAAAATTTCAATCTACACATCTGATTATACCCATACAGCACAGATTGTTTCAGTTATGTTGCAAAATACTTACAATCTTTCAAAAATGTAGCAAATTTAAGTATGCTCTCTGATACCTTTCTGAAACATTCGTACTTTTCGATGTTCCATCTGTTAAGAAATTAAAACGTTTCTTGTACTTATCCTATTTTTTGTTACGATCGCGGACATTTCTACGTTTTTGAAACTAATCCGAAAGCAAATTGAACGTTTCGAAACATTTCTGAAATATTTATAATGTTTCGATGTTATATTACTGTTACTTTTCTGATACATTTTGTGCTGTTGTGGTAAGTATATATTTCTCACACAAACAGAATTAAAATATTATTACAAAACACAATCATTAATATGTAATATTTATTTACGTCAACAAATGTTTTACTTTCATTTCAACACATTTTATTTATTTCCTCCTGTAATACAATCCTGAAAATTAAATAAACAGTAAAATAGGATAAATATAAGGAACCATTTAAAGGCGTAAACAATTAATAATCTTACATTATTGAAAAATATATATATGTAGGTAGCTTACTTTCACCTAAAATATTTTAATCAATTCCTGTCAGAAAATTTAAAATAAATAATATTATTTGAATGTTTTATGTATCCTTCTTTACAGATATTATTTAAACTATTCGTCATGTAATATTTTCCTTATTTTATTTTATTTTTTCACTTAGAATTTCATAAATAAAAAAAAATAAAATGTTTCTGAAGAATTGTTATTTTTCTCATGATAAAAAATGTAAAAGAGACAGTGACGAACATTTGAAAGTCACAAAAATGTTGAAATTTTGAAAATGTAAGATAAATGATTGTACTTGGTATCTTTTTCGAATTTAAGACGCATTAAAGTGTAATTACACTGATTTCGAAAAATTAAAAAAAACAATGTAAATTATGGAGCCAGAATATCACAGACTAGAAAATTTTACTCAAGAGATTGCTGTCGTTTCTCACCTAAAATCAACAACAGCTTAAAAGAAAAATGAAAAATATATATGAGTATATGAAAAAAATAGTTTAATGGCATACGATGACTTATTTTGATTAAGCTTTTTACTTTCTTCTATATGTAATATAGAGAAAGTATTGGATTCGCGAAAATTTTCGACCTCCGTTTTTTGACGGATCTACACGTTTTGGGATGTCCTGAACATGAATTGATAGTTTTTAAAAAATGTCTGTCTGTCTGTGTGTCTGTCTGTGGTTTAGTGTTTTCACCGTATCTCACGAACCAATGAATGAAATTCAACCAAACTTGGTATATAGTTGGACCCTGGCGGGGCATTGTGCTGATTAAATTTGGGGATCAATAGCCCAGCAGGTGGCACTGTGATCGCATTTTATGTAAATTTTTAACATGACAGTATAGGGCAAATTTTCGTATTTTTCTCCGTGTCCCACGAACCAATGAATGAAATTCAACCAAACTTGGTATACAGTTGGAACCTGACGGAGCATGGTGCTGATTAGATTTGGGGATCAATCGTCCAGCAGGTGGCACTGTGATCGCAAAATTTCGTATTTTTCACCGTATCTCACGAACCGATGAATGAAATTGAACCAAACTTGGTGTATAGTTGTACCCTGACATGCAAAGGGTCTGATTAGATTCGGGGATCAATAGCCCAGCACATGGCGCTGTGATCGCATTTTATGTAAACTTTTAACATGGCAGTATAGGACAAAATTTCGTATAAATGTACATAATGAGTGTTATTTTAAACTTGTGATTGTAAAATTAATATGAATTATTGATAATAGTAGTAGTTAACTACGAAAAAAAATTTGTGCATGTGGGGGCACCGGTTCCCCCTGGGGGGGGGTAAATTTTCAAGATGGGTATCTTTCGAAAGATCTCGTCAATACCTTTAAAACGAATAGTTGAACTATAAATCTGTGACAATTTGAAACAAAGTTATCGATTTTTTTTTACTTTTAACGAAAAAAAAAAAAAAAAATCGTTTTTTTTTTTTTTTTAATATTGTTACTGGTTGAATATGTATTACTTTTAACAAAAAAAAAAAAAAAAAAAAAAAAAAAACAGAAAAAAAATCGTTTTTTTTTTTTTTTTAAATATTGTTACTGGTTGAATATGTATTACTTTTAACAAAAAAAAAAAAAAAAAAAAAAACAGAAAAAAATCGTTTTTTTTTTTTTTTATATTGTTACTGGTTGAATATGTATTACTTTTAACAAAAAAAAAAAAAAAAACCTTAGAAAAAAATAGTTTTTTTTTTTTTTTTTTTAATATTGTTACTGATTGAATATGTATATAGGAAAATATAGAAGAAAGTCTTGTGGTGGCCACAACATACTAGTTTTTTTTTTTTTTTTTGCAAATCATAATGCAATTTTAAATTTGCATTGATATTTTTACTGTTTCTGTCAAATAATAATTTGATATTTTCACTTACATTGACAAAATAAACGTTTAATTTTTTGTATAACTTATATAAGCCAAGTGTTGATTTAAAATAATAATCAGAAATTGGCACAAATTACTTCTATGATTTAGATTTCGTATTTAAAATAAAAATATATTTTTAAATGCCCAATGTTTTAATCAAACATGCAGAATTTTAATTTATAAATAAAAAATTTAAAACTTTGGTACATGGTTTATAATTTAAAAAAATCGCTATATATGTCTCTCTCTCTCTCTCTGTATATATATATATATAAGGTTTGATTAATTATTTTTAAATAGTCTGAAGTAAGTTTTACGATTGAAATGAAATATAGTACTCTGAAGCCATAAAAAATATATATATTATAAATTTGCGCAATTTAACATGATCAAACGTAATGATTCACTTAACTTTTTCGCAGATTTAAAATAATCTTGTTGCTATTAAGAAATATGTATCATATACTCCGACATGTTTAGCAATTTCTCGTTTACAGTCTATGCTTGTTTACAGTTTGTTAATCCCGTCTTTTTCCGGCATGCATAGTCAAAATAAAAGGCTGGTGTAGCTAAATTTTTAATAAGATGCTGTTTTTTACTAGAAAATAAGATTGATAAACATGTGTAGTATACAGTATTCAATTTTCATTTTTATACTATGCATAGTATCAATTTTATGAATCATTAAACAGATATACTGAAAAATGGTTAAAGCTGAAAGGGTTAAAGTGTAAAATAAGAGATATTTTATTTGAACATTTCCAGTATATTTTAATAGAAGTTTATAACAGTTTACGAAAAACTTTTAGTTGAGGTATATTTAATGTGTTATGTGCTCCTCCCTCAACGGTTCCCATGTTAATAGTGTGGCTTCATTTAGAAAAAACTTTAAGGCTGGTATACTTAAAATTTTATTTAAAACAATATTCACATTCTCACCTATAGCACATTTTGAAATCTTTTGACACGGCACACTTAGGATATCTTATGAATGAAAAGACACACAAGAGGCATCCTCAGGAAATACTACGGGTGAGTGTTTCTCAACAGGATTTTTACTGTTTATTAATAGATTACACCCAAATCGTGTTTTAAAATTCAGAGCGGAAATTCACAAAGCCGAATGAATTTCAACGCCATTTCCGATCATTGCCTAATATATTTCATTTTGGCCCTATAATCACAGCATTAATGCTTTTTATACAATATTGAGTCTGAAATATTTTTGTATATATATCAAAATGATTTCATTTATTTTAGCGCAACCTATATATAATAAAATATATAAACTTTCAATTTCACCCATAGACGTAGTTTTTTTAAAAATATATTTTACAATAGAGTTATTAACTTTAAGGATGCTGCATCTCTACATAAAATATGGCACCGTTGCGCTCATGAGATTACTGAAATTTGTGTTGAAATCCATTTTTCGAGATTCTATTGTATGCTTTTAAATTTTGGTTTCTTCGGGTAATATAGACATGCAAAGCTAATGTAACCTCTCTGGATCTTAACCTTGCCTCTGGGCTGCATTTGACTTTTTAACTTCGTTGACGGCTGTTATCGCGACTTCTAATCTTCCTGCACGGGAATTTGTGTGTGCGTCTACAAGTGTTTCTTCGCCATGTAGTTCTGGTGCGACTTTTTGTGAACTGGAACTTTTTTCCCCCCTAAAAATACGTGGCTACACTACAAGGCAGTTCCGGTGTGCTGAAAGCTTTTTTTTTGTGTAACGTTTTTTCCAGAACTTGCTTAACCCTAGTTTGACGCCGAGTGATCTTAAATGACTCGCGATTTTTACAAGACAATTTTTTAACTGTAACTGTATTGAACTTCTCCAGTATATAATGCTGACTACTCTGCTGTTAATTAACAACACATGAAGATGCTATTTTAATAATAGCGAAAAGCTTTGTGTTTGATTTTAATAAAAAAAAATATTTATATACGTGTTTTAAAAGTGATATAATACATTGTTTTAATATGTTTACACGTGAAGGCCTTACAAATTTTAAACTTTCAGTAGTTTTTAATTTTAACTATACTTATTTATAGTTAGACTTTCATACATATTATATAGATTTATAATACCGTATTTGGACTTTCTGCAAATAAATATTATAAAGTTGTTTTGATAACATAAATACAAACAAAAATAAACACGAACAAGCGCACAGAACCACCAATTAAAACACTTTCTTTTCAAATTCAAGCGAGATTAAAATGGGGAATTTACCAAAAAATTATTTTTTTTTTAAGCCAAATCAATACATTATCTACCATGTATTGCTAAGAGAAATTTATTAAATATTTTTTTTTATTAATTTCGTTCTAATATATTATATTTACACACTAAATATGCACTGCCTGAAAAATTCTGTATAACACAAAAGGAAAAATGTTTAACATTAAAGAAAAGATGTATGACGTTTCATACTATTTACACAGTTACCGTAATTGATCAAAAGAAATATGCAGTGAAGTGAAAGGAATTTCTTTCGATAAACTGTAATATATCTTAGGATATCGTGAGAGAAATTTTTCTAAGAAATGGTCGACTGAATACAGGAAGTCTATTCTGTTAGATCTCTCGCCTTCACTTCGGGAAATGACAGGAATAAAAGAGAGAAACAGGAATTCATTTATAGCAACAAGTGAAACTGTCTTAGAAGAAAGTGATAAACGAGAATACATACCCCGAGATAGTCAGTAGAGAAAGAAAGAAATACTGATCAACGAAAATATTCAAAAACATTGTTAAATAAATACAAGTCATAAATATAAAAGCTTATAACATAGATTCTATATTTTTGTAAAATGCACTGAGTATAAAGGATATAATAGTTGTAAAATGTATATGCATTATTATTATTTTTTTTTTTTTTTAATATTTATTCTCGAATTTTCTTGATGATGAAATTAATCTAATAGAAAAAAAAAAATACAAAAAAAAAAAAAAAAATTGTTTAGCTATGTAAATTGATTAAAGCCCATAAAAACAAGATTGTAATAATATTTTTTTTTTTTCAAAATTGTGAACAAAGTAGATAAAATAAGTAAAATTTTGTTGATTATATGGACATTTAGAAAATAATTTCAGTTTTCGAAATGGTTAAACATATGTAGTTGGTTATCTGGCAAATATTTATGCGTCAGAAATAAAATAAAGCTTAACTGAACGTCATATATTATACAGATTGTATATTTTGTGCGGTAGTGTAATAAGTGTGAATCGTGTCACATACTTTAATAATTCGAAGTAGAACTTTTCTGCATTGTATCATGAGCTATTTCAAAGATATTGCAAGAACATATACTAATTATTATTTTTGTTCAAACAGAAAATAACATAATTAAGCATTAATATGAAATAATTAGCACTATATCATACAGATGGACAACTTGACAGAATACAAAAAAGTTGTTAGTGTAAAATAAATAGTATGTGCACAATACATGCACCAAATATGTATTATAAGTTTTGACGTTTAATTTTATGCTTTGTAGTGAAAATGGTTCTTATCCAGTTGAAAATGCACTTTATTTTTCGAAAAAAAAATCTCTAACGCTTTTAACGCTTTACATGACGGTACATAACCCACTTATCATTTCGTGTCAAGAATGGGTTATTTTTGTACAGGGAAAGCAAGGAAACATAGGTGACGATTCGGTCATCCCGTTAATTAGCTGTCAGTTTTCGTGGAACACAAAGATCCAACTTTCTCGTAAAACCCAACTTAACCAGCCGTCACTCGACCGATTTTTGGTGTACATTGAAGGTGTCCTCTAATCCTTGCACGGTTGGGTTCGGGTTGTTCCTTATGTCTTGATCAATATCGTCTTTTCCAACGTGTGATGGCCGTCCACTCCTAACCTGATCTTGGCAGATTCTATCTCTTTCCCTAAATTTACGAAACCAGCGACGACCTATTGCATCCTCCCCATAAACTTGACAAACATTGCGACAAGCTTCAGCTGCCGTACTCTTTTTATCGATCTCGTATAACCAACAATGTCTTATATGCTCCTTCTCGCTTTTTATGTTCCACCCTCTGTTATTTATTTATTTATTTATTTATTTTGAGATGATTAACTTTGTGAGACACGATGAATTTATATGTGAGGCATCCACACGTTTGATTAGCCGACAATTTGCGTCATTACATTGTCATTAGTGACGTCAATTGCATTGAAAATTTCCTTATTTAAAAACGGGTAGAACTTTCGCACTCACCCAATATATATATATACTACAAAAAGCATAGTAATCTTCAAATAAGTTCAAACAAAATAATGAGCTGACCATAATTAAAAAGTCATGAAATTTGTAAATATTTAAGAATAAAGGATTTCTGCTAGTTATTGCTATTACTTACGCATTTATGACACATTAAAATCGAATTATCCTGGTTCCTCGAAATCCCAATTTTTCAGAATGCAAATTACGTAGTTCATGCATGGCAGAAAAGAAATTTTTATCCTATTGATTCATCCATTATTTCACGCTAAATCATCATTGGAAGTTTCAAGATGTGTAACATTTATGAGAAAAATCTTTAAGTGACAAAAGATAAATGGTTCTGGTTAACATTTTACGGTGCAAGCAATTACTTTTAAATTTTCAATGTAAACAGATCATTGCATGAATTCCCAAAGTGGTAAGAATTACTAATACCACTATTTACAAAATTCAAACTTAAAATAAATCGTAATACTTTAATGAAATATTAATCATTTGAAAAACGAAAATTCAGTGAAAAGAATTTTTTGTTTAGGAATTGTTTCTTTTAAATTTTACACTTTATTAAAAAAGCTGTTTTAATTATTTATTTTATTTTATTTATTTATTTGTTATCATTTTTTTTTTATTTTACAAGAAAATACAAGAGTCGCAACGGACCATTATTTCTTACAGTATAATTTTTATTTTCCTCATAATCTATATATATAAAAGAGTAAACTCACTGATTCACTCACTGACTCAACACGGTTGTGGCGATCCTATAGGAGATAGAGTCGCAATTTTTGGTGAGCAGGTTGATTTTAGGACCCTGACGCTCACTAAGACGGGATTTTGCGAAATACCCCCCCGTTCCCCCCCACGGAAGAGCAAAATGCAAAAATCACCTTTATAAGCATATCTCGGCTCCAAATTGCTTCACGGTGAAGAAATTGCAGATGGAGAGACTAGACTTGAATACAAAAAAATCATTTTCTGCGATTTTGGAATTTTGGATTTTTAAGGGGGTAGAGGGTAAAAATGAGATTTTCGGGGGCGCATAAGGCAAAAACACATTTATAAGTACAACTCGGCACCAAATTACTTCACAGGGAAGAAATTGCAGATGGGGAGACTAGGCTTGAATACGAAAAAATCATTTTCTGCGATTTTGTAATTTTTGATTTTTAAGGGGGGAAGGGGGTGAAAATGATTTTCGGAGTTGCTGAAGACAAAAACACCTTTATAAGCATAACTCGGCTCCAAATTGCTTTACGAGGAAGATATTGCAGATGGGGAGACTAGACTTGAATACAAAAAAATCATTTTCTGCGATTTTGGAATTTTGGATTTTTAAGAGGGTAGGGGGTAAAAATGAGATTTTCGGGGGCGCATAAGGCAAAAACACATTTATAAGTACAACTCGGCACCAAATTACTTCACAGGGAAGAAATTGCTGATGGGGAGACTAGGCTTGAATACGAAAAAATCATTTTCTGCGATTTTGTAATTTTTGATTTTTAAGGGGGGAGAGGGGCTGAAAATGATTTTCGAAGGTGCAGAAGGCAAAAACCACCTTTATAAGCAGAACTCGGCTCCAAATTCGTTCACGGTGAAGAAATTGCAGAGGGAGAGACTAGACTTGAAAACAAAAAAATCATTTTCTGCGATTTTGGAATGTTGGATTTTTAAGGGGGGGAAGGGGATATAAATTATTTAGAAAAATACGGATTTTCGAGTAAAAGTAATAGCTCAAAGATGTAAAAAAAAAAAAAAAAAAAAAAAAACGCCAAGCGTCTTCTTGAAAATATTTCCAAAAACTCATTTTTTGATTTTTTCCGATTTTTTTTTTTTTTTTTTTAAATAATAATAGTAATAGGCAATAAAAATAAAAATAGTGTCACATCGTTCAAAAATGGTACATAGAGGTTTTCGATACTTACAAATCGATTGCGGATATTTTCGAATTTGTAAAATTATTAGAAGGGGTGGGAAGGGGGGGGGGCAGTATGGAGGCTATGGGCAAAAACAAATAGAAATACAGTTAGGCCGTTCAAAATTTGTACAGATAGGTTTTAAAGGCCAGCAAGTCGAATGGGGATATTTTCGAAAGTGTAAAGTTATTAGGAGGGGCGAGAAGGGGGGAGGGGGGAGGGGGGAGGGGAGAGGGGGGCAAAAAAATAAAAATAGAGTTAGATCGTTCAAAATTGGTATATAGAGGTTTTCGATACTTACAAATCGATTTCGGATATTTTCGAATTTTTAAAATTATTAGGAGGGGTGGGAAGGGGGGGCAAAAACAAATAGAAATACAGTTAGGCCGTTCAAAATTGGTACAGATAGGTTTTAGAGGCCAGCAAGTCGAATGGGGATATTTTCGAAAGTGTATAGTTATTAGGAGGGCCGGGAAGGGGGGGGGGGCAAACAAAATAGAATAGAGTTAGAGCATTCAAAATTGGTATATAGAGGTTTTCGATACCTACAAATCGATTGCGGATATTTTCGAATTTTTTAAATTATTAGGATAGACGGAAGGGGGGGGGGCGAAGGGGGAAAATAATAGAAATAAGAGTTAGAGAATTTTGGGAATTTTTTCCGAAGGCCGTGAGAACCCGGTGCGACATTTTTCCTTATAAGATTTTTTTTTCTGTTTTTTTTCACGTGATAAAAATTAATGCAATTTTGAGAATTCAGTAATTATAGCGATTCATTTAAAAATACGGACCAGCGAAGCGGGCGTTGCCTGCTAGTTATTATATAAAATCAAATTTTAAAATACAATATACAGGGTGGGTGAAAAGTCCGTAAATAATTTAAAAATTCATAAAACCCGAAAAAAAAACCGAAATAAAAAAGCGATTTTCCGGTTTAACATTGATAGGTCATGGGACTTTTTTTAAGAGAAGAAAATAATAATAATTGAAAAAACAACCGACAGATGGCGCTGATATAGACGATTTAGTTGAAAATATGCAAATGAGTCCTGCGATTATGAACACGTTTTGTATCTATCCCGTCCATCCAATATATCAGAAATGAAAAATGCAATCTGCCGAGAGCTGTCATGTAAACTGCTGGACATGCTGCATCTGCCGTTGCTGGATTTGTGACACGCCTACAATGTGTTACAGGTGGTTGACATGTGGAACACATATTGCTATAATAAATGATTTGGTAACATTATTTTTGTTAGTTACATGTCTTCTCTTTCACATGTCTTCTCTTTCACGAAACGCCCCCTATCAACTGTATTTTGAAATAGTTTTTTTTTTCTTATCTTACAAAATAAATTCCGTGACTTATCGATGCTAAATATACAAGCCGTTTTTTATTTTGGTTATTTTTTCGGGTTTTATGAATTTTTAAAGTATTTACGAACTTTTTGCTCACCCTGTATAAGGGTAGATATAAGGGTATTAATATATATATATATATATATACAAAATATTAAAGTGTTATTACTTTTTATGGAAATTTTAATGTCTAAAGATTCTACAATAAGTTGGAAACACAATTCATTTAACCATTTTACATATTCCTTTTTTAATATTATTATTAAATATAAGTTTTCAATAAACTTTTCCTGTTGAAATTATTTACTAATTTCACTTTTTCAGTATTTCATATTTAAAAACAATAACGAAAAACCACGTAGTTCGTATGGAATATTAACTCTTTCCAAATGCGCGCAATTGTTGTATCTGTTAATTTCAATGTACTTTGCCCGTGTGACTGCACAGCACAAAAAAAAGGGACTGAAAACAAATAGACTAAATGAATTCATAATTACCCTTAAGTATTTTTAAAAAGTATAAAATCCCTTAACATAAACAAAAATGCAATTCCGGTAATTTCCATTTGTAACCCACAAAGTACCTAAATATTTTAGTGTATCTTTTAAATATTAATAATAAACATACTATATTTTATTGAAATTTTTTTCTTTAGTTTAAGAAAAATAAATGCAAATTTCATTTTGTATTACGCAGTACAAAGTCACTTTAATTTTTATATTAAAATGTCTTTTATAAAATGTAATGTTATTTAAACATTCTTTTGGGTGTCCCTATGCATGAACCAGTAGTGCCATTTGTACCATTTTAAATAGAGAAAATGCAATAGTAAACTTGAATAACATATTTCATATTGAAAAAAATGTGGGATTATATAAAGAGAAACGGACAGAGTGATAGATATGCGAGAAGTGGTCTCAGTGATAGATAGATGAACAGCCAGACGGATAGTAAGTCAGGGCGATAGTTTACTTCAATTCATAATTTCTCTAAAACATTGGAAGAAAGTATTAAAACATCAAAAGTATACAAAGATGCAATTCCAGCAATTTCCAATTATAGCTTCTGATGTAACTGAATATATTTTCGTATCCCTGTACATCTTATTGCTACTCATGTTATATTGGATAGAAAGCATTTTTATGTATATGAATAATAAATATTTATTTAACTGAGAACTTAATAGTGAACATGAATAAAATATATCAGTTTTAAGAACTTCAAGACTTATTAAAACAGGAATAAACTACTACGTCAGAAACGCTAAAGAAAAATTATTGAGGTGCATACAGCTGTTTCGGTAGCCTAAAGCGTACCGTCATCAGTGCAAAAAGAATTCTGAATCTTGAGAAGTGCTCGTATATATAGGAGAGGGACCGGATTTAGTTCAACCAATAGGAATACGGAAGAGGTGGGGAGTGTGGCCAATAGGAATTAAGGAATGTGTAGCTGTGTAAACAGTAGAAAAAATTAAGGAAATGTGGACTGAATGTAAAATTTCCAACAATCAGACAAATAAGGAACAGCGAAATCACAATTAACAAGGTTTAAAATTTTTATAAATATGAAAAGCTTCAAAGAAATCGAGTTCATGAATGGATTTAGGTCTGCAAATTATTTTAGCTGCATTAAATTTAAAATTATGATTTTCTTCCCAGCAATGTTTAGAAATAGCCGATTTATTGGTTTCTTGTTTGCGGACGTAATTCATATGTTCTTTTCAATGTCAAATATATTCAACTGCATAATTACTTGCATTTAAAATGTAAAACAAGTGTTGTATCATGAAAAAAAAAATCATGTTTTTAAAAAATGAAAAATATGGCATATTGATGGACAATTTTGTCAAATATTAATTTTGTGAAATATTAAATAAACATCCTGAATTATGTTACAGAATTAGTATCTATTATAAAATTAATTTTATGTAAAAAGTCCTTAATATAGGTGTGTGTTTTAATTTATACAAAGCTTTCCTTATTCGCCTCCTCAACTATTTGACTTTAACCCGTTAATTCCCGAATACTTTTTGCAAGGAAAAAAAAAAATATTTTTATGAATATTTAAATTCTAAACTAATGTAGACAACTGACAGTAAAATATATTATATTAAATAATTCTTCTGATAGTTTTAAATTTAAAGACTATCTTCAATTGTGGGCCTTTACTGTTATAGTGAGAAAACTTTTATATAGTAAAACTTCAAGATAATAGATTAATTTCCTATTATACGCTGACAAAGACATCGAATATAAAGTATCACAATATATATTTTTATTCAACTTGACTTAAACTGGTATATCTGCATCCCCGTCTCAAAAAAAAAAAAAAAAAAAAAAAATCTGCGATGAAGGAAAAAATAATAAAATAATTGTCCAAATTATGTAATTCTAATTAATAGCAGGCACATAAAATTTTGAGGGACCATTTAGACTGACGCTATGAACTTTCATTAAAAAGCAGACATCATTCCTAGAAAGCACAAAAATATACGTGTTGTTTTATTAGCTCTCCTGAAATAATGACGGTGAGTGTTAATGGGTTAAATTAGTGCAGTTCTTGGAATAGAAAATCAAATGCTATTAGCTTCTATTAAAGTACATACAAATAAGATTTGTACTTTTAAATAACTGCGACAATTTGTGACTGATAGTTGTTTTTAAATAACCAGAAAAAATTTTTCCTTTCACCTTTTTCACATTTGTATTAACATTATAATTACGCAATAATTATAATTTTTTTTTAATTATAGCCTGAAGTTTTTTTAAATATATATATATAAATATATTACTGTAAAAGAACAGAAATATTATTGTTATTAGCGTATTTTCTTCATACAGGTTTTACGCATTCATGTGTTAATTTCGAAGTACTAGAATTCATTAGAAATGATATAAATTAAACGAGATATTACTATAAATTACGTTACATAAAAACCTTTAAACTTGCTTCGTTATCGGGCCGTGAATTTTTCACCTGGACGCCCAGGCCTCTTCAGCGGCTTCATCCGTTGTGAAGTTCACTTGACACTGAAATCCGTGGGTGGTTCTCTCCATGAGGTGTCGCCACGCTCCATTTGGGGCCATTACGCCGCTGTCATACCACACATTAGGATTAGTAGCTATTTCGATGGATTCGCGGAACATTGCGTAATGATAGTTATTATATCCGGCTAATTTTTTAGTTTCGTTAAAGTTTATTTCGATATTTTCACTATTATATGTTTTTGCGAGAGCGGTATTCACTTTGCCAATTTTGATGTCGTATTTATGCTCGTTGATTCAGGTTTTAATTTTTCTTTTAGTGACGCCGATGTATGAACCTGTGTTTTTATTTTGATTAATGAACGGTATTTTATAAATTCCGGCGGTTTCAACTGGTGAAATGGGATCTTTATCGCTATGTATTAATTGAAAAATGTTTCTATTAGGTTTTATGGGGATATTGATACCGTTGATTTTTAATTTTATTGGCGGCTCCCCGATCATATGGGATTGAAGAGGTAAATCTAGAGGTTTTATTTTTTTTTGAAAATTTGGAATATTATTTAGATTTTTTAATCTGTTTTTAACTAGTTTGTTGACGATTTTATTAGGGTATCCCGCTTTTTTAGTAAATTCTTTAATAATATTTATTTCTTGGTTTAAGTCTTCAGTTTCCTCACAGATTAGAATGGCACGATTAATATATGACCGAATAGCGTTAATTTTATATCGGAAAGGCGTTTTACTTTTGTAGTGGATGGTTGCATTGCTATGTGTAGGTTTTCGGTACACAGTGGTTTTAATTTTATTTTCGGTACGGATAATTTGGACATCGAGAAAATTAATTTGGTGGTCTACTTCTTCTTCGTAGGTAAATTGTATATCAGAATCAATGCTATTAATGGAGTCAAGTAACTGTTGAATATTACAATCTTTGTCGATAACGGCAAAAACGTCATCGACGTACCCATACCAATAAAAATTTTTATCTTTAAAGCGTTTGATTATTTCATTTTCAATTATCCTTAGTTTAAAATCTGCGATGAAACCCGAAATGGGCGATCCCATCGGGACCCCCCTTCTTTTGCTGGTAAATTATATTGTTAAATTTGAAATAAGTTTCGTTAAGTAAAAGGTTGGTAGTTGCGGTGAGTGTTTGAATAATTTTAGGATCTTGAAATTTATTTATGATGGTATTATTGACAATTTGAGATTGAGACTAATAGTCCTCAGTTCTAATATTAAAAAAATAAAAATAAAAATAATAAAATACCACCCTCATGCCTTTTTTTTTTCTTTACTCCTCTTCTGAGGATAAAAATTATATTGACATGTCACAGGACTACCCATAGAAACTACATCCCTTTAACCTCAATTTTTCTTCTCTTTTAGATTCCCTTTGTGAATGATTAAAATTGTAATAGCATGTGTTCGATGTTTCGTTCTCTATATCCTCCTCTGAGCATAAAAATTATATTGAAACGTCGCAGGACTATCCATAAAAGCGAATCTCAGAACTTCGACAATTGGCTATGGTGTAGCTTCTTTACTACGCTAAATCCCTTCAAACTCAATATTTCTTCTCTTTTAGATTCCCTTTGTGAATGATTAAAACTGTAATAACATGTGTTCGATGTTTCGTTCTCTATATCTTCCTCTGAGGATAAAAATTTTATTGACACGTCGCAGGACTACCCATAGAAGCGAATCTCAGAACTTCGCCAATTGACTATGGTGTAGATGGATATAAATTAACTACGTCAAAACTAACGAAATGGTAATTAAAAATTCTTGTGTAAGGAATTTTATCGGGCCGTAAATTTTTCACCTGGACGCCCAGGCCTCTTCAGCGGCTTCATCCGTTGTGAAGTTCACTTGACACTGAAATCCGTGGGTGGTTCTCTCTTTGAGGTGTCGCCACGCTCCATTTGGGGCCATTGCGCCGCTGTCATTGCACACATTAGGATTAGTAGCTATTTCGATGGATTCGCGGAACTTCCTTACACAAAACTTTTTTAAGTGATATACGTAAATTTGAATGAAAATTTTTGGAACAAACTAATAAGAAAAAGAAAAGCTGAAGTTTTTAAAAATAAAAATGTTTGGAGTGAAACCGCCGAGAATGTCAAAACAATCACTAATAAAGATGAATGGAACATATGCAGGAATAAAATAACACAATACCATGACACTGTAAAAATCGCTATCATTAAAAATAATAATAATAAACTAAAATTCTGGCTTAAGAAAAACAACTATAAACCCAACACAAGAACCGAGTATTCCTACATTAACTTATCAAAAAGTAAAATCAATAGCCATCAAAACGAATTGTTAAAATTGGGTCCAAAATATATCCTTGATCAACCTATTAATATTAAAGACAGTATTGCGAAAATAGAATGAGCTATTAGCCAAGTTCCAGAGAAAAATAAAATACAAATTCGAAATGTCGCAGTCACTGAAATTACTAAATTGGCACAAAACAGTAATATCAATAAAGAAGACCTTCGCGAATTAAAGAAACTTAAAAAGAACCAAGAGATTACTTGAACCCTCACCGATAAAACTAATGAAATTGCCATACTTGACAGGAGCGAATACGTTAAGAAAATGGAAGAAACCATCAAAGAAATTGGCGTCAGGGAAATTGAAAAAGATCCTAATAATCAATTAATTGAAAAAACCCGGAAATTAATTAAAGTTGGAAAATGGCCCGATAATAAACCCCGTAAACTTTTAAACCACGCAACCAATACTCCTCGCATTTTCGGCAGATATAATGACCACAACCCCCCCCCCCCCAAAACTCCGAACTATTGTTAACAAAAATGATCCCCAACATATTTTTTAGAGAAATACATTGCCAAAATATATCGTGAAATTATTCCCCCCTCCGAACATTTCACTGAAGAATCCACTGAAGATTTCATTAAGAAATTAAGAGAAATTAAAAATGAAGACAATTACCATTTTGTTAGTTTTGACGTAGATAATTTATATCCATCTATCAACATTGCAGAAGTTAACCAAATTGTACTAAGGATAATTGAAAATGAAATAATCAAACGCTTTAAAGATAAAAAAATTTATTGGTATAGGTACGTCGATGACGTTTTTGCCGTTATCGACAAAGATTGTAATATTCAACAGTTACTTAACTCCATTAATAGCATTGATTCCGATATACAATTTACCCACGAAGAAGAAATAGACCTCCAAATTATTTTCCTTTATGTCCAAATTATCCGTACCGAAAATAAAATTGAAACCACTGTGTACCGAAAACCCACAAATAGCAATGAAATCATCCACTACAAAAGAAAAACGCCTTTCCGATATAAAATTAACGCTATTCGGTCATATATTAATTGTGTCTTTTTAATCTGTAAGGAAACTAAAGACTTAAACCAAGAAATAAATATTATTAAGGAATTTACTAAAAAATCGGGATACCCTAATAAAATTGTCAACAAACTAGTTAAAAACAGATTAAAAAGTATAAATAATATTCCAAATTTTTAAAAAAAACCCCTCTAGATTTACCTCTTCAATCCCATATGATCGGGGAGCCGCCAATAAAATTAAAAATCAACGGTATCAATATCCCCATAAAACCTAATAGAAACATTTTTCAATTAATACGTAGCGATAAAGATCCCATTTCACCAGTTGAAATCGCCGGAATTTATAAAATACCGTTCATTAATCAAAATAAAAACACAGGTTCATACATCGGCGTCACTAAAAGAAAAATTAAATCCCGAATCAACGAGCATAAATACGACATCAAAATTGGCAAAATAAATACCGCTCTCGCAAAAACATATAATAGTGAAAATATCGAAATAAACTTTGACGAAACTAAAAAATTAGCCGACTATAATAACTATCATCACGCAATATTAAGCGAATCCATCGAAATAGCTACTAATCCTAATGTGTGCAATGACAGCGACGCAATGGCCCCAAATGGAGCGTGGCGACACCTCATGGAGAGAACCACCCACGGATTTCAGTGTCAAGTGAACTTCACCACGGATGAAGCCGCTGAAGAGGCCTGGGCGTCCAGGTGAAAAATTTACGTCCCGATAACGAGGCAAGTTTAAAGGTTTTTATGTAACGTAAATTATACTAGAATTCAATTCGATAAAATTTTAGCTATTGTTTTTTTTTTTTTTTTTAACCTAAATAAAAAAAAAAAAAAAAAAAAAAAATCGGAAATATGTAATTGCTTTATATACATTGTTAAATTTGAATAAAAATGTGTATACATTATGTACATTAATTTAGTCGCAGAAGTTTGAAATTCTTTCATGTTGTATAAAACTATACCATATATTAAGTGCTTCTTAAAAGAAACTAAATTTTTTTCTCAGTATATTAGTTATAAAAAATATTTCTATAAACAAAGAATTGGATTATTTTAAATTTAGTTTTTAAAAGATTAGTTGATTGTACATACATGCGCGTTCTAAAGAAGAATATGCAATTTTACATTTTTATTCATTTTCAATTTGTATTTTATGAAGCATAAAAAATATGCTTTCAACTATCAAATTAAAAAACGTTGGACATATAACATAAAAAATGCATTTTAAGCTTCATTAAATATCAAAATTTAATTTTTTTTAAATTTAGGATTATCAAATAAAATAGTTTTAGCGTGTTCTCTTACCATTAAGTTTATATATATCTTAAGGTTTAAATTAATATGTATATATATATATATATATATATATATATATATATTAAAATAGCATAATAAATTTTAACATTGGATAAAATTACAAGTATATAAAATAGGTATATTTAATAATATTTTAATTAAATATTTTCATCCATCAAATTAACTCCTATTAACACAATAAAATCTTTACATTTTGTTTTCATTGTGACATCGTGTATATATTCAATTGAAAAATCATGGTCTTCTGTTGAATTTGGACCCCCCTTTATGCAAGTAACAATTATTAAAAACTGCGGAAATTTATAAGAGAAGATGAAAATCTTGGTAACAGAACTGCTGTAGGTTATATTTAATTTATTATATTGCTGCCAATTTTCATACCAATATTTAAAGACAATAATCTTCGTTTTATTGAAAATCAGATAATAATTTTAAAAGAAAACTATTAAAAATGTGTGGTATTAGAGAAAATTTCCCTGATTAGTTCTGCATACAAACAATACGTTAGAAACTAGCATTTATAGTGTTAAAATAACATTACTATAAGAAACTGTATAAAATTTTAAACTAAAAATAGCATACTAAATATAGCACAATGCGATTTTTTAAATCTTGGTTTAATGTATATAATTTTATGTACAAGTATATACAGTCATTTGCAAAAGTTTAAGACCAGTAGTCAATCTCCGGTATATTAACACATTCCATCATTTGCACAGATTATTGCGTCATCTCATGCGTTGATTGCATCAGATGCATTCTACTGCAATAAATAAAGGTGCCCGTCACGTTTATCGACAGCTGTGTATTGGATTTTGTCGTATACACTACTGCTGTGTAATTATTGTAATGGGTAAAAAACCCTCACTTCTTATTACAAAACGGTCAGAAATATTGACCCTGCATAAAATTCGATTTTCGGAACGTCAAATAATTTCGAGGGTAAATATGAGCAAAACACCTGTGCATCAAGCTATTAGTAAATTTAAAATTTCGGGAAAATTTGTGGACCTTAAGAGAAGAGTCACACTAAAAAAACGAGTGCGCGTGATGGTCAGGTGATAAGAAGGATGGTCGTACGAGATCCAAGAACCTCCTGCAATACGATTTGATATTCTCTTGCTGCAAAAGGCACCAGCGTAAATTTGAGTACTATTTGAAGACGTTTTTCCAAATATTTTGGTTTATCATCCCATAAACCTGCAAGGAAATATCGACTTACTCCAAGTATGAAAAGGAAACGGCACTTAAGGTCCACAAATTTTCCCGAAATTTTAAATTTACTAATAGCTTGATGCACAGCTGTCTTGTTCACATTGGAACTTATATGATGATTAGAAAATCCAACTTTATGCAGGGTCAATACTTCTGACCTTTATGTAACAGTAAGAGAAGGTTTTTACCGATTACAATAATTACACAAGAGTACTGTCTATGACAAAATCCAATAAAAAACTGGCTATAAACGTGCTGAGTACCTTTATATGTAGCTTTAGAATGCCTCTGATGCAATCAGCACATCAGATGGCATAATAATTTGCACAAATTATGCAATGTGTTAAAATACTGAAAATTTATACCTATCTTAAACTTTTGCAAATGGTTGTATAGTTCGTGAAACAAATAATATATACACACACACACACACACATATATATATATATATATATATTGCACAACAAAGTAAATCCTTATAGATTATTTCTGTTAAAACATAAGTACATTTTAGAATAGCATGAAATAAGTAAATACATAAACAGTAAACACTTTGTTTCACAACTTTACCATTTTGAAACTACATAAATTTACATAGATTCATACACTAAAAGTTAAATAATCATAAAGAATATAAATTAAATTTCATATGTAAACCAAATCTGCATTACAAAATGTAATATCTATCTCAAATTCAACTCATAATAATACAATTTTCTTTGTAATATAACAAATTTCTAAAATTCGTACATCATATTGATATTACAAAATTAAGTTCCTTACTCTTAAAAAATATTAGCTGATTTTCATTTTAACTTTTTGTTATTAAAAAATATTTAACTTCAGGAAATTTTATTACTTCTCAAAAACAGTTAATGCTGCATTTATTTTCAACAAAACAAACTTACTTAATACTAATTTGATAAAAAAAAATTCTAGAAAAAAGTAAAATATATAAGAATAAGAAATTATTTTCTCTTTAATTGCTAAAATATTAGGAGAAATTGAGAAAAAAAATGTCTCTTCTTTTTCAATTGTAAAGTATAATTACATAAAGAGTTTATAAATTTTACATTGTGTTGTACTTAAACATAATGCGGGAAAAAAAACAGCAATTAGTTTTTTTTCTTAATGTTATTATACATGTATTCTGTCGGGAGTCGAGTAAAATATAATTTTTCGATAATTTGTATTAAAATTTAGCAAATTTGTTAAAATAAAGAAATAGTCTAAAAAAGTGAAATTAAATGAAGAGAAATATTTTTATTCTTCGTTTACAAAGTTAAATTTCGCAATTCCTATTATTTTAAAAAATGCTTTCATTGTATGGAAAAACGCCTTTTTTTTTCTATTTTCATTATTTAACTTTTGAATTTATTTTAAATTTGAAGCAAAATACTTAATAATTTTTTCTTGAAAAGAAAAATATTATTGTGCTTTGAAAAGTGAATATCATAAAATGAAGAGAATTGATTTTTTGCATATTTTAAAATGTAACATAACGCTTGACTTTTTATTTGTTTAATTGTTTTTTAGATGCTTAAACATAACTGTAACTGCGAAACTTAAATTGATTTCCATTTAATATCTGCAAACTTTTATAAGAAATTCGGTATAATATATATATATATATATATATATGTTAAATAAATAACTAACAATTATAATAATTCTGGAGGCATCAATATGTTCAATTGTAGAACTTCATTTAATAATAAAAATTCCCCAATTTTTCTAAAATTTGTTACATTTTACTCTCTCTATAAAGTTAACTGTCTTTCTACGCAACTCTCATTGCACTTATATTTGTTTTCCATGGAATAATAGTTCTAATAAAATAAAAGAGTTTTATTCAATGCAACAACAAAACATCAATGGATAAATCTTTTTACCGCATAAATATATTGCTTGATACAAAAAATAGATTTGGAGTTAAAATGGAAACAAATGGCAATTTGTTCATTATCACAAAGATCAGCCTTAGAAAAAAATCTGGGTATTTTCCGCCAATTTTGGAGTCTTGATATCCAAATTTGAAGAAGAATGGTAGTTTATGGTTGCCAATGTTTGAAAGCTCTCGAATGAAAAACAGAACAATTTTGGAATTATCAGAAATAAACCATGTGTTTCTAGCCCAGAGATCATTTTAAATCCCTATCGAGACTTTAAAAAGAGAAAAATCACTCTCAAGAATTTTGGTTTCTTTTCATTCGAGCTGATATGCCTTCTATGAAGACCGTGGTTTAAATTATTGATCATTTTTCCTGGATAAGAAAACTTCCTAGTCAGTTTTTTATTAAACGCTTTTCACTACATTTTTTAGTACTGAATGGCTGCTTTATTTCAATTTTTCGAGACTATTCGATTTTGTTTAGAGCCCCTAAATAAAAAAATAGGCCGGCGCATCACTGCCATTTTTTTGCCTCCGAAGAGGACAGCATTCCCGCTTGGCGTCCTTATCGCTTCCCTAATGATTTTAAGAAATCTTGATCTGAAGCTAATCCGGTCAAGATAAGAGCAATAAGCAACAATAATATTCCTAAAAACACATTTTTTTTTCACAGTACATTCTCAGGATGACATTTTATTCTCAGGATATCCTATGGATGTACTGGGGTAAGATGTGTTGTTAGGGCAGTTTCTGTTTCTTTTACAAAATGTCGCCAAAACTCAAATACACAGTAACATAAGGTCTGTGAGCATTTTATATCCACTTCTTGAATTATTATCGCAGTTTATCGCTAAACAAACTTCCATATTATAGTTTACTTAGTTAAAATTATGAAATATAATAAAACAAGTTACACTAAAGTAACGTAAGACGATTAAAAAAAAAAAAAAATGTTTGTCGTTTGTTTATCAGAGAAACGCGCTGGGTACATGTGGCAACCCTAAGGCAACAAAATGCCTGATGCGCCAGCTCGTATATATAGAAGCCTTAATTTTGTTTACTTCACTAGTACGATTAAATGATTTATTCGACTGTTTCTAAAATATTTGTTTAATAAAATACGTTCATAGATTTGAACCTGTCTGTTTATTTACGAACTAAATTTGATACGTAAACATCAGCAATTTTCATAACAGTATTATTAGAGCCCTGTTATTAGTTTCTGTTCAGACCGTTCCGTTGGTAATTAATATAAATACCATAAGTTTTATATTTTGTCTCACCGAGCATAATATTTTCGTGGATATCTCTAATACGGCCAGTTATGTAAAAACCACAATGGGAGATACTAACAGTAAGTTATGATAAACCTACACACACATTTGCAACTTTCTATGTTTAAGTAGTTTTAAGTTATACGAAATAAAACACTAATACGATACACACACACGTGCATATATAAAGATGTCTAGAATAAATCTTGTAAAACTTTTTTATGTATAAATTTAAAAATCACACTACGACCTAAACTGCAATTATAAAACTGAATAATATTTAAGTCACAAATACAAATTTTATGGTTCTTAGTTTTTGGGCTATGCGAGATAGAAAATCTTTTAATGATGATCGACTTCGCATTAATTTTTTTTCTTATAATTTGTATAATGAAATAAAAGAAAAATAATAATAATGAATTAAATATAATTAGCAATATACTGGATAATCTATAGATAAAAATTAAGTATAACAATTTTCTCTATATTTAAAAAAAAGTTACTGTCACTGGCGTCATTTTTTTTTCCTGCTACCGCATCTTCTCTCGGAGGGCATGGTTCTTCGCGTCATGAGAGGTGTCAATGGATTTCGAATTCTCCAAGGCAGACATTTCAGCTGCTTAGAAATATCTATCATTTTAATTAAAGATGTTATTAACTAAAAACGACGGGTTTATGCTGGTACTATTTTTGCCACCTTGAAAAAAGTTTCTCCCAGTGACGTTATTCTTCTGTCATGAAGTCATTTTACACGGGAAAATTAAAATATGATCCATTGTAGGTTGGGTTTAACGCGCAACGGTACTGCGATATGGGTACTGGGACGTACCCCTAGGTTTGTTCCTGAGGCATGGCATGACAATTTTGATCCTCCGCTTAGTGGATGGTTCAACGAAAACATGGAGGACTAAATATGACGAAAAGATGGAGGACTTTGCGGCCACGACGGATTTTATGTGCACCAGCCAGCATTAGTGTACACAACGATCTTTGACCGTCTCAAGTATCGAAACGGCAAATTATGTGCTCGGCACTTTAACGACTGGGGTACCGTGGGCTGGATCCATGGTTGTAAAATAGAAATAGAAAGGGTCATATATTAAAGCTGTAATGCAAAATGGGTCTAGATATTACGAATTTATTTCTATTAAAAATAAATAAATATAAATAAATAAATAAATATGAACAATAATAATAAAAAACAAGATTTTCAGCATGATTTTCATAAAAATAAATAATGTGGTATTAAAAATTATTTATTTCAGTTTGACATTGATTATGGGGCTTTTTATAATATTTTTCTGCTTTTGTCTTGTGTTATGCGCTCTTATTATTCCTATCCAGTGAAAAAATGATCAGCGAATAGGCGGACAAAAGCTTTCCCTCGGGGGTTTGTGAGCATTTTTTTATTTATTTATTATTTTTTTTTTTTTAGCAAGCTTTTTTTTTTTTCTTTAGGGAAAAAAAAAAAAAAAAAAAAAAAAAAAAAAAACTTATATTTTTAGAACATAATACCTTTATCAAACCTAAGAATAATTTCGATGTTAAGAACGCAGTAAAATGTAGTGTTCCAACTACTTTAGGGTTATAATAGTGGGTCATGTATGTTACCTGTATTTATACAGCATAATAAATAAATAAATGAATAAATAAATAACACATGATGTATTGTTTTATATATATTTTTATTTATTTAAAATATTTTTTGATAATAATATCTTAAACTTTTTTTTTTTTTTTTTTTTTTTAAATATACATCCTCAGAATTCGTTTATCAAAATTCCTCTTACGGGAAAAATATATGAATTTCGATATTGAGACTTAAGGTCCGCTTAAGGTTAAATAAATCGTGCAAATGGGAGTAAGTGTCAAACATGCAACTTTCTGTTTTTTTTTTTTTTTTTTTTTTTTTTTTTTTTTTGTGGTATCTAATTAAAGAATTTATAATATGTAATTAATAAAATTTTGATATTCAAAAAAAAAAAAAAAGAAAAAAAAAAAAAAAGAAAAAAAAAAGTAGTTTATGAGAAAAGAAAAACGAGTTAAAGACTGTTTATAAAATAAGGAACTAGTATTGCAATCTCTGTATTACATAAATAAATATATATTACGTTCTAAATTATAACTTTAAAATTAATACAGATATATCAACATCTTTAACGAGGTTTTGATCTTTATTCACTTAATAAGTCACTAACTGAGTGTTATTTTTTGGCTTAATATCTTGATTATCTTGCTCTTAATCAATATGTTAATTATCTTTTTCATAACTTGATCTGTTATGCTATATATCTTGATGGTTACAGTTATTATCAACCTCTATTATCAAATCATTTAATATTGGATGAAGTGTTTTGCAGACAAATTTAATTAATTTTAGAGATTAGGATATTTTGGTTTTGAATAATGTGAAAAAAACATGCTGAAAATAATGGGTAGGATATTGTAATATAATTTTTTCTACATTGTAAAATAATTACTTTCCAATGAACGATGTTGATGACTTATATATATGTATATGCAAAATATTTTTTTTCTCTTCTTAATATATAAATATTTTAGGATCATCTCACATCCTCTAATTAAAACAATCGAAGCTTAAGAAGTATTTTAATTCTGCTAAATAATATTTTTTCAAGATGGTATGATCAATGATACTAAATCCTGGAAATAAAATCTCAAATGTAATGTAAAAATGAACCCAAACATTAATTTAAATTAGAAACATGAAACCATGTAACTTTAATTAATGCCTCATTTCTTACAACAAACACACTTAAAACATTACTCAATATTTATTCTAAAATAAATTGTACGTTTCTGAAGAAATAATAATAGTGCATTTTCGAAAGAATAATAGATTAAAAACTACACAATCATCATAAGGAAAATAAATAAATATATGACTTCTATTATGTAAAAGTACGTAAATATATATTTATAGTATACATTATTGTTGTATTTATAGTTTTTACTGTAAATAACCATAAATAAAATAAATATAAGCAAAAAAAAAAAAAAAAAACCATCTACAAATAAGTATTTAGACACTTTTGAATTTAGACGTTTTGTCAAATATCTAGAAAGTTCTTTAGAAATCATCTTGAAACTTTAATAGTATAAAGAATATGCTATGCCTCGTGTATTTCAGCAAAAATTGCGTTGCTTGAAATGCATTATATTTGTGGCATGTAATTATGAAGGTTTTTTTTTTTTTCATTATCTGCACAATTTTTTATGAATATACAGCATATATTCATGGAGACATATTTTTTTTATTTTTTTATTGAAAAAGAAATTCCACTTTTTAAATTATAACACATAGGGTCCACCCAGTGCAAAGCGTTTTTTTTTTAATTTGGCATGATAAATATTAGACATAGACAGAGCACAATGCAGTCAGAATGTAAAATTATTGAATATCTGGCGAAATATGAAAATTTTTAATAAATATGTTTTAGCTGCTCACGCGTTATCTTAAAAAAAAAAAAAAAAAAAAAAAAAAAAATCATTTGCATTATTCAATACCCAAAGTTATTGAGCAGCTGACATGACCCCCCCCCCCCCAAAAAAAAAAAAAAAAAAAAACGTGTAATTTCAAAAAGTTGTGAGATGTAGAATGAACAAAGTTTTTGTTCTTCTCAAAAAATGGGAGATGATCGGAGGTTTCATCAGTATTTATTTGCAATCAGCGAACACTGATATTGGGTATTGTTTGCTATTGGGTATTGTTTGAATCAAAATAAAATGTGAGTAAAATCTCTTTCAGTTTACCTTTTGAGAGAACTAAAATTCTCTTCATTCTTACTCTCATAAATTTTTGAATTTACACGATATTTGTTTACTGTTTTCATATAAGTGTCTCAATAATATTAAATTACGCAAATGAATTTATTTAAGAACTAGCGTATGTGTAGTTAAAAATTATTTAGTAAAAATTCTCATATTTTATTTAGATATTTAGTACGTTTGCATTCTGACTGCAGTATGCTAAGTCTAATAGTAGTATGTGAAATTTTCTAAAAATGTTTTTTTGCACTGGGTCCAATACCCTACTACGTGTTATTAATAAAAAAGTAGATTTTTCTTTTCAATATTTAAAATAAATCATCTTATCTCCATGAATGTATGTGGTAGAATAATGAACGTTTGTATACATAATAAGGAAAATCCTCTTAATCACACGCTACAGCCAAAATTCATTTAAAACATTTCTTTAAACAGGGTGATTCTAAACACTTTCACGTTTCTTAAAATTTATACACGTCCCCTTTTCCTCTTCAGGACACAACTTTCGTGAAATATATGAGATATAAAGTATTCTTTACACTTCCAAATTCTCATGATGATTCCTAAAGAACTTTTTTTAGATATTTGACAAAATATCTAAATTCGAAAGTGTCCAAATACTCATTGGTAGTTAGCGTATGAGCAAAACAATTATAAGCAAAACTAATTTAGTTTTTTTAACAATGTCTGTTGAATATTTATAAATATTTAACTTCAGGATTTTTTTTTTCAACTTTAATATCATTTTTCCTAAATAATATTAAATTTATTTAATTTAAAATACTACATATAATTTATGAATGATAACAATTCACAGGTATGATAACAGTTAAAAAATAAAATTTATCTCATTTTTTAACAATCAAATTGTTTCATACAGGACAAAAAAAATAATAAAGCGTGAATTGATTTTTATTTGAGATTTTAAATATTTCCGAAAGTTGGAAAAAAAAAGTATGATATACAAGATGATATGTTATTAACTGTAAAAAAAAAAAAATAAATAAGTGATTGTTAAACTAATGGTGAATATCTATATACTTTTGCTTTTATGATCTCAATAAATATATATTTGTTAAGTAAATGTATTGTTTGCAATAAATAGCCAATGAGAAAAAAATATTTATGTAGATTTTTTTTGTTATTATTAGGAAAATGCTAAATCTGTCAAAGATTGTCAAACTTATTTAACAATATTTTTATTGCTATACAACCATATAGCCTCTCTCTCTCACACACACACATATATATAGATATAGATAGATAGATAGATGATAAATTGTTTGAAAGTTGTAATTTTTTTACGGTTTTACTATTTTACTAAATTCCTCCTAATTATTTAATAAAACATTACATAATATTATAAAAAAAGAGTTTTTTTCTCAATTATATATATATATATATATAAATGCGTAGAATAAATAAAAATAAAACTTATTCTATCAAACTTTTATCAAGAATTATAATTCGTACCTAAATTAAATGCATGTTTTTAAAGTGATAAATTCTGAAATAATATGGAGCATAGTTAAATATATATATATATATATATATATATATATCATTATATATTTCTGTTATTAGAAAAATTAGGAAAAAATACAAATATCCATTTTGTAAAGTACTTTTAAAACATTGATTTTCCTTTCAAATGTAAAGTAGAAAAATCAATATATCTATTTTCTTAAAGCTTAATAGTTATTTGTTATTCTTTCATACATTATTTATTCTTAATTTAACTATTATGTGATGTCTAATGATACTTTCTAAGGGAAAATATCTGGAAATTATTTTTATCATTTTTATCTGTAATGTTTATATGAGATAATAATTGTGCTTATAGGTATGTAATTACATTTTTTTCAATATTAAAACTAAAATAAGTTTTTTTTAATATACACTTGGTAATGCTAGGAAGTATTTTTATCAAACATTAACAGAACAGTTACACGCACACATAATCCTGTATTTGAAATTGGATCCTATTTTTTCTTGTAGATGCTTCTGATCTTTTCAGCTTCTGGTTCAGATAGTAAGTGAATAATTCTTATTTATCATTACGATTGTTCATAGCTGGTAGCATAACCAGCAATTCTCAATCAGTGTGGAAATTCTCTCAACTAGCGTGACGTAGTAAACTGGGTTTGTTTGAATTTTAGAAAAGAAAATGTGAATACAATCTTTTTGAATTTCTTCAAAATTTTAAGTTTTAAACACCTTTATTGACGTACGCAATTTTTGTTATTTTTTAAAAAGAATATTATGAAATAACTAAGTAAATTTTGTTTCCGAAATTACATGTGAAATGTTCTGATATTACGTTTCTGTATTATTTATGTAAATATTTTTTTAAAGCTTTGCTTTTTTTCAAAATAAAGAGTTATGTGATATCTGACACCTTTTAATTAATAAATATAATTTCACATAATAATTAATAGAAATAACATTAGAAAAATTTTAAATGTTCCCTTAACAAATACTTTTTTATAATTTATTTATTTCACTGATAAACAAGAAAATTGATCTTGAGAAATTTTAACAAATGCCAATTTGAATTATGTCATAATTCTATTAAAAAAAAAAAAAGCGAAATTCTGTTTTGTATCAGAAATATTTCCTTTTACATATATCATACGACGTTATTATTTTGTTTTTAAAGTGTTACGTGTCTGCAGACACGTCTGAACGTGAGTTATGAAGTATATGTATGCGCCATAAACATGGATTTCGTCGGACACAGTGTTGCAAAGTTAATTTTATAATTCATTTGGAAAAAAAATCTTTTATCAGTATAACACTTAACATGTTGACGAAATAACTTTTTTAAAATTCCTCGCGAGTGCTTTAGATCCAGACGAAATTGCAAAAACTACTCGCAAAATAAATATGACTTCATTAATCAAAATTGGGTATAGATTTTATTTTGCTTGTAAAATTGGCGAATAACCTAAACCCTGAACGCTGTTTTATTATTATTATTATTATTATTATTATTATTATTATTATTATTGCTAATGTTTGTTATTTAATGTGTTTTACCCGACTTCAAAGAAAAGGTAATGTATGAAAGGCACGGGGATATCTAGAGGTAGTCTAGAGATTATTTGGAAGGTTGCTATTTTTGTATGATTCCAACTGCGAATTTAATTAATTTTAAGAAGCTGAAGCATGTTATGCATCCCAACATCAGTTCTTAATTACGACCAGTACCTTAGAATGACATGCTATCTGTATCAAATCCGCCCATTACCTGTCCATTAATTAATAATGTTTGCATACCATTTTGTAACCTGGAAATTGGACTTACAGGGATTATATCTGTACTGATAAGTATAAAGGATTTAAGTCCATATTCTTGATTTTTCAGGAAGCGAAAAATAAAATTAAACTGTCTAAAAACAAATCAGAAGAATCGATTAGGGAAAAGGGATTATGTTGATTTATACCCTTTATACCATTCAGTGATTATCAACCTTTATTTAAAAACAGGAAAAAACTGAATTAAATATTTTATACCATACATGAATGGTACATTTCTGATTTGAACCTTTTTTTACCAATCGATTTTCTCAAAGACTAAATGACATAGACTTAAATCCTTTATACCAATCGATTGAGAATTTTTTTCTGAGTCTGACTATGTACTTAACTCAAAATCGACATTTTTGGACTTAAACCCTTTATACTTATCAGTACAGATATTATAACAGAAAAATATTTAAAGCCTCATACAATAATACAAACAGAATTGAATATTATTGTGTGTGATGTCGTTTAATCTCTATATAAACTCATATTAGTAGGATTAAGTATTAGGAGTGGAATTTGTTTGCTAATATGTACGAACATTCATAAATCGGGACGGAAATATACACTTCATTAAATATTGTGAAAAATAAGGTAAAATATGCTTTTGTAACAATATTTCAGGCCTCATGTAAAAATTAGATCTATATCATAAACCAGAAGAAGGATGAATTTTTATTGATATTTCTAAGGAACTTCCAATGTGTAGGGAACTCTTTCACATTGTAAGAAATGGTACTCCATACCTGAAGTGTAAGCTTTATGGGGGGGGGGGGGATTGTGATACTTTCAGAAAACTATTTATTGTGTTAAAGCCTGATGATTTTAAATGGATAATCTATACTAAATTGAAAATAAATTCAACTATTATAAAAATACTAAATATACAAATTCATGCGTTGTGTTGGAATGGGACAACCGTGTAAAAGGTAAACATTAACCTGAACAAAAATTGCCTACTCAGAAATCGTCAAAATCCGGCGTTAAAATGTAATTATCTAGCTTCTTGTAGTGCCAAATAGCATATTCCTCCCACTACTCTACATCAAGCGTGAATTAATCAAAATTTTTGCAAAGCGCTTTACCGAAAGGCTAAGATATATATCTTAGCCTTCAAAATATGGATACAATATGGATATCTTAGCTCTTCAAAATATGGATACAATTTTTAAAACTTTGGTTGTAAAGTGTCATTAAATCTTTACTTCTTATATTATCCCCTGGACATAATTCCACAAAGTACGAGAGCAATTAGTGATGAGAATGGTGAACGTTTTCATCAGCACATTTCTACAATGGAGACTTGTTTTCGATCGCTATGGATGCGATTCAACAATGTTTGCCGACTTCTGTTTATTCATCAAGAGAAAAAACGCATAAACGGGTATAAATGCAGGTGAATAAATACGCTGAAAGCGGGCTTTGCTACGTAAAATGCAAGCTACTTCACTGCAGATAAATTAAAATTTTACTGTACACTTTCCATAATTGATAAATCTAAAAATGCATGAAAACATATACAAATGTACATGTTTGAATATAAAAATTATTATATGGAATAAAAAAATATATAGTTATACAGTAGGAGTTTATATATTTCACATAATTTTATCTATATAATTCAAAGTTTTAATACATTCAATTATTAAAATTATGTTTTACGCACTGAAAAAAAAATACTGCAATGTTGGGGCTGTGATATGGGTCAGAAAACACTTTGTTTTGGTTATTTGAGTACTTTTGCGCAAATTCTTATGCGCGATTACTTGAATAATTATGCAGGTTTGCATAACGTTGATTATATGAATAACTACACTGTAAATACAAGTGTCTGAAATTCAGACAAAATTGTGTCTGAAACGGGTGTTCAATTTTAAGATGCTAAAAAGTGTCTTAAAAGGCACGTCGTTTCACACTCGAAACGTCTGAAATTCCGTCACCTTTGATCCTGTCTCAGGTGAATATTTTTCATAAATAAATAAAAAGATGTGTTTTATACTGTTTACCTGTGAGAAATAGACTTTAGAATCTCCTAGAGCATAGAATATATACATTAATAATTTTTACAATAATAGTCCCCGTTGCCCCCGGCGGGAATCGAACTGACAACCAATGGATTCAAAATCGAGTGTCTTCCCAATCAAGCCATCGGTGCTCACGCTAAACGCTGCTTGTATAACGAAATATATTCTAGTATCCGTAAAACAAATTGAAGTTTTATGTCTTTGCAATAAAAATGTTCATAAGAAGTAAAGCTTAATACATATTATCTTAATTTTTTTTTTTTTTTTTTTTTAACTGGTATTTGCAAGAAAACGAACTATATACATGAAACCAAAAAAAAATGCACTTTTACATTTTGAAGTGTAGGGAAACATAAAATAATTTTTAAAACGCGAAAACAAAAATCAATTATGCACAAATTGTTTAAGATTGTTTAGCTAGCTACGAATTCGCTTTCTTAGCTACAAGTTACATGCTTCGTTTACCTTAATGTTTTTTTGATTTATTACATGTGAGAATTTTAAATAAAAATTAACTTTGTTTTTTAATTTTTAACAGAATAAGATCCGTGTCTATGTATTTTAAATAAGTTAACTACTTATATTACATAAAATAATGTCAAATTTATTTGTTTAAAAAAATGTTAAAACAGGATATGCATGCTGCTTAAAGTAGATTCCATATGGAAAATTTGTTAAGTAATACAAATGTCTGAATTTCTAAGTGTCTGAAATTTTTAATGTCTGAATGTTTAAGTGCATAAATTGTAAAATGTCTGAAATTTTATGTGTCTGAAAAAGTTATATGTCTTAATTTCAGACATATCGACCTTATTCAGACACTTATCTGAGCTCATTTATAAAAAAGACACTTACGTGTCTTAATTTAAGACAGCACATGCGTCTGAAATTTTGCATGCGTAAGTGTTTCAGACATTTATGTGTCTGAATTGACATTTCAGACACACTTCTGTCTGAATTTAAGACGCTTCTATTTACAGTGTAATCGTAATTAAGTATATCCGCGATCATCATATTCGAAACATCAAATTTGCAAAAGCAAATATTAACCCCTTAACTTCTCCGGTATTATATATCCGTCTCATTAAGCCAATGCGTTGACTGCTCCGGGCCTACATACACAAATTACCGAAGTATGTTTTCGTGTTGAGTTTCTACAAATGGAACTAGTTACATGGCTCTGGAAAACTGAAAATGATGTTAAATGTGATATTGAAGATATTTTCGACGGATTTGCTCATTTCAGAGATAAAGGGAGTGGGAATAATAAAAAAAGAAATGTTTTTGTACAATGAACACATAACTACACGCACTTGTCTGGAAAACGTAGGTACTGGGAAACGAATCTTGTAAATTTTCCTCGGCAGGCAAGTGGTTAATCTTAGTTGCACTTATTAACTTTTTTCTTATAATTTCTGATATTTTTCATTTTTATTCATTAACAAATTCTTAATTTGTTTCTTTCTCTACACGACTCTTAATAAGTTTATATATATATATATATATATATATATTAAAAAATATATTAATAGTCATTTAAAATATTTTATTGCTTTGCATTTATTTCTAAAATTTATTAAAATACCTCTACCATTATTTGTTTAAATAATACTTTTACGAATTTTTAAAATATAGAGAACTTTCGAGTATATTTGAATTATTTATATTCCATTAGTTTTTTTCTTTTTTCCATCTCAATTGTAACTTTGTATTTAAAAGAATATATAAATGCATTCTATTTTTTTATAAGTACGAATTAAAGGAATGAAAAACACATTTAAATCAGAAAAAGAAAAAAAAATGTAGATTTGAAACCATTTATCATTTTATAAGAGAATATTTATTTTAGAAAGTATGACATTTAATAGAAGGGGAGGGAAATTGCACTTACTTAATTATACTGGTTCCGCGTAATAACAGGAAACCAGAATGTATTATTATCGATGTCTTTTATGGATTTGAGTGTAATTATGTAGAATCAAAGAAGAAAAAAAAGCTCTTTTTTCTTGTTAAGAAACTGATCGATTTTGGTTAAATATATAGAAGATGCCAAAAATAAGGAAATTTAAGAAATTTAAAAGTCAGTTTCTTTCTTTTTTTTTTTTTTTTTTTTTTTTTTTTTTTTACTTTCAAGTGAAACTGTACATTCAAATGTAAATAAATCCTTTTATTTTTATGATCTATACGTACATTTTTAGATATATACAAGCGAGTTAAAAATAATTTTTGCAAAATAAAGTTTTTTTTTTTTTTTTTCTTTATTTTAACTGTTAGTAAAAACTTGATTAAAAAAAAAAATAAATAAATAAATAAATATATGCTTCAAGTTTTCATAACATATTCATTTTTATTTTTATGTAGAAAGAAAATTAAACTGTTCAAATAAAAATTTATTCTACCCAGAAATTTACGACCTAGTAAAAAAGCTGCAGTTTAGGAAATACGTTTCATTACATTCTTATTATTGACAACTTTATTATTTTGTCAATAAATTTATTATTATTAACAACTTTATTATTTTGTCAATTGTCAATTAAAAAGAAGCATCTGAATTCTATTTTAACTTTAAAAATAACAAGAAGATTTTTAATAACAAGCAATGAATCCATACTTATTCCTCATGCGACAAAAATGTTTAGTTCCTAAAAATGAAAATTTTAGTAATAGGCCTAACTTTAGTAAAAGGCTATCAACAAAACGGGATTAAAATTTGTTAATTTCAAACGTAATGCATTATTAAATATATTTAAACATATAGATGAGAGTTATTTAAAAAAACAATAACAATAAAAAACTTAAAAAAAAAACAGAATGTTCATAACTTAACCTTTACCGTTCATAATATTTAATAAAATAACATAAAATTTGTTTTCCAAAGTATAGATAATCGACGAAGGAAATCATGGAAATTTTTACAAAAAAAGAAATCGGAGTTTTATTAATAGCACCATTTTTTATTAGACCGTTACTTGAAATATAAATACTAATTAATGATAATTTAACAAGAACTCCTAGTATTTACATACTGGGAGTTTTGGATGCACAAAATAATAATAATAATAATAATAATAATAACTAAAAAAAAAAACACGCGGAAAAAAAAAAAAAAAAAAAAAAAAAAAGATAGTTTATTCTGCTAAAAACTAATGAAAACAGAGAAGCCCACTAGATTATAAAATTATTTTTCCGATTGGGCTAGCACGGCCGGCTTAAAACGGCGAATGATCTTTAAATTGGTGATCTTTCATTCACCTGAGTATTTGCAGCGAAGCTGGAAATAATTTCTGTGAAATGTATAAGGTATTGCCGTATTTTATATTCGGCTAAATAACGCACGTATACTCGAGCATATTTGCTAACTTTAACTGTGCTTAATTATTAAATAACTAAAGATTCAGAAATGAAATCCCTTTTAGAACTTCTATACGGCGTTAAGTAATTTTTTCTATAAGAAATAGCTTATTTTCTGCTAAGAACATTAATTCTAAGGACTGTTATAGAATCCAAATCTTCACATGTATTGTTCTCAAAAATGACTCGAACGATTTTCTTTAAATTTGATACATAATCCCTTTTTCTGATATCATTTCGCATGTATTACTTGGTTAAAGCATGGAAAATGACAATTAGTAGGTCAGTTTTAGATCTCAGAAATTAATGTTTCAAAAACGACTCCAACTTTTTCTTTTCTATTTCAATAAATAAAATATGTTTTATATGCCTTTACGTTAGAAGGTATGTATTAGTTTCCTCTTACAAAAAAAAAAAAAAAAAAAAAAAAAAAAAAAATGTTAGTTTTCTCATATGTTAAACCAATTTAAAGTCTTCTGACCATGCTACTATCTCTTAAATTACATAATTATGCGTAGTAATGGGTAAACGAAGTCGTGTGATTGTTACACACTAGAATTTTTTAAATATAAATATACATTAATCTTTTTTTTTTTTTTTTTTTTTTTTTTTTTTACAATTGAGTAAATTTAAATTATTTTATATAAGATTTTTTGTAAAATGTTTTCTGAGAAAAAAACGCAAAACATCACGTCAATGAAATGTGCCTATGGAACCATTCAGTTCTTTTGGAGTAATAATAGTTTCAGTCTAAAATGCAAGTTTTTATGATTTAAGCTCTTTCTTTAGCATTTTTATGCAACATAAATTATCTTTAAACGCGGATTTCTTTATTTAAATATATACTTCCAATAGTTTTGCTTTCTTTTTCTTCGGAATTCGCACGTAACTAAGCAGAAAATTATTAATTATTGCGTTTTCTCATATCCTCAATTAGATTACTGTAGGTTAAAAAAATAAAAATAAACAATAAACAATAAAATAAACAATAAATCCTGCGGTTTGCTTGTATAGTTAAAATTTTGTAAATGTTCGTTACCCTAGCATCTTTAAATTAGCCTTTGGTATCATAAAACTTTCAGACGAAATGAAAATGACAGACTTATAGACCAATTAAATTTTTTATTATATTTAACCATCGTTGGAAAGTGTTAAAAATGCTTAAATATCAGAAATTTCCAATTGTAGCCTTTATTGTATCTAAATATTTTAGAGTAGCCCTGTATATCATAATGCTAAATATATTATAATGTATAAAAAATAATTTTATAGCGCAAGGTTCAAAAATAACAAGCCCATTACTATTTGTGAAGTATAGAGGTATTTAAATATCATTTATAAATAATGAGAATAATAAAATAAAATAAAATAAAAAATAAATTTATAAATACAAAGAACTTTTTATAGAGTTTTTAAATTTTCTCTTGAATCATATAAACGCTACCGAAGGCAGCGGGAACCTGGAGCAATTGGATAAAAGTGTTAAAAAAATTCATTGCTCTCCTGTTTTGAGCTATTATAAAATTTTCAAATGGCTATCTAGCCGGGAAGTTAGTTAAAATTGATTTTAAGTTTTGTATTGGTAAAGCTGCCGAAGGCAGCAGGGTCCCGAAGCAATTGGTTAAAAATGCATTTTCACCGTATTCTGAAAGCTTCAAATGTCTAGCTAGTCGAGAACTTAGTTACATAAATTTTCTGTTGAATCATATAAACGCCAGTGGGGACCTGAAACAGTTGACTAAAACTATCTAAAAAATGTATTGTCACCGTGTTCTCAGCTGTCCTGAAAGTTTCTGATGTGCAGCTAGTCGGGAAGTTAGTGAAAAATCGATTTCAAGCTTTTTATTGGTAACGCTGCCGAAGGCAGCAGGAACCCGAAACAGTTGGCTAAAAGTATTAAAAAAATGCATTTTCACCGAATTCAGAAATATTCTAAAAATTTCAAATGTCTAGGTAGTCGGGAAGTAGGTTAAATATATTTTCTGTTGAACCATATAAACGCTGCCGAAGGCAGTAGGGACCTGAAACAGTTGACTAAAAGTATTAAAAAAATGTATTGTCAGCGTGTTCTGAGCTATCCTGAAACTTTCAAATGTCTAGCTTGTCGGAAAGTTAGTGAAAAATCGATTGCAATCTTTGTACTGGTAACGCTGTCGAAGGAAGCAGGAACCCGAAACAGTCGGTTAAAATATTTTAAAAATGCATTTTTACCGTATTCTGAACTATTCTAAAAGTTTCAAATGTCTAGCTAGTCGGGAACATAGTTAAATAAATTTTCTGTTGAATCATATAAACGCTGCCGAAGGCAGTAGGGACCTGAAACAGTTGACTAAAAGTACTTAAAAATGTATTGTCACCGTGTTTTGAGATATCCTGAAAGTTTCAAATGTCTAGCTAGTCGGAAAGTTAGGAAAAAATCGATGGCAATATTTGTACTGATAATGCTGCCGAAGGCAGCAGGAACCCGAAACATTTGACTAAAGGTATTAAAAAGATGCATTTTAACCGTATTCTGAACTATTCTGAAAGTTTCGAATGTCTTGCTAGTCGCGAAGTTAGATAAATAAGTTTTCGTTCCAATCATATAAACGCTGCCGAAGGCAGCGGTACCTGAAATAGTTGACTAAAATTATTAAAAAAATATATTGTCACCGTGTTCTGAGCTGTTCTGAAAATTTCAAATATCTAGCTATTCGGGAAGTTAGTTAAAAATCGATTGCAAGATTTGTACCTGACAAACAAACAAACATACAAACAAGAATCGAAGTTAATAAAAACATTGTAAAATAACTTTCGTAAAACGCAGTGCATTGGCCATTTTTAGATCTATAAAAAAAAAAAAAAAAAAAAAGATGTGCTATTTACACCATTTAAAATAGGAAACATTAAATGGTGTAAAATAACACGATATATAGTTTCGAAGAAATTCTGAAAATATTTACGTACGCTAGAGACAAACAGACTGTCATTCAGACGGACAGAGAAACAGAGAGATGCATAAATGAAAAACAAAATCACATTTAAACGCTGTTAGAAGGTTTTCAAAACGCTTAACAAAATTGGAAATGCAATTGCAGCAATTTTTTAATTATAGTACTCTTTAAAATTGGACACTTTTGAATGGACGTGTAATTTTTTATTGCTAATCTTAATATATAATCTATAGATTTTTTTTTCTTTCTTTTTTCTTTTTTTCTTTTTTTTTTTTTTTTTGTGAACAATAAATATCAATATCATTGTAATTTGTGTAAAGAAAATGTATGTATAAATAATACATTTCATATACATACTGTATATAAATAATAAATGTCATATGGTTTATAGCACTACCTCTCATGCACCTACCCAATGCTTTGCATTTCTCTCAAGCGTCCCTTAACACAAAACAGCAGTGGTAATTATTCCATTTTATATAGAGACTCATAGTAATCTTGAATAACACATATCAGCTTCAAAGAATTCCACGTATATTTATGGTAGTACACTGACAGGCAAACGAGCAGACAGAAAAAGCGAAGTCTTTAGTACTTTTCAACTTTGTGGCAAAGTGATACAAATTAGCAAAATATGTCCAGTTACCTTATTTTGCAGTACAACAGCGTTGTCAACCGTAGAGTAAAACTTTGCAATATTAATTATTTTTAAATCAGGTTTCACACCAGTATGCTTTGATAGAAATACATCATAGTATTAGTTTTCTACGATTAAATAATGAGAGATTATGTAACGTGGATTATCCGTTTCTGAAATAAAAGTTCATTCTTTGGCCGTAAAATTTGATATACACTGCGTTTGATAACAGATAAACACATTCAAGTCTTGATAAAATTTAAACTGTCTTTATTGAGTTTATTCTTAAGAAGTCACATAAGGAAGTACACATATAAAACTATTTCGCAATAATAACCCAAGCATTTCTCGGGAAGCGACGAAGAGAGAGAGAGGGCTAAAATTTTCTGTATTTTATTCTACGATGAAAAAGCAAAAACTGTGGGTCTGCTCTTTTTTCTCGCACGGGGAGAACCCTTGGAAGGGCAGTCATATGTTTCGCTTTATCTTATTTTCGCCAAAAATGAAAGCCAACTTCAGTTCTTTGTTTTAGATATTAAACAAATGTTAATTTTTGAATTTGTAATGACGGTTTATAATTGTATTAACCTTTTAATCGCCAACATTACGCCAAACGACCGTTTGACTAGAGAAAATGACCCTTATGAACTGAAATCATTAATATTGGGTAATTTAAAATAAATTATATCCGGTGTTGCAATAATATAAATTCTGACAATGAGTTTTCTTGTTTTTATGACAATTTGAGAACACTTTTTTTATAATTACGTTTAATGTCAGAATTTCCGTTAGATATTATTTCTTTTATTTTCTTTTTTATCCCATAAAATAAAGTACTTTTCTATTTAAAAAGATAAACATTTTATTTATGATTTAGATATAAAACATATACAATTTAGATTTCTGAATGATGTGTGTTATTGTTTTATGTTAATAAATAGTGTAGGTCGTATGTATAATTAAAATTGTGTAATTTTTAACGATATTTAAAAATAATTCTTTCTCCAAATGCTTAAGAACAAATTATGTAAATATAATATCTCACTTAAAATTTAATTATTTTTTTATTGCAATAATGCATTAATTTATCATTAGATTTTATTTTATTTAAAAATTCAATTAAAATTTAACCAAATATATGTGAACACCTTCACAATATTCATTATAGAAAATGTCTGGTATAAAGTCCCTGCCGAAATCGGAGGCTCGGCAACAATCTGTATGATAATTTTCGTACAATCGGCAACGCTGCCACAGTTGTACGAAGAAATATTTCACTGAGGTATACAACACTGATTGTTCTCAAATATTCATACTAAAAAATAGCTGAAATATATCCCTTAATTACTCTATAATAGTACAGTAGATCAATAAATGTATCTTAATATGCTTAAAATTTTAATTGGTTCATTAGATGATGAAGATACTTCTCTATGCTTAAACTAGTGGATCTGCAGATAAGGAGCCTCCACGTCCTATTTGCATCAGACATTTTTCAATAGGTCATTTTTATTTATTTCTTATTATATAATAGTATATATTGATTCGATCGACTTATTACCATAATCAGATACATTCCTGAGGGGGCGGCCGCCCCCTCAACCCCCCGCTGTATCTCTCTTTCTATACCTATTTGTATATCATATAAAGTGTTATGGAATTGTAAATAATTGCATTTATTTTTGTATAAATTTTTTCAAAGAGGCTTAGTAAGTCGATAAAATGCTAATTTTGTGCATTTCTAGTCGTTTTAGCTTTAAAATAGCCTAATTTTCCTTTAAAAACGAATTGAAAAGCTCCAATAAGGGAAGAAATGGATTTGGCGCCAAATTTGGCGACTGTTTCCCTCCTTGGCGATTTTTTTGGCGACCTTGGCAAGAAAATCCTTATTAGGGATATACCAAATGTGGAAGCTCTAATCTCATTGGCTGATGAGATACGATAATTTTCCAGAACAGTCTGTGTTCGATAGAATAGTATAAAAGGAGCATTTTTTAAGCCAAGTTTTCCAATCTCAGATCTGTGTCGGTTTCGTCAAATGCTTGCTTTGCTTTGAGCCTCTTTGAATGAGACTTGCTTTATGTGTTATTGCTAAACAGTTTGTACTGTTGTTTTGCTGTTAACGGCTGTTGTTTAAGCTATGTTTACTGGTTTAATAGAAGCTGATACTTGGTTTATAGACCTGTATTCTTCTGGAACCTTCTGTGAATAAATCACTGAATTTTTGCAAGTTTCGCCTTTCATTCTCGGACAACTTACAAATTCCCAAGTACGCAACAATATGCATTCTTATTAAACGACGGTCTTGTATTATTTCCCGGAAATTCATAAATACCGAATTTCATACAAAAAAAAATTACATGGCATATCGGAAATATTTTGCGTAACCTTTAAACTAATTATCAATTCTATGCCCACAATTTTCAACATGAAAACAGGCTTTTAAAATTCTAATAAAATTTCATTATATTTAATGGGGTGTAACCATGTTAAAATACACTTTTAAGAAATACCGACTATACACCATAAAAGTATGAAATTCCTTTATGTATCCCGGAAAAGTAGCCACAGTCATTATAAACGCCAATAATAAGAATAAATCTAATTAATTATAACTCATTAATCTTTCAAACTAATTTGACATCATTTGGATGATTACAGTACATACTCGGAATTATTTTGTGTTGTCCCATAAATTATTTAGTCTATACATAACCTCTTTTTTTAGAAAAACATGATTTTAAGCATCTTTATAATGTGTGTTAACTTTATTAAGTTCAATTAAGCATAAACGCATAAAAGTGCGCGCTTAAATTAAAAATTCGTCCATAGGCTCTAATGTTACGAAATTCTTTCGTGTGTCTTTGTAAACGAACCATAAACATTGTATACACCAGTAAAAACTATTCAGCTTATTTTGCGTTTAAAATTAATAATTGTTCCAAATTTAACATCGTTTGGATGACTAAGTGATATTGTCAGAACACTTTTGTAAGGTCCTGTACATTAATTAGAAAGCTTAAGAGCACATATTTTCTTCAAGCAACATAAGTTTAAGCATCTTACTCACGTACTCTAGTTTCATTTTCTTCATTGCAAAGTAATGATATTAAAATGCGTTTAAACGAAATTAACCCCATACGCCATAATGTTAAGAATTTTGGCGTGTCCCTGTGCACAGTTTATAAAAAATATAGCAATGAAAATTATACAGCTACTTATATGGAAAGCTGGAATGTGTGCGCCAATTTGCAAGTCAATCGAAGGATTTTTGCGGTCGCTATTGCGGTACATACAAATTCTTCCCATAGGCCGTAAGAATAAGAAAAATTTTTGCGTGTCTCTGTACACGAACAACAAAGGGAATACACACCTAACACTATACAGCTAATTCCGTTGGGCTCGTGAATATGTGTACCAAATTGCAAGTCTATAGCGTTACTTTTGGGGCCGCTATCGCGGTACATACAAATTCTTCACATAGGCCGTAATGAAAAGAAAATTTGGCGTGTCCCTGTACACGAACTACAAATGGAATGCACACCGAAAACTATACAGCTAATTTCGTGGGGATCATGAACATGTGTACAAAGTTTCAAGTCAATAGCGTGGTTTTTACGGCCGCTATCGCACGACAGACAGACAGACAGACGGACGGACCGACGGAACCCAAAATCCTTTTGAGTCTCAACAGAGGGCCTCCACTGACGTTTCGGCAAAAATTGAAGTCAATAGCTTGATTTTTGCGGCGGCTATCGCGGTACATACAGATTCATCCCATAGGCCGTAATGATAGAAAATCTTTGGCGTGACCCTGTACACGAACTACAAATGGAATACACACCTAAAACTATACAGCTGATTCCGTTGGGCTTATGAACATGTGTACCAAATTGCAAGTCGAATGCGTGATTTTTGTGGCTGCTATCGCGGTACATACAAATTCCTCCCATAGGCCGTAATGATAAGAAAAACTTTGGCGTTATCCCTGTACACGAATTACAAATGGAATACACACCCAAAACTATACAGCTGATTTCGTGAGGCACATGAACACGTGTACCAAATTGCAAGTCAATAGCGTGATTTTTGTGGCCGCTATCGTGATACATACACATTCCTCCCATAGGCCGTAATGATAAGAAAAACTTTGGCGTGTCCCTGTATACGAACTACAAATGGAATACATACCAAAAACTATACAGCTGATTTCGTGGGGCTCATGAACACGTACCAAATTTCAAGTCAATAGCGCTATTTTTGCGGCCGCTATCGCGCGACAGACAAACAGACAGACAGACATACAGACACAGCCAAAACCGTTTTGAGTCTCAACAGAGGGCCTCCACTGACGTTTCGGCAATAATTTATAACAGACACATTTAGTCTTACAGCTTTTGGATTTTATATTTTGCATAAAAATTTGGAATTAAATTAAATAATAGCATGAAAATGGTCCTAAAAATCATGGAAACAATTTCAAATAGTTATGTAAGTTGGTATGAAATATAAAATTTTATAAAATTATTTTTTAAAGTTTATATTGTGGTTTCATGTTTTTTTTTTTTTTTTTTTTTTTTTTTTTTTGTAGTTCTTGCAATAACAGTTACTGTTTATCATAACAAAATTACAGTTCATATGTATTTTCACCTAAAGTACATTAAAAATTTTCAATTGCTATTAGAACAGGTTACTAAAAACACAAGCTTAGTAATAAAGTGTTTATAACACAAGACTTTCTGTCTTGTGCGTGTTTCGATTTTTGTGAAATGATTATTAAAATTATATATATATATATATTACACTAACCATCAATAAGTATTTGGACCCTTTCGAATTTAGACATTTTGCTGAATGTCTAGAAAAGTTCTTTTGTAATCATCATGAAACTTTGGTAGCGTAAAGAACACGTCACGCCTCATATATTGCAGCACAATTTGTGTTTTAAAAATGAAAAGGAGACCAGTAACAAAATTAAAAATATATCAAAGTGTTTTGGATTACCCTGTAAAAAGTAGTGCTTGAAATGTATTTCGGTTATAGTATGTAATTAAGAGTGTTTTTCTCATTATCTGTTTAAGTTTTTAAGTGGCTACTGCATATATTCATAGTGATATAACTTTTTTTTTTTTTTTTTTTTTTTTTTTTTTTTTAACATTGAAAAAAAAAAAAAAAAAAAAAAAAAAAAAAAAAAAAATCCACTTTTTAAATTTAACACACAGGGTATTAGACCAAGAATAAAGGCATTTTTATAAAAAAAAATAAATAAATAAAATAAATAATAATAATAATAATAAATAATAATAAAAAAAAAATTAAAAATATCATGTAAATTTAAAGAGTCATGGCAGATAAAAAAAAAAAAAAAAAAAAAAAAAGAAGCCCTATTGGGAAGCCCTAAAAAGTAAAAATTAATTCTTACATGTTATAAAAAAAAACAAATAAAAGTTTCAACAATAAGAAAATTTTTAAGAAAAATGTAGATATTTCACTTTTGCAAGAGATGAAAAATCTTAAATATTTAAATCTAATAAGTTGCACGGTTAAAGGTCTGTACGGGCCGAAATTTTCAGGACCGGGCCCGGCCCGGCCACGACAAAAGACGATAAAATCAGGACCGACCCGTCCCGATTCAAAAATATGTAAAATAAAAAAAAATAAATAAATAAATAATAAAAAAAAATAAAAACCTTTCTACGAAAAACATTTTTAGTATGTGTTTTGCAGAGGTTTTATATAGCTAAGCAATAGAATGTTCTTTACTAAAACTGCTGAATTTTTACAAGATATTTATATATAAACAGTATTTCATTATTACAGACGTATATAGAAGGCACAAAGGCAGACAGAAAGTCAAATCGAAAATATTAGCATTCTCAAACAATATAGGAAGATATTTAAAATGGTTAATAGTACTAAATATATACTTTCAACCACTTGTTATCCAAATATTTCCTGTGATCCGGCAAAAAAAAAAAAAAAAACTTTAATGTAATCCAACCATATTCAATAGAAAAGATGCTTTTGCACATGCTAGAAATGATACCACTTTCATCCAGTGCCCCGGAGAAAAGAAAAAAAAGTCTTAGAGGAAAAGTTACAGCGGAAGGATTTCTATAGCCTTCATACCATCTAAACACTACAGACCATAGAAAGCAATGCCTTATATACTGTAACGTATCTAATTTCTTTTGTTTGTTACATGTACGCAAACTGATAGTAACATGCATATTATTTTGAAATGGAAACCATGTAATATTACTTTAAATAAAATATATTAATTTCGACACATGTTTGAAATATTTGCGGAAAATCAGATCACGAACAGACAAGCTGTTAGACAATTAAATTGAAGTTACAGACATCTTTTAACAAAATAAAATTTTATGTGACATACCAGACTGTAAAATTATGTAAAATAAATGACTGAAAAATATTTTATCATTTTTTTTTTTTTGTTGATTAACGAGGAATCTAGAAAAAGATTCGAGCCGGGCCGGGCTCGGGCTTACAATTTCCTCCAGGACCGGACCGAGTACACACAAAAATATTGAGCCCAAACCCGGCCCGGCACGAGCTTACAAAAAAGGTTTTAAGCCCGAGCCCGGCCCGAGAGCAAATTGAAAATTTCGGCCCGAACCCGGCCCAAACGCCGGGCCAGGCTCGGGCTAGGGCCGAAAGCCCGGGCCGTGCAGACCTCTATGCAGGGTGACTAAGGCGCTCGTTGAAAAATGACCATTTCATTTTATTATTAACTAGCTGACCCGTCCGGCTTCGCACTGATGAACAAATTTTAGTTAAAGATGGATTGATATGTAAAAAATCAAGAAATATATCAGTTTATATGTTATAGTCAGGCAATATTATTAACAGGAAAGTCAAAATATAATTTTACAATTATTTTTTTTAATTAGTTGTTAAATGTTGGCAATTTTTACTTAATGCTATTTATTTATTTATTTATTTATTTCATAAAAAGAAACATTTCTTTACTCATGAATAAAAAATATTGAAAAATAAACCTATGACATGAAAATGTTTTTGATAAAATTGACGTCATAATAGCTTTAATTATTATTTATTTTTTCATTTCGCAAATATATTTAATTTTTTCCATAATTGATTATTATTTTAATAATGTATATTAAAGGAGAAATCAATAATATGAAACAATATTCGTACAATTAATACTATTACAGAATCTGGTGTGAAACAACCACACGACTTCCATTACCCACTATTACACGTAATATATACAATTTTTTGGAGATATTACTTGCATTTTTTGAGATTTTCGAGTAAGAGAAACTTGATACACGTATAAAGACACATACTGCAGAGTTTGCATAGCGAGTTAAAAAATAAGGGGAAAAAAATAGATACTTATTTTTTTAAACACGAATTTCCGAGATCTAAAACTGAAATACCTAATCAGGATGACCGTTAATATTCCTGTAATAAGCATGTAATACTTGAGAAAGGTTATCTAAATTGGATTAAAGAAAAAATTTTCAAGAATACGTTAGAGCCGTTTTTGAGATACCAACTTTTACCAAAACTTAACATACTCAATTATTGACCTAAAAACAATAATTAAATACAAAAGGATATTTAATAGGAAGTTAACATGGCGAGTTTGAAAAAAATCCGTACAGGCGTTTTTAAAGGAACGCACTTGCGAAGTCTGAAATTGAGCTGTTTATAGAGGACGCCTATCAATTTTCCTGATCTAAGCAACTTTTCAATCGAAAGGGCATATAATATATTATTTATATAGCAACTTTGAAGAAAATCATTAGAGGTGTTTTTTAATATGGGCTTAGGGTCCCATTTCTGGTTTTCGATGACCCAATTCCGGTTTTTCAATTTTCGCGAAAATTTGGAAAATTTATCTGTACACCAGACCTGAATCACTTGTGAAGTTTAGTAGTTCTATTTTTATTAGTTTTGGACATATGACAGCCAGAAGATTACACACACACGTGCACATATACACACACACTGACCAATTGCCAAAACCTATACAATACTTCCACTACCTACGGTAGTAGGGTAATTGAGGTAAACACATACATCTCGTATTTACTACGATAATATACAGATTTTCGTATTACGTTTTCGATCGCCAAATACAAAAATCGCCAATGACGATAGATATCGAATCTCTGCTTTGTTTTCAATTAAAATATTGAAAATTTTAATTAAAAATTTATTTTACCAAAATTTATTATAGCTTCTAGCACTTAGAGAGAGACAGTGTAACTTTTGATTATTGAAAGAAAAAAAAAAAAAAAAAAAAAAAAAAAAAAGCAATCGGCTTTTTAGTTCTAGCGATCGTTCTCTACATATGCATATAAACCGTTCTTTTTTTTATATTAGTATAGCTATAGAGCATAGGTATATTAAATAGGTTTCCAGTCAACATAATGTAACTCAAATAATTAAATGCTATTTACATTTCAGTAATGGCTGTATGCGCTATGTATATTGAGCTACTTGCCATAACTGTTAGTTGCTAAAAATAGTCGCCAAATAAATTTAAACATCTCAATACGCAAGCGAAGTATGACATCACTGATCGCCCGTGGATGCAAGAAAAAGATTTTCCATGTTAATCGCTCATTGGATTTTTTTTTTTTTTTTAATTAAAATTCTAGAAGAATTATTTCCCGATTTTAATCCTCATATTTTGGTATAGATATGTATTAGTTATTGTATGCATGCGTTAGATTGAGTTATTTTGCTGTCAAATTGACAAAATTTTAATTTTAAATTTCAAAACTGTCACCCTTGGCGTTTTTTGTATTTGGCGATCAAAAACGTAATACGAAAATATACATGCCAGATGTATATTTTCGTAATATGTATTGTACGAAATATTGTTTCATATTATTCGTTACACTCTTAATGTAAGTTTTTAAAATGACCATGATTTTTGAAAGGAATTAAATTATATTCACCAAATAATTTGGCGATATTTTTTTTTTCTGCCAAGGATGACGGGTATCAAATCTATTCCGCTGCAACATATTAGTATATTATATCAGATACTTTATTTAGACATTTGAAAACAAATTTGACTTCAAATTATGATAGAATATTTATCCTTTCCCTTTTAATTAGTTTATTAGTTGGATGTTTATTGTGTAAATATCATCCTTTGAAATGAAATGTTTATGTTTTCAATCGAATATGGAAATTTGCCATTTATTTTTCTAGAGTTTTGAAATTTAAAATTCCAATTTTATTAATTTTACAACAAAAACAATTTAATCTAACGGATGCACATGATAACTAATACATATCTATATCCAAATATGGGGATTAAAATGGGGAAATAATTTTCCTCGATCTTTATTATTTTTTTACAAAAAATCCAGTTCACTTTTTATATTATTGTTCGCGTGAAAATATATTTTATTATATGTCTAAAAATAAATTAATTCGTAAATCTTTTTGGCAACAATTATAAATTAAAATAAATAATATTATAAAATCATAGAATAATAATAGAGGAAGAAGGAGCACGCCAATAGTCTTAATGCTTACAAACCACTTCTAGTGAAATGCCAGCGAAAGCACCTTTTGCTCCTCTCAATATTGAAGTTTGTTAATAAAGGCTTGTTAATAATCGCTGTTTTTTGTGGCAACACAACAGCTTATGTAGAAACCTTATGCTCCTTCTTCCTTTATTATTATTCTATGTATAAAATAGAATTTCTTATTTTATTTTATTTTATTTATTTATTTATTTTTAAATTCCAATTTCGTTTACACACATCAGTTTAAACCACGGAGTAATAAAGACTCCGTGGTTTAAACATTGATGCTTAGATATTATATCATATCATATCAAATTAAATTATTAGAAAAATAAACACTTTTAATTCTATAATGACGTCAGATTTAACGTGTAAGTTTAACAATTAAAAAAGCTTTATATGAATTTCAATTTAATGCACGTGCAAATATATTTCTTTTCTTTTCACGTCAAGATATTTTAAAAACGAAATGAATATGTAAATATTTCTTTTATGTTGGCAGCAGCTAATTTTTTTAATATTTCATTATTTCCATTTCTATTACGGCTTCTATGGAGATTTTAATTAAAATGCTCAGATTTTAAACTAAAATTTATTTTATCAAAATTAAATATAGCCTATAACAATATGGCATACTGTAGCTTTCGGTCAGTGAAAGAAGTTTTTAAATCGGTTCAGTAGTTTCAGAGATTACCCTCCACAAACAAACAATTTTTTGCGCTTTATATAATGATATAGATTTATTTAATATTTTATTATTTTATTTATTTTTATTTCTTTAATATTTTATTATTTTATTTTATTTCATTTTGCTTTTTTTTTATTATTATATGTGTAGGTTTTAAAATATTTCAAATAAAGAAATATAACTGTATAAATTAATGAATTATGTATATTTTTTTTTAATTCAAAAATTCAATAATAATTGTTTACTAAATTTTTAAAATTGTAGGATATTTATTCTTAATATTAAATTTTACAATCATCCATTCTTACAGCCTTTCCACTGCAGCTTAAATAGCAAAATAAGTGAATAAATACTCAAACAAAACTCTGAATAACAAAAATTAAAGTACAGCAAAAGACAAATAAAAAATTCTTTGATAATTAAAAAAATAAACCGATGTGTAAAATAGTTAGAACGTACTTAAAAATTAGCTTGAGCATCCTGAGTTATTTTGCATGCGTATAAATTGTGTAAACGCTTTTAGCTTATTAATACTAGAGAGCAGTTGAAAATTTATTTCATGCACAATAGGATAAAAAACAAGTTGTTTCCCAAGAAAAAGTGTGTTGAATATAATTTAAAATCAACATTTTAATCGTGCATTTGGAACATTTGTTTGCCTGTAAACTATTTTATAGCAACGGATCCTGTACTATATTCTTCAAGAATCTGTATTCATTGGAGAAGTAATTACTTAATTTCTTTGTATAATAATTATATAAGCAATTGCAATCAGTTTTTCTCTTTAATATATATATATATATATATATATATATAGGCCATAATTAGATCTTTTTTTTTCTTTTGTTATTTATGAATAAGTAAGCCCATGATTCATCATGAATAACTAGAAAAAAAATCAAATAAAGTTCGTATATTTTTAATCCCTGATTTAATAAATAACAATCGGAATAGTTATAGTATGTTAAAATTGTTTCGTTTCAATGTATTCTTTATTATTATTATCATTATTTTTATGTTTTTGCAAATATTATTCCAATATGATGATTTACACAGTTTTAACTCCGTGTTATATATATATATGTATATATATATATATATGAATAAATAATTTCTACATTTTCTTTTTAAGAAAGTAGATCAATTAGTTTTATATTTGAATTATTTAATTATTTTTAATGTTTTAACTAATGCGAGCATTTAACAGAAAATATTTAAAATGCAATTATTTTATTATGTAGTTTCTAATAATGCAGAATATATAAAGTACTGCTTGCTCAGTTTTAGAAATATTTTTAAACACTTTGAAATTTCATTAGAAACTGAAAAACTTCGAAGAATTTGCGAAGCACCATTGTAACATCTAGAAACTCAAATTGTAGCATCGTGGAAAATTTTTAACACAAAAACATAAACCTCCTGCATTTGGAATTTTTTTTTTTTTTTTTAAGAAATAAAATAGCAAACGATTTACTTCATTTTTTTTTTCAATAACCATCCTAAAAATGCCGATAAACTGAACACGAAAAGTTTAGCCCGTTCCTTAAATAAATTCTATATCTGGAAGCAAATGCCAAGTTAAATTTGAAAAACTGGCAATCTTCTTTTACACCAATTTAACTTTTCTGTGCTCAGTCTTACGCATTCATCAAGACCTTCATCAGCTAGCTATACAGTAGGCAGCAAAAGTATCCAAGCACTAGCGAAAATTCCTATGTAAAATAAGTACGAATCTTGTTCTTAGACTGACTAAGTACAGAATTTTACAAGGATTTATTGAACAAAACTGTATTAAGTGTACTTTTTTTATATAGGAGTTTTGCTAGTGCTCGGATATTTCCTGCCGACTGTAGTTGCAAATTGATGATTTTAATTTTTTAAACCAAACACTCCATGGACAAAAACATGGGATTTAAAGAACTTTGAAACAGAAGAGACTGTGTGAGAAGGCGCTATATCTACAGAAAATGCCTATAATACAAGTTTATGAGTATTTTTGGACTATCCACTGATGTTAAGTAAATCGTAAACTTCGAATAACGTAGACGCAAATTTAAATAACTTGCCAAATGTAATGTGCATACCATTGATGCTTAAAAAATGAAATAAAATTCAAAAATCGCGTTATTTTAAAACGTTTATTTTGAAATTTAGATAAGAATATTAGAAAAATTTTAGATTTAACATAACAAATATGCATAAATGGCAAATGATGTTCACCCTATTTGCGTAGAATTGTGTTTGAAATACTTAATAAAAAAATATTTTTAGGCGCAAAACGTATTTCGATAAAATAAGTAAATAAATAAATACGTTACTTTTTATTTAAAGCTGGCTCATTTAATAAAATGAAAAAACATTAACTTGTAGCGAAGAATAACATTTAACTAATTCCAAATAATCTTATCTTAACTGTTAAATAATTTTAACTAATCTTGCAGAATTTGTTATAGATACTTTTTTTTTTTTTTTATATCTTTCGATTTAGAACACTTTTCTTTAACATTTCACTTGCACCTACTTAGCACCTGCATGTAAAACAAAAATTTCTCTGTTTTTCATGTTCGTATATATACATCAAATAACAGTTTATAGAAATAAATCGTTTTCAAACCATTACAAGTTAAGTTTTTAACATATTTGTTTATATTTTACAAAATTTCAAACCTCTACACTTAAAATTAAATAGAATTAATACATATTGAGCTTTAGATTTAATCTCGGTAGTTTTAAGGCAAAAAATACTAATTATATTACAACATTACAATTCATTTCTTGAATATTATAATATATATTACCGTACAAGTCTACATAACATCGTGTCGAGACGGCAGAAGCGCTCGTCTGCGGTATCACAGATACTGAGTGCGACTCTAGGGGTTCAAAGCGAGTGTCCCCTCTCTTTTTTTTAATTATTATATTTTTTTAATGCTCTAGAAAATTCTAAAATCTATTCTTAGCAGAAGAGCAGAATCACACGCAAACTTTATTTATTTATTTATCTATTTATAAAAAAACGCCTTAAAAGTAACAGGATTTTAAAGCCTAACATGACAGTGTTTTTAAGCCTAAAAATTATTACTTTGTTTTAAGACATCTAGAGTGTTTTAATATTAGACGCAAAATGACTTTTTCTTTTCGCTTAAAAAATGAACATCCGTTAAAGACACTTTTTAAACTTACTTTATAATGTTTGAGTTTACAGTGTATTCACTGTAATTTTATTGGGATAAACAACAGTGAGATATTTTGAATCAGAACATAGAATAACAGCAAAATTTATTAAGTTAACATCTCAATCGCTTAGGTATATCATACTACAATAAACGCTATAAATGAAAACAAAATCGTTGATTCCGTGTTATTTAATTAAATTTATGTTTGCTACCTAATAATATTTTATTAAAATTATAAGAGATTCATTGTTTGTTCTTTAATTACATATTTAAAAATATACAGTTTGCTGTAAAATAAACTACATAAAATAGCTTTGTATAAAGTAAAAAGTACAAAAGCAGCATCGATTGTCGGGGTATGAACTTCCAGAACACTAAGTACTGGGATTGAAACGCGAGTGAGACACGAACATATTTTGTGTCTGTATTTTTGTATAAATTCTGATTCTAAAATTAAGATATAAAATTGTTTTTTTTTTATAACAACGGAACTATAGTGACATTTTTTTGTGAAAGTAAAAAATAAATAAATATACCAATAAGCAATACAGTAGTTAAAAAAATATGTAACAATAACTAAAGCAAATATTGACTATAATTGTTAATTTTTAACATTTATACAGTTTGTTGCTACATAACAAAGATAGGTCATTGTTATGAAATTTCTATTAGTTTATGAAATTTAAATGTAAGAAATATTGATTATTTTTTATACATATTAAAATATACTTATATCCAATCTAGGAATTAAGATTTTAACATCACATTTATTAAAAAGTTTAGCTCAACATAATAGACTGTAACACGGAACTCTTGAATAATGATAAAAATGGCAGTAAATGAATTAAATATATATCTAATATGGAATACATATATTTTTATAATTAAAAAATGACTTCCGTGTAGAGTCAAAATTGACATATCGCTGGATCTCGCTTGTCATGTTTCCGGACCAGTGTGAGACCCAGACCTTTGCCGAGTACCATTGTGTAGCACTAATACGACGTAAACCTCACTCAAACTCAATCTGAACCAAATCGGTCGGTAGTAAGCTGCCGTCTAGATCCCCAGGTCCTTGGTTCGAATCCCGTTGCGGACTTTTTGGTTGGTTGGTTGGTCATTTGGGTTTAACATCGCACTAGTACTGCACTGTGGGTAATTGGCGATGGTTTCGGACGCACCCCTAAGGATGGTCCGGAGACATGCCATCATAATCTTGATCCTACACAGAGGGGATGGGTCCCCCGCTTCTTTGACCCCAGATCCTGCTGCGGGCATGGATGATTGTAGTGTTCTATGTATTGAAAATTTTGCATTGTTTCTGTGTAATATAGATGTTATAAATTATGTAATGTGGATCAATCGAGACAAATTTCATTGTAACTATAAGTCTCCAAATATAAGTCCAAAAGTACGAAATTATTTAGTAGTCAAGCAATGTAATTTCAGTAGTCTTTTCCTTATTCGTTTATTATAAATATAATAATAAAAATTATTATTTGAAAATAACAATTATTTATTTATTTATTAATTTTTATAATATTGATACTCTTAAACAAAGACGATTATCACTACTTAAAATAAATAAATAAATAAATAAAAATGAAATTTAATTAGTTTCAGCATGATATCTGCTTACTCTTGTATTTTAGATATCCTTTAATGACCTTTTGATCCTAAATGTTATACCTAAAGGTTTATAATATTAATTCCGCCAGCATATAATGAACTAATGCATTAGTTTAGTGAGCGCTGCTCTGGAGAGATATATTTGACTTTAAGACAGAGTAGGAAATTTAATTCAAATAGTTAAGTATTGAAGCTGACAACGCAGAGAAAGTTCAAATGATACATTGATATTATAATCTGTACAAAAAATAATGTATCATTCATCATTACTGTTTATAACTCTTAACAAATAAAAGATACTTTAAATTGTGTAAAAATCTAGAAGTGTTATACATGATTATTTGTGGTATTTCCCAAAATTCCTTGCCATCTCAATCTACATAAGGAATTGTCCTTTATTTTTTTTCTTTTAAATAAATATTTAATTTTTTAAATATCTGCTGTAATTCGAAAATAAATTTACAAAAAGGCATATTTTCGACAAAATTTTTCTATCAACTAAACTCCAAAAGAATTCTGTTATACATGGATTTTACGTTGATTGTTTATATTTTAAAACTGGCAGGCTACGCTACGCCCTTTTCGCAAGTCATTATTTTTAAACGAATTTTCAAAAGAATTGAACCAATATATATATATATATATATTTTCATATTACGTCGTAAACAAAAACTAAATTTCGAATTATTTTTGGTTTGTAAAAAAGTGTTTATGATCTGTATTATATGATTCGGCACAATATTTGTAGCTACCCAAATTAAATGAACTAAGCTTTATATTAGGTAAAAATATTGATTACTTATGAAATTATTTTAATTAGTAGCTAAGATACAAAAGAAAACCGATTCAGGACACCCCAAAACGTGTAAATCAGGTGAAATCTCGAATTCCACTTTCGATAATATAAATGAACTTAAATCTTTCGGGAGATGTATTAAAAAAAATTTAATCATAATTAAAATTTGAAATATTGAAATTTTAAAATATTATAGCGCCATCTGGCGGTAGAAATTTCTGTAATCTACTGTTCGATTCCAACTCAACAAATCTTTCAAAAGATGTGTTACTTAGGAAATTATTTTAACTAGTAGCTGAGATACAAAAGAAAACCCATTCAGGACACCACAAAACGTGTAAATCAGCTGAAATCTCGAATTCCACTTTCGATTCTCATGGAAAGCCTTCGCTGACAATGACGCGAGTTTCATGATTTTTGTTCACTCTAAAGTGCTCAACGCGCCTAAAGAAGGTTTCACTTCAAAAATATAAAATTCAAATAGCTCTGAACCTCGTATCTTGTACCCGCTGCCTACGCAGCTCCTTTTTCGTCCATCCTGCATCGGGTCGTGACTTTCGATATGCTCGGGGCCAGGACTCCAGGAATTTGAAAATATGTTGTCGCCCGCAAAAATTTCTGGTAGCCAGTGAAAATGAAATTTCAGTCCCCACCCCTCCACTTTTTTTTTTTCACTTTACTTGAATATAGTAGAAGGGGGTTCATTTTCTTATAAATGTATTTATTTATTTATTTGCTATATGAATGCAGAATATTTTCTCTAATTTTGTATATTGCTTTCCTAAATAATATATAATCAGCAATATTAAAATTTCCAAAATTAAGGGGGAAAAAAAAAGCATATTAATAAATTTTACTTTTATATTGGAAATGCTTATCTAAATCTATTATTATTATTATTATTATTATTATTATTTTGTGGAAATAATAAAGAACGGAATCCAAATTGATCTGAGAAATATACATTAAATAATTACAGTGTCCTTATATGTATTGTATCAATGCATTGAAATCAATTTATTTATTTATTTTTTGTCTGTGTCCAAAATAACTTGTTTAATGAGAGAAAGTTGCGAAATTTGTGTTCAAAAATTCTCTTTAACGAACTAAAGATTTATTTTTGTTAAATAACAATATAATAATAAAACCTAAAATAAAATAATAAAACCTAGAATAATTATTATGCACTAATAATAATAATAATAAAAAAATGTTTTAGATAATTTTCGTTTGTGAGTATTAATGCATATAAAAATTCGTTAAATACGTAAAGGCATTATTTCTTGTAAAATCTTATAGAAATAAAAATTATTTTGGAGAATTTCTAAGTAGTTTCAGTTTTAATTAAGCTAATATGTGACTGCAAACTGCTTACTATAAAGTATTATTCAGTGTATTGAACCAAATAATTATAATCTGTTTCACCTTATGTATAAAAATTACTTATTAAAAATAACCATTCTTCAAAATGCCTCATTAAAGATTACAAAGCATAACAGTGAAATTTAATTGAATATATGTGCAAATATTTTATTTTGTTATTTTGTAATTTTTAATAAATGTCAGTTTTGTCTTTGTGCATATGCCATTTTTTCCCACCATAACATGATATTATTAACATTAATAATGCTTCTGATTTCTATTCTAAAATTTAAATTTTTAAGATTGCATAATCATTATACTCGTTATTAAATTCATTGATTGAAATCGTTGATAACTGTTTTAAAACATTGATAGCTGTGTTGCTGACTGTCGCTTTTTACACTATATTACCATATAATCAACACCAATAAAATAAATAAAAGAAAAAGTAGATTTTCTTGTCATTAAAACGATATGTATATGTATATATATATATATATATATATATATATATATATTTTTTTTCTTTTTTACTATAAAAATTATACATAAACATAACTGCTATAAATACACACACACACACATATATATATATATATATATATATATATATATATTCATTTAAAATGTACTATACCTATTTTCTTTTCTATTCCATTACCACTTGATTTTAAATAAACATAAGAAGCTAAAAGAAAAGAAAAAAAAAAAAAAAGGTTCAACCTTTAATAGCAGTTGGAAAGATACGAAGAAAATTGAAATGAAAGAATAAATCTTAGAAAAATGAAAATTAGAAGCCTATGGTTAACACCGAAAAAAAATAATAAAAAATTTCAAAATAGAAACTTGAAAAATCTCAATCACACCTGCAGAGTTCGAAGTATCCCTCTGTAAAGTTTTGTAGCTCTGCGATCAGTAGTGTAAGCACCAGAGCCCAGACAGTCACTCAGATCCACATTCACAAGATACACAGACACTTCTCTTTTTATTAATATAGATTTCTCTACAAAGTGAAAATAAATTTATAAAATTGCACACTCCCAACAAAAATTTTCTATCAACTTAAATACAATAGATCTATGTTGTATGGAAGCTTATGTAAGAGGATTATATTTTAAAGTTTCTATTCAAAAAGTATTTTTTGAGAATGTTTTTAAAAAAATTGAATACACTTCACTGAATATTTATAAATATCTACGTCCCATAATAGTAAAAATTAAAGTACTTGGTTAAAGTTTTGCTTTAAAATTCCTCAAAATTTATCTTTCAAAGATTGACCAGTTTAAAAGTTTAAATTAACAATTTGTTTCAGAAAACTTGTTTGGAGTTTAATAAATGGCAACGATGCGAAGTAAGTTATTTCTCAGAGAAATTCTCAAGAAATAATTATTCCTTCGAGATACTTACAGCAGCTAAATTAATGAAAGTAGTGTTACTTTAAAATTACCCGACTGCATAACTATTATTAATTCTATACAATTGTTTGTTATAGTAATAACATTATAAAAAACAAATTAACCGAAAATTTACGCTAATTTCTATTTTTATTGTCTTCAAACTCTGGTCGTTTTATAAGAGAAAAAAAACATGATCAAATTCGCTTTAATATTTTTAATTTCTCTTACCTAGATATATAGTAAAGAAAGTATTGTTTGGAATCAAATTTTTAAAATTGAATTTTTGTTATATTTACACGTTTTGAGGTGCCCTAAACACAAAAATCATGTTTCTAGCGGTTGGTCGGTGTATGTATACCTACCTGACTATCTGTGTATGCGTCTGTTTGTTATCTGCATGTCTTAAGAACAAATAATAGCACAAAAATTGGAATTCTAAATGGGTATCTTATAGTGATGCTACAATAAACTTTTTGTTGAGATTAAGCAAATGGTTCATGTACAGGGACATTCAAGAGAATTCATGAGAACACTTATTATCTCTATGGAGAAATTTCTGGTAAGTACGAGTGCAGTGTAACATCTATAAGCTGATATAATAATAATCTGATTCTAGAATGGAAATCATTCATCGTTCGTTTACAGGGCTACCCAAAGTATTTGGATATATCGGAGCAATACTTGAAAGTTGCAGAATCGTAATTCATTTTGTGATACATATTTTTCAAGTAAGAATAATTTTAAATACACAGTATTAATTATAGTGCATATTTATTATAGGCAATAAGGCAACATACAGTGCTACCCAGAATTAAGCAAAACGTTCTTTCCTATTGAAAATAATTGAAGTGCTTTGTACATTTTACAATGTCAACGAATACTGCAAAATTATTTTTTCATACATATACTATAAACAAAAAACTTTTTTGAAATTATATTTTCTTTCTTTCTTTCTTTCTTTTTTTTTTTTTTCTTGTATAATATCACGTTTTGGGGTGACCTGATTACGAAAGTCAAATTTTTTGCGATTTATCTGTATGTACATTTCTTATCAGATTAACTTAAAACAAATAATTGCAGTAAATTCACTGTTAACATTTTGAATTTCATGTTAGGTCGCCACTTAAAAATTTGACTAAAACTGGCAAGTTTGAAGGCATATGAGTGACAACCTGGACTTTTTATTATTTTATTATTTTATTTTTTTTTAAATAATTTTATGCACTGTAATTGAACGTGGTGTTAAGAGGGTAATAGACCCCCTATTTCAGAATTACATGTCAAATAAAACAGTTCCTAAGCCTATTTTTCATTATTTTAAAAGCGCAATGAACTTTTTATTTTACGTTATTTACCTTAAGATTTAATATGGAATTTATCATTGTAGTAGTGAAATGCAGGATAAGAGAAAGTCGTGTGAGTGGCACACCAATTTACTTTTTATAAAGTTATACATTATTATTTAGTAAATCGGTATACATGCATAATATGTGGATCATATTAATGGAAAGACTGATATATATCATTTCAGAATAATTTCAGTGCAATGAAAAAATATAATATATTTTATGTTTTTGAATTTAACTGATATTTTTTGGAGGTTTTCATAAAGTTGCTCTGTACTTTTGGCAAATTAATTATCCATTTTTTTTTTTTTAATCTAACACATGCGTAGTTAGAAAAAATATTTATTAAAACAACTTATATTTCGCCAGATATTAGAAAAAAAAAATAATAATATTATTATTCTATAAATTATCTCTAAAAGAGATCATGTCGAAGAACACGTGTCACTGATACTATAAAAAAAAAAAAAAAAAAATAAATAAATAAACACTTTAAAAACACACCAATTAAAATTATATTTAATTAAAAACATTTTAAAAATTACAGATTTGAAGCTTTTCGCTTTCATATACAAAGCATCTTCAGGAATTACATTTTTTTTTTTGTTTCATATTAGCAGTTTAAATATATTGTAGTAATTGCCAGTTAACAGTTAAACAATCTTCAGATAATTGAGGAGATGTTGAACATGAGAACACATGGGTAACTTCTGATGTCTGTTGGAGGTTGTTTTAGAAGGTGCACTTTACAACTGCAAACCTGGGAACTTGGTAGCTAATGCAAGATCCACTTCTTTTTTGCTTCTAGTTTTGCAGTCGTAAAGTGCACCTTCTAAGACAATCTCTACCAGACTTCACAAGTTACTTATTTGTTCTCATATTCAACACCTTCTGAATTGGCTGAAGGTTGTTTAACTCTTAACTGACAATCACTACAATATATTTAAACTACTAATATGAAACCAAAAAACATAGTTCCTGAAGATGGTTTGTATATGAAAGGGAAAAGCTGCGAATCTTCATACAATTTTTAAAAATATTTTTAAATAAATATAATTTTAATTTACGTAATATTAAAGAGCTTTTATTAAAAAAAATTCTTCTGATTCTGAATTATAATAAATATATATATATATATATTAAAAAAAAAAAAAAAAAAAAAAAAAAAAGAATGAATAAACAAAAACACATAAAAGATCTGTTTGGATACTGTTTATTGTCAGAACATATATGTAAAAATAAAAATAATAATTTATTCTGCTGTATAATATTAAATTTATTTATAAAATTCTGGCTAAATGTTTAATTTTATGAAAATTCTCTTAAAATATTATTACTATTATCATCATCATTATTTCTGTATTTTCTTAACAATAAGCACAAACAATTTTACGAAAAAATATATAACAGCCCAAAAATATTTTTCCTGCCTTATTATATATATTTCCTATCCAAACATTTCTAACGAAAAGTTTTATGAAAATATTTAATTTCTCCTTGAATTAATTTGATCTCTCAAAACAAATTTTAGTTCGAGTCGCTCCTATGAACAAATTCTACAAAGTTTAAAGACGCAAACATCTTGAGCTATCAGTTTACGTGAGAAAATTTATTTCAATCTCAGTAAATGGAAACAGAGAGTAATACGATTCTTCTTGGATTACTTTTCTGGGAATAATGATTGCTTCCGAAGAAAGACTTAAAGTGTGTTGATAAATGGATATAATCCAACTTAGAATTTACTAGACCGTAAGATAATTCTTATTTATTGCTACTTATATGTCAAGTGCAAATAAATTAGGCTGGGCATAAATTAAGTACTTATTTGTAATTTTAATTGTGGAATCGCTACTGAACTTTAAGTAGACAGAATATACAGATAATAATAATAATAATAATAATAATAGTAATAATGATATATGTACGTATTATTATCTCTATTTTTTACAGTTTAGTTCTTGTTTTAATTCAGAATTAGATTATTTTATTTATTTATATGTAAATTTGTTGAAAGTTTTATTTATTGTTAAAATGTTTTACTATAGAAATAGTATATATATATATACAGGGTGATTCAACGATGATGGGGAAAACTTTGAAGGGAGGTAAGACACATCCTTAGCACTCAGAATTATATAGGAATCCATGTCCCCAAACTTCATTTTAACCCTTTACAGACCATGTGTTTCTGGTGGTTTTAACAGAAAGCTCCGCCAACTGGCATTGCTTGTGAATGGTGCTCTATTTAACAAAAGGTTCTGTCTTTTACTGTTAATCTTACATAATACATGATAAAAATGTTATTTCCGAATACTTCACACTGATCGAGTAAGTGCTTATATTATGAATAATTTTTTAAATGTACTGTAACGCGCACGAAATGTAAAATTTACGCAGTAGGCAAAGTTTCAAATACATCGCAAATCCATCATAATATTTAACCATCTCATTACTAACCGTACAATTGTTAACGCACCTTAAAAAATGGCCTTTTTTTCATACAACTTTATTTTTAGAATAATTCTATACAAATGTTGTTATGATTATATAAGAATACAATTGCTGTAAAAAATTACTGATGTGAAAAAAAAGGGTAGTAAAAATTGTAAACACCTGGCATTTTTGAAGCTGTTCGCCAATCCACACTTCGACGCTATCAAGCATGCATTGCGGCTGGTGGTCGCAATTTTGAATACTTATTGTAAATATTGATGCAAAGAAGCACTTTGTTTTTACTATTTGTTTTTATACGTTTTTACTTTCGTTTTTTGCAAAACGTTTTTTATTTCATATTTAATTTTTTGTGTTATGCCTGTACAAAACATGTATGTTTAAGTAAACTGTTCTACCCCTTAATGTTTGTTCCATGACTGTAGAAATATTCGTATTTGAAACTCTATCTACGTTGTAACTTTTAAATTCTGCGTATTACAGTATATCTAATAAAATTTCACAATATTAATATTTATTCAAGCAATGTGCATTATTTGGAAATAAAATTTGCATTATGTATGCCTTTTGTATGATAAGAAATTATACATAGAATCTGTCTGTTAAATAATACATCATTCAAGATTAACGGCGGTAGGCGGAGCTTACTGGTAAAAAACACATAAAACACTTGGTCCGTAAAGGGTTAAAATGACGTTTGGGAACATGGGTTATTATGCGATTCTGAGTCCTAATGATATGTCCTACCTCCCCTCAAAGTTTTTCCCATCATATTCTGCATTTCAGGAGATTTAATTGTCATTGATATAATGTATTTTCGCATTTCTGACTCTTGCGGTATAGCACTCAATTTTGAAGGTATAAGAAATCTCAGAATGACCATTATCGCATCATTATGAATTTATTATTTCCTACCAGAATGTTTTTTGTTGGCAGAACGCAGTTTCTTCTCTAGAAAAGTTTTGATGTCTGTATCATGTAATTAAGATTTTTGAAGCTCTTTACGATACGAGAGATCTGTAATCACCGATGCGATTGCTTTGACAGGGTCTCCCGCCTTCATAACGTATTTCAACTCAGCATGCACATAATGCATAGATTTTTCAGAAAAGTTTCTCTGAGAAAACCCATGTTTGTTTTTGTGAGCCTAAATTTCTCGAAGTCATATTCTTGAAATCTCTGTGTCCAATGTAACACTAATCTGGCCTATCACCCTATTGCAGTTAATTGGCTTTAATCCCCACAACCCACTGTAACGTTATGCCTTCTGGCTTCTCGTAGTTTTACAATGGTTTCAGATATGCATGGTCCGTTCAAAGAATAAATTTCAGGATATAAAGATAAGGATGGAAATGTTGTATAAACTTTACTATGGTCAATAACTTTTTCTGCAACTTTCCGGTTTTGAGAAGCTCTTTCTGAAATAAGCTATTACGCGTTACTCATTACGGAAAAATCTGAGAACTACCACTCCAATCCTTTCTTTTCTGGCATCCATATCGAGTTCAAACTATTTCTCATTTTAAATGTATGTCAAAATGGGTGATGGTATTAAAGCTTCTTTTAAAAAGTTGAAAGATTCCTCACATTTATCTATTGAGTTAAATGTATTTTTAATTTTTTTTATTGGTGAAAATATCTTGTTGTATTGTTATTGCTGAGAAATTTTTGATAAAGCTTCGGTAGTATGTGCAGAATCCAAAGATACTTTGAAGCCCATGCTCTGTGTTTGACGAGGGCAGTCAATTATTAAATTAATTATCTCTAGGTCGGTTCTGATTATTTCTGCGGAAAAATATTCCCAAGATAAGAGATATCCTTTTAGAAATGTTTACATTTCTTGACCATATTTTAGATTTGCATTTTGTAATTTCTATAATGTTTGTCAAAATTTACTTAAGTATTATTCAAACGTCCTTTCAACTACGATAATATCGTTTAAATAAACTAAACAGGCTCAGGAGAGAATCAATATAATGCAGTTTCTATTATTCTCCAGATATTACAGGGCCGTTACATAATCCAATAGACATCAACATAAATTGGAAGAGTCGTTGTCCCTTTTGCTGAAGGCTGTCTTATCCATAGCTTCGGGCTGGCTTTAAACTTGTCAGTATCCACACTTTAACTTAAATGTTGAGAACAACTGCATACTTCTCAACACGTCTAACATATCATCCATACGGTGTAAAGATAATTATTATTTTATACTCTATTTTTCCTGTAATCCTGTTGTGAGATCCTTTCTCTTAAATAAAATATTCGGCGAAGTCTAGGAACCTTAGGACTCCTCTATGACGCCGCACAGTGGATCGAACAATGTTAAAATACGAACATAGGCCCAAAAATCAATCTCAAAATAACTGATATTTTGCAGTGAAATAATTTAAAAGAGTGTCTAAAAAATACAAATATATGGTTATTTCTTCAATTTCACGATTTTTTATTATAAATAAATAAGTTCAAAACGAAAACTTTCAGAAATAAGATTTTTCGATGAATTTCAGTGACTTTATTTGAAAAGCCATCAAGTGTCACTTAAGATAACTATGAAAAACTATGAAATAAAAATACTTTTAATAATGTCCTAATAAAAGTTTAAGGTACTTCTGCCAACATTTTGTTGTTTTTTTATGTTGTGATTCACGCATGAAATGTGAATATAAAATTAACAACAAAATTAAATTTATAAGTTGTGCAACTTTTTTTGTCCAAAATTGTCCAAAATTTCAAACACATTTTACTACTCCCAAAAGTATACATTTTAATCTGTGAAAAGGATGATTTTCGCCACAAATCGCCACTTTTAGAGAAAAATAAATTTTTATTCTGTTTACCCCCAAATTATCAATCCAGAAATGTGTCTGAATAACTGTATTCATTAATGACAGAAAATATATTGAACTTTTTATAGTGAAAATATTATAGAAATTAGATGATTAAAATAGATTTAATAAATCAGAATTTATTTCTTATTTTTTTTAAATATTTAATAAAATAATTAACTTTACTTTAAAAGGTACTGAAAAGTATCGTTGGACCCAAAAAAGGGGGGAAATGTAAATGGTTGCTGTGATATGTCATAAGATGTTAAAATTAAATAAATGTTTAATGTTAAATTTCTAAATGTTAAAATTAAATATTATAATCCTATATTACGATTTAAAGTAAAAGTTTCTGTGCAATAAAAATAAAGACAAATGGGAATTTTTCATAGAGTTTGTCAGTAATTGCTTGCATGAGTTTTCTATTAAAATACTATATTAAAAAAAGAAAGAAAAAAGAAGAAGTAATGTGATGATATATTTAACATTGTGTGCTAAATTAATTGTGTTATAAATATAGATTTTCTTCACGAAATTTTTATTTATTTCCTTTTATTCTCTTCTTTTTTGCAACATTTGTTTCTTTATCAGATATGTTTCTAAATTCTCGAATAAACTACTACGTCAGAAACGCCAAAGGAAAATATTTGAGATGCATACAGCTTTCTTTTTGCACTGATGACGGTACGCGGCTACCGAAACAGCTGTATGCATCTCAAATATTTTTCTTTGGCGTTTCTAACGTAGTAGTTTATTCGAGTTTTAATATTCCAACGCCAAGTCTCCTGTTATTATATGTTTCTAAATACCTGTTTGCAGCAGAAAAATATGATACCGTTTAACCCCTTTTTAATGCCAATTTTTCCTCAAATGGCACATTAAATTAAATTCACGAATAAAAATTGATGTAAAGAAAATAATTCATTTAGCTTATTAGAAATAATTAATTTTAATTTTGACACATTATTCTCTTAGTTAATCGCAAACTGACTATTCCCATTATATTAGCATAAGCAGAATTGCCACAAATGACTATTATTTTTTTATTTTTTTCGCACCAATATTATAAAAATAATATTTATACTGATATTTTTCTAGAGAAATGATACACAGGAATCATTATTATTATTATTTTTTAAATGGTGCCAGTTGAATAAAACGATAACGAATTTGGTGGGGAAAATATTCCTGTGGCCTTATAAAGGGTTAAAAAAACATACAGCCGCTTTTAGTATCATACATATATACATATTTAAGTCGAAATGTGACAAAGAACATCATACATAGATAATAATAACACAAGAACCTTTCTATGTTCGCCACTGCCTATACTTCGATCCACTGTGCGCCGCTTGCTTCCATTTCCATTGTTAATTTTTGAACTTCATCTTCTTTGCAGTAGGTAGTCGTCTCCGGTGTTGCTTTCTACGCAGATGTTTTCCCTTGTCAATTCTTTGCTGTTTCATCGTGCAGTGCCTGACATATATATCGTATCTTGAAAAAAATTCCTAAACTTATTGAATCTCGTACTATGAATTATTTCGTACTTTCGACAGTTGATCTTAATTTAATCCTTCCAAATTTTCCATAACAATCTTCTGACATTGTTTTTCTGCTATGGATACACTGTCAGGATTTAAAATGGTATCGACTGCTGGTATAATTGTTGCAATCGTAGTTACTTTGTCGTAGTGAACTTGTGTCAATAATCAGGATTCAGTAATCGAGTAGGATTGATTTCACCTTCAAGATCGAGGCGGTTATGTAATATAGTTTTCGTTTAAGGTTCCGAGATCGTAGCAATAGATCGCAGGCAACAACACAAGTCCGTGGAATATACTTGAACTATAAATTGAAAGACATAACAGTCAGGAATATCTTGTTTTATTTTGGAAATCATAACTTGAAATTATGTCAGTCAATTACCAAGTAAATAAATGTTATACAAAAATCGTTGGTAACAGAGAAGCATATTACGGATATAAAGAGCTGAGGGAGAGGTTTCTCACGATCAATTTTTCAGGTGTTACCAGAAGTGAGTCCCGAGCATAGAATGATGATCGGGAGCGAGCGAGAGTCCTGTACATTGTCGCAACTCTAATACATTTTACGTTGTCATGTTATAAAATAAAGATCAAGAAAAAAAAATCGAAATTATAGAAATAAATCTTTATTTGTAGATTTTAACTCTTTGAAACTTATTAAATTACTTATGAAATTGCTACGTTTTTAATTATCAGTATGGTAAAAATGAGGAAAGAAATCAATTTTTATAGTAAAATACTAATTCAAACTGCATATTTTAGAAAAAAATCTTTATTCAAACAAAAACGTTACTCATGTAAGATAGTTTTATTAATATTTCTGCATATTATAGAATATTAAAAGAAAAAAAAATGCATAGCAGATATTGTGTGAAAAATATTAATGTATGCATTTAACAATAAAACAGTGATAAAAATTAAACCTAATATCCATTAAATGAAATTTAATTTTTCAACAAACTCAACTTTTATTCGAAAGATAAAATCGATATCAAAAGCTTTGTAATTTAAGTATATTTGTTAAGCACTTAAACATTATTTTTTATATTTTTAATAACATTTGAAATTTAATATTTGGAAAGCTTTCAAAGCAAGACAAGTGTAACTGTTAACATTCAATTATTTTTTTTTTAATATTATTATAACAGTTTTAAGTGGTGTTGAGTGTTTTTAGTATGTCACACATTTGTCTCATAAAAAGTGAGTAAGGAGAAAATAACACACCTCTGCAAAATCGTACATTTTTTTATTTTATGTGGTCACGTTGTTGGGTGTTTCTAATATGTTTTGATACCCTGAATTCAGAAAATATTTTTTTTTTTTTTTTTTAATCACGTAAGGAATTTTTGCAAAGTAAGGATGAAGATCGGAAGGTTGGTTGTTGGATTTAAGGCCGATTGACTCCGGATGTGTCCTAGGCCTAGAGGGGGAATGCCCTCCGTGGGGGTCTTTCTAAGGGGTCCTAGCCCGTATTTACGCAAGTTTCGGAGGAAACCACGGAAAACTCCGAACGGCTAGGTTGATGAGCGCGACCTGGGATCGAACCCGGCATTTCCCATCTACCAGCTTTGAGCGCAGAACCGCTCGGCCGCTGGTGGGCGAAGATCGGAAGGATTTACAAAGAAATTATAACAAATTCGAACCAATTTATGTATAAAATACATTAAAATCGACTTTTATTTATACATTAACATTTAAATGTGTTTCTTTACGTCGAAGCTTTTTACCTTGTACACGACTTGAAGGCCTTGTAGGGGGAGGGGAAATGTAATTCTCTATGCAGCACCAACAATAATCTGCTAACATGTTAACAACCCATCGTCCCAGATACCTTTTCTATATTTTTGTCACTTTCTTGGGTGTTTCTAATACGTTTTGATGCCCTGAATTCAGAAATGATTATTATTATTATTATTATTATTATTATTATTATTATTATTATTATTATTTATCACGCAAGGAATTTTCGCAAAGTAAGGATGGAGATCGTAAGGATTTACACAGAAACTATAAGAAATTCGAACCAATTTATGTATAAAATACAATAAAATCGACTTTTATTTATACATAAACATTTAAATGTGTTTCTTTACGTCGAAGCTTTTAACCTTGTACACGACTTGAAAGCCTTTTGGGGGGGGGGGGTGTAATTTTCTATGCAGCCCCAACAATAATCTGCTAACATGTTAACATCCCATCGTCCTTGATACCTTTTATATATTTCTTTGGTGTCTTGATTAAATAGCTCACCTTGTGCTTCACACACAACTCCCAAATTTTCTGGAAAATAACTTATATTGGAGTTGTAAATGTGGAGCTTTATTCTCATACAATCCCATTTTTTGTCAAAACTGTACGCAAAAGAAATTTTTGAATAGTTTTTTCTTAATCAGCATTCAAAAATACATCAAAAATACGTATAACCCTGAAGAAAAAATTCGCCGTCGACTTGTGTAGTTTAACATGCAACTATTTCATGTTAACTTTTTATCATTTAAAATTTCTACAATAATGTAGTTTATTCATGGTAATTTTATGCACATATATATATATATCTACGTGTGTGTGAATTACAGAGATCTTTTAAAGATTAGCAGTCCTGCTTATCTTTAAAATCTGCTTTTAATTTGCACCAATTTTGTAATTAAATGTTTTATCCTATGATTGTTGTTTAAGAGATAATCGCTGTAATGTATAGTTTGTATCATTCGGTGTAACTAGTACATATAGAAGAAAATATTTTTTTCATTTTACTAAGGAGAATTACTTAATTCTCTTAATTCCATCCATTTAAAGCATACTTAAACAAAATGAACAAAAAAATTGGCACACTAATGAAAACCATTAATTATTAAAGGAGAAAACGAACAATTCTAATTATTTAATCCATATGCATTCTTAATGTAATTATTGAACCTGTATCTATTTTACATTATTCTTAATTGCAATCGACTTATCTAGTGTTTTCTAATCTTTTTAAAACTTTTCAGCTATTCAAAAAAAAAAAAAAAAAAAAAAAAAAGAAAAAAAAATCACAATTAATATATTTTATGGTAGTTCTATTAATTAAAAAACAGCTTAATGTTTCTCTGCAACATTCTTCAATGTATAAAACATAGAACCTTATATGCATGCGATTAAATAGTTAGGCTGCTAATTTCTGTGTAATTACTTAAAACAAAGTGCAATACCTTTTCCATTCCTTTTCGACTGAAAAAATCATCTAATGACTTTCTTTTTAAGGTAATTAAAGTAAAAATAATTGTTTTTAATGTACTTAAAAATTTTTTAATGACAAATTGGAAAGTTTTTAATTAATAAAATCGTTAGTATTTATTCGTTAATTTTAGTTTTTTTTTTTTTTTAATAACTAGTTACTTAAAAAGATTTTATGAAATATAAAAATATTTTAATATGTTCTAATGATTAGTAAAAAGGGTTATTAAATGCAAGCGTATCCCACGTTATTTAAATATAGATATTTTTTCATTAATTGGCAATAAATTTAAAATGAAAAAGAAAAAAGTATATATATGTGGAAGTTAATGAATAAAAAGATGTGATTCCATTCATAAAAAATAAACTTTTAATAATAATTTTTGTTATTAATAAAATTATTTAGTTGTGAATTTTCATAGGAAGTTGTACATTGATACTAAAATTAATTTGTTATCGATTAATTTTTGATATATATCTATATTTCAAATATATAATATGAAGCAATTGAAATGGCAACGAATTATACATACATACCTAATATATTAAGTAATTTTATTTTGTCAGGCTAACTGTCTTTATTTAGATCTAAATATTCATAGAAAAGTGTATATAGAAACTGCAATAAATTTGTTATTGGGGGAAAATGTGCATTAACTACTTTAAAGTGTTTTTATAGTCAATAGATTTTTTCTTTAGATTTTGTTGTATATTAGAAACATTTTTGTATTTTTAAGTGGTATTAAATTCAATTACTTGAACCCTACTCTGATTTAAGAAAAAAATAAAAAAATATGTTTATATTATCATTATTGTGATTCAGTTAGAAAGTTTTTCTCACGCACAATATATCTGCAATATAATTTGTATAATGTCTACTTGGTCGAGATTTTTCTAAATCGGCAAGATTAAAAAGCATAGATGATGTAAGAATATATTACATTTATCACACACACACACACACAAACTATCTATGCATAACTTTGATTTGACGCCATTGCAAAGTTTTCCCGTTAATTAGAATCGTGAATCAAGTGCTATTTTCCTCATACCTTGCGAGTTCATTATTTGAGTTGGTTGGTCGAATAGATTTAATGTCTCAGTAGATGTAAGTATCTGGTCAATGTCAATAATTTAGTATTTATCTCTAGTGATATATCATCCAATGTTTATCCGTCGCGAAGGGAATGGCTACAATGCTTTGGAGACCCCAGGAGGTTTTCCCACAAAACATAAAATACATTGAAGCCAAGCCAGATTTTACATACACAAGCAGTCATGAACGTACATGACGGTGGTAGAAGGCCCGAGCATTGAATCTGCAGTCTTTTGAGGACGTGCTTTATTCTGTATGAAACAAGCTAATGTTGCCTTTCATCTACGTGATTCTGGAATTAAGTGATTAAAGAGACTCATGTTTTACAGTTCTTTTTTTTTTTTTTTCTTTTTTCTTTACTTGTCTTGTTCAAAAATGGTCTTTCTGTACTAAATTAAGGAACCTATATGTTTTATCTGGTTTGATTTATTCGAGAAAGTAATTATCTATAAAGAGGAAAAAAAAACCTAACTTGATTGTTTCCTATCAGTTTTGACGTTTATATTTTGTAACGCATAAGCACGTTACAAGACATAGTCGCACCGCTAAAATGAATAAAGTTAATATTTTTAAATCAAAGGGAAAGCAATAAATTAGTCCTTTTTTCTTATTTGATATAACTTTTAAGTATTTATTGAACTAAAGATTTCTTAAAGTAAAGTTACATGAAAATACGCAAATTATATTCAAGTTAAGAATACAATACACTAATTAAAATCACTAAGAAAAAAGACAAAATCTACAGAAAAGTCTTTAGTGAAAGATACTACAAAAATTGAACTTGCCGTTACTGTTGATATTTGTTTAGTAGTATTGAAAATGCGCATAATCAATTATGTTATAGAGTTAGAAAAAAAAAAGTCTAATTATTTCATGCAATTAAATGTAGTTTCCTATTAAAATGCTTCTATTTTTATTTATTTATTCATTTTATTTTATTTTTTTCAGATCAGGAACATTTTTAATTCTAGAGAAATTTTAGTCTTCATTATATATATATATATATATATATATATATATATATATATATATATATATATATATAAATTTATTATAAATGAAGCGATTCCCAATTACGAGTTTTTATAATAGTAACAATAAAAATCAGTTGGAAATTTCTTAGCATTTTCTTGATTTTATAATACATTTAATTCAAGTATCATTTTAACAAGTCATGAATGTCTAGGTGTATATATAGACAACGTGAAGTTTTTCGACCAACCGAACTACAATCTTTGCGTTAGGCAAAATAAATGAACCGTACCCATCTCTATCGTTGTTTAGCACTCCATAGCGATTTCAAGATAGATAGATTTTAGCAAACTAGAGAATACTTAAAGCAATGACATTGGTCAATTTGGTTGTGTTTTGTTATAATACACTTTTCGTTTGTATTTTTCTTTGTTTTCTTTAATATTGCTTGCCACAGGGAAAAAATTTAATATAAAATTTCAATTAATTCAAAGTTACAGTATTCTGTGTTATAAGTAAGACGAAAGTATTTTAAAAACTTAGGACTCAAAATATGTAATTAGATGCATATTAATATATATTAGGTTATTCAAAAGTTATTCAAAGAAGTCAAAAGTTATTCAATAAGTACATTTTTCCCGTCAAAGGACTTAATTGTATGTTTTCAAACGAATTTCGAAATTAAGCTGCATTGTCATATATATTTGACAGCTGATGTAGAAAGGCTTGTACTCTCTCAAATGAGTTAATTAACCCTGTCAGGTAGGAGATATTTTTAAAAAAATCATTTTGAGATAAAAATGCAATTTTTTGAGTTAAGTAGTACCTTTTTATTAAAGCACACTTGAGTTATCAATATTTATCAATACATAAGTTATTTCTGCTCATTCAACCACTTGTAATTGGCAACATCGCTCTCACTTCACTACATTTCTTCAGTAGCATGCAAGTTCAACGGGCAACGCCATTGTAAAGTGATCCAATTTATTAAAATCATTTGTATGAAATTTATTATTAAGATAAATAACTTACTCAAATAAAATTAATAACTTAAGTTTTAGTGCATTATGTTGACTCACTCAATTTCTTGAATAAAACTCTAGATGCGAGGGTGCGTTTCTTTTAGGAAAATGAGTGAAAATTCACTTACTTTCATTCTTTCATTTTAAGAGATTATGAATGATTTACAAAATATGTAACATATGTATAATCTAATTAAATAATTTACATGTTAATTTCCCAGAATAATTGCTGTATTTTACTTATTGCATAGTATATTATATATATATATATGTGTGTGTGTGTGTGTGTCAAATTAAAATGGACAGTTACACATTAAAATAAATAAGTGCAGTCATTGGCTTGGCTCAAAATGGATCTTTAATCAGTTCAGGGGTTTAACACCGCATATTCAGAAGATGAGTCTTTCAAAAAACAAAACAAACTTATCTGAAGTCATTCTTGCTGCTGCTGTTTACATCCAACAACCTTTTTATTTCAAACTGAACTTCTCTCTTTTCCTCGAATTAGCTGAAGTCACGTGATCGCGAACATTGTGATTGGCTTAGGGGAGTCATACGATATACAGGAAGGACAAGACAGAAGATTCTGGATTACATTTATCTTTGCATTGCTCAATATAACAAATAACGGGTTTGTTTAATTGGAAAATAAAACAAAATAAAACCATTTTAAGAATTGAGAACAAGTTAATGAATTTGTAATTAATGAACTATTTAGAAAATAAATTATTAATTAATTAATCAGTGGATTAGTATGGGGCAGAATAATTGAAATTTGAGAAATAAAGCTTTAATTTTCATGGGGGGGGGTCTTTTAATTATACTGCACGTTTAGTTTGGACGAAATTATAGCAGTTTGTTGAAGTCAATCAAGAAATGAGAATTTTATTGTCAAAGAAAAAAAATATATAGAATTATTGTGTTTCTCACGATCGATTAAAAAAAATAAAATAAGAGAATTCAAAATTTTGAACAAATAATAAACTTTGGAAATTCATGCAATGCATGTTAATAAATAATGATATGAAAAGCAATAGGATTTAAGTTAAAAAACTTAACTATAGTTACTTCAATTGTTTTTAAACGGACATAAACTTGTCATATTCAGTAAGCTACGAACCGCTTTTGAAAACGTGGCATTATATTAAATAAAAGTTTATTGATATAACAACAGTACATTTATTGGACGATTAATGATATATTTTAAACGAAACAGTACTTTCTTAAAATGTGTGACCCGATTTGCTTACTCAAAGACGGACGCATTATTTTTAGCAATAATTAGAGAGGAATTTCTAGAATAAAATCAAATTTGAGTAAACTCATTATTTTCCGATCTAAAATCTTTTTAGTCAAAATGAACGTCCAAGTATTAGCTCGATTCTGACCAAATTTCAATTCTTTTTCATTTGGTACAACAAATGCGTAATGATAGAGCCATCTACCGGTCATATTTTAAATGACACCTGAAAAAATATTTTTTAGATGTTTTTATATATTGTTTATAATTTATTGTTTCATTGTATTTTATATATTGTTTAAAAATATGTTGAGGAGTTTTGAGGATTAAAAATGCAAAACATCAAAGTTTTTTTTTTTTTTTTATATAAATATAATAATTGTTTAAATATGCAGCTTAAAAAAATAATTAATAAATAAATAAATAAAAAGCAAAATTCCCAACTAACGAGCATTAGTCATAAATAACTAAATATAAGCAGTGAATGTCTTTCTAAAACTTTTATTAAAGATATAAGCAATATATATATATATATATGTATGTATTTATATAATGTAGAAATTTATTTATGTCTAAAGTTGTCTAATAGTTTTATTATATTCATTGAAACTAATTTATTTAAATGCATGTAAAACGTTCAAAAAATGAGTTATAAAGATTTAATTATAATTAAAATCAACATCGGAAATAATATGTATAGACAATCTAGTATATACTGGTTTTTCAACTCATAGTTATGTAGGAAATTCTGTCACGTTGCGTAGAATAATTTATTTTTATAAACGGGGTAAATTATATAGAATTAATTTTCAAGCTACTAAAATCTCTGCTTCTTAATGAGGTTAAGTTTCCAAGAATTTTTCCTTAATTTTTCCTCAATAATGATATTTTAAGGACGTTTATTGGGTTTCCCATAACCTTATGTTTTGTATTAAATAAGTAAAAATTGATAAATAATATTTTTTTAATTTTTGAGAATTATCCATAACAGCTATATAACACTTGAGAACATGAAATCGTAGCGTAGTTGTAGCGCTTTCGTTTGCCATAGCAGGGGAGCCAAAATCTCTTCCAGCGAAGGATTCCCCCCTCCCCTCCAAAATCAAATAGTTTCACGCAAATTTCATCCGATTTCCCTCAAAAATAAATAAATAATTAAATAAATAAAATAAATCAATTAATTAATTAATTAATTTAATTTAATTAAAAAAATCGGCGTTTCAAATTGACTCAAATCTGTGCCGTTCATAACAACTCAATATTTTGAGCAGATTTCTCTCAACGTGAGAAGTTGCTTTTCATTCTAATAAGTGGATGAAATATGGCTCAGACTGATCAGATTTGTTTTTTTTTTTTTTTTTAAGAGAGTGTAAACTAGTGATAGAGGCATATATGAGACAGATGCATTCCCATTATTAAATAAGTTAATTTTTCATATTTTTAAAATAATAAAATATTGTTGATTTTTTTCTTGCTTTAAAACTAAAAAAAAAAAAAAAAAAAAAAAAAAAAAAAATAATGTAAAAAATAATTTAAGCAACAAATTTGTCAATTATAAATATGTGAGAGTGTTCAGTTTTCACTTTGATTGGGGAAAATTACTGTTATGTTCCCATGCATTAGTAATACCTTTATACGCATGACTTCGGTTAAAAGTTATGAAAAATTTTATATTTTAATTCTCCAGAGCAAAGAATGTTGTATAAAAAATCTGTTTTCTTGTTTTCAGTATTAACAATAAAACGTTATGTATTAAAAGTAAAATTTATTAAAATTTATTATATAAGTATTTATTCAACTAGTACGTGGGTTATCACACAGTCGGTAACAAAAGTGTCCGAACACTAGCAAAAATTCCTATGTAAAAAAAATACACTTCATGCGGTTTTGTTAAATAAATCTTTGTCGAATCGTGTTCTTAGGCAGTCTAAGAAAATGATTCGATAAGGATTTATTTAACAAAATCGTATGAAGTGTACTTTTTTTACATAGGAATTTTTGCTTGCGTTCGGACACTTTTGTTACCGACTGTACAACTCAGTTCAACATTATTTAGAAAAACTTTAATAATTCTACATTTGAAAAATAATAAAAATAATAATAATTCTTTAAATAAGGAATACTAAATTCTAAAAAAGAAAATCAAGTACACATTTAATATGAAAGCGGTAATCGAAAAATACTATCTAGGATATAGTGTTCAATAATGAAACATATACGTTTATGCTTTAAGCATAAAAAAGAAAATCAATATCAAACGTTTTATATTAAATTTTTAAGCTCTCAAATCTTACTTTTTTGTTCCAATTAACACTCATTTCAAGTTTAATGTTTGAAAAGATTTCAGAGAGAGACAAGTACGTCTGTTAACATTGAAGTGATTTTAATTTTACAATTGTGTAACAGGTTCCGTAAATTTAGATTGAGGGGAATAGGAGGACAATGTTGTAAAACACAAATATATATATATATTTCTTTTTTATGATGTGAGCAACATTATAAAATATAATATTTAGTAAAAAGCATTTAAGCACGTATAATATGCATTTAGAGGTAGACAGAAATACACCTTTCTACTGAAAGCTCTTAGTCGATAAGAGCTCTTATCGACTAAGAGCTTTCAGTAGAAAGGTGTATTTCTGTCTACCTCTAAATGCATATTATACGTGCTTAAATGCTTTTTACTAAATATTATATTTTATAATGTTGCTCACATCATAAAAAAGAAATATAACCTCTGTATATTTACTTTGAAATGGATTAATTAGAATTTTTTTTCATATAGAATTTTTCTTAAATTCGTTATTGTATGCTTTACAATATTGAAAAAGTGATACACAGTGTATTAATCGTTTATTTTTGCAACATTTTTTGTTTTTTAATTTTTTGTTTAATTTTACGCATTTGGGGTTACTTATTTCTTATCAAATATTTTTTTTGATATAAGGCGTATATATATTTACATGGATTTTGTAATTTTTCTTTTGGTTTATAAGATATTCCGTCACTGAATACTTATTTATACAAATACGCTTATGTTCTAAGCATGTACCACACACACAGCATTTCACTATATGCTAACAATGAAGAAATAAAAGAATCTACTTCTATTATCATAGCCATTAGACATTGTAGAAAAAAAAAAGTTTCTGTGCACATTTTTACCTTCAAATCTTATACAAAGAAAATGAATCTCCCGCAAAATGTCATTAAAAATGATTTAAAAAACAAAAATATAATGTTCAAAATTTTTTGTTTGAATTAAAATATTAAATAATAAATGTATATATATATATCATGCACTATCGGTACACAGGCCTAGCTTTTAGACCTACAAAAACATCGTTATTTGTACTGTGGTAATTTACAGAAAGAGTTATTTAGAATGATTCATTATTATAATTATTACAGTTTTTTTTTTTCTTCTTTTCAAATATCTCTAATTGGGAAATTTCTGTCACATTACCGAAAAAAAAAAAGTCTCAAAATATTACTATGTTTTTTAAAGATTAGAAATTCAAATTCTGCTATTATTAAAAATATTAAAATTGCCTGAATCCAAAAATAGGACTTTTGTCTATGTCTGTCTATCTGTGAGATTATTATGATCATACGTAATAAATAAGTGTAATAGCAAGTCCAATGCATTCTGAATAGTATCATATAAGGATACTATTTAAAATCTTGAGATTCTTCATTGAGATCGGATGCATATCGTTATATTTTATTTATATATATTTTTTAAATAATATTTAATATATATATATATATATATATATATATATATATATATATATATATATACTCTCAATTTTATAATAATACTGAAATTATGATTAAGATTATAAAATTGAGAAACAATTACAGCAAAAATAATTTAAATATATTTTTCATATGTTATAAAATATACCCCTTTATAATTATTTTTTTTAAACTATTGTTAAATATAATAAAATGCATTCTAATTATATTTAATTAGGATGTTTTTATAATATCACTGAAGTCACATTACAGAAAAAAGTTAGTATTTTACACTTAATTATTAATTGTTTGCGAATAATTAAAAAAAAAAAAGTAGCTTTTCTGTTATTTGTTTTTGTTTGTACTTCTATATACTAAAATAAAAGTTACTGTTGCTGGTGTCAATTTTTTTTTTCTCTATGATAGCATTTTCTCGTGAACAGCAGTTCCTTCCACGTCATAAGAGTTATTAATGGTGCCCAATAAACCAGGGCGGACACATTTGTTGGTTAGAAATTTCTGTCATCTTTATTAACGATATTGTTAATTTAAAACGTCGGATTAATTACGGTACTCTATTTGTCATCTTGAAAAGAAATTTATCCATATCGTTGTTCTTACAATACAGGGAAATTATATATATATAAAGAATATATCCCGATATATGAGACCGTAACTATCATACCGTTTACATATGATGGGGAACTGAACAAAGATTACAACTATAAAGAAGATTTGAATTCAATATTAAGTAACTCACAGTAAGTAATTTAGATCTATCGCATTCTCACATCGAACTTTCGACTATCGTAATGTTTTATATGTTATTAAGAAAAAAAGTGAGATACCTTAATAAAACTTAATCTAGATAATAATCGATTATTATGTATGTAATACAGGGTGATTATATATATATATTTAAAAAAAAAAAAAAAAAAAAACTATCTCGATATATATGACTATAGGTATCATATCGTTCGCTGACACTGAATAAAAATTTGATGGAAGGTACTTTGAGGTATGAGCTCAAGAATCATATAAAAAACAACAGTTAAACTCTAACAGTTACAGTTACAGTGACAAAATTTCAAAAATATCGAATGGCAACACCTACATTTTTATTAGAATGGGATCTCTATAGCAAAAAACCATAAATAGCGTTGGAACGGTACCTGTAGCACGAAAATCCCCAGCGCTAAGCAGACTAAGAAGAAAAGAGAAAACAACTGTGATGTGCCTACCAGAGAACGACTTTAATTTCTTTAATGACGGCTCATTTCGCACTAAGTCTTCGTCTTTGACTGAAGTCTACTGATTGTGCTTCGAAAAGAGAAGAAGAGACCTTGATATTCTTAATTTCATGTAAGGCTACTGAATAAGCTACAGGTACCGTTCCAACGCTATTTATGTTTTTTTGCTATGCGTATCCCATTCCAGTAAAAAAAGTAGGTGTTGCTATTTAAAATTTTTGAAATTTTGTCACTGTAACCGTAACTGTTAGAGTGTAACTGTTGTTTTTTCATATGATTCTTGAGCGCATACCTCAAAATACCTTTCATCAAATTTTTATTCAGTTTCTGTGAACGGTATGATAGCTATGGTCTCATATATCGGGATAGTTTTTTTTTTTTTTTTTAATCACCCTGTATTATATACATAACAATCGATTAGTATGTATATTAAATTTTATTAAGATAGCTCACTTTTTTTCTTAATAACATATGAAACATTATGATAGTCGAAAGTTCGATGTGAGAATGCAATGGATGTGAGGTACTAAATTACGCTGTTTCTTGGAACCAATTCTTCTTTATAGTTCTTTTTTAGGCTAGCTGGCACAGCTCTGTTCAGTTTCCCATCATATGTAAGTTCTCAAAAATTTCTTAGTGCAGGACATATTATATTCTTGTTAAGAGAAAGGAATTTGATCAAACGCTTTAGACAGTGCTAGAATGGAATCCTCGCCTAATACAGGGTTCATACTCAAATATGGGGAAAAAATTCCCTGAGTTTTCCCTGAGTTCCCAGACAATTTTCAAGAAAATATTTGCGACATATTACAAGAAACGCTCTTCTAGACAAGACAAAATACAGCTACTTCCACTATATGATGTTATATATCACTGCCGATCATAATAGAAATTCAGGTAGAAATCATATTTACATGCGTATTTTCACACTAATTCATTATTTAAATTTTGATACGAAGCTAAACAAGAAAAACATAACTTGAGAGAAAAAAAAAATTGTTTTTTCAGGTTTTATAACTGATTTTCCCTAAGTTTTAATGAAAATTTTTATTTTCCCTGACTTTTCCCTGACTTTTTTTAACAAATTCCAAATTCCCTGAGTATTCCTTTCCAGGTTTTCCCTGAGGTGTATGAACCCTGTAATAAGCTACCCACCATTCAGTTCTATATGTTTATCTTATTCTAATCTATTAATTTATTAAATTAGGGTCAATTTCGTTGTTTTAGTTTTTACGCTACTATTTCCAATGCAACAATCCCCAAAATGCATATTTATGTGGAATATCGCCCAATTTTGCTATGTTGATAAAATCTTAAATTTCGAATAACTTACGAAATTTTCCCGCTAGAATATTTGTAGACGATGATGTTCAAACAAGTATCATAAATGTTATTTTGAAGTTGTCTGATATATTTATGATCCTCAAAATGGACGTTTATGTTCAATTTTACCCTATTCTGCTATGTTAAGTAAATCGTAAATTCCAAATAGCTTACGAAAATTTTCAGTTAAAAAATTCGTAGTCAGAGATGGTCATGCCAATATTCTAAATGATATTTTAAAAGTGTGCTGGCATCTTTACGATGAAAAATGCCTCATTACGTTTATTCGAAATTTTTTCCTATTCTGTCATAGTAATTGCCATATTCTGTCATAAATGAAAATGCAGAAAAATAAATTTATGGATATCTTACTTATTTCACTATAATAATATTTTTTTTCTTTTACAAAACACTTGAGTATTTAATATGAGAGAAAATTTATTTAGTTTAATTTCTCTAGTAAGTTATAAAAAGCGATTTTCTACTATTTATACAGTTCAAATGTTCGTTTACTTGAATATATAAAGTATGTGTTTAGAAATGAATATTTATGACGTATAAAAACTTAATATAATTTTTATTATAATATTTATTATAATTTTACAGAGTTTCAACAAATGTTGCATCATTTTATACTGAAATATTTGTTAGTAGTTATTCAAAAAATAAAAACTTTCTACATGAGACTTGTATAAAAATATGAGCAGATTAAAATTACTGTCTAAAAGTATTTTAAGTAAATAAAATTAAATAAAAATAAGCAGGAAAAATAATCTAAATAAATTTCTTGTTGCTGTAAATAATTGCAATTTATAGTGTTTTAATTTAAAACATTAAATAAGGTCTTACACTTATCTTACTTCGGAAACATATATAATCCCTCAAAATTTATCTTTCAAAATTCATCCCAGACTCTGTTAAAGTTTAATCAACTGTAACATCTTATATTTGACAAAAATCTTATTTGATACTGGGTGAAGGATTTTTCAGTTCTTCTTTCTTGATAAGTATAAATCCTTTATATTGATTTTAAAATCGTTCAGGTAAAAAAAAAAAAAAAAAAAAAAAAAAAAAAAAAAAGAGAGAGAGAAAGAGAAAGAGAGAGGCTGAGAGAGATCATTTTTTCACTTAGAAATTGTGTTTAGATATTGTATTTAGAAATACTAGGGTATTTACTTTTTATTTTGAAATGAACTGAAATAATTAAGCATATTGACCTTGCTATGAGTCAAGCATTGATTGCATATACATAGCGTCCCTGAATACATTGGCCAAATTTTAAGGTTCGGGAAAATACTTATAAAGAAGCATTTTTTTGTATAGTAATTCAGAGTCGGTAAGGAAAATTCCTTTATTTTCTGACAAATATTAATATTTTTTCACATACATTTGATTGTGCGGTTCTTTTTTTTTTTTTTTTTTTTTTTTTTTGTTTTTCATGCTGTTTGATATGGGATTTTTATATTTTTTGTAATTTTTTTATTTATTCCAAACTGCGGCGTATTTCTTGTTTTTCTGCCTGCAATTTCCATTTCAGATACCATATTGTGGTAGAAAAAAAAAAAAAAAAAAAAAAAAAACTTCTTTATATTGTTTTTCCTACCCTCGACCCAGGAATTCAGGAATACCCTGTGTATATATATATATATATATATATATATTTAAAATTTTTATTTTATGTTTAATTCATATTTAATTAGTTTTATTTAACCCTTAACTACTGTGACTAAAATTCTCTCACGACTACTGTGAGCGGTCTCTCAGACCGCTTGATTAAAACTTATTTAAAACGTCGAATAAATGGTAAGCTATTGATTGTATGCTATTATTTATCTACTAAATTGTTTAATTTATCTTTTTTTGATTATTATTTTTTTTAAAGGCAATTTTGGAGAACTTAAACGGGTATTCCGACATATGAACGTGCAAGAGAGTACCGATAGGGCAACATTGCATCGATGAGCATGAATTATATAATTTTAAATTCGCTAGTGTTCTCACTAGTGTAACAAAAAATTATAGATATAGTAAAAAAGTATTATTAAATGTGGAAAATATTGCACTATAAAAAAATATTATTAGTTCCATTAAAACTACATAGCTGCAAACTACTCCGGATTATAGCTAACACAACTTCTCAGTTGAAACTTTTTCAAAATACACAAATATAATGTATATATCTTGAAAAAAAAAATAGTGGTAGTCAACATTCGGAGTAGTTGGCATCGGTATTTAAATAAAACAGTAAATAAAATTAAACTTGCATACACATTTTCTTTATTTTTTTATATAAATTTACAAGTTCCAGAATTTCATTCTGTGTGCCATACACCGGACGTTTTCTTGAACTAGTCGAAGCCATTTTTTTTTATAAAATTATAAAAAATATCATAAATATATCTACAGAAACAATACTACTCATCGGACAAAAACAGACTCGTATCTGCTGTCAGCGGTCTCACATACCGCTAGAAAAAAGAAAAGTAGAAAAAAAAATAACTAAACACCGTTCGCTGAACGACAAGTGAAATGTGACCTTGGCCGATCGTTTTAGGAAGGTAGAAAAGAGGGCCTGGATCATTACCTATTTTGAGGGGTGTTAATGAGGGCTAGAAAATGGCCAGCGGTCTGTCAGACCGATGACAGCAGTTAAGGGTTAAATAAAATTATTTTATAATTAATGGTATAAATGTATACGTCTCTCATACTATATGTCTCACCATATGATTGTGTTTCTCATTGCCTGCCTCCCCGTCTATCCACGCTCTGACTTCCGTAAGTTTTCTTATAACGCTTTAAAGTTCATATATGGCATTAATGACAGCAATTTCATTAAAAAAAGGATACATGTTATAAGTCAAATATATTAAGTCATTTGCAAGAAAACCCCAAGCAAATGTCGTATAAATAATAATAATAATAATAAAGATAATAAATTGTTTGTCATATTCAACTGAATTTCTGTTTCTCTCTGTCTTTCTCACCCTCTCTCTCTCTCTCAAAAAAAAAAAAAAAAAAAAAAAAAAAGGGGGGGGGGGACGGTGCAGGGTTTTATTAATATTTATTTACAATCAACAAACACTGCATTACGATCGACTGAATCAAATAAAAATTTTTAGTAAAACCCTTATAATTTTGTTGAAGTTTTGTACAATCAATCAACAATACTTTTATATTTTTATTTTTACTTTATTTGATTGAGGTTTTCCATATAAGAAAGACAATGAATTTCGCTAATGAATTATGTACTTGAAAATGTGTTAAATATTCTGCATGCGCAGTAAAAACATTTTTAGTAACAGTTATCATATTTCATTCGGTGTTTAATACTTTTATGTTCCAATTATAGTTTGTTGTGTCTAATGTAGCACGTCCAGTTTCCTAAAAATTGCATTGCATTTAGTTTAATATCCTGTTTGTTATAACAAGAAAATTTACTTTTTTTTTTGTAGGATTTATGTATGCCTTTTTATTTCTATGAATATATTCGCCAGTCTCAAAAAATGAATATACATTATAAGAAGGATCACTATAATTACATGATACAGTCGGAAAACATTTTAATAATTATTTTTTATATCTTGATAATTCTTCCAGAAGTTTTCCAGATTTTTGAGATAACGTCTGAAATAGAATGTGTCCGGTCACTTATGGAAATAAACTGTATGATTTGACAATCATAAATGAAAATTAATATAATAGATATTATTAAAATATTTAAAAAAAACCTTATTTATTTTTTCGAAAAACGCCTTAGTTATCACCCAAATTTACTCCTGTCATTTCTTACGATGACGGAATTTCGCATAAAATCAAAAATGCCGCTAGAAAAGTAAATATTAAAGTAGCAATTGAGCCCAATAAAATCATTTATTTAATTATTAGAAACGAGAAAGACAAAGCTGATACACAGTTAAAAATTTTGGTATTTATCAAATCCCTTTTATTAAAGAAAATAAAAATAATGGTTATTATATTAGAATGACCAAACGAAAATATAAAAGCAGAATCAAAGAGCATGGTGCCGATATCAAGTTCGGTAAAATTACCATAGCGCTTAATAAAACCAACGCTAATAAAAAAATAGTCATTAAATTTCAGGATGTTCGCAAATTGGCGAACTACAATAACGCAATTTATGCATCGAATCGCGAAACAATAGAAATTTTATCCAAGTCATTTTCTTGTAATGGCAAAGACCCAGCACAAGACGATAACCACAACCGGACTGGATTCTGGAGCAGACATAAACAACTTCACGGAAAGGAGCAAGCCACCACAGTTTTGCCTCTGACTAAGGGGGGGTCCCGCATGTTAACTAAGGCGTTTTTCGAGAAAGTAAGATAAGGTTTTTTACATTTTAATAGTTATTAGGGCATATCGTGTTTACTATTATGAAATAATAGATATTATTAACAAATAAATCGAATTAACATAAAAACAAATTAATAACTATGAACTAAACGGTAAAATAAATAAAGCAATCGATTAAAAAAAAAAAAAAAAAAAGAAAGAAAAAGAGAGAGAGACAGAGAAATAATAATGATTAATTAATGCTACTTGTAAGCAAATAATTTGAATAAATATTTATAAATCAAGGACACTTATATTGGCGGTTTAATTTGTTCCTCGTAATTTCATGTTGTTACAATTTCATACGATTCAATAAATTAATTAAAAGTAAAAAATAAAAAATAATAATAGATTTATAATTTAATTTATTTTCTGTTAATTTCAGTTTTATATGCAAACTTTTGCATTATATTACATTAGAAGTATCATAATTTATCAGTTAAATGTGTTTACCTGTTTTCTAGAAAACTCGCAACCAAATATATAGGGAAAAAAAAAAAAAAAAGAAATTGATGTTTCATTCACAAGACTTTTCCTTATCCCGAAATTCAATACTATAATGACAGACTGTAGTTTAAGGGGTCAGATAGCGAATACTGTTATATAAACCTACAGTCGGTAACAAAAGTGTCCGAACACTAGCAAAAATTCCTATGTAAAAAAAGTACACTTAATACTGTTTTGTTAAATGAATCCTTATCGAATGACCTTCTCAGACTGACTAAGAACATGATTCGACAAGGATTTATTTAGCAAAATTGTATTAAGCGTACTTTTTTTATATAGGAATTTTTGCTAATGTTTGGACACTTTTGTTATCGACTGTACGTTAAAAACAATTCAAATTAGGCTTTGAAACAGCTTTATTTGACAGATAATTCTGTGTGAGAGGGGCTACCTCTCTCCTCAACCCCTCCCCCCCATTTGAATATTGTACCCACATTTATATAAAATCCAAAGCTATCATAAAATTAAAAATTTCATTCGAAATTATTCACAAAATCTTTATTAGCATCATTCCTTGAAATTTATCAATCTTGATCGAACTTTTCAAGTAACAACCTTATATTAACTTAAAAAAAAACAACATTTTAAATGACTGGAATTATTTGCTGTTAAGCTTCTGTGAAAAGAGACTTAGTCAGAGTTGGGCAAAATCGTAATTCAATTAATTTGTAATGAATTACATTTCAATTGACAGTAAGCAATTACAATTATGATTACTTGTAATTGTAACTGAGCATATGCAATTAATCATTACTTTAATCGTAACTAAAAGCTTTCAATTATAATTACTTTACTGCAATTTTAATTGAAAAAATTTAGTTACAATTACATGTAATGTAATGAATAATCATTTTTTAAAATTGAAATGTAATTGCAGTTAAAAACATTATAATTATAATTATCTGCCTGTAATTATAATTAAATTTTGCAGTTACAATTATATGTAATGTTAATGGGTAATCATTTTATAGAATTAGAATATAATTGTAATTAGAAACGTTATAATTATAATTACTTTTCTGTACTTATAATTAAAAATTTACGATTACAATTATATGAAATTTAATGGTTAATTATTTTACGCAATTGAAATGTAATTGTAATTACTGACGATATAATTATAATTATAATATTGTAATTGTGACTTTGGAATTCAAATTACATTTAGGTAGAGATCGATTTAACTTCTTCGCTGATGTTCTGACGAAAAGTTATGATTCGATCCACACGAAATTTTGAATTTAGAGTTAAGTGTTAGTATGACAAACATTGCATTCCTGGAAGGGGGAGGGTCTGATCCCAACTTGCCTTATCTCAAAAAATTATGGTCCGAACTTTTAAAAAACTTTAAGTTTGGTGTTAGTATGACAAAAATTGAACCGTTGGAAGGGGAGGGAGGATCTTACGTCGCACGGAACTTCATCTCGAAAAATTATGGTCGAAACTTTACAAAATTTTGAATTTCTGGTTGGTTGGCTGTTAGTATAACAAAGACTGCACCATTGAAAAGAAGGAGAGTTTTATCTCCTTCAACCTCACCAAAATTAGGGTACAAATTTTACGAAATTTTAAATTTCGGGATAGTCGGTGTTAGTATGGCAAATGCTGCACTGTTGGAAGGGGGAGGGTCTTACCTCTCCCCCCTCCTCCTCAAGGAGCCTTATTTCGAAAAATAATGGTCCGAACTTTACAAAATTTTAAATTTGGAGTTGTTTGAGTGTTAGTATAACAAAGACTACACCGTTGGAAGGGGGGGGGAGGAGTTCTTACCCCAACATGTCTTATGTTGGAAAGTTATGGTCCTAACTTTACGAAATTTTAAACTTGGAGTTGGTTTCGTGTTATTATGACAAAGAGTGCACCATTGGAAGGGAATACGGTCTTACCCCCCATAGTGCCTTTTCTCGAAAAAATATGTTCCAAACTTTACGAAATTTTAAATTTAGGGTTGGTTTAGTGTTAGTATAACAAAGATTACACCGTTGGAAGGGGAAGGGTCTTACCCGCCACGTTGCCTTATCTCGAAAAGTTACGATGTTGGTGTTGCGGAATAAGGCCGATTGAGTACTCTTGGGTCCTAGGCTAGAGGGGGGAGTGCCTTCCTTGGAGGTCTTTCTAAGGGATCCACGCCTGTATTTACGCACGTTTCGGAGATAACCACGGAAAACTCCGAACGGCTAGGCCGACGAGCGCGACCTTGGATCGAACCCGGCACTTCACGTCTACCAGCTTTGAGCGTAGAACCGCTTGGCCGCTGGTGGACCGAAAAGTTACGGCATTAATTTTATGAAACTTACAATTTGTAGTTGGTTTGGTGCTAGTAGGACAAAGACTGCACCGTTCGAAGGGGAGAGGGTCTTACACTCCACGGAACATTATCTCGAAAAATAATGGTCCGAACTTTATGAAATTGTAAACTTTCAGTTGTTTGGGTGCTATTATAACAAAGACTGCACCGTTAGAAAGAGAAAGTGTCTCGAAAAGTTACAGTCCTAATAACTTTAAGAAATTTTAAATTTGGTGTTGGTTGGTTATTATTATAACAAAGATTGCACCGTTCGAAAGAGGAAGGGCCTTACCTCTTTTCTCCCCTCGGTGCCTTATCTAGGAAATTTATTATCCTAACTTTACAAAATTGCAAATTTGGAGTTCGTTTGGTGTTAATATGACAAACAGTACATCGATAGAAAGGGAGAGGCTCCTACCCCTACGGTGTCTTATTTCGAAAAAGTATGAACCAAACTTTACAAAATTTTAAATTTGGATGTGGTTGGATGTTATGTTAACAAAGACTGCATTGTTTGAAGTGGGGTCTTACACCCCATGGTGCCTTATCTCGGAAAGTTACTATTCCATTTTTTCGAAATTTTAAATTTGGAATTGGTTTCGTGTTACTTTGATGAAGAATACTGTTGGAAGGGGACAGGGACTCCCCCCTCATAGCGCCTTATCACGAAAAACTATGGTCGAAACTTCACGAAATTTTAAATTTAGAATTGGTTGGGTATTAGTTTAACAAAGACTGTTTGAAGAAGGGGTCTTACTTCCCACGGTGCCTTATCTCGGAAAGTTACCGTTCTAATTTTTCGAAATTTTAAATTTAGAGTTGGTTTGGTGTTACTATAATAAAGACTACACTGTTGGAAGAGAGGAGGGCCTTACCCCCCATGGTGCCTTATCACTAAAAATTATGGTCCAAACTTCACGAAATTTTAAATTTGGAGTTGGTTTGCTGTTAATATGACAAAGAGTGCACCGTTGAAAGGGGAAAGGGTCTTACCCCCCACGGTGCCTTACCTTAATTTCCCCCCCACTTCGGCGGGGTGGGGAGGGGCAAAAAGACTGAGGTTTTTGACAAGTTTCAATCAATCATTTTATTTTATTTTATTTGCGGGTGGGTAGATTTTAATAATTTATATGTAATTAAGTCGTAATTTAAACATAGTGGCCTGCGAAGCATGCAACGCCTGATAGTATAAATGTACATATAACTATATTTCATTTGCCTTTTAGAAAAGCTAAAAAAACGAAGCACTAATTTATCATCTGATAAAGTTAAAGAAATGAAATTTTAATATATATATACATATATTTAATACATTTTATTTCTTTAAAGGAAAAAAATAATATTTTAAAATTTATCAAAACATTACAAATATAATATGTCGTTTGTCATTTTCGATTTTTATGTGTTTATATTTTAAATATACTTGGAGTATCTCTATTAAACTATAAGCAGAATGAGGCTTTCTGTTTTTTTTTTTTTTTTTTTCATTTTTGACATTTGAAAAAATGAAAGAAAGAAAGAAATAACTCCACATATATATAAAGGTATTTTATTTATTTCAATTTTATATCTTAAGATGTAATCTTACTATTTTTAAGAAAATCCTTAACCAGCTGAGGTTATCGTAGGTCCATAGAGACCCGAGTCATTTTTCTTTGTCTCATTTCTCAGAGCCGACATATAAAAGAATACCTATGCATCAATTCCGTGATTTTTTCGGTAAATATACCATTCTTAAGCTTTATTATGCAATTTGAACGCTTCAAATACCTTAATTTGTTCAAAAGTTGTGAATTTTTTTTGTCAATACCTTCAGTTTTGGGAAGTGGGTGTGTTCCCGATGAAAAGTAAAATATTTGTTTATTTTTTATTTATTTATTTATTTATTTATTTTGTAATATTCTTTGTCTGCCCTTAAAGTAGAAGAATTTAAGAGTGTTCAAAAATTTTATCAGATTTTTTCCTTAAAAATTATGTATTCTAACATGCCTCGGATCTTCAGCGACCCATGGTATTCTAACAAAGTGCCGAAAAAAAAAATGATAACCTAATCGGGTTAGTATATATATCCCTTAACTAGAAACATGCGAAATTGTTACGAAAACAGAACCGTGCAGTCTGTGAAACTGCTGACATTCAAAAATTTACTATAAAAATGAAAACAAACAAAACTTTAAATAGTTTACAAATAGTAAACTTAAACACATATTCTTTTATATTAATGTATTAACATCACCATATTAGGTGAAAGATTAAGTGGAATGATATAAACTGGAGACGTTCATTTTTGCGTAGAAGGTAGGTACGTAGACACAGCAGCCTCACAGTCGGCAAGTTTCCGGTTCAGAGTTAATGAAAATTTGAATAACGATCGCTTACCATTTTTTAAAATTTGCAGTGAGTGCTACGCATACTTGGGAGGGGGGAGGTTAGTGGGGCAGAGGGGAAGAAATTGTTACCGATTTTTATGAAAATTTGTAAATTTATCAATTACTATCTATGAAAATTACAACGAGAGTTACATATAGCTCTGGGGTTCACGGGGGGGGGGGGGGAGGGGGCTGTAGCGCACAGAAATAAAATAATCTTATAAAAAGTAACTTAATACTGATTTTCATGCAATCTTTCGAAAATAACTACTTAATTTACAAAAAGTTTTACATATATCTGAGAATGGGGGGAGTCACGGAAAGCAGTGGGGAAAAAATGATTGTTTTATACCACAATGTATCCGATTTAGTGAAATTTAGAGTAAATGTCGCTTGCTGTTAAAAAAACAACAACAACAACAACAAAAAATCACAATGAGTGTTACATATATCTGAGTGTAGGGAGCCATTAAAATGTTGTTTTTATTTAATATCTTTTGATCCAATTACCGAATAAGCTAGTAATAATAATAAAAAAAAAAATGGCGTTAGCTAGATTTTTTTCCTGAGTAATAAATGTGGCATTTTTCGCAGCTGTCGATTAAACGGTATAGATTTGTATAGCGAACAAAAAGTCTGGGCAAGCAAACAAACAATCAGCTTTGTATTTACATAGAAGAAAATTAGGAGAAAAGATTGAGCTTCGTTTATCGCTTGTTGGAAATGGAGCGGGTGTGTGTGTGTGGGGGGGGGGATTACATGAGGGAAAGATGCTGAACAATTAAAAGACTTCTGTGGAGTGTGTGATCAGCAATCGTTAGCGGAAGTGAGAAGGGCCATCAAAAATTATGAGTGAAAGATATTAAAGAATTTTATTTCTTTATAAATTCTAGAATTTAATAAAACAAGTTTAAAATGAATATTTACATTTATGATGTGGATAGGGAAAGATTGGAAATCATGAGGCTTCTGTCGGACAAGTGATCACAAATCGTTAGCGGTGGCAAAGGCGGGGATCCAAAAATTATATGAGTAAGAGATATCAAACAATTCTACTTTTTTACAGGTTGTAGAATATAATAAATCCTTATTGAATCATGTTCTTACACTAAGAACAAGATTCGACAAGGATTTATTTAACAAAACCGTATGAAGTGTACTTTTTTTACATAGGAATTTTTGCTAGTGCCCGGATACTTTTGTTACCGACTGTACATATAGCGTCGGGGGTAAAAGAGAGCGGGGGGGGAGAAAAATATTGTTTTTGTACGACCATGTCGCCGACTTTAATGAAACTTTGTATAACTATCACTTACTCTTCATGAAAAATTACAGTGAGCATTATATATAGTTGGGGGGGGGGGGCGAAAGGGAGCAGAGGGAAAAGCAGTTAGAAAAGTTCTCTTCAACATTACATCATTTCATATGCATAGAAAACTTGGCTTAAATATTGATTATTGTCTATTTAAAAAAAATATTGTTACGGCTAGATATACAGAGATGGCATGGGGCACACTGAAATAAAATGATTTTTTTATACCGCCTTATTACCGTTTTTAACTGAACTTTTTAGAAATATAACTCCATGTTTGTGGAAAATGAGAGTGAGTGTTACATATCACAGTGATTTTTCTTTTCTTAAATTAGTATTCAAAATTTTTCTTCAAATTTTGATTAAAAACTGTAAAAAGTTAAAACAAAAACCTTTTTCTTTCTCTCTCTCTTTCTTCTTCTTCATTTCTTTTTTTTTAATTAATCTGTCCCCTTTGTCTTTTCTCCAGGGAAAAAAAAATATTTACAAATTTGTTGATGTTTAGCATGTATTTTACATAATAATTAAGGAAAGCGACCTTATTTTTTGGACGTCGGAAAAAATGAGACTTTTCACAAATGCTACTTGCAAAAGAAAAAAAAAACTTGGGACTTGCAAATATATTGGGGGTTAAAGTACAGTTGTGATTTTTTTTTTCTATCATAACATCTTTTTTCTTTTCTCACCCCTATAGCCCTCCAAAGTATTTTTCAGGACACATATATTTAACAAGTAGCATTTATTAAAAATGCCCTCCGGCACTCTTTCTTCCAGATCGTGGAAAATGAACACTTTTCCTTATTGCCACTTGTAAAATGCATGCTAAAAATCTACGAGAACGTAATTTTTTGTTTCCTGCGATAGGGTACTAAAAGGACAGATTAAACGAAAAAAATCTCGTTTTTGAATTACCTTTTCGGAGATTTTAATCAAACACTGAATTTTTGAGTATTAGGAAGATAAAGACACTATGATACGTAACCCTCATTGTAAATTTTTCATAAACAGTAATATTTAACACTTTGTGGCGCGCTGTCCTCGCTGCGAGGACGCAATTATTGAGCTCCAGCTGCAAAAACTCATCCCTGAAATTTTTTTATCAAAAATTTTCTTTTATAATGTAGCAGAAAAAAGCCGTTTTTACAAACTTAAAATTTGTTCTATTTTAATTTTGTTCGTGAATTCCGGGGGCAGTCCAATCTAAATGATCTCGATTACCTTGCGCCGCAAAGGGTTAAGCAAAGTTTTATTAAATCGGCAACAGCGTGGTGTAAAAATATCCTATTCTTTCCGTATGCTCCCTATCCCCTGGATATAATCTTCTCTGTAATTTTTCATGAACAATAAGTGATATCTGTACAAAGTTTCCTATAAATGTAAAGAGGGATGCGTCAAAACAATCATTTTCTTTCCCTCTGTCTCCCCTTGGCCCCTAGATATATCTAACGCACTCTCTGATTTTTCCTAAGCAATCATTTTCCTCTTCTGCTCCCCCCAGGTATAGATCAGTATAAATTTTCCTAATCAGTAGGTGGTATTTACAATAAGTTTTATTAAAATGAAAATCATAGTGATATAAAACAACTTTCTTTTCTTCTGCTGTACATCATCCCCTCCCCCCTCAAAAAAAAAAAAAAAAAAAAAAAAAAAATCATATGTAACACTCACTTTAATTTTTCATTAACAATAAGTAATATTTACACAAAATTTCAACAAACAATCGTTAAGGGGGTCGGTTTAAAAAATATTTTATTCCCTCTGCCTTCCTTAACCCTCCTCCCCCCTTCAACTGTATGAAAAACTCACTTTCATTTTCATAAAGAATAAGTGACAGTTATACAAAATTTCATAAAAATCGGTAACACGGTGATATGAGAATATAAGAACAACAGTTTTCTTTCCCTCTGCCCCCTCCTGTAGATATACGTAACACGCATTTTAATTTTTCTTAAATAGTAAGTGTTATTTATATAAAGCTTCATTTAAACTGTGTGATTAAAAAAAAATAATAATAATAATAATCCATATGCACCCCTCGTGCGCCCTCCCCTTACCATATATAATACTCATTCACTGTAATTTTCAATAAACTGTAAGTGATATATTATATAAGATATCACTAAAATAGCAACATGATAATATAAAAAATAATTTTCTTTCACTCTGTCCCTCTCACTTATCTCCCTCCCTTCCAAATAAGTGTGACACTTGCTGTAATTTTTCATAATTAATAAATAATTTTTATACAAAGTTTCATTAAAATCGGTAAGAAGGTGATATAAAAACAATTATTTTCATTCAAACTACCACTAACCCGAAACCCCTCCCGCAGATGTATATAATCCTTACTGCTTATTTTCCATTAATACTATGTGAATGTTGTACCAATTTAATTGAAATTACCAATATATATATATATATATATATATATATATATATGAAAGTCATTATTTAAATTATTAAATATTTATTGATTTTGAATATTCCAAAAGTATTCCTTTTTTTAAATCCCCCCCCAAAAAAAAAATAAATAAATAAATAAATCTGATGTATAACAAACACACGATTTCCATTGTCCAACACTAGGCATATTGTACATTCTTTTTGGAAAGATTATATTGATTATATTTAGAAAACACAAAATTGTTTCAATAAATTAGACACCTAGCAAATTTCCTGTAAGAGCAAACTGATACATATGTCGAGAAGATATACAAAAGAGAATGTACATAGTAAATAAATAAAATAATAATAGTAATAAAAAAAATAATTAGAGGCCGTTTTTTAAAGCACGCATTTCCAAAATCCTTAACTGTCCTGCCTAATCAGGACGCTCGTGAATTTTCTTGTAGTAACCAAGTAGTGAATTTATGTAGCAAATTTGAAGAAAATTGTTAGAACTGTTTTTGAGACATCGACTTTCAATCCCCCTGCCAATTTTCATAAAAACTGAGCAAACTCATCAACTCACTGCAAAATAACAATTATATACTTAAAGGTCTATAAAGGAGTCAGTATGGTGAATTTGAAGAGAATACATAGAGCTGTTTTTAATGGAATGCATTCGCGAGATCTAAAATTGACCTATTTATTCAGTGTTAAGCAATTTTCCTGAACTATTCAGTTAACCTTCTGAAAGGGGCTGTGACAGCATCTGTCACGCTTCACCATAGGATTTCGTAAGAGCCCCTCTCAAAAGGTTAACACATACGGAAAGACATCCAAAACGATGTTTATATAGTAGTTTTGAAGAAATTGTTAGTCTTTTTGAGATACGGATGTACGGTCTCATGCAGTTTTCATTAAAAAGTTGGAAAAATCATCTGTACACTAAACTTATCTTAATTCTGAAGTTCAGTAGTTTTATTTTTATTAGTTTCGGAGATTTTAATGTCACAATATTCCCCGTACACATAGAGAAGGTGTCGGTAACAAAAGTCTCCGAACGCTAGCAAAAATTCCTATGTAAAAAAAGTACACTTAATACAGTTTTCTTAAATAAACCCTTGCCGAATCCTGTTTTTAGACTAAGAACAGAGACTTTTGTTACCGACTCTTCCTACACACATACACTGACCAGTTGCACACTACCTAACATACTGACCAGTTGCGAAAAACATTTTTTTTTTTTGACTCAGGAGACTCTAAAACATGTAAATCAGATGAAAATTTGACATCGAAATTTTTGACCGACAACAATACTTCCATTACCTGCGGTTGTCGGGTGATGAAAGTAATAAATAACAAGAAGTTCTACACTTATATAAAGTTCTTATAAATATGATCTGTAACATGCCTTCCCAATTTGTAATTCAATTTAGAATTTACACGTTAGAGCACTTGCAATAACGTAAATGTACAAACCATAATGGTAACGATATATATTTTTTTTATCTACCTGGAAAGAGCTATAAACCCTGCATAAACCCTGCACTCATCAATATCAATATAGATCACGCTACGGGGTTTTATAATATACAGTACAAACTTTGAGTTTAATCGAATGAACGTTTACACGTTATCATAAAAATTCTGTAAATACATACAACACTTTAATGTATGGATACACTAAAATTTTATAATTGAATTTTTTTTATCACCCCCCCCTTTTTTTTTAATAATAATATTTATTTCGGAAAGTAAAAGCATATATCCATTCTTGTTTTAGAGTATAACAAATACGCCTACCTAAAATCAATTTCAAGAACCTGTCCTCCAAGCGATGGTGAAGGGAGGGGAGAGGGGCAAAATGTTTGGCAGCTGGATTCATTGATGTTCTGAAACTATTTCCGCGAAAATGCAGCTAATGTAAAAAAAAATTGTAGTTTCATTGATAATATTCATTATTAACCATATTCGAAAGAGCTTTAACTAAAAAAAAAAAAGAAAAAAAAGAAAAATATGTCAATCTTTTCTTTTCAATAATGATAATAATAATTTAAAAAATTTTTATTCACTTATTAACATTTACAGTTATAAATTTTCTAATTAAAAATGTGCATGTGTAGATAATATTTGTTTTGTGAATCTTAAGCATCCCATCAACAGCAGATTCTTAAATATCTGCTCAGAAACATTTTATTGTGTTAACAAATGCTATCTCGTCGTTTTTGTACTTTACATCAGACTAGTGGGCTTCGCCCGGTTCTTTGGTCACTATATTTAAATGATTTCTCAATTTCACATCATTATTAATTAAAATAATAATAGTAATAATAATAAATAAAAAATATATCATTGTAATCATCGAAACCTATATGAAATATTGACCATTGCATTCGGTAGTGGGTTTTCACGCTCGCAGCATGACGAATCGGTCCCTACCGTCTTCGGTAGCGCCTTACCCGCTTTAAGGAGCATAAGCAATATGCATATGTTCCTTCTTCCTCCGCGGATAAACTTAGAAGTTTCGCGAAATTCCAGAAAAGTGCATATTGCGTACACTTAACCAGCACCCACACACTAAATTTCGCCATTCGGAGATAATTTGGGGCAGAGTAAAACTTGAAAACGTGTTTTTTGCCTCTCCACCACAAGGGAGCGAGTGAATAATTTCGCATAATGGTTTCGAGTGCGTGTTAGGTTCACATAATCAAGCGACTCAGTAAAAGATCGCATTCCTGAGATAATTTGGAGCAGAGTTACAATTTTCTTGCCCTCTCCCTTAAGGGGGGGGGGGGGGGTGAACTTTCCCAAAATATTTTTATACTATATTTTAAGAACGTATAACCAAGACACATTAAAAAAAATCGCCTTTGTAAGATTATTTGGAGCACATTTATGCATGGAAATATGTTTTTTGCCTCCCGATCCCCAAAGAGTGTATAGGGAGGAATTTTGCTAAATCCTTTGTAGTGTGTGTTGGGTGGTCATAATCAATCGACACATAAAAAAAAATCGTTTTTCTGAGATAATTTTGAGCAGAGTTACTCTTTTAAAGTTTGTTGCCCCCCCCCCCCCTTCCTGCTATTAAATGCGGGTAAGGAGAAATTTCACAAAATCACTTTATATTGCGAGTTGGGTACGTCAAAAAAAAAAAAAAAAATCATGTATAAAATTAATCTTACTGAGATAATTTGAAGTAAAGTTATATATGCTTGAAAAAATGTTTATTGTCCCCTCTGTCTCCAAGGAGAGGGGGAAGGGGTAAATTTCGCAAAATCTTGTTACAATGGATATACAAATAAACAACCCACACAACAAAATTTTTGACCTGAGCTCCTGTAGATAAAACGGAGGGGGGTTTGGTCTCGAACTCGCTTCCTTGTAACTCCCCTCAAAAAACAAAAAGTCCTTCCGGCTTATTCGGAAGGGTACGTTGATTTCTTTTTCCTTATCAAGTAGCCGTCATTTCGTTTCAAAATGGCGGCTACAAATTATTAATGGAATTGGTAGAAATACTGATGTAGGCTATGCACATATGGAGTTTTAAGCAAATCGGTTCATAAATACATTTTTATGTGAATTTAAAAATTTCAAGTGGCCGGCGCTTGGAAACAAAATGGCGGGTTAAGTTGACAAATATATTAAATGTATTTGTGAGATAAGTCTACTGTACGCATATAGTTCGAATTAATTAAAAATCTCAAAAGTCATCGTGTTGAAAAATTAAGTTTCGAACACTTCGATCAAAATGGCAGAGAAAGTTGTTTATCTAAGATATCGTTGCAAATTTGAAAGCAATATTTTTTTTTTTTTTTTTTTTTTTGTAGAAATTCTTTCAAAGAGGCTTAGTAAGTTGATAAAATGTTAGTTTTCTGCATTTCTAGTTTGTTTTAGCATTAAAATAGCCTAACTTTCCCTTAAAAACACATTAAAAGATCCAGTAACGCAGGTAATGGATTTGGCGCCAAATTTGACGACTTTTCCCCTATGACGACTTTTTTGGCGACTTTTGGCGAGAAAATATTTATTATCGATATACCAAAGATGGACGCAATAACGTGATTGGTTCACGAGTTACGTGAATTTTCTAGATTTTTGTTGTTTGAATGATAAGTCCAATTTTCAACTTTGATTTGAATTGATTAAGTATTTCTAAAGTTACCGTAATAACAAATTTTCAAGTGGCCGCCACTTGGAAACAATACAGTGGAACAAGTTGCCCAGCAAACACATCCAAGATATTTGAAGCATAGGTTCATTGTCCAACTGTGGTTTAAATCAGTGTTATGTTTCAAAAGTCATTATTATGGCAAATTTTCAAGTGGCAGTCTAAATGGCTGCGACTTGAAAACAAAATGGCAAAATAACTTGCGCATCGAAATCATCCAGTATATTTGTATGATAAGTTCATTATCCATTTCTAATTTAAATTAAATCAGTATTTCAAAAATTATCGTCATAAGAAATTTTCAGGTGGCACCACTTGTAAAAAAAAGTGGAGTGAGATGCCCAGCGAACTTATCTGAGATATTTGAATGATAAATCCACTACCTAAATTTGATGCGGATTGATTCTGTATTACTAAAGTTATCATAATGACAAATTTTCAAGTGGCCGCCACTTGGAAATAAAATTGCGGATGAAATCACCAAGTGAACTTATCCTAGATATTTGAACCGTAAGTTCACTATCCAACTTTTATTTGAATCAGTTTAGTATTTTCAAAGTTATCGTGATGGCATATTTTCAAGTGGCAGTGTGATTTTAAGTGGCTGGAACTTAGAAACAAGATGTCGGGACAAGTTGCCCAGTGAAAACATTCAAGATAATTATAAGATAATATCACTGTCCAAATTTGGTTCGATTTGGTGTACTATTTCAGAAATTATCGTGATTTTAAATTTTCAAGTGGGAGCCTGATTTCAAGTGGCCCCGCTTAACTTAAGATAGCCGCCACTCAATAAAAATGGCGGATATAGTTTATTAATAAATTTTATTGAGATCCTTACGTGGTCTGTATTTACATCAAAATTCAAACTATTTCGGAATACGCTTTTTACAATTTAAATTTGAAATTTTCAAGTGGCTTCCACTTGAAAACAAAATGGCGGAGCAACTTGGTGAACAAACTTATCTAAGATATTTATAAGATAAGTTAAGACACTGTTCAAATTTGGTTCCATTTGGAGTATTATTTCGGAAGTTATCATGATTTTAAATATTCAAGTGGTGGCCTGATTTCAAATGGTTCCTCTTAACTTAAGGTATCCGCCACTTTATTTAAAATGGCGGATAAAGTTCATTAATAAAGTTATTTGAGTCACTTGTATAACCTATGTATACATCAAAATTAAAAAAAAATTCGGAATATGTTTTTTCAATTTGAATTTGAAATTTTCAAGTGGTCTCCACTTGAAAACAAAATGTCAGAGCAACTTGGTTAACAAATTCATCTAAGTTATTTATAAGATAAGTTAAGACACTGTCCAAATTTGGTTCGATTTGGAGTATTATTTCAGAAGTTATTGTGATTTTAAATTTTCAAGTGGTAGCGTGATTTCAAGTGGCCCCGCTTAACTTAAGATATCTACCCCTTTATTAAAAATGACGGATAAATTTCATTAATAAAAATCATTGAGACCCATATGTGGTTTATATTTACATCAAATTACAAACAAATTCGGAATACGCTTTTTACGATTTGAATTTGAAATTTTCAAGTGGTCTCAACTTGAAAACAAAATGGCGGAGCAACTTGGTTAATAAACTCATCTAAGATATTTATAAGATAAGTTAAGGCACTGTCTAAATTTGGTTCGATTTCTAGTATTATTTCGGAAGTTATAGTGATTTTAAATTTTCAAGTGGTAGCCCGATTTCAAGTGGTCCCGCTTAACTTAAAATATCTGCCACTTTATTAAAAATGGCGGAAAAACTTCATTAATATACTTCATTGAGACCCTTATGTGGCCTGTATTTACATGAAAATTCAAGCAAATCTTGCTTTAAATATGCTTTGTAGTTCACTGTCACTTAGTTCACTTAGTTCACTGTCCAAATTTGGTTCGATTTGCAGTATTATTTCGGAAGTTATCGTGATGACAAAATTTTCATTATAGATAGACAGATAGATAGATAGATAGATAGATATATATATAGATAAACGAAGTGATTGCAATAGGTCGATTTCTAAAGAGATCAACCTAAAATGGATTTCTGGAAATAATATCTCCAAGAAAACGTACGCCTATTTTAAACATCTTTGTAGCATTATTTATAGAGTTCTACTCGTAAAACCAGATTTTGTGAAATTTTCACCAGAAAATCGTTTTCTCTCCCTCCCTCTTTTAAAATTCCAAAATCGCAGAAAACAGTTTTTTGTGCTCAAGTCTAGTCTCCCCATGTGCAATTCTTTCACCGTGAAGTAATTTGAAGTCGAGTTATGCTTACAAACGTGTATTTGTCTCCGTTTTCGCAAAACAGGGGGGGGGGGATTTAGTAAAAATACCGTTTTTGTGGAAGTCAGGGGCCGTAAACTAATCTACGCACCAAAATTTGTGCCTTTATATCCCACAGAATCACCACGAGCTGTATTGTGCTAGGAAAGGAGGGTCTCGAATTTCCTCCCTTAAACTTCCCCTTCCCACCAAAATCGAAAATCGCAAAAAAAAAAAAAAAAAAATATATATATATATATATATATATATATATAGGTTTTTGGAAATATCCTCAACAAGACGAACGGCTGTTGTAAATATTTTTGCACTATTATATGACGAGTTCTACTCAAAAATCAGGATTTTGCCACATTTCCCATAGAAATTGTTTTTCTCCCTTCCCCCTTAAAAATTCAAATTTCCAGAATCGCAGAAAATGACTTTTTAGTACTCATGTCTAGTCTCCCCATCTGCAATTTCTTCACCGTGAAGTAATTTGAGAGCCGATTTATGCTTATAAACGTATTTTTACTTTCTGAAACCATCCCCCCCCCCCTCCGTTCTCCTTTCTGCTTCCCAAGAATATCTAAGAAATAAGTATTGAATAAGAGTACTTAGTTGTGCTTAAAAAAATAAAATAAAAAAATAAATAATAGTTACACACACACACACACACATATATATATATATATATAACCATCTCCATTTTTTATTCACAGCCACCCCTTGTCTCGAAGGCGGTTAGCATCTATTTTTCTCCCCAAAATTTTCCCAAAATACAGCTTCATTAATTTTGCAGCAATCGAAGAAAAAGTGATAAAAATGTTTTACATTAATCCCTCCACCTTTTCGTCAGATATATCTGTTACTCGGATTTTTTTTTTCTACATTAGTAAGAAGAATTGTGAAATGTTTGTTTGTAAATAGCAAATATATATATATAGTATATATAAATCTCTTTTTTTTTCTCCTTTTTTTCCCAATCCTTTTACTTTTTTTTTTTTTTTTTTTTTTTTTTTACTGTTTAGAATGCATTTCTAAAGTAAAAATTCGAAAAAGTTCCTATTACGGATACTTTTTATTATTCTAAGTACACTTTCTTCCCCGAGATCGTTATATTTTGTTACGTATAATATAATCTTTTTATAGCTCGATCCTTTACATATCCACTGTTACAAACTATCATAACTGTTAAACTTCTAAACTTCTAATTTTTTTTTTTTTTAATTATGATTTTGCTTAGTGAAAAACTTAATGAATTTATGATTCTTGGTAGGCAATATTAACGCAGGGGAAGGGGGGGGGGGGAGATAATTAAGCTATGCTTTTCAAATTTAATATATTTTATTTAAATGGAAATATATCTTTTACCTTTATTATTTATTTATTTCAAAAAGTTGTTCACTTATTTTAGTCCCACATGCTACCTTGTTTAAAACTTATTTAATAATATCAGCCTTTAATAATAACAGCCTTTAATAATATCACTGAATTGAATTGTCTTCTCAATTATTAAATGTTTTCCTGGCTGCAGTTTGAAATAAGTTTCTCATTGCTGCTCCCCTCACCGAAAATCCCGTATATATCTAAGATGCTACAGTTCAAATTAAAATTTGTGTTTATATTTCAAACCTTTAGTAGATAATCTTTTAATTTCAGTAGTGTTTTCAATATTTGAATTTGTGTATATTAGTATTATCTAGTCTCAATTTTATATCTAAGTACTATAACTTCTAATATTTATTAAAAAGTTCGACAACTTTTATGGTAAATCTATAATGAAGAATTAACTAGATACCGTTTTATTGAAGTTATGTACTTATAAATATGAATGTTTTATCGAATAACATGATCGCAATACTATATTAGAGCGTAAAAATTGTCTTAAATATATATATATATATATATATATATATATATATCTGTACTGATAAGTATAAAGGATTTATGTCCAAAAATGTCGATTTTGAGTTAAGTACATATAGTCAGACTCAGAAAAAAATTCTCTATCGATTGGTATAAAGGATTTAAATCCATGTCATTTAGTCTTTGAGAAAATCCATTGGCAAAAAAAGATTCAAGTCAGAAATTTAGCATTAATCTTTGGTATAAAATATTTAATTCAATTTTTTCCTTTCATTAAATGAAGGTTGACAATCACTGAATGGTATAAAGGGTATAAATCAACATAATCCCTTTTTCCTAATCGATTCTTCTGATTAGTTTTTAGTTAGTTTAACTTTATTTTTCGTCTTCTGAAAAATCAAGAATATGGACTTAATCCTTTATACTTATCAGTACAGATATATACTAGCAGACCCGGCCACGCGTTCTGTGGCTATGTTATACGTTGAATTATATTGTAGTAAAATATTCAATACATTAAAATTATTATTTACGAATAAAGACCATCCTTGATAACATCCTTGATCTTAGCAGACTTAGCCCGCTTCGCTGGTCCCTATTTTTAAATGATTCACTATAATTAAAGAATTCTCAAAATTGCATTAATTTTTAACATGTGAAAAAAAAGAGAAAAAAAAATCTGATCGGGAAAAATGTTCGACACTCATAATGAATCCATACATTATCGAAAGGAAAATGATATAAAATACAAAAAAATCTTCTCTCATCGGTGGAATAATCTGTCCGGACCCCCACTGCCTGCGGCAGCGTATACCTGTGCAAAACGTGCGCACGGTTTCTTCGCCCACCGTTCCCGCCCTTCTTAATAACTCTATACTTTCGAAAATATCCGCAATCGATTTATCGGGCCTTAAAACTCAATAATACTAATTTTCAAAGCTCCAACTCTTATTTCTATTATTTTGCCCCTTTGCTCTCCCCCCTCCCGACTATTCTAAATAATTTTACAAATTCTAAAATATCTACAGTTTATTTGTAGGTGTCAAAAACCTGTATGCACCAATTTGAACGATCTAACTATATTTTTATTTTTTGCCCCTCTGCCCCCCTTCCCGCCCCTCCTAATAAATTTACAAATTCGAAAACATCCGCAATTGATTTGTTGGTATCAAAAATTCTATGCACCAATTTTGAATGATCTAACTCCATTTTTATATTTTGCTCCTCTGCCCCCCCCCTTTCCCGCTCCTCTTAATAATTTTACAAATTCAAAAATATCTGCAATCGATTTGTAGGTATCAAAAACTTCTATGTACCAATTTTGAGCGATGTAACTCTATTTTTATTTTTTTGCCCCTCCGCCCCTTTCCCGCCCCTCCTAATAACTTTACACTTTCGAAAATATCCTCATTCGATTTGCAGGCCTCTAAAACCTATCTATACCAATTTTGAACAGTCTATCTGCATTTCTATTTTTTTTTTGTTTGTTTGTTTGTTTGTTTGTGAAATCACGTTTTGGCCCCTCCCCCCCCTTTTGGACGGCGAATTTTGCAATAAAAACTATCCTATCTCTCAAGTTGGACCAAACTGCACACAGTGTCCAAATTTCATTAAAATCGGCTCATTAGTTTAGGAGTTCATCGCGGACAAACATAGTAATTTTTATATATAAAGATATATATATATATATGTATGACTTTTTGGCTGTATAATTACGCTCTAAATAATGATAACAAAATTCTTCTAAACAACCAAAGAAAAATTCATTACATAATAAATGCAATTAAAATTAACTTTTGACGGATTTCGGAATAATTTAATTCCATTTAATTTAATAATTTAGAAATCATAATTGAATTGATCTGTAGATTTATTATAATTATAATTTTAGATTAATTCAATTACATTCTCGAAAAATGTAATTTGATTAACTTGTATTCAAATACAAATTAATTGAATTACATTTTATAAGGTGTAATGGGAATTAATTTGTAATTTCAGTACAGGTTAATTTAATTATTTTCGAAAACTTAATTGAAATTAACCTGTAATTGTTTGCAAACACGTGAAATTACAATTTGGAAAATGTAATGGAATTAATTGTCAATTGCATTACAAGTTAATTGAATTAAACTCTAAAGAAACGTAATGACATTAATTTGTAATCCATTACAAGTATTTTCAAATACTTTTGTCAATTGTAATTAAGTGTGATTTTATTTTCATTACAAAATAATTGAATTACAAGCTGTGCAAAAGTAATTCAATTTATTTGTAATCAATTATTCGTTAATCGATTGACAGTAAAATAATTATAATTGTAATTTAATTGTAATTCAATTACTTTTTAATCAATTATGCCCAACACTGGACTTAGTTATGGATTTGACTTCAACATTCACGGAACCTCAAAACATGTAATTACACAAAAAAAACATACGCTGAATTTTTAACATAAATAATACTTTATTTACCGTATATATATAATGAAATAATTTTAATTCCTGAACAGTTTTCTTGGATATCGTAAAACATTATAGTAAAGCATTCTCCAAATAACATTCAGTGAAAAAGATTGATTTCGCCTACTTGTTTGCAGCCCTGTATAATTTCTAAAACTTTTGTACACATAACAATAGACATTTAAATAAAATGCTTTATTAGTAACACACATCACAACTTAAAAAGCCCTTCTATCAATTTCCAAGAATTGCGTCACTGTATTCTAGTTCTTCGTACAGCCGTGTAAACGAACGGTGAAAGAATTTCATACCATATTCCACATGAATTTACGCATATAATATATCTATATATGTTCATTTCATTTCTTTCAGTGCACTTTATAGATGTTAAACCTTACTTCAATTTCGCCCATAGATTTGAATTCTCTTTGATATACCTGTACAGGAACAATTTCCTTGGTCTCAAGGAAAAGATTAGTGTAGCTATATGATATGAATACAGACATTGAACTTCCTGCTCTTATTTGTTCTTGAGATATGATGGTAACAGAAAATTTGATTAGCAAAAAATTTAATTTCTAAATTTGGATCCTAAAATAATATTTTCTCTGCCATATATATATATACTATATAATAGGTAAGAGAAAGTAAAGAAGTGTTTTGATAACCCAACCCAATTACAGTTTATTCTAACATTCTAATATCTTCATTTCTTTCTTCGCTTCTAATTTTTTAACCAAAGTGCGTAGAGCTCAATATGAAGCAAAAATATATTAGTGTATCAACATATATGATTTTTATTAAAAAAACATTGATTGATCATTTTCAAATTCTTTGTTAAATTTTGAAAGAAAAAACACCCTAGACACCTTAAGAATACGACAAGTTCATTAAATAGTTAAATGAATAAATAAAAAATGGTGTTGGGTTCGATCAATTTATTACCCATTTGAAATATTATAAAAATATTAAATAGTGTTTTACTTTTTTATTAAGTCTAACGGAATTTTAGTTTTAAATTTAAAAAAAAAAAAAAAGAAAAGAAAAAGGCATCGATTTTTTTTTTTTTTTTTCTATACAAATTTATAAATCTTTAAACATATATGGATAATTTAATATAATATATATAGATAAGAAATATAATAAAAATAACATAGTCAATAAACAAAATCTCAAACAATTTTACTCAAATGCACTCAAAACACCATGTCTTCTCAGTACACTTTATATATATATATATATATATATATATATATATATGGACATACACGGTAAATATATACATATATAGGGATACAGTGTGGTTCAAAAGGTGATGCCAAACAGGCTGTTTGAGTGTGTAAAATTGGGTGCATGAATGACATAAAAAGTTGGTGGCGAAAACGCGATTGCAACCCGTAAGAAGGCGATAAGCTCTTACCAACGTGTGAGGACGGAAAATGACGGAAGTGACCATGAAAAGCATGCATCGCGACTAATTTGCCACATGTTGAGCACTTCTTATGAGTTGTAATATTTTTCACTTGTATTTTGCACTTTGATTACGTTTCTTTTAAAAGTAAAGTTCTTTTTCCACAGTTTTCTTTTTTTTCCCTTAACAATCACAAATCAATTGCACTGGCCTGATTGCGTATTCGACATTTGCTCCTATGTAAAATTCCCTCCACTTGACATGACACCCACACGTGCTATTTGAACAGGACATTTAAAACATATTTTATACATACATACATATATAAATTTAACTATGACGATGCTGTTGTTCATACCGCTGAGAGATTGATTAAGAAAGTATAATTTCTCATAAAATTCATACCAAAGCAACGTAAAAAAAAATTCACTCTATTATGAATTTTTTACAGACTTCCCTTCTAAGTCATCACTGATATATGATCACTGTTTACGGACGTAACAATTCATGAAGCTGTTGTTTTTTTCCCCTTAGTACTCGTATATTTGAAAATTTAATTCAATTTTAAACGATGCACAATTTCTTAAGCTAAAAAATATAATTTCAAACAGGGGTGGAAATTTGAGAGTGAAATATATTTCTTAATACATAAGAAACTGATTTGAAAAAATATGTTATTTTTAATTTTACATAAGATTTCAACGTAATCTATTTAAGTATATCTTTTTATAAGATGTTTAGAAAAGACATTTTAAAATGTACACTTATGAACTTAAATAATACATTATGTTCAAAATACACTGCTCAAAAAAAATTAGGGGAGCACATCGTTTTAACGAAATTAAGTAAATACTTTACCGATAACTAATGTCAAATGAAACATTCATAATTTAAAGTATGGCAGAAAACAGAAAAAGAAAACTTTATATACAAATCAACGTTCATGAAGTCAAGAACTAGAAAAAGAATATAAGTGCAGAAATCGTAATAATGCAGAAGTTTCTTTTTCTCAATGCCTCAGTAGTGAAATTCAATCGTTCGGCTTTTGTATTGAGAAAAGATGACTTGAAAATATCATGACAACGTGACCAACCAGAATACCTGGCTTAACATATTATCGGAAGACTTGTAAACGGTCAAACTCAGAAAAGTGTATCTGATGCTGTTGGAGTGGCAAGAAGCGTCATTTGAAGAGGGTGGAAGCGATTCCAATGAACAATGAATGTTAGATGTCGACCAGGAGAAGGAGACAAGGTCATTCATGTGCTACCACAGCAAATAATGACCGGCATATGCTGTTAACAGCTTGTCGAGACAGAACAACTAAAGCTACTCAGCTGCAAAGACAATTTCTTGTCCCAACCGGACAAAGGATCTCAAGTCAAACAATCCAAAATATGCTTCAGCTGTGTGTTCTGTATGCACGTGGGCCAATGGTGTGTATTTCGTTGACAGTAAGACACCGTGTGGACCAAAAAAGGTGGATTGCTGAACATCGAGGTTGATTGCAAAGTGATTGGAGTCAAATATTGTTTACTGACGAGATCCGATTCACTTTAGTGTGATATCAGACGTGTTTTAGCTTAATGAAAAAGAGGCACTCGAAATAACTCTATGTTTATTTGAAAAAGATCACATGACGAACGAGGTGGTTTGATGGCATGGGCTGGAATCAGCATAGACGGACGTACGGAACTGTATATCATTCGGAATAGAAATATATCACAGACTAAATACATGCAGACGAGATTATGAGACATCATATCGTAACTTACGTTACTGCAATTGCGGATTCCTTAATTTTAATGCATGATAAAGCCAGACCTTATACAGCTCGTCTGGTAGAGGACTTTCTTGGAGCTGAAACCGTACAGGATATGGAGTGGCCAGCATGCTTTCCTGTTCTAAATCAGATCGAGCATGTTTAGGACACACCCAGACGAAGCGTTACTGCGAGATCAAGGCCGCCTTTTACGGTGGTCCGAGACTTGTTCAAGAGCGAAACATAGAGTCTTTCCGTAACCTCATCATATTCATGCCAAACAGATGTGCGGAAATCTTAGCAGTTTGGTGTACCATACGACATATTAAACATCCTGTATCATTTCTAAATATCAAGGTTTTTTTTTTTTTTTTTTTTTTTTTTTTGCCATTTACATGTAACTAAATTGTCGCTCTGAATCAATATTTCATGTTTTCTCTACCATTCCAAAGAATTTAAAGTTCCCGTACAATTGTTTTTTGCTTCTCGTTTTCTCTATTGCATTTTGATACACGTGTATTCTCCATTCTTTCCATCACGAATCGGTTTCTTCACCTTTCTGTTTTCGCTCCTATTTTTTTTCCAGCAGTGTACATTTATAATTATGTTCATATAATATTTTTATCAAAAATATTATACATTAAATATACAATTTTACAATGTATAATAAATAAATAATTATTATGCAATACATTAAATATTTAAATATATTGAAACTCTAATGATTGAAACTCTAATGGAAACTCTGATGATTTAAAACATATATGTTCTCAGTGTACTTATGAAACAGTATCCACTTTTACATTATTTTTACATTATCAAAAATTTTTAATATTTAATAAGATTTTTAGCTACTTAAATAAACCATTTAATATATTTTATGGTATTTTTATTAATTAAAAGCAAATTAATGTTCATTTGTAACACTGTAAAATACATAAGATATACACTGTTTTTTGCATGCAGTTAAAAATCTGGGATGTAATTTTTGCGTAATTACTTAAAGTAATGGGAAATCGGTTTTTAATTCCTTTTAAACTTAAAAAAAAAAAAAAAAAAAAAAAAAATATATATATATATATATATATATATATATATCCAAAAGCTATTGTTTTTAAAAGTAATTTAATTTAAAATTATTGTTTTACTGCACATAGAATTAATTTTGGGACAAATTAGAAGAACTTTAATTAAAAGGAGTTAGTACTTTCTCCGATAAATTTAAATTTTTTCAATAGTTAGCATAACTGAAAGATTGAAAAAAAATCTTATTTTATTATGTTTAATGATCTGAAAAAATCTTCATTTTTATTTTAATTTTTTTCCATTTTCTGTGCTATTTGATAACAGATATTTGAGTTAATTCGTACTAAATTGTAAATGAAAATAATCTGGAGTGACTCCACTCGTCTTTCCGAACATTGAATAATTAACGGTTTTGCAGATAAAGTAAAGTAAGAGGAGTTGTTAAATAAACAAAAGAGAAAATTATAATAGGGTGTTTCAGTATTTTTCTTTCTATAGTAAACGATGTTTAAAACGCTATTTTACCGAACACGTAGATCATAATGATAAAGAATATTTCGTTGTGTCCCTGTAAAAACCTACAAATGCTAGATTCTCCAAAATACTTATACTTAGTGCAACAGAGACTTATAACTTTTATATAAATATTCAGCTCCATCAGATAAGGCATTTAGACGCTATCGCACTTTAAAGTTTGAGCTCATATGCCACAATGATAAAGAAATTTGCACTTTGTCCCTGTAAAAAGAACCATACGTGCTAGATTCTCTAAAGTTCATAAAGATCGTGTTCCGGTGACGTATAACCTGTATATAAATTTTCAGTTCATCTGAATAAGGCGTTTAGTCGCTGTCACACTTTATATAATTTGAGCCTATAGGTCTTAATGATGAACAACTTTTATTTGTGTCCCTGTAAAACTCGTTAAGTGTTAGAGTCACCAAAATCTATATAGTTTGTGATATGGTGACCTATAACTCGTATATAAATTTTCCACTCAAACGGATGAGTCATTTAGATACTATCTCACTTTAAATTATTTCACCCCGTAGGCCATAATGATACAGAATTATTTGATGTGTTCCCGTAAAAAAAAAAAAAAAAAAAAACTAGAAGTTCTAGATCCACCGAAACTTATACAGATAGGGAAAATCTGACCTATAATATGTGTATAATTTTTCTGTCCAAATGAATAAGGTGTTTAGACGCTATCGCACTTTTTAAAATTTGATCCCATAGGCCATAATGATAAAGAATATTTCTCTGTGTCCCTGTAAAAAACCTATAGGTGGTAGATTCACCAAAATCTATGCTGTTCATGCATCTATTACCTATGATATGTGTATAAATTGTTTGCTCAGTTTAATAAGGCGTTTAGACGCTATCGTACTTTTTAAAATTTGGTCCCATAGGTCATAATGATAAAGAATTTTTCTTTGTGTCCCTGTAAAAAAAATAAGTGCTAGATTCTCCAAAATCTATACAGATTGAGTATCTGTGACCTATAATATAAGTATATTTTTTAGCTCAATTGAATAAGGCGTTTAGATGCTATCGCAATTTCATAATTTTTGGTCCCATATAGGTCATGATGATAAAGAATTTTTCTTTGTGTCCCTGTAAAAAAAACTATAAGTGCCAAATTCACCAAAATCGTGCTACGAAGTCTTGCAACATGCGTACCAACTTAAAGCTTCTTCGAGCAAAGCGTTTAGACCCTAACGTGTTCATTCACACACATACACACATACATACATCATCGTAAAAATAGCGAAAACGGACTCAGGAGACATTAAAACATACAGAAATACCAAAATATTTTCGGATTTTTGACATGATTACAATACTTTCCTTACATATGTATACTCGGAAAGTATAAAATGAGCGTGAAGGATATAACCGTGAATTCTACACGAAAAAAGTAACCTAATTTATTAATAATAATAATTGGTATTATTTTCTTAATACCTTTTTTTTATATGTTTTTAACCTTTCAGCGGACGCGTCTTCCCTACTAACGTAAAAGGTCGCTAATATTACTTAAATACATTATTGTAAACTGTACTAATTGTGCAAGATCGGAAACATTAAAAGTATTTTGTAGATAGGTATAATAACTTGGTAGTTATTGCTGTGTTGAATGTATTTTAGAATCATAACTTCAAGAAATTGAGCAGCTCTGACAATAACATTTATTACATATATTTACATAGCGGAAGAACCGCCACCTCAACGATATTACATACACTGATACAATTTTAGGAGCACGTGGAGATCCGCTCTCTCGCTGGTCATGTGATGTCATTACCTAGGCAACAGATCTGCTTACTATGAACTCGTTGCGCCATTCCGTATCTTATTGGGATATCACACTCCTTCCCTCGTAGTTCAAACGGGAGACTTTTTTTCTTTGACGAGTGCTACGTCTTACTGGTGGAGTAGTATGCTTATCAGTTCCATTAGTTACATTAGCAGTCTTTTTATCTTTACACTCAATTATTCTTGGAGGAACTTCTTGATTACTCTCGATATTTTCAGATATATTATTTTTAGATACACTTCATACATCAATTACAATCTCTGTTACTGTTACTGTATCACGAATAGGCTTTGATTAGAGCTACAAAATTTATCATTTTTACTAAAACTCTGTTCTCTAGGGATATGGGACATAATGGGTCTCGTATCTGAAAAGGTTTTTAACTAACATTAAAATCTTCGCTGTCAACATGCATCGGAATGTTTTCATTCCTCTTTTGAGTCATTTCCTTACTTATCGCTCTAGTATGTCGTAATTGGTTTACATGACGTTTACACATTACTCCGTAGTTTCTTTTGACTAAAACCCACCGGCTAACTAACACATTCATAATTTTACTTGACATCCACGTTTCCTCTCTTCCAAACATTTTTATAAAAACTGAGTCGTTTAGTTCACATTTATCAAAAGGTTCTCTATATGATCTGAGGTAAATACTAAATGAAGGGTTGTTGTTAGTGATTTACCGAACATTAATTCTACCAGGGTTTTGGTAGTTACTGCATGAGGTGTTGTATGATTTTCTAATAAAAATTGAGAAACAGCTAATGTCATGTCAGTTGTATCAAGCTTTTTAAGGGCATGTTTCACGGTTTGCACGTATCTCTCATCCTGTCCGCTGGTGGCTGGATTAAATCGAGGAATTAACTTATGTTTTATCCAGTCATTTTGGGAAATTCTCGAAATTGGTACCCTAAAAATGTCTTACCGTTGTCGGAGACTAACTGGATTGGTAACCCCCCCCCCCCAAAAAAAAAAAAAAAAAAAAAAAAAAAAAAAAAAAAAATTCTTAATTCATGTATGGTGTTCTTAGATTCCATATTTGGTACCTGTACGTCTAACTATTTGCTGTATGTATCAACTACTCCCAAAAAATATTTACCCTTGTCGACCTGCATGGTCGATAAAAATCCTTTGCCACAGTTTCCCTGATTTTCATTCTAAAGGTTTTTAACTTAGAATTATCTTTTGTAAACATTTGACATCGTATGCAAGAATTAAATAATTGCTCAATTTCCCCCATATTAAGACACCAAATAACACATCTGGATTTTGCTTTCTTTTTATAGATCTTTTTATAAACTTTTATTAACTTGAAATTTATTTTGCAGCGACTTTACTTCAGCAGTAGCTGATTCAAACGATAAAGCTTTCTGGATGGCCGCCGGTAATGTTAATTTTCTGTTATCCACAAGCTTTTGTTGAATTCCGTTATCTTGGATTCCAAACACAAACTGATCTCTCAAACGATTTTCCAACGTAACTCCAAAATTGCAACACTCAGAAAACTTCCGTAAATCCTTACTAAAATCTCAGATCAATTCACTACGTTTTCTTGTTCTTTTCTGAAATTTAAAACGTTCTACAATCTCACTCGGTGCCGGAGCGAAATATTCATTTGCTTTAGCCAATAGATTTTCATACGCTATATCTTTCAAGTTTTCCGGCACGATTAAATTTCGTAAAATGGAAAAAGTTTTTTGTCGCACAGGTACTTTATAGAACTTCTCTATAAGAACGGCTCGATTCTTCCCATGTTCAGACACAGCTGTTGCGATGATGCCGATACACTTTCGGTTTCGTTTAGCATTGTAGCGATTATCTTCTTTGCGACTTTATAAACGTATTTCAATACTCTTCGCCATTATAATAACTTGGTAGTTATTGCTGTGGTGAGTGTATTTTAGAATCACAGACTTCAAGAAACTGTTCTCTTCTCATAAACACAACATTTATTACATATATTTACATAGCGGAAGAACCATCGGCTCAACGACATTACATACACTGATACAATTTTAGGAGCGCGCGGTGATCAGCTCTCGTGTTGGTGATGTGACATCGTTACATATTCAACAATTATACTTTCTACTAGGGACCCTATATATATAGAGACTGGACATTGACCGAAAGTCGGCCATTTTAGTGCCAATTCGGAGCGATCCCCGTAGAACATAATGCTTTTTTCTTTGCGATTCACACTTTACTATACAACTTAAATGAAAGGAAGTTGTGCAAAATTTCTGCAGAAATTAATGCAGAATATAAATATGTCATTTTTTTCGTCTTAGAGTTAAAGAATTTGAAGAAAAACGAATTTTGTTTTAACCTTCGACATAGTTACTTTTTCAATTCCTATCGGAAAACAGAGGAATTTTTTCTTGTATATTTCTATATTAAGCAAGATATGTTGATTGTGAAAGCAATTCTACCTTAGTGAAAGTAATTCTACCTTATTTGTTCTCAGGACATACATTCTATATATAAAAAGTTAGAATTTTTTTAACAAAAATATGGTAATCTTAGTTTTTGTCAAGTAATTCATGAATTAATGTAAAACTACGGCAGAAGAACGGAAATTACTTTTTATTATTTTATAAAAATATTTACCTAATATTTTTACAAGCTAAAAAAACATATTTTATTTGTTTCGATTACGCATTATTAATAATAATGACTCAGTTAAATATTAAAAATAAAAATTTTATTAATAATAATTTGTAAAAATATTAACTAATATCTTTAGAAATTCAAAAATGTTTTTATTTATTTTATTTACATTTGCTTATTTCATTTTTTTTTTTTTTTTTTTTTTTTTTTTTTTATTATATAGTATGTAAATAAAAATAATAACTTATTTAAATATTATTTATAAAATTTATTATGACAATTATTATTTAAAAGAAATTTATATTTCATATGTTAGCAAATAATATACACCTTATTTTCTTTATTTTTATTAATTTATTTTAAGAAATCTGATACATTTTGCGTACTAGCAAAAAATCAAAAAATACATTTTTATATAGTTATTTTCATTATGTATTTTAAAATATATCAGAAAAATACATTGAGATCTAACAAATTAAATAGATTGCACAACAAACTTAAAAACTAATAGCTAGCAAATAAGTAATATATTTCATATGTTAGGAAATAAATACGTAAAACAGCATGCAATAAGAGAATTAAAGCATGATATAAAATAAATAATTATGCATTTTTATCTTTTAAAAGTATTCCAAAATTAAAGCAATTTATCTCCCAACAAAGTAAAAATGTAATAAATAAGTTCTTTTTCGATTATGACGTAAAATAATCAAAATTTCATCTCAGCGTAATAATAAGCAATGGAGCAACTGGCACTAAAATGGAGAATTTCGTCAAAAAGCCCGCAATGTCCAGTCTCTCTCTATCGAGGGTCCCTACTTACTACTAGGGACCCTATATAGAGAGAGACTGGACATTGGCGCGCCGGCTTTTTGATGAAATTCTCCATTTTAGTGCCAATTGCTCCATTGCTTACCATTACGCTGAGAAAAAATTTTTATTATTTTACGTCATAATCGAAAAAAAACTTATTTATTACATTTTTACTTTGTTGGGAGATAAATTGCTTTAATTTTGGAATACTTTTAAAAGATAAAAATGCATAATTATTTATTTTATATCATACTTTAAATACTTTGAATTCTCTTATTGCATGCTGATTTACGTATTTATTTCCTAACATATGAGATAATTACATTATTTATTTGCTAGCTATTAGTTTTTAAGTTCTGTTGTGCAATATATTTAATATGTCAGATCTCAATGTATTTTTCTGATATATTTTAAAATACATATTTAAAATAACTATATAAAATTTTTTTGGTTTTTTGCTAGTACGCAAAATGTATCAGATTTCTTAAAATAAATTATTAAAAATAAAGAAAATAAGCTGTATATTATTTTCTAACATATGAAATATAAATTTCTTTTAAATAATAATTGCCATAATAAATTTTATAAATAATATTTAAATAAATAATTATTTTTATTTACATAATATTTAAAAGAACTGAATAAAAAAAAAAAAAATCAATGAAATAATCAAATGTAAATAAAATAAATAAAAACATTTTTTAATTTCTAAAGATATTAGTTAAGATTTTTACAAATTATTATTAATTAAATTTTTATCTTTAATATTTAACTAAGTCATTATTATTAATAATGCGTAATTGAAATAAATAAAATATGTATTTTTAGCTTGTAAAAATATTACGTAAATATTTTTATAAAATAATAAAAAATAATTTCTGTTCTTCTGCCGTAGTTTTACATTTATTCATGAATTACTTCACAAAAACTAAGATTACCATATTTTTGTTAAAATTTTTCTAACTTTTTATATATAGAATGTATGTCCTTAGAAAAAATAAGGTAGAATTACTTTCACTAAGGTAGAATTGCTTTCACAATCAACGTATTTTTGCTTAATATAGAAATATACAACAAAAAATTCCTCTGTTTTCCGATAGGAATTGAAAAAGTAACCATGTCAAAGGTTAAAACAAAATTCGTTTTTCCTCAAATTCTTTTTCTCTAAGACGAAAAAAATTACATATGATATCTTATTTATAATATACATATCACGACAGAAGTTATTCTAGTTTTAAATCAGTGGAACTTTACCTTGAAATCGCGTGAACACCGCGTGAATATAAATGTACAATCGGGAAAAAAAAAAAAAAAAAAAAAAAAAAAAACGCAGCACTCGACGTAACTTCGTTGCTAATAGATCTAGAAAAATGTAATATATATCATTCGACGGGGAATTGTGAGTAGTTTTAGGAAATGAACTAAAATTTTGAATTGGGGGTCGTCTACATATTAAAACGCGCACCAACTTTGAATTTTTTCAATGGTAATGCCCCATTTTTATTTTATATTTGAATTCCTGGGATCACGACAATGCGAAAAAGTATATTAGTTGTATATTTTACTTATTTTTTCACAGAGTTATAAGCGTTCAAACTTTGAAAGGGCTAATTTTAAATTCATATTTCAAACTTTTATTAATATCTTCACAAAAAATAACTTGATAGATATAATTCTTTTTTTACGATATACAGTGAAGAAACCCAAACATAATCCATCATTACTTTTGATTCTGAAAAATATTTTTAATTCTGAAAAATATTAATAAATTCATATTCATAAAAATTATGAATTATGACCTATATTAATTTTTACATAAGATGAATCCCAATGCTGAAAAATATGAGTGTGCAAATTTGCAGCTCATTCCAATTATTAGTTTTCGAGATATAAAACTATCTTTCTTTTGGAGTGGTTTAGGGGGCCGTCACTTATAAAGTTTTGCATGAGATAAAGAATCAAATCTTAAAAAATAACAAGGAAAATTAAACAAAATATGTTTATTTTTTATTGACGGGTCAAATTATATAACAACAACGGGAAAACCAAAGAAATATAATAAAATTGATGATTTTTAGACATTAGTGTTAACATCAATAATTCTTGTTTTCTAAAGAAGACAAAACCCGCCTTCATCGTTCTTCAAAACAAAACAATACAGAAAAGTAAAATAAACGTGAGATTGAGTATTCGTGTTAAACCCCTTATCTTATGTTGACTAAATTATGCACAAGTGGTATTTACTTCATCGATTACTGGTGATAAATTTTGAATCTTTTAAACGAACACTACAAGAAAATATATTACTAAATAGGCGGGGTTTAATGTTTTAAATAGAAAAATTGGTAAGTGTAAAAACTGTGAAAAAAAAAACGAATGGAATTGGAATGCAAGACAGACTTGTAAAATCGTTTCTTAAGTTAAAGGTTTAATCATTTGCTCCGTATATTGCTTTATTTTTATTTTTATTGTATTTATTTATTTTGTAGGGGGGGGGGGGGTATTATTTTAAGGATATTTTAGTCTTTAAAATTTTAGTAATATATTTTAACTTTATATATATTTAAAATATATTTTAACTTTTATAAATGTATTTTAACACTTTTTGCGACCGCAGGATTTTGTAATTTTGACAGTAATATCCGCCTAAGGGCGTTATTCTCTCAAAATAAAGTATTTCAGAACAAATTTTCTGTATTCACAATCATATTACAAATGGATATACAGTATAATTATATTCTTTCTAATCAATATATTTCTATCCATAGTATATTTTATTGCAAAAATATGAACACTGGGTACACACTTAAGAAATAAGTAACACACAAATTACGAAAGATACTCCCACTAAGAGAGTTACAGATTTTCAAATGACGTGAATCTACGTCAGCAGTCGCGAACGGGTTAATTAAGAAATTATATTTTCATTGAAATTATAAAGCGAATCTTACAGTTCCAAAGAGTTTAACTGACCCAAAACTGATAATTGCGATTAAAATTGTTTAATATTTACTTCATAAACCCTTACAATAATTTATCCGAAAAGATTTAGTTTATGCGTTGTTGTATATCTTTATATATATATTTCTTTTGTGCGTGTGTATGTCACTGAACTCCTCCTAAACGGCTGGACTGAGTTTAATGAAATTTTTTGTGTGTCTTCAGGTGGATTCGAGAATGGTTTAGATTTACAAATATAAGTTGTAACTTAATTAGTTCTTTCTTAATTAATTTTTAACCAACTCTTTCAACAACTTTTCCACCTAGATGGCGTGAGTTGTCGTAAACACGATGTCAGAATTTATTTAATGTTGAAATGAAAAATGAAATTTTAACCGTATCTTAAGAAGTGTTTAAAATATCTTTTCAAAATTAATATTTTTAGAATCGTAACCGTATCTTACGAAGTATTTAAAATATTTTTTCAAAGTTAATATTTTAGAATCGTAAACACGATGTCAGAATTTATTTAATGTTTAAATGAAAAATGGATTTTTAACCGTAAGTGTTTAAAATATTTTTCCAACGTTAATATTGTTAAAATGTTAAAATTAGTTAAAATGGTATAGTCTTTTAAAAAATTCGTCAATATCCGACGGAGTTATTTTATGTTAAAATGAAGGCTAAGCTTTACTATACGGCACCCATTGCTTATTGCCGTTGCCGAAGTTTTGATCGCGTGATATGACGGTGATTCGAGACCCGAATCAGAGTATCGATACTTTTTTCTGTTGTATCGAAACGTAACAAAAGGATCTTCAATTGTTAAAGATCGTTTATATGATTTTACAAAGTTTAAAGCAAAATTTTTTCAGTGTATTTTTATATATTTTTTAATAAATTTACGAAGAAAAAAAAGGGTAGGGCATAATAGTCATTGCTTCAGTACAGTTTTTTTTTCATGCATCGTGATTTAATTAGGGGCATTCAGTGATTATTTATATAATGCTTGTGTAGCGATCTAATATCGGAATACTCACCGTTACAGTATATATTTCATGCATTTTCTGATTCATGCTCCTCGAAATAGGGGTGTCCAGTGATGTTTTTCTTTTGTTTTAATGCTCGCGAAGTGAGCAAACAGCAGAAAACATAGTGACTGCAGCTCTATGAATTTTCATGCTTTTACTGATTCATGCTCCACGAATTAGGGGCGTCCAGTGATGTTTTTTTTTTTTTTTGTTTGTTTGTTTTAATGCTCTCGAAGCGAGCAAACAACAGAAAACACAGTGAAACATAAAAAAAAAAAATTCATAAGAAAAATATTGTTTCATGACATTTTGATTCGATTCACGACGTTTTGAAACGATTCGCAGTACCGACTCACAAACAGAATCTAAACACCATCATACCACGTGATCAAAACATCGGCAACGGCAATAAGCAATGGGTGCCGTATAGTAAAGCTGTTCCAAAATGAAAAATGAATTTTTAGGCCATTATTATTTGTGCAGATGGAAAATGTACTAAAAGATTTCCGAAAAATTTCACGATCACAAATGTTGACGGATATCCAATGTATCGTCGAAGAAATCCTGATAATGGCGGACAATCTTATCATCTATGGCGGTCATGTATGTCAACAACATAGATATTGACATTGATAACCGTTGGGTGGTCCCATATTCGCCTCTGCTGAGCAAAACATTCAATGCTCATATTAATGTTCAGTTCTGCAGTTCAGTGAAGAGCATCAAATACATTTGGAAGTATGTGAATAATGGCAGTGATATGGCTGTATTTCGAGTTGAAAATACCAATGTGAATGTTCCTCCGGTGAATAACAACGATGAAATAACACTTTACCAAATTGGCCGGTACGTCAGCTCCAATGAAGCTGTTTGGCGTATCTTTGGATTCCCAATTCATGAATGGGATCCAGCAGTTCTTCATTTAGCCGTCCATCTTGAAAATGGCCAGCGAGTATATTTCACGAGCGAGACAGCGATTGATCGTGCTATAAATCCTCCAAAAACTACACTCACCGAATTTTTTGAATTGTGTAATCGTGCGGATGCTTTTGGTGCTTTTACACGGACATTACTCTATTCAGAAGTACCACGCTATTTCACATGGGCTCCAACAAAAAAAAATGGATTCCCCGCAAGCAAGGCACGCCGATTGATGCATGTCCCGGTTTATTCAAATCAAACACCTTGGGACGAGTATTTACAGTCAATCCAAAGCAGACTGAGTGCTTTTATCTTCGACTGTTATTGGTTAATGTCATCGGCCCTTTGTCATTTCAAGATTTACGTAAAGTGAATGGACAACAGTATCCAACGTATAAAGATGCATGCCTTGCACTCGGCTTGCTGGAAGACGACAACCAGTGGGAGTGTATACTTGCTGAAGTAGGACTGAACTGTACAGCAAAACAAATTCGTCTGCTATTCGCTATAGTGTTGACTACATGTTTCCCGGCCCGAGCAGAGACATTATGGGATAATCACAAAGATTCAATGACTGATGATATATTGCATCAACATCGTTCACGGTGCAACGATATTACGATAGTATTCAGTGACGCTATGTACAATGAAGCATTTATTGCTACTGAAGATCTTTGCATTATCATTGCCAACTTACAACTCAGTCATTTCGGTATGCATTCAACAAATCGAAATGCATCTGATTTAATAAGCACTGAATTGAATCGTGAACTACAATACAATACTGTAGAAATGGCAGCGATTGTTGCTCGCAATGTCCCACTAATGAATGAAGAACAAAGAACCGTTTACGACCGCATCATGCTCGCAGTTTTGGCAGGACAAGGTGGATTCTTTTTTTTTTTGGGTGCACCAGGTGGAACTGGCAAAACATTCCTTATTTCGCTAATTCTCGCCGAAATACGATCAAATAATGGCGTTGCATTGGCTGTTGCATCATCTGGCATTGCGGCAACTTTATTGGATGGAGGCAGAACAGCTCATTCATTATTTAAACTGCCACTAAATATTCAAAATAACCGAGACGCAGTGTGCAACATAAAAAAACAATCGTCCATGGCCACAGTGGTGAAATAATGTAAATTTTTTATCTGGGATGAATGCACTATGGCACACAAAAATTTGATTGAGGCGTCGAACAGGACATTGAAAGATATAAAAAACAACGACAAACTATTTGGCGGCAACATACGCTGATGAGATCAACGCATGCTTAAAATCATCGTCATTGTGGCTTAATGTTGAAAAAGTACAACTAAAAGTAAATTTGTGCGTTCAAAAGCTTCAAGATCCATCCGCTGAAACATTCTCAAAACGATTGTTAGATATCGGCGATGGAAATTTACTACAGATGAAACTGGATGCGTAAAATTACCGACCGATTTCAGCACAATCATTGATTCGCAAGATGCTCTTATTGACCAGATATTTCCCGATGTACACAGACGATACACAAATCATGAGTGGCTGGCAGAAAGAGCAATTTTAGCAGCAAAAAACGTGGACGTCAAAGAATTGAATCTCAAGATACAACATTTGTTACCAGGAGACTTGGTGTCATACAAATCTAATGATACAGTTTGCGATGCCACCGAAGCTGTAAATTATCCAACAAAGTTTTTAAACTCATTGGATTTACCAGGCATGCCACCGCATATTTTACAACTGAAGGTTGGATCTCCGGTTATTTTGCTTCGTAATTTGAACCCACCACGGTTGTGCAACGGCACGCGATTAGTCATAAAAAAATTAATGGAAAATGTTATCGAAGCCATCATTTTAAATGACAAAATTCCGAGGTGAAAATATATTACTACTGCGAATCCCTATTATACCCACAGATGTGCCAATTCAATTTAAACGTCCTCAATTTCCAATTAGATTGGCATTTGCAATGACTATCAATAAGTCTCAGGGCCAAACGATGTCTGTCTGTGGCTTAGATTTGAGCACATCATGTTTTTCACACGGACAATTATACGTGGCTCTCGAGTGGGCAAACCATCCAGTTTGTTTGTATTGGCGAAAGATGGGATAACAAAAAATATTGTACACTCTGTTGGATTAAGGGATTGATATTGTTTTTTAGTAATATTGTTATAAGTAGCGATATGTATATAATTTTAAAGAATCAATTTTAATAAATAAAAAAATAAATGATTGGTGTTTTGTTATTTTTATATTCTTTCACCGTTCACAGCGCTCCATACATCTTCCACTTATATACCACATCCTTACACACTTACAATAGGTTAGTTATTTTTTTCTAGCAAAATATTCTCTAGAAATAATTTATATGACAAAACAACGTTTGTCGGGTCAGCTAGTATATATATATATATATATATATTATTTCATTTCATATTTTATGTTACTCCTACGAAAGAAAAGTCAAGCTTTCTTGGTGATCACTACAGCCATAATAGACACTTTTACTTGAAAAATATTGCACTTTTTTCAAAGAGTACAGTCTGGACAAATCGCAAGTGTAATGTATTTAAATAGACCTAAAATTATTTTAAAAAGTACTGAAGTATATACAAATCTAAGAAACTGAATTCAGGATAATTAAGAAACTAAAAAAGGGTAAATTTTTTTATTAATTTTATATATATTTTTTTTTTCCTAAAAGATTTTCGGTGTAAAACATTAAAATTTTATATGTTTCTTATATGATCTTCATTTTATTTTTCTACATTTACAGATAATCCCCTAACACATTTTTGATTATAACTCTACAAATACTAAAGATAAAGTATACAAACAGTGTACATTTCCGCACTGCCAGACTCTCAGAAATTCGAATATGAAGTCAAAATTGAGTGTTGCTATTGAATAAATGAAAGTTAGCGCTCATTGCAATATGTAGATAACCCCTAATTCAAAATTGGACAGCATTTTCAAAAAGTGCATTTAATTTCCTGTTGAACGGTGTCTATTAAATTTTTCTGCGTCAGTTAATAATGAAATTACAGCTAGTACTGCGATTTTTTTCCCCGACTATACTTAATTGAGAAGTTTGTTTGCAGTGTGAATACTGTATAACGTTATCATTTAAAAAAAAAAAAAAACGAAATATCACTGTTAGAAAGAAACTTAACCCTTTTGAGCCAGATGTGTGAAATTAAACGTGACCGAAAAATGATTAAATATAAAAACAAATCAGATTTTACATTAAGGAAAAAATAGTTTCATGATCATTTTAATGCATAATTACAATTTAGGCAAATATGTTTAATGTGCTCTAAACATATAAATACTCTAAGAATTCGAATCTGAAAGCTGAACCTTGTAGTGCAATTGTCGTTTTGGCAGGGTTTGCATTTTTTTTTTTTTTTTTTTTTTTTTTGCTGAGAATTCTGTTTTTCTTTTCAACAGTTTTGGTTTCAGCTTGCTTTGGAGAGAAGTATGGCTTCCTTTTTCATTGTTTTCGTTCACAAGAACATTTGCCATCTGTCGCAGATATTGCCTTCTAAGTACTTTTTCATTATTGTTAGTTAAATAACTTATGTAGTTTTAATTGCTAAAAATATGCGATAATCGAAACAAAAATTAGTTTAGAAATTAATTTAGACCTTTTTTGCCAATAATATGCATCTTTACTACAAAATTCGAAGCCCACTTTTCGGCTGCAGTAATTCCTTAAAAACATTTGTTATGAGCTTCACTGCAATATTGAATCCCACATTTTCCAAAGCTCATCTGACATAGTGAACAGAATACAGTGGAAAAAATGTAAACGGCAACATAAAATGGTACATATAAACTGTTCAAAACCTTATTAGACCATTTAAATATACATTTGCTGAAATTCCTATTTTAAGTATACGGTTTTCGAAGTTTATCTGAGCAGAGGGCCATCTTGGCATACACCCACAAAATTAAAATACTAGCTTTAAACTTTACAAAATGATACCTGTGAGGCATTCTAGACCTAATTAGATTACCTACACACTTTTTCTGAAATTCTAACTTTAAAAAGTAGTGTTCCGGAAAAGGTTCATAAACCAAGACATTAAGAGAGATTTTTAAATTTTTTATTTTTCAATGATGACTTCATATGATAAAAAAAAAAATAATCTACCAGTTATGAACCTGGATATGTTTTAAATTTAATAAGTTAATTGGCAGGAATGGCAGTTTTCGGGATATAAATGACGTATTCTCAAAATACCTAACTAAGATACTTAAACAATTATAAATATATTAACGTTTTGAATGTCTGAAAACATTTCTTACCAGAAAATAAGAAAATTTGAAATGTTTATGAGTAAAATTTTACTCGAAAATTAAACTTAAAATAATTATAAAATAAAAATATTTGATTAAAATGAGATCAAAGTGGTAGATTTCTTTCTAGTCTAAAGAATCATTTCTATCCTTGAAAAAAAAAAAGACTCTGGGAAAGGACAGTAGTCCTCACATTTAAAAATCATTTCTGTACACTTAGTACGATTGCTTTAAGAAAATTACTACATTAAATTTTAAATTAAACAAAAGCACACACTAAAAAAATAAAAATATTTTATATTAAAGAAAATTCCTGGCAGCAAAGTTGCTAGAATAAATTAATAAAAATAAACGTATGGTATGCGAAAAATACGTTGATAAAAATTTTCTGTAACAGGACAATACAGAGAATATTCCTACACAACATTGCAATATTCGTGCACGTTTATCATGGACTACAGTGGAAAAATTTGGCATTAAATAAAACTCTCTAGTTCTACCAGCCAGGATGGAAACCAGAGTCTACCACATCGAAAACGACAATATTACCTCTCAGCTCCAGAAGCACAATTTGTTCCATTACTAATTAGTCTAGAATACTGCTGTTAGACCATTTATATGTATATGCAAAACGAAAAAAAATAAAAATAAAAAAAATAAAATAAAACATAGAACCACCGGAGGAACTTTCTATTAAGGAATACAGACGTTATTAGGTCACAGAAAAAAAAAGGTTCTTCTGACAGATTAAGATGTAATTTCAAACTCAATTTCTGTAATTTTTGAAAACATGAGATTTTTGTAAAAAATTTACAGAACTTTTCTATTTTTAACCGAATATTTTACAGTACATAATCATGGCACATTCACAATTAACAACAAAAATGATATTAAGACGCATTTAAATAGATGGCAATAGTGCATGTAATAAACGCATTCTTACTTTTCCATCTATATCACAAATACTTTTCAGATTCAGTGAAATTACCATGCATTTTTCATAGAGACCATGACGGTTTGTTGTACTAAATACATCTGTTTAGCTATATTTTATCTGGCCACATATATATAGCGTGACAAGTTTTATAAAACAGGGTGTAGTGACATCGAAATTGGGGCATGACTTCTTTTTTTTTTTCCCTAAAATTACTATATATCTCTTTTTAATATACACAACAAAATATTTAACTTATACTTTATAATACAAATTTTCATTTCTGGTGGTAAAATTCGCAAAAATAATGTTATTCTTTCAATTCTTCCAGAATTTCAGAGTATGATATGAAGGACTAGGGACAGAAAAAAAAATTTAAACATTTAAAACATTATTAGAATCATGTTTATACTTATATTATTAAACATACAATCTGAAATTGTAGTAAGACGCCAAAGAATGCATCTTATACAAAAAAAAAAAAAAAAAAAAAAAAAACTAAATAAGTGGCAAAATGCAAAATATAAAACTCTAGGGATTTAAATTACCCACATATTAGAGAATCGGTCACTTAGGTATAGAGTAAAATTGCCTTAAAATGTCGGCTGAAATGTTATGAAGTGTACATATTCTAAACAATTAAATAAAGTTCAAATAATAAATGTTAAAAGTTAATTTTATGTTTAAAAGCACAAAAAGAATTATTCCATAGATTATGTTGGAAATCTAAAGTAATTTTAATCTTTCATTATTATAATTAAAGTACGTTTCACTTACACATAAGCTGTTTAATACTCGTAGCCTTAAAAAAAATCTTTAAAGACTTTCATAAACTTTAAAATAATACTTTGGACATGAACTATTTTTTTTTTTTTTTTTTTTTTTTTTTTTTTTAATAAATGAAACATCGAAATCATATGCAGCAATGGTCGAAATAATGAATATTTAATTTAAAATTTTAATCAGCTAAAGATTAAACTTATTATTAAACTTAATTTAAATTACAAATTTTATATCTACAAAGAAGAATTTCCATGTATCATTATAATTTTTAAATAAAATGGTCCCATACACCAGGTTTTGTTTTAGAACTTTTTGTAGAAATCACATCCTGCCTTTTCCGGAAATTATAATTGAACTAAAATCTAAGCTATCTCATCTAACAAGTGAAGTATGAATCAGTAAAATTGCTACTGAAACCAAACCAAACTTAAATTAAAGAGCATGGTTGAAAACATTGGGTACAGTACAAATTTGCTGCAACAACCCCCGTGAGGGCGAGATATGACCCCCAATAGTTTTAGTTATTTCTATAAAAGCCAACAAAACACAAGTTGTAACAAGAACGAATGGTGCTGTGGTAGCGTGCTTGACTTCTGATGCGAAGGTCGTCGGATTGAGTCCCCGTAATGGCGTTTTGCATTTTATTTTTCATTTCACATTTTTAATTAAATTAAATCATTATTTTAAAAGAAAATATTAATTATATTAAAACAAGTTTTTTTTTTTTTTTTTTTTTTTTTTTCCGTGCGGGCAATTTGATAATTTTATTTTTTTTTTTATTTTTAGCCCATTTATTTATTTATTTATTAAATTTAAAGAAATTAATAATTTAACAGGAAATACTTTTATATTTCATTTAGATAAGATTTTTTTTAATGATTACATTCCGATAAAATTTTGTTAATGGTTATGTTTTATGTAAATTTCTAATTACTATTTTTTAACCACGACATTAGGGTCAAGAGTTAATCGTCTGCACTCAATAGTATCGTTTATTCGTGCAGTTTTTTCATGAAAAATCAAGAATGAACAACAGCTGTTGCTTAACTATTACATGTCGCATTAACTTTTATTTCAAATGTTTCATTAAACAACTGTCAAATTTAGTGGTGTCGGAAGAACTGATAATAATATTGAACACGATGACAAATTTTCTCAAAATGATTTTACTAATTTATTTTTAGTTTACATCTCAAAAAATTCAAAATCTGAGTAAATATGGATTTTACAAAACTAGTAATCTCGACGAAAAGCCAAATATTTAACAAAATGTTCGTGATGAACAATAATTGATGGTGAACGAAATTGTAATTCAAATAATTGTGATCAATCTTTTTACTTTCCGAACACTATAGTGAGGAAAGTATTGTAATCATGTCAAAAATCCGAATTCGAGATTTTGATGTTTCTATACGTTTCGAGGTCCAACGAGTCCGTTTTCACTATTTTTACGATGATGTATGTATGTGTGTGTGTATGTGTGTGTGTATGTATGTGTGTATGTATGTGTGTATGTATGTGTGTATGTCTGTGAGTGAACACGCTAGCGTCTAAACGCTTTGTTCGAATAAGCTGAAAGTTGGTACGTATATTGTAAGTCACCATAGTACGAACCCTATAGATTTTGGTGAATCTAGCACTTATAGTTTTTTTACAGGGACACAAAGAAAAATTCTTTATCATTATGACCAAGGGACCAAAATCTTAAAAGTGCGATAGCATCTAAACGCCTTATTCAATTGAGCAAAAACTTTATACACATATTATAGGTCACAGATACTCAATCTGTATAGATTTTGGAGAATCTAGCACTTATAGTTTTTTTACAGGGACACAAAGAAAAATTCTTTGCCAAATTTTTAAAAGTGTGATAGCGTCTAAACGCCTTATTAATCTGAGCAAAGAATTTGTACACATGTTATAGGTCACATTTGAACCAACTGTATAGATTTTGGTGAATCTAGCACTTACAGTTTTTTTACAGGGACACAAAGAAAAATTCTTTATCATTATGGCCTATGAGACCAAATTTTTAAAAGTGCAACCGCATCTTAACGCCTTATTCAATTGAGCTGAAAATTTGTATGAATATTATAAATCACTGTTGCACTAACTATAAGCATTTTGGTGAATTGTGGCCACCACGAGACTTTCTTCTATATTTTCCTATACAAATTCACTCAGTAACAATTAAAAAAAAAAAAATTAAAAAAAAGTGGGACTTTGACAAAATTGTGGGACTTTGACAAAATTGTGGGTAAAATATGAAAATTTGTTTAAGTTTGTCAGAATTTATAGATTTTTACAGGGACACAACGAAAAATTCTTTATCATTATGATCTAAGGGCTCAAAGTTCAGTAGCGTTAAATAAAACCTCGTGTGATATATGGAGAAAAATACTCAAACACTCTGTTATGGTTTTCTCTCTTTTGTTTGTTTAGCAACTCCTCTTTCTTTATTTTATCTACAAAACTGTTAGTTACTCAATGTTCGGAAAGTCGAGTGAAGTCACTCCAGATTTTTTGTATTTCTTGTTCTAATTGTAAAAAAAAAAATACTTATGGTTTCATGATTTTTTTACTTTTAATCATAACTGTTATAAATTAGAAACTATATTCGTAGGTTTAAATATTATTATTATTATTATTTTTTTTTTTTTTTTTTTTTTTTATAAAAAAAAAAAAAATATATATATATATATATATATGTATACATTTCATAAATTCATGATCTAGTATACGTTATTAACTGGAATACTTAAAAAAAAGATCATCTTAATATAATTAATATTTTCTCTTAAAATAATGATTTAATTTAATTAAAAATGTAAAAAAATAAATATTTTATATGAAATTAAAAAAAAAAAAATTAAAAACGCCTTTGTGGGGACTCGATCCGAGGACCTCCGTACCGGAAGTTAAGCACGCTACCGCAGCACCATTCGTTCTTATTACGATGTGTGTTTTGTTGGTTTTTATAGAAATATCTAAAACTATTAGAAGGTCCCCATGGAGGTTGTTGCAGCAAATTTCTACTGTACCCTATGTTTTCGACCATGCTCTTTAATTTGAGCTTGGTTTGGTTTCAATAGCAATTTTACATATTCATACTTCCCTTGTAAGTAAAATGATCTTCTTTGTTTCGAAAGCTCCGTTTACGACTTTTCCGTCAGCGCCGATGTCTTTGCTGCACGCGTCAAGGTCAGGGAAGAAGGAACATATTTTTCTATCAGTCAAAAGTGAAGAAGAAACCTAGAAATTTGCATACGAACAGAGTATTAAAGACTACAGTCGATATTGATTTTCGGCTTTTGCCTTTCTTTGTTGTTAGTTCACGGTGATAGCTGGGTTTGAGACTAGCGTTGAAGCCGTAATGGCTTAATTGTTAAAGGATAGTTTTAACGTTTTTTTTTAAAGGTTTTGTGATCAGCGTTGGAAAAATTAAGCTATTTTTTGACCTGCTCCAGTAACTAAATATTTTTTTTTTCTATTTCTTAATTTAATTAAACCATGGCACATATTTTCAATTTAAAGTTTTTAAAATTTTATTTTGATTTGAATTAATTTATTGTAACTATCCTTTCAATTTGTTTTAAATAAAATTAATATGTTTTTAAAACTGACTCTTCACTTAATATCTGCATACATGCATCTTTTATATTTCAGGTGAAGTATTTATTAAGATGTTATATTTTCTCAAGCTGTAAACATCTCAGGTTATTTTCTACTGCTCTAGTATAAATAGTTATAGCAGTTGCCCGCTATAATCTAACAGAACTACAACTCTGTAGGATGCCCTATATTGAAGGAACAAGCGGAAATTAAATCATAATTTAGTAGTCTGATATTTTATCGAGTAATACTTATTTAAAGCAAATTCTTCAAATCAAATTATTATGATTTTATTGGTGACAAATGTATTGAGAAATTAAATGTTTGATAAAACACGTTTAACTTAAGTATATGAAGCTAAAATCACCATTAAAATCTGCACCAAGTAATGGTTATGGAAATATGGTCATGGAAAATCAATTATATCGTTTCTGAATTTAAAATCATTTCTATATGATTACACAGACGGCTTTAAATGTTATTAAAATAATTTAAATAATCATGGTGTTGACGACAGATATCAACATTTTGAGCCAATGGGTCAAGCAAACTCTTTATTAAGCAATTTTTTGGATTTGAAAAGGTTATTATAATTTTTAATGTATATAAAAATATGCCTTTGGTGAGAGAGTGATAAACTTAAGTAATAAATAAATGCAGACAATAAAAATTAAAAATAAAATAAGACAGAAAATACTGCAGTATAATATTTTATATTAGTGATACTGTTTAGTACAATTTTTGGTAATTGTGTTTCTACAATCTTTTTATGCATATATATATTTATATACATTCTTCTGCAAATTAAAAAAAAAAAAAAAAAAAAAAAAAAAATCTCCTTTGAATCTATTTTTTTTTCATTTTTCTATTCAGAACTAAAGTGGTTGGGCTCTTTTCACTTTTAATATACAGGAAGTTAAGCAACCTTTTGTTTTTAGTCTAAACTCTTGAATCATCTAACAGTTTCCACCACCATTGGGGAACTCCCCTGACAATGGCCTAAATGTTTTTGGAGTTAATTATTATTTTTTTGTCTGCTATCATTTTATTTTATTTTTTACATTATACATATGTATATGTATATAACAATTGCGGCGGTGAAACAGACAATTTTGAAACCCTGGAAATAGTAGGTTACGTTAGGAATCAGAAAACGAGAGCGGTGCTGTCTGGACAACAAACCTTTGTCATTGACACTTATATCGGTGTTCAGTTGAAATGGCGTCGTGGACCGGAGAACAACGTGCTTCTGCTCTGAAGGCGTTTCACAAAAACAACGACAGCTACGTGGCCGCGCAGAGTGTATTTCGTGTTTATTACAATCCCCCACGTCATGCCTCAGCTCCGTCGACACATGCTTTCAAATTGTGGGTACAGAACTTTGAGAAAACGGGTAATGTGATGAGAAATGGGGGTGGAAGTGCGAAAAGCTTGTGCTCACCAGAGAATGTTGCAAGAGTGGAAGAAGCATTCAACCGAAGTCCCAGGCGATCTGCACGCAGGCATGCCCTACGACTTGGCATTCCTCACAAATTGCAAGTATTGTAAATCCTTGCTGTAATTCTTTTATATCGCTTTGAATAAATTTGTATCGCCGGTGGCGGTTTGAAACTCGCCCGTTTCACTGCCGCACCTGTTATAACTGTCTCTCAATGATAAAATGTTAGTACAATAAAAAGTTTTACGATACAATTGACTTTCAAATTGGAATTAATTTACACTCAGAGCTATATGCATTTGAAAATCAGTGAAAATTAAACATATTATGTTACAATACCTTTTATATATATCTTTTTCATTATGCTTATAAAATAACATTTTTGTGGAATTTTTTAAAAATAAGTTTTAGAATAGTTCAAAATATATTATTTTAAGCCCATTTTTAATTAAAAAAATTGAACGATTTTTAACACTTCTATAAAAATTCATTTTTCATTCAGAGTATAGCATAATAATTTGAATTAATGTTTAACAACGATAACAACAAAATGTACTCACGATTGTAAATTTTTTTGATATTGTTTACTTATATATATAACCTGATATATTTATAATTTTTATAATTTTTTTTTATGTTTATAAATGATAAAAAATACACTGATATGATATATCTGTATTTTTCTTATCATTAATCGAAGCAACAACGCTTCAAATTTCACAAAATTGCTTTAAAATATCATCTTTTTATAATATGTTTTTAAATCTTGTTATTCGTATAATGAATTTGCGAATTGACATAGTAAAGAATAAGTTGATTATGCTGATATTTACCTAAATTGTGTTCTTGGAGCAAAATATCAGTAGTTTAAAGAAATAAAGATATTTATCCGTTTCTCACAATAAATTGCTCGAAACATTCTAAATAATCCGGAGCAGTACATTTGTCTGGACACATATTAGCAAGTGGGTGGAATAACGTGACAGATGCGATTGACGTAAACGATTGGGTAAGACCGGGCTAGATGCTCATGATGGAGATATGCGTGTGTTATCTGGAAAGTTATAAAATAAATCCTAGTTATATGATTAATCACGCATCGCTCATTTGGCATTGCACACTTATGGGTTACATTATTTATTTACATTCAGAATATTTTTTTTAAAATTAGATTTTAACGTCTATATTAGATGTCTATATATTCAAATATTAGTTTTTTGAATTAAATAAGCAATAAATACGTGGTTTAACTGAAAAAACATCTAGATTAAATAGATATATATTGTTGTTAATTTGTGTAGCAGCATCAATTACAGTGGATGTTTAGACTATAGGCACTACAAATTAACTAAACTTTACTAACTGCATAAAATGAAAATAATTTGTTTTTACCAATATAATGCAAATTTTAATATAAAGCAGTAAATATATTTACAGCATTTCCTTGATTAAATAGTTATATCTAATTTATCCTTCAGTTTCATGAAAACCTTTAAAATAATCTGTGTTTGCAAGGATACATATCATATTTGGTAATCTGTACAATGGAATTTGGTGTTTTTATTTTTTATTTATTATAATTTTTTTTTTCTGGTCGTCTGTGTTTCAATTGTGTTGTGAGTTTTTGGACAGTTTTTAATACGCGTATGTATCTCTTTTGGATACTTTCTCTCTCTCTCTTTTTTTTTTTTTTTTTTCGTAGAAAATAAGCGACGGTCATTGTAAGGGAATATTTTGTAACATGGTGAACTTAAATATTTTTTCATCTCTTTCTGGGTCAACTGTAGCACCATCAGAATCTTAAAAGTCAATAAATGGAACCTAAATAGTCCAACAATAATCATTCGTAGTTCAAAATGTATGTAAACACAATTTATATCTATTTATATAGTTAGTTAATTTATATATATTTATATATATTTATAAATTTATAGTGTGCTGACTCGAGATCTTCTTTGCAATCAATTTTCCAGGAATAGGTATTATTATTATTTTTTTGTTCTGAATATCTATTAATATTTCTTAATTAGTCATAGTTTCAACAGAATCGTTGATGTCATTAACATGTTCATAATTATTTTAACAGCTTCATTTATATGATTAACGAGATCAATATTAGTCAGATCTCAATTATCCAATAAATCATACGCATCTAACACATAATATTCCTGTAAGATAAAATTAAAGAAAACGAATGTAATTTTTACTTATAAGATGTAAGATTTTATAATTCATTAAATAATGGTGATAAAGCTAAAGTTAATTTTGTTTTCCAATTGTTCAAAAAAGTATTTTATAATTGCAAAAGATTATCTGAAACAAATAGAAATGTATTTTTTTTTTTTTGCGGTATGCCATATATGGCTGAATTTTTAGAACCTCTATGCGAAGAAAGCCAGAGCCTAGAATCGTACCCGGACACTCCGATTACCGTGCATATGCTCTACCTGGCTAATTACCCAGTCAACATTAGTACTCGGCATAATATCTGTTGGCAAGGTCACTGTTTCTCCAAATACATATGTACCAGATGCGCCTCACATTCGTAGCAAATCGAATAGACCACTTAGTATTTTTCTTTACCAATCATGGTTGATTTGTAGTTTATTATTTAATACATTAATAAATGAAAACACTTTTTGTTAATTAAACCTATACTTCCAATTTATTTCAGTTTTCTTTGAAAAAAGTTAGAAGTTGCCTGCTACTGGAAATTAAAATTGTAACCTACTGGCGCATTTTAATACGTTTGGAAAAATAAATTTTATGAATAAAAATGCTTCAATTGACATTCATAAGTATATTCGACTACAGAAGGAATAAATTTAGGCATTCATTTTTGGTCACAGTTGAAACCATTAAAACTAAAACATACGACAATAATTGTTTACTGTTTGTCGACGAAAGTAAATAAGAATGTATAATAAGTGATTTAAAACAGTTGTTACCGCTGCTATATCTTAAACTGACATCCTAAAAATGTACTTAAAAAAAAAAAAAATCATTCAAAAAAGAATTGATTTCAAATACATTTTTTTTTTTTTCGGACTTTAAGTTGCAAAAGTATTAAAACACAATGTTTAATTTTTATATTATCCTTCCTTGTCTGTGACATTTAGAAATTATTGCCCTTCGTCTAAGGAAAAAACGAAATAAATCGGATGTCTGTAACGGAAATAGGCTTTAAGGTACTTAGTTTAAAAAAAAGTTCACTTAATTCTGTTCAATACAAGTATAAATATTCATATAAGATGCATAACACAATTACAAAATCAAAACTTAAAAAATAAATGTAATGAAATTGAAAAAATATACTGACTTATGTCAACGTAACTTTTGAAAATATTTTGAATTAATACATTTTTTTTTAAATTTAGAAACACATTTCAACACGAAATTAATTTTATAATTATTTAGATTTAATTAAAAACAGTTTGTTATTCCAAAATAGAATTACAACAATAAAAACTTCTTTATTTTAAGAATAATATATTCTGTTGTTTATTTCATAATAAGTAAAATCAATAGTATCCAATGAAAATACTTTAATTCAATTTTATAAAATGACAAATAAACGAAATTTTACTTTATTTTTTATTTATTTTTATATTTAAATAATTAAATATTTCACGAAAGAATTCACACGATTTTTTAAATCTCAAGTTTTACATGGTTTCATTTAGTTTTTCAGTTCCTTAGAAAAAGAATAATTCAATTTGTTAAATAATTTTGTCTCTAATTCATTTTATGTAATATGGAATTTGAAATCTAAATATTTTCAAATAAAGTATTAATATAAAAATACTTATTTTAAATTTAAATGTGATTATTGAAAATTCAACATAAAAATTATTGAGAACTCTGTATATGCCTGTAAAATTTTGAGAAATAAAAATTTTGACAATATATTTATTATAAAAGAGTCGATGTGAAATTTATGTTATCCTATTGTCTGACATGATAGATTCATTGTCAAATGAAATTGTTAAAAATATTACTTATATTTTTTTCAACAATTCAAAATGATGTGTTTCATTTTTACGTTTCTAGAGTACAATTTTTGTTTTATTATTTTTTTAAGTTTAGCTAATTATCATTTTTTTTTTCAACATTTTATCCAAATCGGAATATTTACAATATCAGCTGGCTGAAATGTGATTATTATTATTATTATTACTATTTTAATATATAAAATTTCCCAAATTATTACTAATGTTACATTATTTTTTATACGTTAGTTTATATTTAAGTATTTATATTAATTAATACAAAAATTGATCGCATAGATAATTTTAAAAGGCATATTATTTTTATTTTGTGGTAATTATTTTTATAATAAATAACAGCTTAAAAACTTAAAATATTAAAAAACTTATTTATACATATATATACATACATATATATACGTATGTATAAATAAATAAATAAATGAATAAATGAATATATATATATATATATATATATATATATATATACATAAGAAAAAATAATATAAAGAATAATGTGAGAAAAATGTCGAGTTGGTTGTCAGCCAGGGTGCCCAGTTTTAGAGCATTCGTGCGTTAAGTGGATGTGACTGGGTTCGATTCCTAGCTCGGGTATTTTTCACATAGTTGGTATATAAAAATATCAACCTTTACGCTCCAATTTACTTAAAATAACTATTCACGGTTGATGAATTCATGAATAAAAAAATTCTAAAAACTTAAAATTAATATAAAGAACTGTACTATACATATATTTACATATTATTTATTTACATATTATATATTTATTTGTCTATTATTTTTATCAAGTATTTTATACAGTATGGAAAAGACTGCATTTATAATAATCGTATTTTTACGCTAATTTCTATTTTCAATTTAATAACCTGTTAATATTTTTTTAAAAATAATCATGATTTTGTACTTTATTTATTGTGTGACAATTATTGGATATTATTTATTAATCCCGTGATAAATAATTTTTATTAATAAATAATTATTTTTACGTTATTAATGACAGCCAGAAAAGAATACATTAAGTAGTAAGATCACATTAGTAATTCTATTATTAGATTGCTCAGCTTAAATTATACTAAAATAGTAATATTAGATCTGTACATTAATACATTAAAATATCTTAGTAAATGTAAAAAGTGTGCATAATGACTGTTGTATTTAGTTTATTAAGAATTTAAAAGAAAAAAAAAGTTATTAAACATAAAAATTTAAAATGCATTAACTCGTCAAATGAACATAATCAGAAAAAAGTAAATTAAAATTACATACATGTATATATATATATGTGTGTGTGTGTGTGTGTGTGTGTGTGTGTGTGTGTGTGTGTGTGTGTGTGTGTGTGTGTGTGTGTGTGTGTGTGTGTGTGTGTGTAAGTGTGTGTGTGTGTGTGTAAGTGTGTGTGTGTGTGTGTGTGTGTGTGTAAGTGTGTGTGTGTGTGTGTGTGCACGTTAAAGTTAAAATTACAAAACGTTTGAAATAACATAATGTAACATAATATTAAATTATTGACAAAAATTTAAAAGAAAATATGAGCATTAAAATACACATAAATTAATATATATATATATGCGTGTATGCATTATCATTAGTATGAAAACATACAATTATATCTATGTAGTTAATTCACAGTTAATTACAAGCGAGGATTTTTTCTTGGCATATTTTTAATAAGAATATAAATATTATGTTTTAAAGGCATAATGCAAATAGTAATATTAGAACAGTACATTAATACATTAAAATATCTTAGTAAATGTAAAAAGTGTGCATAATGACTGTTGTATTTTGTTTATTAAGAATTTAAAAGCAAAAAAAAAAGTTATTAAACATAAAAATTGAAATGCATTTACTCGTCAAATGAACATAATCAGAAAAAAAGTTACATATATATATATATATATATATATATATGAGTGTGTGTGTGCACGTTAAAGTTAAAATTACAAAACGTTTGAAATAACATAATGTAACATAATATTAAATTATTCACAAAAATTTAAAAGTAAATATGAACATTAAAATACACATAAATTAATATATATATATATATATATATATATATATATATATATATATGTATATGTATATGTATGTATGCATTATCATTAGTATGAAAACGTACAATTATATCTATGTAGTTAATTCACAGTTAATTACTAGCGAGGATTCTTTCTTGGCATATTTTTAATAAGAATATAAATATTATGTTTTAAAGGCGAGAATATAAATATTATGTTTTAAAGGCGAGAATATAAATATTATGTTTTAATGCGATTTCCAAAATATTTATTTCTCGAAAGGATATTTTCGATTCCATTGGGATTCGTTACTAAATATACTTTTTTATTTTATTTTATTTTATTTTATTCTTATTTATTTATTTAATATTTACTAATGATGCGTTTAGAAGTATTTATAATATTTTATAATAAAATAAATTTAAGAACTTAATTAATTGCAATATCTGCACTGTGATAACACAGTAGATTCTAAATAATCTTGCAGGAACTAAATTGTATTTCGATAATGTTCGAAATTAGATTCGTCGAATACGAAAGCTTTGTCTAGATTGAAAAAAGAAAAGAAAAAAAAAAGAAAAGAAAAGAAATATGGATTATTTTAAAAATAAATAAATAAAAACCCAACATCTTAAAAAAATAATATACGTAATTTTCTACATATACAAATTAAGATTGTACGTAAACCAATATCTACATCTTCTCGTTTTGGTATGCAATCTTAGAAAATATCAATAAAATTGCATTGTAAAATGATATAAACAATTTAAATTAAAATAATAATAATATTTTAAAACTTAATTCTTTAAATTTAGTTGTTTTAGTTTTTATATATTGACAAAAAAAAATAATTAAAAATAATTTTAAAACGAAACTCAGAATATCTAATAAAAATAATGTTTTATTGAACAATATAGTAAAAGGCTTAAAAAATAAAAATAATGCAATTAAAGATGTCGAGGATATCGATTTCAGTGAAGGCTGGGATGTTTCTATTAAATTATATAAATAGCCTTAATGTCCTCCATAACTTAGTAAATTGTTTTCCAACAATGTTCTTGACATTAAAACAATAGATGATGCGCTTTAACCAGATGCCCAAAAGCTGTTTCTCTAATGGATTATTGTGCAACATGAAATATTTGCTCTGTTTGAACTGGATGTTTTGTTCAGATGTGAAGCAATGTTGTTTAAATTAAATGTATAACATATGTTTAAATAGAATAATCTGTACTAGAATTATTACATTTAAACAAACAGGTTAAGGATTGGGAATAAATACGTATATTAAGAAAATTTTATATTATACAATTAAAGAAATTTTACATAGACATATGAATAAAATAATAAAAATACACAGAAACATTTGCATTTCCGAAATCGAGTCAAAAATTACAAATATAATTCTGTTGCTATAAAAATGTCTTATTTGAAAACGTATTACATTTATTTTTCAAGATCTTTAATCATTCCGTTTTCATGTATGAAAAATTAAATTAAATGAAATGGTAAGTTTTAATATTTAAATAATTCTAATTAGAGTTATAATCACTAATGAACACATCGAAATGAAACAAAAGTAGTTTATTAAAAAAAAAAAAAAAAAAAAAAAAAAAAAAAACTGTATGATATAAAATAAAAAATATTTCAAAATTAAGTAACTTATTATTAACGAATTTTCATGAATAATTAAATTAGAAAAAGCAAAGTTAAAATAAATATTTGCAAATTAAGCAACTTATTATTACGAAATTATGATGAATTTTAAATTAGAAAAGCGAAATCAAAATAAACATTTGAAAATTAAGTAACTTATTATTATGAAATTCTGATGAATATTCAGATTACATAAGCAAACTCAAATTAAATTTTCATAAATACTTAAAAGCGATGAGATAGTTTTACAGAATATTATTTGACATTTTATTTATTTAGTTGTATTTTTATTTTTATTTTTATTTTTTCAAATTAAATATTCATTAGCAGTTCTGCTTTGAAATATTTTTTGAGGCAAATCTTTTTTCGTTAAGCTTTATATTGCCTATGTGATGTATCATTTCTGGAATAAAAAATATCAAAAGGTGTTTTGTATATAAACATGTCAATATTTATTTATTTATTTATTTATTTTTATTTTTTTCGGAATACTTGCATATAATGAAATTGCATTTTTGTATAATACACTATTCAGAAATTTTAATGATTAAAATTTTACAAATTAACATATAAATAAAAATAATGAATATGTACATGTGCTAAAAATTTTGATATATTTGCAATGTTAAAATAAAGGGGGGGGGGAATCTGATGTGAAACAACCACACGACTTTCAATATCCAATATTACACATACTAATATGCATATTTCTTTTCTTTTTTTCATTCTTTTTTTGTTCGTTTTCTTTCTCTCTTTCTTTTCTTTTTTCTTTTTTTTTTTTTTTTGAGATAATATGATCAGAATACATAAAATTGACCTAAGTAGATTTTTTTTTTTTTTTTCCGGTATGAGAAACTTAATACACGAGTAAAGACATATAAAACAAAGTTTACATGGTAAGTTACAAAATAACAAAAAGAAAAATGGTTGATTTCTTTTTTATAACACCAATTTCCGAAAACTAAAATTAACCTGCCTAAGCAGGTTGACTCTTATTTTTGCAGTAATAACCATGAAATACATCAGAAAGGATATCTAAAATTTATTTCTATAACAGTTTTCAAGAAAATCGTTAGAGACGTTTTTGAGGTACAGGCTTTCACCAAAACTCGACAAATCCAATTGTTGACCGGAAAAAAAATTACATATGAACGGTTATCAAAAAATGAGTTATTATGCCAAGTTTGGGAAAAAAAAAAAATGAGTTGTCGTTTTTAATAGATCACAATTACGAGGCCTGAAATTGAGCTATTTATACAGGACACCTCCCAATTTCTCTGAAATCAACTATATAATTCGAAAGTACATCTAATAGAATGTTTATATAGCGATTTTTAAGAAAATCGTTAGAGCCGTTTTTGAGATACGGACTTACGGTCCCACTTCGGTTTTCGGATGTCCCTCTTCCGTTTTTCCAATTTTCACCAAAATTTGGAAAATTCATCTTTACCGCAGATCTGTGTCAATTCTAAAGTTTCGTCTTTGTAGCTTTATTATTTTCGGAGGTATGATAGTCAGAAGTTTCCGCACATACACTCTATAGCAAAAAAAAAAAAAAAAAAAAAAAAAAACGACGCATGAAGAAGGAGTTATCCAAATAGGACGAAAATTGATAGATGGAATGTACATGTGAAGAAAAACAAATGATTACAGTTTCAGAAAATTTGGATGATTTAATCAAGAGAAATGATCTCACAAATTAAAAAAGTCGATAACGCATTGGTCCATTCCTGACCCTTGTGTAAATAAATTGGCATTAATTGATAGAGTTGACAGATGTGCTCTTGCGAGATATCATGTCAAATTCTGTCCAATTTGTGCGTGGGATTAGAAAAATGCCAAGATGGTTGTAGGAACCTTTTCATGAGGTTCCAAGCGTTCCGTCCTCTCTCTAGGCTCTAGGCCAACCGCTTCCTCCCTGACGCTGTGTTCAGCCATGTTTCATCCATTCCTGCCAGTATCATCTAATAATGGCATATCTCCTATACAATTGTGAAAGAATTCACAGATTAGACTAACCGGCTTCTTTGAGCCCAGCTACACACCTCTTTCAAATGCTGACATTTGCGTATATTGTTTGCGCACCTGTATGCGAGGCATAGTTACTGTCTATATGAGTAGACGGAGTAAAATTCTCGCAGAAGATATCACCTGCAATCAGCATTTCTCACTTTTTTATATTCTGCCAATTGCGCAGTTAGGATGCGCTGAAGCGTCGGATGCTCATTCGACGTCCGCCAAAATTAAAAATTTTATATTTTCATTTGAAACCTGTATGCATGTCAATTTGTGTCCAGTTTGCATTACTCCTTCGTCGTACGTCGACATTTATATATATATATATATATATATATATATATATATATATATATATATATATATATATATATATATATATATAGAGAGAGAGAGAGAGAGAGAGAGAGAGAGAGAGAGAGAGAGAGAGAGAGAAAGAGAGAGAGAGTATACATACATACACACACACAAACTGACCAATTGCCAAAAAACACTTTTTTGGACTCAGGGGACCTTAAAACATGTAAATGAACTGAAAACGTAATGCCGCATTTTTTGACCGAATACAATAATTCCATTACTTAGGGTAGAAGTATAGTGAAAGTAAAAATAATAATCAATATGAAGGTAATGTATGTTAAAAGGAAATTATCTATTTTAAAATATAAATTAACAATAATTTCTACTTAATTAATGCACAGAATCTTTTGTCTATTTGCTTAAATTTTAAACATTCCATAAATAAATCAAAATATATTTTTAAAAATCTTATAATTTAAGATCGCTATCTAAACAATATATAAAGTTATTTATTTAGAAAATAATGACCCTTTAATTAAGAAAAAAAAAAATCTGATTTGAAAATGCTTATTTTCTAAAACAATCTTATTAAATAAGGCCTTAAAAAAGGGAATTTTCTCATAAAGTATTAAGGATATTGTGATTATATTTATTTTTTATAAGCTTTAGAAAATATAGTTTCATATATTAGAATAAAAATTTATTTCTTTTTCCTACTTTAATTAAACGAAAAAGTGTACAACAGATCAAAGTATAAGCAAAATAGCGGGTAGAATTGTTACGATATTTTAAGTTTAATTGGACTAAATTTTTCTTACACTTATGTATAAATTGAAATAAAATATGACACTGAAAGATACCACCATGTTTCTTTTCAAACATTTTTACACTTTATGGCTACAAATATGTATTTTGAGAAGAAATTTTAGAATTTCGAAAGTGCAGGGGGACTCACACAGTGCAATTAACTCAAACAGTGTGTAAGGTTTATTACATCATTTTTATTTTTTTCCCTACAATGTTGAAAAGTTTTTATGACTTCGGTTTGTATCTGTTTGCCCATGCTGCAAATTCCGTAATTATTCGTGTAATTCCTTGAAACTGATATATGTTTTTCAAGCTCACGTTAGGATGCTCCCATTGTAAATATCATCTTTGGTTTGTGTACAGGGACACATGAAAGTGTTTCAAAATATTGCGTTTTATGAAAGAAATTTCTATAAGCCCCATTTTAAAGCTTTTACTTTGCATAAAATACAGGGGGAGTCATGCAAGGCAATTAAGTCAAACGGCGTGCAACAAAGGCATATTACATCATTTTTAACATTTTGAAGAAAGTTGTAAAGTGTTTATAACTTCGGTTTCTATGTCTGTCTGACTTCCCACACTCCAACTCTTTTAAATATTTATGTAATTCCTGGAAACTGATATATGTTATTCAAGCTCACAATAGGATGTTATTATTAAAAATATTGAAAATATCACCCCTGGTTATTGCACTGGGAACACCCGAAAGAATTTCAAAGTAATGCGTTCTATGAGAGGTATTTTTATAAATCGTATTTTAATGACCATACTTTGCAGAAACCAAAATGAAAAAATATTTTCATTGTGTGAACATAATGAACAAAAATGAACAAAAAGCTAGATTCTATTGAAGAGAAATGATTTCTATTGAACATGATATGTTTAGAAATAAAATTTGCAGTGCTACACTAAAATATTCAGATACATTAAGGGCAAGAATTGAATGCTGCTGAAATTCAATTTCGATTTCAATAGGTATTTTTATGACATTCCAGAATTCTTTAAGAGTGAAAATGAGTTCATTTAGTTTTTTATGTCTGAGTTTTAATCCTTTAGTCTGTCTGTTAATAGTTTAACAATCAGTATTTAAATTTTTATTTAAACTTTTTTGAAGTATTGAAAAAAGTCAGAAACGATATTTAAATTCGAATTATGTTTTTATACTATAGTGACTATATAAGAGTTCTTTTGTAAAGAAAAATAGCATAAAATGGTTTATGTTTACCCAATTTTGAAGGTACATTTTTATTCTAACTTAACGAGAACCAAACAGACAATAATCAAGATAAACAATTTACTTGTAGAAATTTTCAAAACTTAAAATAAACATTTCGAAGAAAACGGACTGTCCTCGAATTTCGAAAACATATGTTTACCAAATTTAATGTACGATCGAAGACCAGCTTGTAAATTGCTACTACAGTCACTAGCTTAACGAAATCGTACATTGGTACTCAACGGTGAAAAAGTCTCCCCAGATGAGTTTTTTTTTCTCCTTTCTGAGCTACCCTTTCTTAAATTTTGTCTAAAATAGTGTTTTAGTTGTATATTTTCTCGTTGCTCTTTCGTATCTTTTGTTACAAGATCAATAAGTAAAAAGTAATTGTTTCAGCAATTAAACATCAGTTTTCTAGGGTAATTTTGATTTGATGAAAATATCTTCTGATTGGTCTATGTAATTACAATGATATCTGTTGCTTGGTTTTCACTATGTTTTAAAATATTATTAATATATATAGTATATAATATATATATATATATACATAGATTACAATTTCAATTAAATGTATTATCACTGATGAATTATATTTTATTTACTTCCTACATAAACTGAAGTCTCCACTCTCTTGATTAAAAAAATTATTATTTAGTACAAAATATATTCAAGCATAATTACATTAAAAGCTACATTTCTTCGCGAAATACTTATGTTTACACACGTGTTGTTATTAATTTACCCTCTTTGGACTAATATTTCAAATAATGGATTCCAATTACATAATGCTCTTACTTCAAACTCTATACTCGAATTGACTATCAGCATAAATCACATGGATAAGGTTGTTGCTTAATTATCCAAAAGTCACGGAATAATAAATCAATGTATTAGTTATAATTGTCTTGTTTCGGAAATAAATAATTTATTGAATATTAAGGAAAGAAAGAATCGTTTTTAATTAGTACACGTAACTCGATTCTTCATTAATATAGCGAAACATAATTGAAATATTTGTAATTTTTTAAGAGTGTGCTCTGCATTTTAATGCCATCAGTTAGTTACAATTTATAATTACATTAAGATAATATACGGAAAAAAAATCATTATTTTATTATGATTTACTTATACTTGAATTAGCAATACCAAATTTAATAAAATAACAATAACAACAACAATAATAACACTGGATTTAAATGTAAAAATGTAATATTGAGAGAAATAAATTTAGAGTAAACGTCGTATGAAAAATACTTAACTAAATTCTAAATTATATTGAAAAAAAAAAAACTTAATAATAAATATTGCGGAATTAAATGTTCAGTATTTAGGTTACTAATCTCTTTTTGAATAATATGTATGTACAGCGTATTTCATAAGTCTGCATACACCGAAATATTTCGAAAGGAAATGGATTTTTCTGAACCAATTAATTAAAAACATTTTCGTGCATTTGAATGATCTGGGGACTCGGGAGCCCCCAGGTGCCTCGCGTGTTCGATTTTTTTTTTTTTTTTTTCCAAATATAAACCATACTGTTTCTTTAAAGAATCCTGTTAAACAGAAATGATCTACGTTATTATTATTATTATTATTAATATTATTATTACTATTATTTTATTATATATATATATACATATATATATATATATATATATATATATATATATATTTTTTTTTTTTTGAAAAATAGTAGAACCCGGGGTCCCGATTCTAATGTTGTATAAAAAATCTGGAAATCGCAAAATTCTGAATAAAAAAGCATATTCGATAAGCACAATGATCATAAAAGTGACATGGGTTCAAATGAAAAATGGTATCATTTAAATTACAATAGGTGGAACCCCAGAGTCTCCAAATGTGTTTCATAATGTGGTAAATAGAAAGCTAAATGAAACACACAAATCGTATCAAGGCTGAAAAATTAGACAATAAAAATAAAATAAAAAAGATTAATATCCGAACACATTCATATATGTATGTAGAAGTTCAAACATTGTACAACTGTCTATATTATTTATTCATTTATTTATTGGTAGAAAAAGAATACCGTGTTCGATCCCAAATCTCTTTCACCGGTCTAGCCGTTCGAAGCATTTTGTGATTTTGCCTGATGACCGTATCACACGAGAGGTTTTAGCTCAACATTTTACTAAACACAACATTATAGCCAACACACTCAGCCTAAACTTGTTCAAGGGCAGCACATTTACGGATGATCAATTTTTTCGATGGCCTTTCGAAAGAGTTGACTGTGTTGAGCGTACTCATAAAAAATGACCAATAATAGGAAAGGACACAATACTTTTCTGGGATACCTCACGTTATCAGTTCAGGTTAACCCTACGGATAGCTGATATGTTTTCCTGATCGTTCAGGTTCCGCAACTTCGAACGACGGGGTGTGAACGTTTTGAGTAAAATGTTGTGTTGAGTAAATATGCTCCCGTGTGATATGACCTTAAAACTTGGATGATTACGTGTCCTTAGAAAGAACCCGATGGGGGGGGGGCATCAATCAAAGTGTTCCTAGTGTAGACAATCAGTCTTAAACCACCATCACCATTATAAATTTATAAAATGTTTTTTCATTGGTTATCGTTTCTAAAACTCCGAAAGATGAAGTACAAAAGAAAATATTTTAAATTTAAAATTAATTAAATGAAAAATAGTTTTGTATTTGATACTATCCAAAAGCAAATGTTTTTTTTTATTAATTAGTTTGAAAATTGAAAATATTATTTTTCTTTTCTAATTTGAAATTATCTTGATCCTTTATCTTTCTGACACTTTAATAATAAAATGAAATTAAAACAAGTTCTGTCATTCGATTCTATTTCACATTTTAAGTTTTCTTTTTAAATGTCACCGACAATTCCGTCATTAAACTCAAAGACTGCATTTTGCTTGCCTTTATGGCACCTGAATGTCTGAATTATATTGATTTTTTGAGATAGTTGAGTTTCTGTTGGTGTTCAAAAGTATAGTATTATAGCAAAAAGCATATTTGAAAAATAAATATTTCTTTTAAAACCAAAATTGAAAGAATTTTATTTTTTGCACACATGCTATCAAATATATTGACTACATTCTTTATATAATTTCAATAAAAAGGTTACATAATATAATAGATGAAGTTTTTTGATAAATAAAATGACATTGTTTTCGTTTATAGAAGTAAAATGGTAGACTCTGTATCTCTCATTATAACCACTTTAACTTTATTAATTTAGCAAGTTTTTTTTTTTTCTTTATATATATATGTCTGTGTATAAATATATATATAATAAATAACCGTCTGGTTCAATATTATTCAGAATTCAAAGCAGAGAAATGTAACTGAAAATGTTACAAAACCATCAGATTCTTTAAGTTTGTTTTGCGTTGTTAATCATGCTTTAAAGTACAATTTAATTAATTAGGAAAGCGAGGACATTTTCATTAAAATCAAATTTTGCAATTGTAAATAATACATAAATGATAAAAAAAGACATTTTTAACATTTATTTTAATCATTAGACGTCCTTAAATTATAAAGTTATTAAAAAATATTTAATTTGAAAATTCTTAATGTTTAAGATAAACGTTGTGAAATGTTCCATAGGATTTATTGCCACCAAGAATATTAAATTTCACTTTTGTTAGCAAATAGTATAAAATTCTCTAAATCTACTTTATGTTTTTTTTTTTTTTTTTTTGACTTGCTTAGATTCCATTATGAACGAATCTCTCAGTATATGTCTCTAAAACAAATATTTGTGTAGAAACACTATTTTTTAAAATAATATATTAGTGTTGTTCGTTGTAATGTAAACCATATTTCGATATTATTAAAAACTACTTTTAATTCTTTTCAATGCAACTTAACCCTACAAGGCACCCAGTTCCATATGTGGAACACCGAGTTTAATCGTTCTTATAGCTCTAAACTATTAGTAGCGACATCTCTTGACATCTTAATAGAAGCTACTGACATTTAGCAATGTAGTAATACGAATCTTTACCTAAAGATGTCGTTCGTGTTTTTGTTATAGTGCACTCAGTGTGAAATTTGAATGAAAGTGATACGTTAGTCTTTGTCTGAATTCAAAAATAAAAAAAGAATAGTTATTGAACAGTTTCGACTGGGAAAAAAATACTGTGTGTTATAACGAAGTGCATATTTTGCAAAGGTAATTATATATATATATATATATATATATATATATATACCGGGTGATTCAAAATAGATGTTACAGCAATTATCTCGTAAACTAAGAAAGATAGAAACAGACTTCCAATTGCAAAATTAGAGCAAATTAAGAGTAGATTTCAGATATGGCATTCTTTTGTACAAGGGGCTGTATACATATTAAATACGAAATTTAATTTTTATACGGCCCCTCCTATCATGTGATTTATATTTAGAAAAATATTCTCCTTGCTCTAACAAGCAAAAAAAAAAAAAAAAAAAAAAAAAAAAAAAATCATGTCTCTAATTCAAAATCTCGCTGAGTTATTGTAATTTGAAAATGATGACTTACACCACTTTTTTTTCAATTTTGGCATCTATATTTCGACGCCAACGGGATCACTTTAGGGGGTTATCTATGAGATGAGAAAAATTAAAAAAAGATCCTTTATTTCAAAATAGCAACTAAAATCGTTCAAACACGTGAAATCAACAGTTTTAAGAATTTAATGCAATTTTTTTACATCATTTCGTATTGTTAAAAAATTTAATACTTAAACTTCTTAGGGGGCACCTGCAAATTAAAACACGTTAAGAGAGGGAAAACACTAAAAGACTAGCAAAACCATGTGAAAATTTCCCGCTTTATTTTTACCACTTTCCATCATGGTTGATAAATTTATTGAGTTCGGCTCTTTAACAATTCCAGGAAGATTGAAATGTGTTAATGAATTCGATTTGTCTGTCTGTCCATACGTCTTTTTCTGTGTCCGCGCTCTAACTCCCGTGCATATTCATAGAATTTCCTGAAACTGATATGTGTTATTTGAGTTCACTATCAGATGTTCCTTATTGAAAATGGAGTGAATACCTCTGCTAGCTTGTGCACAGGGACACCCGAAAGTATTCCAAAGTATTGTGTTCTATGAGAGGTATTTTTATAAACCATACTTTAATACCTTTAATTTATGCATATATTAATAAAATTGAAATACCTTGTTATAGTTTTCTATCGGATATTTTCTATAGAAAATGGAGTAAACACCATCACTGGTTTGTATACAAGGATACCCGAAAGTATTCCAAAGCATTGCGTTCTATGTGAAGATATTTCTATAAACAAAAATTTAATTACTTTCCATAAATCTTAATGAAATTGAAATAAGAATGTTTTCTATACTGTACAGTACGATTAGCATTAGATTTACAGGGCACACAAAATATTCAGTTACGTTAAGGGTTATTATTGGAAATTTGCTGGAATTGCATTTTCATTTAAATTAAACATTTTCTAACAATTTTTAACTGTGAATAAGATTTCAATTTGCATTTTTTTTTTTTTTTTTGTCTGACTGTCCATCTGTCCGTCTGCCCGCCCCCAGCGTCTGTAAATATTTTCAGAAATGATATATGTTATTCAGGTTTACTATATGATATTCCCTATTTAAAATGGTATTAATTAATTATCTACAATTGGTTTATGCACAGGAACGCACAAAAAATGCCAATGTATTGCGTTTTGGGACAGATATTCTTATAAATTACATTTAAATAGCTTTATACTGTAAAAATCATAAGGAAATTCATATTTATTGTTAATATTCTAAAATAATATTTTGTATAGAATATGATATGGTATATATGTATAGTCTATGTCAGCGGGGGGGGATTACCGCCCTTCTCAACCCCCATTTAATTATAGTGCCTATACTTATCAAAACAAAAATCAAGTCTGTTATCAATTTCCTTGAAACTTGCAAACCTTCATCAACCTTTCAAGTGGCAACTAGATATGGAATCCAAAGTACGAAATTCGCATTTCCCGTAGTTATTACTTTCTCATACCCATAAGGTAGAGAAAGTATTGTTTTGGGGCCAAATTTTCGAAAGTGAGTTTTTGTTATATTTACACGTTTTGAGGTCCCCTGAATATGAAAATCGCGTTTTTAGTGGTTGGTCTGTGTGTGTCTGTCTGTCTGTTATCAGTTTATCTCAAGTACAAATAGCAGCAGATATTCCAAACTTGGTATTTTAAATATGTATCATATATGGATGCTACACTAAGCTTTTCACTGAGATGAAGCAAATGGTTCGTGTACAGGGATACGCAATAATATTCAAATACATTACGTCTATGGGGAAAATTGCAGGTAAGTAGAGTTTAACACCTATAGACTGCACTAAACCAAATGAAATAAATATATATTTTACATGCATAAAAACATGCCTCATGTAGAATATGGCAGGGAAATCATTCACTGTTCATTTACAGGGCTACACAAAATAACTAGATTATAATGCGACAATAGCTGAAAATTGATGGAAGTGCATTTTAGGTTGTGCCGTATATTATTACTATAGGTTTATATTTAGGTGCACTTTGTGGTTTGTACATATTCTTCAAAAGATATACAGGGTTGCAAATATTTAAGCTATAATATTCTTTTTTATTGTTAGTGAAAGTGCTTTACTATAATATTTTACCATGTCCAGGAAAGCTGCTCAGGAATGGAAATGAATTCCTCATAGACATATGATAAATAATGTATGCTTTTAAGCTAAATATGCATCGCTTGTGTTTTATGTATTTACAAGTTTTAAGGCTTCCCTATTACCAAAGTCAAGTTTTTTAAAGTTTGATTATTGCCTGCGTCGAATAATTTCAGGAAGCGAATAATTTCAGGAAGCGAATAATTTCAGAAAATCCCCCCTCACACAGAACTAATTATCATATAAAACTCTTTCGAAGCCTAATTTGAATTATTTTAACATAGGTTTACATAACAGTACTCTTTATGTTACCTCTTAATTTCCAACCTGTATTTATGGTATTAAATTTCAGGGTAAGAGAAAGTCGTGTGAGTGGCACACCAGATTTTTTGTTGTTAAATTATACTGATAATTCATATGTATACATATCAACGAATAAAATTTTACCTTTCGTATTCAGGAGGCCTCAAAATGTGATATTATACAGGAAAAAAAATCGCTCTCCAAAAGCTACTTTGTTTACAGTATGGGTATGAGAAATTAATTTTCCGTTCTGTGTCAGCAGTGTTCTTCGAAAAAAAAAATGCAGCAAACACTTTCACCAATTACATTTAATAATAATAATAATAAAATGTTTACCTTAATTTTGGGTAGACCTGTATATTGTCTATAAACTACATACACATGACTTTGTGTGCGTAAATTTAGTGTTATATGTAAAATAAGTAACAAAAAAAGAAATACACTTCCAGCAATCCCCAAGTATAGCTCCAATATATCGAAATACTCTGGGTAACCCTGTAAATGAATGATGAATGGTTGCTATACCACAATCTACAGTCGGTAACAAAAGTGTCCGAGCACTAGCAAAAATTCCTATGTAAAAATGTACACTTCATACGGTTTTGTTACATAAATCCTTGTCGAATGCTTTCTTAGTCAGTGTAAGAACATGTTTCGATAAGGATTTCTTTAACAAAACCGTATGAAATGTACTTTTTTTACATAGGAATTTTTGATAGTGTTCGGGCATTTTTGTTTCCGACTGTACATAAAACATGCTTTTATGTGTATAAAAAATTTGTTCTTTTCATTTTGTTTAGGGCAGTCTATACATGTCACACTGTACATATGAGAAATTTCGCTCACAGACGTAATGTATTTAAATTCTTTTGGATGACACTGTAAACAAACAATTGTCTGATCGTAACGAATACTTTAGTGTAGCAATGCAATATGATACGGATTTAGAATATCGAATTTGGATTTTCTGCTACTATTTGTTCTTGAGATATTCTAATAACACACAGACACACACACACACACACACACACACACACACACACACACAGAGAGAGAAAGAGAGAGGGACCAACCGCTAAAAACATTATTTTTGAATTCAGAGGATCTGAAAATTATAACAAAAGCTAATTTTCGGAAATTTGACTCAAAAACAATTCTTTCTCTACACCGTGTATATGAGTAAGAGAATGTATAAGGGAAAAGAAAGAAAAATGAATTTGAAAATTCGCTTTTAGTACATAAATTTCTCATAAATTTTATTTGTTTTCACTAGGGGAAAGAGAGACACAACAGGTTAAAATAGCCGTCTTTCAGTCAATGATTTCTTTTTCTCTCCCCCCCCCCCCAAACGCTGATCAACGTGTGCCTTATTACAAAAGACACAGTAGTTACAATTTCTCACTTTTGATACAACCCCTTAAGACTTGGCGAAAAATGCTAGAATTTTCAAATTGCAATAACTCAGCGAGATTTTGACTTAGAGAGATGATTTTTTTTTATTTTGATTGTTAAAGCGAAGAGAATATTTTTCTAAATATAAGTCATATGATAGGAGGGGCCGTATAAAAATTAAATTTCGTATTTAGTATGTATACAGCCCCTTGTACAAAAGAATGCCATATCTGAAATCTACTCTTAATTTGCACCAATTTTGTAATTGGAAGTAGTTTGTTTCTATCGTTCTTAGTTTACGAGATAATCGCTGTAACATCTATTTTGTATCACCCGGTATATTACATTAGTAAACGTATTAGTACATCATATTTTTATGTATGTTCCACATACGGTACGTTGAGCTAAAAAGTTGATTTTCCCGTAAAATATGGTTTTATTTTTATTTTTATAAGTTTATTTTTGTCGCGCATTAAAAAACGGTTGAGCCTTGTAGGGTTAAATCTACATTTATACGATTTGACTGATTGACTGCAAAGTAAATTGATATTTTAATTGGTAGTTTGGTCCAATTAAATGCACTTTCTAAGGGAAAAAAATCATGGGATTGATAACAATAAAAATATATAAATTTTATGTCCATAAGGAATTCGAAAAGAAATTTATATCTGGTTCATTATACATGGCACAATTCCGAAATAAGACAGAAGCTTGAGCAGACGATAACTGGAATTCAATTAAACAATGGTAGGAACCTCATTCGAAAAGTTGAAATCGTTTCAGCGCAGTACGAGAAAAACTGGCGTGTCAGTTGGACATTAAAGTACCTTATATAAAGTACCATATATTTGCAGCAACATTAAAGTACGCCGAACAGTATAATGTTTGTGGTCAAGATGTACACGAGGAAAGATTTATTTTGAAAAACCGGCAGTGTACATGCCTCATGCAACATCATATTCAGGCGCGGTAAGCTAGCAGTTAGAAGACTGTCATACAGACTTAACCGGTGCGAAGAGGCAAGAAATGTTAACAACGCTGAGTACACCAGACAACGTGCAACGGATCGAATGCGTTACATTCTGAGTAATCTCCGAGTGGGCGTCGAACACATTGCACAGAAGCTGAAATTATATGTTGGTAGTGCTCGTTCTATCGTTCGTCATTAGATCTATGTTGTACATTTCAGTCCTATTCTAACGGCCGTATTCCCCACTAACTTCAACTCCCGGTTCAGTGTAAGTGTTTGTAAAAATTCTACAGTCTGGGTGCAGCTTTCTAACTATGCAACTAATTTCCGCACTCTGATTTGCCTTCCAGCGTCGAAGATTTCATAAAATCTTTGACTCGTTATTTTCAGCCAAAAAGAATATGAAAATAATAATGCCGCTAAATAACAGAAACAATGCGTCATTTTTTTTTTCTGAAATGCCACAACCTGCCTATATAAGATTTTCAAGTTTTTGTGTTCATCAGGGTGTTGGAGTTATTGATGAGTACAGCAGTCAATTGACTCGAGAACCAAGAAGCAAGTTTCTATCGTCAGGGTATCTGAAGATTAGTGCAGTAGTTTGACAAACACTTGCAGTGACTCAGAAATTGTGTAGAGAAATAGCGTGTGGTATAATGATATATTGTATTGTGGCACGCATAAAAATAAAGTTCTTTTGACCTTTATTTTTAGAGTGTAACTTACTTTATGATCACCCTTTGTATTTGAAATGCATGATTGCCGGATGCATGTTTAAATAGAGTAAATAACATATAGTTTTAGAAATATCTCTATATATTAAAAAAAAGTAACTGTCGCTGGCGTCAATTTTTTTTGTCTGTGACAGCAACTTCTCGCGGAGGCCAGGGTTCTCCGCGTCATGAGATATATCAGTGTATTCCGACTGCTTCAAGGAAGGCATTTCAGCTGCTTAGAAATTTCTATCATTTCAATTAACTAAGTTATTAAGTAAAAACGCGGATTTATAAAGGTACTCTATTTGCCACCGGAGGGAAAAGTTTCTCTTATGACGTTTTTTTTCCTGTGTCTCTGACGTCACTTTCCTCAGGAAAATTGAAATGTGATCAATGGTGTAAATAAGAAAAATTGAACAATTGGCATCTTTGAGATGCTCGAGAGAAGAAAAAAATATTTAGAATAGCAAAGCATTTGAAAATAACCGATATTTTAAAAATATTGCGTAAAAATTTAATAAAGATGAAACGAAAATTAGTTTATATTTTTATTTTAGTTTATATTATGGTATAACTTCAGTATATCCTCACAGCTGAATTTGGCGATTTTTCTTTGGCGCCGTTTTGAAAGATAACGATGTCGTTCTGGACTGTTTGCGATATAATATGGCAGCCTATATGTTGTTTATTTTGGATTTATGATTTTATGTTTTATGATTTAGATTATGATTTTATCATTTATGATTTTATGATTTAGATTATGATTTTATGATTTATGATTTTTAGATTTATGATTTAACCATAATCGCCAACAACAAATCGCCAATTATCGTTGTGGGGATATAGTGAAGTTGTTCCTTTATTTTAACGTTAGGCGAAAAAGATTTAGTAAGGAATACCATGATTATGTTAAACAATTATTGGTATATAGAGATTAAGCGCAGACATTTTTAAAATGGAATTTATGAGATAAAAATTTATATTAGTTTATATAAAGATTTATTTTTTTAACTCAAAACATATTTAATAGGATAGATCTTTACTATGACCAATTTAGCTATTTTTAAAATTTAGAAATGAAGCTCGTACGTTTATCGCCAAGGAATTCATTTACGCAACCACAATAGCCATTTTAACTCTAGCCTTCCTATAGAGATAAATTATAAAATGGTGCAATAAAAATGATAATAATAATAAAATCCGCAACCTATTTTTGTTTTGGAACAACTATAGTATCTCCCCACAGTTGAATTTGGCGATTTATTTTTGGCGATTATGGCTAAATCATAAATCTAAAAATCATAAATAATACATCATAAATGATAAAATCATAAGCTAAATTATAAATCATAAAATCATAAATCCAAAGTAAATAGCATGCAGGCTGCCATATTATATCGCAAAAATTCCAGAACGACACCGTTATCGTTCAAATCGGCGCCAAAGAAAAATCGCCAAATTCAGCTGTGGGGAAATACTATAGTTGTACCTTTTTTTTTAAGCAATGATATAAAACTTTGCAGAAAACAGAATTTAATACAACAGGACATTTTTTTTATATATATAAAGGAATGTAGTAACTGCATTGCTAAAATATTGTGGTTACAGCTAATACAGGACCTCATTGGCAGATTTTAAATTTTTCATTTATTTTGACGATGACTTAAATTATCTATAGCAATTATGCATGTCAAGATTTTCGCGAGAAACGTCTAAGCTACTTCGGTGCCAAATTTAAAATTTCGCAAAGAGGTTAAACTGTACCATTGTTTTAGAACGACGTTTTTTAATTTTATTTTAAATATTATTCAACTTAATTCACGAGGGAAAAAAAGAAGAAAATTTTTTATTTGGTCTAAATTTACAAAATATCTCCAGGTAAAATATCCGTTTTTCGTTCTGTTCATTATTAGTAAGAAGATGGCTGAAGTAGTTTTTCCTGTACCATTGATGTCTTTATAAATTAAATTAAATTAAATTATCCAGTATCATTAAATTTCCTTCTCCACGCTCATTTTTTATTTTCTAAATTTAATATTATATAATATATATGTATAAAAAAATCAAGGTGTAATCAGTACATATCCAGAAGATGTAGCCAACAAATATTCAGACCAAAATCAACACAAGTTCAGGAGATATCGCCAACAACTATTAAGATGTCAGGATCAATATATATCCAGTAGATATCGCCAACAATAATAATTATTCAGCAGATATCGCCAACAAGTATTCAGGAGCCATCGTCAACACTTATTCAGAAAATATTGTCAACAAATATTCAAAAGCCATCCAATGTATGAATGGTGATGGTCTATCTCGAATACTTCAAACCGGCAATTCGTTTTTACAATACAATCAAGGATGAATTTTTCACTTACCAGTAGATTTCGAAAGATGTGATTTTTTTTTTTTTTTTCCGATTTAACTTAGTATTGATATAACTTTAGTATAGCCCTACAGCTGAAATTGGCGATTTTTCTTTGGCATCGTTTTGAACGATAACGATGTCGTTCTGGACTGTTTGCGATATAATATATGTTGTTTATTTTGGATTTATGATTTTATGCTTTATAATTTATGATTTAGTTTATGATTGTATCATTTATGATTTAGCCATAATTGCCAACAAAAAATCGCCAAACATCGTTGTGGGGGGATATACTAAGGTTGTTCCTTAGTATTTAATACAGTTTAAGAAATTAAATGGTAAAATCATATTGACAGGCATCTTGGCAAATTCATGGTGTAATACAATAATTGGCGACAATGCAAAATCGCTATCTGAATGAAGTTGTCCTGTCGTACAACTACTACTAATGAAATTTTTATAATAATTGCAATAAACGCATAAGAGATTTATCTTCAACCTGACTAAATCATATTCCAGTTTAATGCACTTTAAAAAGTTGCATCTTTAGTGTTGGAAGCACCATTTTAAACCTTGTTGTACGCTGGAAATAAATGCAGAGTATTACATATTGTCCTAAGCTAACTAAAAAATTCAATAGTAAAAAAAATCTGGTGTGAAACAACCACACGACTTCCATTACCCACTATTACACATATTATATGCATTTTTTGGGGATAATGTGATCAAAAGATATAAAAGTGACCTAAAGAAGTAGAAACCTAACATTTTTCTGGCAAGGTAAACTTTATACACATGTAAAGACATATAAAACGAAGCTTAGTAAAAAAATAAGAAGAAAAAATGGTAGAGTTATTTTTTGAAACACCAATTTTCGAGATCTACCGAAATTTCTGACCTATTTAAACAGGGTAGCTGTTAATTTTCCTCTCATAACTACGTGATATATGAAAGAAATGGATATATATAACAATTTTCAAGAAGATTGTTAGAGCCGTTTTTGAGATACCAACTTTTACCAAAACTCAATTATTGATAGGAAAACAATAGTTACATACAAAAGCATATTTAAAAGTGAATTCAAATGGCCAGTTTGAAAAAAATCCGTACAACCGTTTTTAAAGGAAGGCACTTGCAATACCTGAAATTGAGCTATTTATACAGGATGCCTATCAATTTTCCTGAACTAACCAACTATATCATTCGAAAGGACATCTAATACAGTGTTTATATAGCAAGTTTGAAAAAAATTGTTAGAGCCGTTTTTGAGATACGGACTTACGATCCCACTTCCGGTTTCCGATGTCCCACTTCCGTTTTTTTAATTTTCACCAAAATTTAGAAATTTCTTCTGTACACCAGACGTATTTCAATTCTAAAGTTTCGTAGCTCTATCTTTATTAGTTTCTGAGCTATAATAGCCAGAAAATTCTCCGCATACACACACACACACACACACATACATACACACTGACCAATTGCAAAAAACCACTTTTTTGGACTCATGGGACCTTAAAACGTGTAAATCAGGTGAAAACCCGATATCGAATTTTCAAACCGAATACAATACTTCCATTACCTACGGTAGTAGGGTAATGGAAGTAAAAATATAGGCATTAGAAAAAATATTGTTGCGTACTTGGGGGTTCGTGAGTTGTCCGAGAATGAAAGGCCAAACTTACAAAAAATCAGTAATTTATTCACAGGAAGTTCCAGAAAAATACAGGTCTATAAACCAAGTATCAGCTTCAATTCAAACAGTAAACACAGCTTAAACAACAGCTGTCAATAGCAAATCCACAGTACAAACTGTATAGCAATAACACATAAAGCAAGTTTCTTCCAAAGAGGCTCAAGCAATGCAACATTAACATAAGCTGATCTTAGACTGAACTGAACTGGCGAGAAAGCGCTTCTTATATACTGTTCCATGGAACCCAGATTTTTAGAGAAAACTCTAGAAAGTGGTCAACCAATCAACTTACAGCTTCCATATTTGGTATATCCCTTATAAGGAATTTCTCGCCAAGGTCGCCAAAAAATCGCCAAGGTTGGAAAAAGTCGCCAAATTCGGCGCCAAATCCATTACCTGCCTTATTGGGGCTTTTTAATGCGTTTTTAAGGGAAAATAAGGTTATTTCAACGCTAAAATGACCAGAAATGGACAAAATTAGCACTTTGTCAACTTACTAAGCATCTCTACAAAAATAAACACAATTATTTACAATTTTGTAACAATATGTTCATAATTTCTTTAATCAAGCAATAACACCCAGAAAATCCATCGTCAAACAGTGACAAAAATTTAACAAGTCGATCATATACTAAAGTTGTAACGCTAAATGATTTAGATGTCAAAAATCTCTCTCTGTTCTAAATAATTAGTGCTATGATTGTTTATTTTACGTTTTCTTTCAAAATAATGGCAAATTGTTATTAAATTGCCGAACATTATAGCAGATTTTTGACATATTATAAACTATATAATATTAAATGTTGTGTATTTGAATGCGATAACAAATATGGTGGATTTCTATAATATTGTTCAACTGTCTTGTGTTATGTATTATTAATATTCCAATACAATGAAAGGCAAAGTTGCTAATAGTCGGTAGAATCCCGCAGGGATTAATGAGCGAAGCGAGTCGGGAGAAGGCGAAGCCTTCCTCAGGGGTTGGTGAGCGGAGCGAGCAGGGGATTTTTTTTAAATAAAGATCATTCCGATTGTTTAATACAATCATTTCTTTATATTACGATTTTTTTTTTTTTTTTTTTTTTTTTTTTTTTTTTGTGTGTGTGTGTGTGTGTGTGTGCGTGTGTGATTGTGTATTATTACACAAATTTATTTAATAATCTTAAAGAAAAAAAAATCTATAATTTCTTAAAGAATGCAGTATATGGCTTTAAAATTTAATTGTTATCGAATATAACCTAACCACAAAATTTAAGTATTTCAATAAACTGAAATATATATATATATATATATATATATATATATATATATATATATATATATATGTAAATGTTATATGTACATATCTATCTATCTATATATCTATCTATCTTTATATATATATATATATATATATGTGTGTGTGTGTACATACATCCTATAAATATGTATCTCTCTCTCTCTCTACGTGTGTGTGTGTGCGTTATTTTTAAATTTGAGTATCACTTTAAACAAAATATAGTTTATATATAAAATATCACGACCTACATATTACATGAAACAAACCTTAATATTTCATTATTATACAAGAACAAAGGATCTTTGTAATTTATTTCACTTTAATTTTGATCTGCTATAATTTACAATATCTAATTTTCAATTTTTCAATAAATTTATTTATTTTTTTCTTTTTACAAAACCACATTAAATTATTTTTTTTAATGAAAAATAGAACTTACCAAATTTTTAGAAGATACAAGATGTTGGTCAGGAGTTTCTTTTTAAATACAAATTCTATGAATTCGATATTAAATCAATACTTGTAACGACTGAAAATATCTGAAATTCATTTTAAGTTAATAGAAGATTATAGATTAAATTATATATATGCTGTTTCTGTAATAAGAAAAAGTAACAAATAATATTTAGGTGTTTTAAAATTACAGCATTTTATAGTCTCTGAAGTATATTTCCAGAATTTTATTTTATTCTATTTTTATTTTATTTTTTTTATATCTTTTCAATATATTAAAATTTCTTAGTTGATTAAATACTCATAAAAAAAAACTTTCTCATTTAAATTTATTTAAGTTGTTTAAAATTTTTAAAATATAAATTAGTTTATTTTGTCACAAATTTAAAGATTAATTTTCAATATAGAAATCCCTTTTTTACGAATTTTGAAGCTTACACACAAGACAAAACAATTACGATAAATTCCATTCTTTTCCTTTTTTAAAATAATATGTTATACGTAATATATATGAAAAAAACCTCACATTTATATTTATTTCTACACACAGAACAGACAGTGAAATAAATGCACATATAAAGTAATTTATAAAGAATATGAAGCATATTAAAATTGATTTTTACTGAGCATTTCTTCCTATATATATATTTTTTTTCCCCATCTAAAATACACTTTAGAAAATTATGTTGCATAAAAAAATATAAATTTCATACTAATTATAATTTATAAAACTAAAGGATAGGAACTCAAAAATGAACTACGAAATAATAAGGGAATAAAACAATAATGATAATAAATTATAAATATTCATAATTTATGAATTGCCTCTTGTTTGTTTTACTTTTATTTTTAATTCTAATTGTTTTCTTTTATTTTATACTAGCCACCTTCGGCGACCAGCTGGTTCGCGATCCCTGAAAAATCTTACTTTACGAAACTTCCGCTCGTTGGCGCTTGCGGCGCCTTCTTCCCGTTTCAGGCCTAATAGCAGCTTATCGATATATCAAGAAAATAGCTTATTGAAAGCGCAGTAAATTCCCGTGCGGTAGCGCCTTCGGCGCCCTTTTCCTTTTTCAATATCTGAAACAGCCTGTTCGCTCACCATGTTATGATCTTTCAAATTTTTCACTTTAGCTAAGTCCCGCTCGGTGGCGACTGCGGCGCCGTATAACATTTTTTTAAAAGATTTGTGTCTGACTTATCTGTGGTTTTCTCCAAAACTTGCTTAATTCCTGGCTATATATCGTTAAAAATTGTTAGTACGAAATGTGAGCGAAAATCTGAATTTGAAACTCTGTAAAATATAAAAGAATAAAAATTTTCTGGTTTTTCCGTAGTTTTCTCCAAAGTTTCGTACAGAATTTGAACGGCTTATATCATTTTAATAGCCTGCAATAAAAATACTTTAAAATATCTTTTGAATGATGTATTATGTATTAACATAATGAATATCTATGATATATTTTAGACTCAAAATGGCTAATCTATCTAGGCCGATTAACGATTTCTATTGAAATCCATCTAAAATTTAAGAATTCCAAAACTGATTTTTTACAACCGAATTCATAAAAAAAAAAAAAAAGGAAAAAAATTAATATTATTCTGTTAAAAGTAACTCATTAACAGATGAAATTGGTGAATCTCCTTACATTATTAAAATCTGTACGCGTGTGTGTGTGTCTGTCTGTCTGTGAGAAACGGCTTGAAAAAGCAAAAACTCCGCCGCTAACGCTCGCACGGACTTCGAACAGGTACCGTCGGACAGAGAATTTATCGCAGATCTGGGTTATCTAATTTGCTAAACGATGCGACCCTAATTAGCGGAGATATTAATTAAAATGTCGACCATTGTCTAACGAAAAATGACCCAGAATTCATGATTAAATGCTTAAAAAGCGACATTTTTACGGAAAAAGTGGAAAATAAATTAGAAATATCAGTCGTATTGTTACAAACAATATACCATTGGAAAGAGCTTTTTTTTCTTAATCCGATGGTTTAAACGGCTTATCGATCGGACAATTAGATTTTTTTAAAATTAACTAAACTATAAAAAAATATTGGCAACAAATCACAAGAATCTTAGCTTTGCAGACGATAGTCTACAGCAGTCTTCAACGGAAAGAAACACAGCTGGTATTTAATGAGGTCACGTGTTTCGTACTGCGATTAAAAATTGTAATTTTCTATTTTCTTCAATTTTTCAAATTTTACACATTTTACTTAGTATACAATCTTAACACCACAAAACAAACTTGCAGTTCAAATTTCATCGATTTTGGTCAATAAACAAAATATTTACATTTTAATTGCAAATTAAATTTTATCTTTACACGCCTCACATTTTATCTATCGAAGGAGGATGCCAGTTTCAAAACGACACAAATACACTTAAGGTAAAAATATTTCTTTTTCTATTTACTTCCATTAACCGACTATCGTAGATAATGGAATTCGAAATTTCACCTGACTGACACGTTTTGAGGTCTCAGGGCGCTGCAATAATTAAAAATTTTAATATTTCAGATTCTAATAATGTTTATTTTTTTTTTTTTAATACATCATTCGATACACATTTTAAAGTATCTCAGCTACTAATTAAAATAATTTCATAAGTCATACATCATTGGAAAGCTTTGTTGATTTGGGATCGAACAGTGGAATACAGAAATTTGTACCGCCAGATGGCGCTGTAATACTTTCAAATTTCAATATTTCAATGTCTAATTATGATTAAATTATTTTTAATGCATCATTCGAAAAATATTTTAAAGTTCTTTTAAATTATCGAAAATGTTCACCAGATTTATACGTTCTGAGGTCTCCTGAATCAATTTTCTTTTATGGTTCTGTATAATTTTCAAATTTCAATATATCAATTTCTAATTATGATCAAATTATTTTTAATACATCATTCGAAAGATATTTTAAAGTTGTTTTAAATTATCGAACGTTTTCACCAGATTTACACGTTTTGAGGTGCCCTGATTCCGTTTTCTTTTGCATCTCAGCCAAATGAGTTAGATTGTTAAAAATTGGTATACGTAGGTTAATTAAGAAGGCCTGAAAGGTTGGAGAAGAAATAGGCGTGCACCACGCGCGTATCCCTTAGTGCGCGCGCAGAGCGCACGGGACTGCGCTGCCGGTTCGATCCATGGCGCTTTAATATTTTAAAATTTCAATTTCTATATATAATTAAATTATTTTTTATACATCATTTGAAAGATATTTTAAAGTTTTTTTTTTTTATACTATCGAAAGTTTTCACCTGATTTACACGTTTTGAGGTCTCCTGATTAGGTTTTCTTTTGCATCTCAGCTAATTGAGTTAGACCATTCAAAATTTGTATACATAGGTTAATTAGGAGGAGCTGAAAGGGTGAAGAAGAAATAGGTGTATACCGCGCGCGATATTTCACTCGATTTACACGTTTTGAGGACTCCTGATTAGGTTTTCTTTTGTATCTCAGCTACTAATTAAAATAATTTCATGAGTAATACATCATTAGAACGCTTTTTCCATTTGGAATCGAACAGTGGAATACAGAAATTCGTACCGCCAAATGGCGCTGTAATATTTTCAAATTTCAATATTTCAATTTCTAATTAGGATTAAATTATTTTTAATACATCATTCGAAAGATATTTTAAAGTTCTTTTAAATTATCGAAAGTTTTCACCAGTTTTACACGTTTTGAGGTGTCCTAAATCAGTTTTATTTTATGGGGCTGTAATATTTTCAAATTTCAATAATTCAATTTCTAATTATGATTATTTTTTTTTTAATACATCATTCGAAAGTTATTTTAAAGTTCTTTTATATTATCGAAAGTGTTCACAATATTTACACGTTTTGAGGTGTCCTGATTACGTTTTCTTTTGCATCTCAGGCAAATGAGTTAGATCGTTTAAAATTGGTATACGTAGGTTAATTAAGAGAGCCTGAAAGGGTGGAGAAGAAATAGGCGTGCACCGCGAGCGTTTTCCCTAACTTGTGCGCGCGCAGCGCGCACGGGACTGCGCTGCCGAAGGCAGTGGGGACCCGGTCCAACTTTTTAATCGATGACAAATGATTTTTTTTATTTTCTTTTCTTAAGAATTAAAATTTTATTTGTGAAGGAATATGTGCGCGCAGTGCGCGTATACTTTAACACGTGCGCGCGCAGTGCGCATGGGTCTACGCTGCCGAAGGCAGTGAGGACCCGTTGGCATTTTTTACCCGATCAGAATTTTTTTTTCAGGCACGAAGGGTCAGGGAAAGAATACGCGCGCGGAGCGCGTGTATCCGTACCCCTTTAGTTATGCGCGCGCAGCGCGCACGGGTCTTCGCTGCCGAATTCAGTGGGGACCCGGTCCGAATTTTTAGCCGAAGAGAAATGATTTTTTAAATTTTCTTTAAAATAAAATTTTGATTTGAGAAGGAATATGTGCGCGCAGCGCACGCATACCTTCATGCGTGCGCGCGCAGCGCGCATGGGTCTGCGCTGCCGGAGGCAGTGGGTACACGGTGGGAAATTTTTACCCGATCAGAGGCACGAAGGGTCAGGGAAGGAATACGCACGCACAGCGTGTGTATCCATTAAGTTGTGCGCGCGTAGCCCGCACGGGACTGCGATGCCGGAGGCAGTGGGGACACGGCCGACTTTTTACCCATTCATAAATGATATTTTTTTTTCAATTTCTTTTCTTAAGACTAAAAGTTACTGTAAGTGATTCATTTGAAAATACTGACCCGCTAGCGGGCGAAGCTCGCAAGTGGTGTCATTAACAGATGAAATAAAATCGAATATAAATAAATATAATATGTCTATTTATTTTTTTTTTAAGTTATACTTTATTTTTTTTAACTGCATACAGGTGAGCCATAATGACGGGCAATTTCGAAGTTCTGCTTTTGATCGATTTTAAATTGAAAAAATTCAAAAACTGCTTTTTTTATTTCCAGTGTACTTTTCACGTGGGCGAAACACGTTTTCCCGACCTGTAGCATCTGGCACTGAATAATCTTATTCTCTCTTCTCTGTCAAGGTCAGTTGCAAGAGTTTCAGAAAACGTCGATTCAGAATTTCATCGAAAACTGCCGCGATACTGAAAATTAAAAACTCATTCAGTTTTTGAAATTTTCTCTCAATCTTCTGGGTATTCAATTGTTGAAGCGAGATCTATATACAAAAAGAAAAAAACCAATAAAAAAAAAGAAATGATTTATCTCTAAACGCTTTTGAGTAATAAAATGTTTTTGAAAATATCGATGTTTCGTAAAATCTAAAAAAAAAGAATCGCTAATCCGTATTTTGTAAAAATATTTATATGGTTCGAAAGAGGATTAAATGTTCTTTCCAAATATACCAGTTGTTAAGAAATGGAACAGTTCCTCGGTCGTACAGGGCGTTTCAAAAAAGACAATCGAGAAAAAGAGAAATTTTCGACCCTTTTTAAAACTTTTTTTAAAAATATAAAAAATCTGTATTTAAAAAAAAAAAAAAAAAAAAAAAAAGTACCGTAAGAATCGGTAATATATGCTCTTTCTCGTGGTACAGGTGTATTTTCGATATTTCCAAGATCGGTAGCGATCGCTTTAGAAAACCCGCGAAATTTTTCTCTCACTGCTTTCTCTTTTGAGAAACACGCTGAAGGGCGAAAATTACGACCCGTTCGCTTTTTAATTAGGCATTGGTCGACGTTTTAATTAATATCTCGGAACTAATTAAAATTTTTAAATTCTGTTTACACTATGAACTCGGGAAGGCTTCTGAGCATGTCAAATTTCATACTTCTGCGTTCAGTAGGGGCTGAACGTATAGATGCACAGACAGACAGACAGACAAACATCTTCTTTTATTATTATAGATAGATAGATGAGCAATGGTATTTAGTTATTTACCTGTTTGTAATTTTATTTTTATTTGAAATTTATATAATTTTAAATTGTGAAAATTTTAATTAAGTGAATGAACTTTCTTAAAATGTATTTAAATATTTGTTAAAATTATGAATCTAAATTTTGGAAGGAAGTATATATAAAATTTAATATCTATATATTAATAGGCAAACATGAAATTTGTTGCACGCTTTTAACGTATGGATTGTGAGAGTAGAGGTTGAGAGTGGTATCATTAGAAAGGTATGATTAGACAGAATTGCAAAATACAAAAATCATTTTCTTACGAAGTCAAGAAGGTAATTTAAAATACTTTTATTATTTATGCATTAAGAAAGAAACGTGTGGTACTTCAGTGGATACCTGGCCGCTGCGGTGTTTTCGGTAACGAACAAGCCGACAGCCTCGCAAAAAGACTACTTCAAATGAGATACCCGGCACTATCATTCCATTGCATAAAGCTATATGTTAAACAAATAATGAATAGGTATTTAAAACTGCAAATTCGTGACACAATAAAATTAAAGCATTGGAGGGCTGAAGATCTTTTAAAAATTCCCATTAGTCCACGACGGCAAGCTGTGGCCAAGTCCCCCCCCCCCCTTGACTGGACATGATTGTTTGGCAGGACATCTATATCGCATTGGAATCTTGGGAAACACTGGCTGTCTCCTCAGAAATTGAGCAGAACCAATGAACAGACAACACCTCCGTCGATGTGCTTTACTTCGTGGCAACTCTCAAAATGCGCTTTACTGGCGTGTCAGAGAACTTTTAAGGCAATGACTTCGGTCACTTCTACATTTTTACCTTCTTCTATATGTAATATACAGAAAGTATTGGATTCGCAAAAATTTTCGATCTCCGTTTTTTGATGGATTTACATGTTTTGGGATGTCTAGATTACGAATTAATAGTGTTTAGAAAATGTCTGTCTGTCTGTCTGTATTATTTTTTTGTGGACGCTGTATCTCATGAACCAATCAATGAAATTTCATCAAACTTGGTATTTAGTTGCACCCTGACATGAACTGGTGCTGATTAGATTTGGGGATAACAGCTCAATAGGTGGCGCTGTGATCGCATTTTATCTAAATTTTTAACATGGCAGTATAGGACAAAATTTCGTATAAATGTGCATAATAAGAGTTATTTTAAACTTGTGATTGTAAAATTAATATGAATTATTGATAATAGTAGTATGTAACAAGGAAAAAAATTTTGTGCATGGGGGGCATCGCTTCCCCGGGGGGTACCCCCCCCCCCCGGGAGGGTATATTTTGAAGATGGTATCATTCGAAAGATCTCGTCAATACCTTTAAAACAAATGGTTGAACTAAAAATCTGTGATAATTTAAAATAAAGTTATAGATTTTTTTTACTTTTAACAAAAAAAAAAAAAAAATCGTATTTTTTTCTTTTTAATATTGTTACTGATAGTTTACCTATAGTTAAATAATTTTAATTGAAATTTCCTATTAAACAACGACGTAGTTTTAAAAAATTGTAAAGAAGTGTCCGTCTGCTCTTTTATGCAGTGTATATGTATATATATGATATAAGTAATGAATACATATATTTCATATATACCTTATACTAAGTTTGATACTCTATAGATGCTGAGCCATCCTTAAAATGACAAGAAATCACGACGTGTCAGTGCCACCTTTCGGGTGATATAGCTCGAAAGTTAAACAGCACCAATTTAAACCAAGGTTGAACCAAATATCAAGTTCAGTTAAATTAAGTCCATTGATTCATAATGTATAGTATTCAAAAAGCTTTGCTAGTAATAAAAGTAGACTTTTTTCCTAAAAATGGTCGAATAATGTTCAAGAAATCTCAAAACCTGTAAATTTAACGAAAACCGGAAATTGAAAAAAATTCCGAATCTTATACTTCTTTCATATATATGCAGAAAATATAGTAATGAATCCTCCTATTCAAAAATATGTAGTCAATTTTAGATAGTTTAAATGCATTATATTTTAGCTAAAAAATATGTCTTGAAATTAGAGCTCACATAAATCACACACACACACACACACAAAAATAAATAAATAAAAAATAAAAAAAGGTAGAATGAAAGAAAAAAAAATTATATCTTAAATTAAAAAAAAAAAAAACTACTAACTGTATAGGAAAATATAGAAGAATGTCGTGTGGTGGCCACAACATACTAGTTTTTTTTTTTTTTTTAATCATTTTGCTTCTGTTTGCCTTGCCATTGGAAAAAAAATGCATTAAAAAATACTTAAAGTAGAAAGTTGTTAGATTTGGCATTTACTTAAAATTCAAATAAAACCATTATCTGATTAATTTATGTAGTTGCAGCATTCTTAAACTCTCGACTACAGATTTTTCATTCTAAGAAGCACCGGCTATTAGAGTAGTAAAAATTATTATGAGAAAATGAGTGGCAAATCGAAGATCAAACTATTGAACATATACGAAAAAAAAAAAAAAAAAAAAAAAAACATGATTTATGAAAGTTCTATTTTTTTTTTTTTTTTTTTTTTTTTTTTTTAATTTAAGGTATAATTTTTTTTTTCTTTCATTCTACCTTTTTTTATTTTTTATTTATTTATTTTGTGTGTGTGTGTGTGTGTGTGATTTATGTGAGCTCTAATTTCAAGACATATTTTTTAGCTAAAATATAATGCATTTAAACTATCTAAAATTGACTACATATTTTTGAATAGGAGGATTCATTACTATATTTTCTGCATATATATGAAAGAAGTATAAGATTCGGAATTTTTTTCAATTTCCGGTTTTCGTTAAATTTACAGGTTTTGAGATTTCTTGAACATTATTCGACCATTTTTAGGAAAAAAGTCTACTTTTATTACTAGCAAAGCTTTTTGAATACTATACATCATGAATCAATGGACTTAATTTAACTGAACTTGATATTTGGTTCAACCTTGGTTTAAATTGGTGCTGTTTAACTTTCGAGCTATATCACCCGAAAGGTGGCACTGACACGCCGTGATTTCTTGTCATTTTAAGGATGGCTCAGCATCTATAGAGTATCAAACTTAGTATAAGGTATATATGAAATATATGTATTCATTACTTATATCATATATATACATATACACTGCATAAAAGAGCAGACGGACACTTCTTTACAATTTTTTAAAACTACGTCGTTGTTTAATAGGAAATTTCAATTAAAATTATTTAACTTGTTTATACTTATCAATCTTCATATTTTTGACAGACAAATAAAAATATTCAATTATTTATAATTTTAATGTAAGGAAATGCGGAAAAGAAAAAATATATACATTTCCACAATATATATATATATATATATATATATATATATATATATATATATATATATATATATATATATAAGTAGACGGACACTGGTCAAAAACTGCAATTATCTAAGTGGGTGTTTTGTGCGGAATACCAGTTTTGTATCTACATCTACATTTGACATTTTTCCAATTGCTAACGTGCTTCACAAGATGGTTTTACATAGTTAAATTTCTTGGAGATGAATGGGCCATGCCACTAACATTTTTCCAATTGCTAACGTGCTTCACAAGATGGTTTTACATAGTTAAATTTCTTGGAGATGAATGGGCCATGCCTCTAACTTATTACCAGAAAGGACAGATTATAGCGCTGAAAAATTTTAATAAAGGAGTCAGAAGAATTAGTAGACTACTTCTAATAAGCAAAAGTAGCATCAGCGATTTTCTACGTGTTCCTGAAGCTCATGGCGTATAGAAAAATGATTTGCCGGCCAAAGAAACTTTCGCTTAGAGACCAAAGAACAATTTTTACTGAGCTAAAAAAAACTGGAGCATCAATTCCCAGATTTTAAATAAGCACAGGAATTACTAACGTAAATTCTCAGACGATTTATAACTACATTAACCCTTTGCGGCGCAAGACAATACAGATCATTTAAATTATACTGCCACCGGAATTCATGAACTAAATTAAACTAAAAGAAATTTTAAATTTTAAGGTTAAAAAAAACAGGCCTTTTCTGATATTTTATAAACGTAAATTTTTGCTAAAAAAATTCCGGGAAGAATTTTTGCAGCTGGATCTTAAATTTTGCGTCCTCGCAGCGAGGACACCGCGCGTTAAGGGGTTAAGCACTGAGACCTCTTTCAATATAAGAAGAGAAAACATCATTCATGCTGGAAGGATCACCACGTTACAGAACGAGTCAGTGGGCTCAAAACCATATGTCTTGGACTATAAAATGGATACCTGTTGTTTTTTTTTCAGATGAGAAAAAAATTAATTTAAACTGCCCAGGTGGATATCAATGTTATTGGCACAGTTTGGAGAAAGAAGACGAGGTGTACTCTACTCCGCAAGTTGGTGGTGGTAGCGTGATGGTGCGGCTACCTGTTGGCTATGGTGGAAGGACACATTTAGTGTTCCTAAGTATGAAGCAGACTCACAAAGATTATATTGAAACACTAAGCAGTGAGCTTTTGCCATTTGCGTGTGATCTTGGAGGAGAAAACTAGATATTCTAACAAGATGGAGCTCCAATACACACCACTAACAACGTTAAAAATGGTTTCATGAGAACAACTTCAATGTTTTACCCTGGCCAGCCAAGATTCCGGATATGAATCCTGTAGAAAACATTTGGGCTATATTTGTTTATAAAATTTATGAGGGTAGACGCCAGTATGAATCAATTCACCAGCTCAAAGAAGCTCATACAAACATTTGGGAAATTTTCTGTCAAAAAAAGATTCAGAATCTCATTGATTCAATGCTTAACAGAGTATACGAAATTATTAAAGCTAATGAGAGATGAACCCCTTACTAAAAACGTTCTATTTTAGAGATACATGGTGTGCCCGTCTACTTTTTAAAAGAAAAATTACAGTGCAAATATGAACCATTTTTCTTTCCTGAATTTGTCCACTACATAATTCAAAAGGATTGAATCTATATCCAAAAAATAATAATATATGATGTCTCAATGTAATTATATTAGAGAAATGAACCTCATTAAAGAAATAAAGTGCTTTAAAGTATTACAAATAAGTGTACGTCTACTTTTTTATGCAGTGTATATATATATATATAGATATAACGTAAAATTTGCTTGATTCAGTTTCAGTGAATATCAGGCAACAGGTGGTGCTCTTAAGTTACAATTTAATACCACTTTGGGGAATTCTATATGCTTCCGTAATGTATAAATGTACGAAACTTGTCGTGTGAGATTGTTCTTAGGTAAAATTGCGCTGATTCACTTTGGTTGCATATCAGACGACATGTGACGCTGCTATTCATCGATGTTTTCCGTTTATGGGAAAGTTATACCTCAGCTTCTATCCAACATAAATGTACCAAATTTGACGAGTAAGTACATATTATCAAATATTATTTTATTTTTAATATTTTATGCGGTTTCTCATTGTTATATCTCAGCATATGTTGTTGAAATTTGCATCGAATTTCATGAGAAAAGGTATTGGTTAATTTTTTGTTCATGTTAATCGGTAGGTGGCGCTGAGATATGAAATGATATAGAAGAAAGTATTGTATTCCTGGATATTTTTGACTTCCGTTTTTCGTTGAATTTACAAGATTTGAGGTTTCTTAAATATAATTCTCTAATTTTCAGAAAATGGTTATCTATATGTTTGTGTACGATGTGATAGATAAATTTAGTAGTATCTCATAAACCAATGGGTGATATTTAAGAGCGATTGATAATTGGTTAGACCTTGTTTTAAATTGGTACTGATTAGCTTTTGGAATATATCACCCAATAGGTAGTACTGCTATGTTGTGATTCACCCCATTTAATTTAAGGCTATATCTCAACTTCGTAGTGTATAAACACACCAAATATTATATATGATGTGAACATTATGTAAAAATATGCTGTTTTTATTTGGGTGCATATCAGCTGAAAAGTGGCACCCATGTGTTGCAATTAATTCCGTTTACGAGAAGGTAATTAATTTGCTTTGCAAAAAAAGGGTCGAGATTCCACCACTAGACGATACTAGTACATTTTATTTCAGAACACCATTAAGAAGAGACATTTTAAATATTAAGAAGTAGATAAACATTTAAACTTTTTTTGCTAAAGCTTTTATACAACTGAGTTATTTTATTTAAAATATTGAAAGTTTTGTAAAATTTTCTCTTCATTTAGATGCTTTAATGTAGTTTATAAATGAAAAAGAAAAATGTAATTGACAAATATTTAATTTTTGTGAATGAAATCATAATATTTATAGAAGTAGTATTTCATTACATTAGGAATTGTCAATTTTCAATAAAATAAAATAACTAAAGGATCTGTGAATATCTAAAATCGTTACAATAACACGCTACACGAATTATAGAATGATTAAAAATATTGAAAATATTTTAGGGATGGTTATCAAAAGAAACTTATGAAAATGTTTTATTGATCATTGAATGTGTAATCTTTTACACTAAAAGTAGTCTGAATGTCTGAGCTTTATTGATTTTCATGTTTCTAACGAATAAAGAGAAATCGATTATCATATTTTGCTATAGTTGGAATTACTAATATATCTTTGATTTTGAACTACTCTCTAGGAAATAATCAATGAAATCTTCCAATAATTTATCAATATTTTAATAATATAAATTTTTCTATTGTATAAATCTCAAAAATAAAAAATAAATAAAAATCACTATTTTTTTCTTTATTATGAAAAAGTAATTTATAATAAAATAAATACAATGTTCTTGAATATCGTTACTGAAAATAATCAGCAATTAAAAACAAACGTATTTTATTGTTGATTATGATACGTAACATATTAATTTCAAATAATACTGACCAAATTTAATAAGTTTTCAGTTTTTAATTAGTTCAATTTTAATTTTAATTTCCCCATTAAATATGTAATGTTTATATTTTTATGATCTAAGCATGTTTTTATCTCTCACATAAACCCGCAATTTCTTTAAATACTAATCGAGAAATTAAATAAATATATCTTTCAAAATCATTAACGACGTTTCCCTTTTTTTAATACACTGAAGAATGAAATTAAAAATAAATAAAATTAAGCTGCCGTAGTTTCTTTTTTGATCAACTTTATGTTTTTTATGACGCTGAATCCAAGAAAAACCGTCATATTTCCCCATAACGTACAGTGTTTTTGCTAAATAGTAATGATTTTCAATAAGAAATAACATTAGAAATGTTATTACTAGAAGATTTAATAGAGTAAGTTACACTCGAAAAGTGACTGTCAAAAAGAAATTATTTAGAAGTGTGCTACAATAAAATACGACAAACATACAGCACATTATATCTCTACTCAATTAGTGAGTCGTTGCACTTTCAGGCTGCATGCAGTTTTCATGCGAAGTTGGAAAAGAGAGTGTTGTGAAGTTATCGAGTCGAGTTTTAAGCCTATACTTTGTTTAACTCTTTCGTTCCCGTAACGGCCGAAATCGCCTGAAAGCGCTCAGTCCCATTCCGGCCCTAAAACGCCTGAGATCGTTCATCACCCCTTTTTGCTCTTTTATATTCGCGATGGTCATTTTTTCCGCGGTTAGTTGTCAGTGCAGATGACAAGTGGGGGGTTAACTTTATGGTGACAAGAAGGGATAGGGAAGGGAGTTTTCTTGTCCTAAAGATTTGCACTCTGCAGTGAAACTGGACCAGACAATAATCCATTCTTCCCCTAATTTTAAGGCGTGTTGAATTGAAATGACACGCACATGAATAGAAAAAGAAGCCGCTCTGTGCTTCCGTGGGGGTGAAATCTCGGCCGTTTGTCCGGGATCCTGAGGTAGATGAAAATTTTATATTCATGGGCCGAAAGAGTTAATAAAGTGTTCTACGAAGAATAGCTAAGAGTTGCGTACAAAAAAAGAAAAAAAAATCGACTCTGCTAGATTTGATAAATAATTAATTTTGATAGAGTTTGTTGAAAACAGGATTGACTGTAAATGCCATTTTTTTTTCGCCACATAAATAAAAGAGATGTCAAAACGGTACTCGAGTTTCGGGTTCTGTTCTACTATATTCTTTTTCTTTTGTCTGGCCATAAGAACTTCAGTACGAGGTCTGCAGATGGAGGAGGTTCAGTTTGTGATAGTTTATTGTGTTAATGTACCTGTAGTATAATTTCATGCAGCATGGCCAAGTTTCAAGCCTCGGTAATATTAATCCAATTATTATTTTTATTTAAGCAAACATGCAGACCACTGGTATCCATTAGTCTACTAGAAAATAAAATCATCGATTGTTTATTATACATCTGAAAAAAAGAGTTCCATAATCTGCTGAAGCATTTCTGTTAAATTTTAAATATGTCTCTGCACTTTTTTATTGCTTACACAGATAAGCATAATGAGGTATCAGAAAGTTGCACAAGCCCTATCATCAATATTCTTCAAAATTCCGAAATAACAATTAATGCTCTGATGATTGAAATTGGCTCCTTTGTTCTGGAGCCAACGTGGAATCGAATTAAACTGGACAATTGAGAAATGATGATGAACGATAAAGTAATCATCACCAACAAATATTTCGAACTTCCGTGCACTGTGCTTGTTTCTAATTCAGCGATTGCGGAGAATATAATACTATTGACCTGCTGCTTGATATCCGATGTTAATAGCTTTGTTAGACTTCCTTGACTTTCTGCATCGGTTAAGACTTCCGACCTTCTTCGAACTGCTGGCATTATTTTACCCTTTATGGCTAAATGTGATATTGCATGATGTCTTAACACTACCGACATTTTACTAAAAATCTCTGTACCCGTGCTACCTTTTTCCTACAAAAATCATACTGTTCCGCGTACTAAAATGTTGGAGCATGTTTCCAGATGGCACTCAAATTTTTTCTCATATTACTCAGCAACTTTTGCAAATATTCACTAATCGTTAGATGGCCTGACGACAAATTCTCGCTCCCTGATTCTGAAGCCAGCTTTGAACCTGCCTGGTAACTACTGATGAAAGAAACATTGCCAACCAGATATTCCTAAATCTTATACAAAGTGTGTGAACTCAGTCTGCTATTGCTGGGAATAAGGTCTTTCACCTCCCATATCATATCTAATTTGATCACTGTTCTCGGCCTCCCTTGTCTTTCCGAATAGTTTGATTCAGTACAAATATTTTCAACTGACAGTATAATTTCTGAGCATGAAATTCCACGTGTCTCATACACAGCCGTTATTCATCGATTAATCTCCGTAATTGTGTAACGTTTTGCACACAAAAAAATGTAATATTCCAAATACGTCAACGCTGAAGAACATTATCTCGCCATTTTTCTCTCTCACTACACAGCAATGATTTTAAATATTAGAATGAAATTATTACTATTGGTAGACATGGAATACAATTATCATCTGCGCAAGCTTCAGTCTTGTTTCGTAATGCTGCCATCTGTAGGGGAATTAGTGTAAGTTTACTTTGTTAATACCCTACGTGCAATGATCTAAATACATTCAATCTCATAATTTAACAAAGCTTTCCTTTATAATATATTTAATATTCTGATTCCATTTCTTTTTCTTGGGAAAACTTATTTTCGTCTTTTTGATGTCCTTTTAAACATCTTTTGTCTTTCAAACCTCCCTTTGCTTCCACCCTCCTTCTTTTTTTTATTAAGTTTGTATTTTTTAATTGGACTTTTATAAAAATTGTTTGAAGTAAGAAATATTAAATATGCTTTTTTTAATCAACAAAAGTATACCAGATTTCACGTTTTTATTCAAAATTACACAAAAAGTGTGAGTGTTTTGAAAGACGAAATGAGGTGATGGATGTTCTTTGACTATTTGACAACTTTGAGTATGAGTCGAAGCGTTCAAATTTTTACCATTGAAATTTACGATACATACATACATGTATGTGTGTGCTAGGAACTAAATATTACTTAAACTTAAAAGTAGAAAGGAGTCAATTCAATTTATACTTTGTAAAAATATTATATCACTTTTGTTACGAAGTAAAAAGAAAAAGAAAAAAGGAAACACCCTGCAAATTTGCCAGAAAATTATTCATATTTTATAAGAAAAAGCCGTCGGAAGATTTTTTTTGCAACAGAAGAATACAAAAAATATTTCCAAATAACATTTCCTTTAAAACACACTGTAAGATAAACGCCCATTAAATTAAATTCCCCATTTCAACCAACCAGGATCAAATAAGGGCACGTCGCAAATTAGGCGAAGATGCAACACAACCACGTTTTATGTGATTACTTGCAACTTCTCAATACTGTTTTAATACGAAGCTTTCCTGCTGCTAATTAAAAAGTACATTCCCACAGGGTAAATTCTGTATATGTGCATTATTGTTTAAATTTTCCTTTAGCCACAAATATATATATAATCAAACTAATGAGATTTTAAAGTAAATTTATGTAATTTTATAAAACATAATTTTCCAGCAGAAATATTGCATAATTTTTATACTTACCTTTTTTTTTTTTTTTTTTTTAAGTAATAAATAAATAAATAAATAATCAGTAAATTTTTAACCAAAAAGGAGACTATGAAATATTTGAATTGTCTTTTTTTTCAAGAGATATTTTCCACGTATTACCTTTCCGGAAATAACATATTATTAACTTCTGTTTTGAATAAGAATATTTTACAGTGCATCGAATTCTTTCAAAAGTAATTAACGTTCCTCTAAACTGCATAAAGACACAGTGATGTCATTTAATTTAGCGTGCTATCGCTCAAGAAGTCTAATTTATTTTAATACTTGTCAAGGTTGGTTCCTTAATGTCTGCCAAGTATTGATTTTCACACTTCTAGAAGAAATTAATGCTATTGATTTTTGGTGAATACTAAGGTAATTTCTCCCCTCCTTAACAATGAATGAAATTCATAAATACATTGTCCCAAGTGATTTATTAAAAAAACATAATATTTAATACACTTATTTAACAATATCTTTTTTTTTCAAATATACTTTTCAGGTTTTGAAGATGATTGTTTAAATATATGTATATATGTAATCACAAACTTTATTATTAATGATGATTTATTGAAGTGGAACTTTAGTTTACTATTAGCGCAAAAGAACTTGAAAAATGTATGCGAAGGTTGGGGAATTGAAAATAGATGTTTATTATCATCTAATTTTGTTTAAGGATAGGTAGTTGATTGTCAAGTTAGTAAATAAATATGTTATTACATAGTTAAACATCTTAGAAAACGGCATTATAAGCAACGGCAACAGCACGCTATATATCATATTCTTGAACTGAAGCTGTTTTATGTAGCGTTTAATGTTAAAGTGTGAGTTTAAAAAATGTATTTCTTTTTTATAAATATTTTTCACACTTTTTAGTTTATTTTTATTTTATTCGCTTTTTAATGTAATGAAATTAGTAAACTCAGCTTTAGAAATAGCTTTTAATAGAAGTTTGTTATATATATATATATATAGTTAATAAAATTCTAAGTCATTGAAACCAATCTATATTTAAAGTAATGTATGCTTCTTATTTTTCTAATCGAAATACATCGATAGTTTATGAAATCAAAAGAAAAGTTTGTTAAATTAAAATCGATCTCAAGGGGAAAAATGATTAAGTGGATGCAATTTTAGGAAATAGCATCTTCCTTTATTTATGTAAAAACAATCATGTTCAAAATGCTGAAAAAATGTATATTTTAAACCAGATTTTACAGTAGTTATCATCAGAATTTAACAATTGATTGTAAATAATAACTAACAGGTGTTGTCGCATAGTTGTTCGTGATATTTAATTCAATCATTTTTATTTAAATTTATCTAATGCAGTCAGGTTGTTCTAAATAAAAAATAACTGAAAAATAAATTAAAATTAAAAATTAAAATAAAATAATAAAAATAAAAATAAATAAAAATAAAAATAAATAAAATAATATGGATTCATTCGAATCCTATGAAATAGCATCTTTCTTTATTTATTTAAAAACAATCATGTTCAAAATGCTGTAAAAATGTATATTTTAAGCCAGATTTTACAGTAGTTATCACCATAATTTAACAATTGATTGTAAATAATTACTACCAGGTGTTGTCGCATAGTTGTTCGTGATATTTAATTCAATCATTTTTATTTAAATTCATTTAATGCAGTCGTTTGTTCTAAATAAAAAATAACTAAAAAATAAATTAAAAAATAAATTAAAATAAAAAATAAAATAAAATAAATAAATAAATAATAATAATATGGATTCATTCGAATGAAGGCTATAATCTCTATTGCGTTTTATAGCATTTGGACACCTGTACACTACCGGTTAAGGGTTTTTACTACCTGACATAGTCCTTTTTACTCACTTACTGCCTATGATGGTATCAAATTACCTTTGCAATAAAACAATAACTTTCCAATAATAAAATACCATATTAGCCGTGATTACATTTATATATATTTCAACGTTTGTATCAAAATTAATGTTGATATGAAAGTATGATAAAAAATAAAGTAATACATGCAATTTTTTCAAATATTATATGCATTCTGCATTTGTGGGAGTGTTTAGACGAGAATGATACATTTTACAGTTGTATTTAAATAAGTAAATAAATAAATAGGCATATGTTAACTTTCTAATCACACTGCGAATAAAGGAGTCTTAATGTAAGACCAAAAAAGACTGAAAAAAAAATGAGACACGTAAATGTTTTAATATGCAGCTTAGATATAATAGCTATCTTAATTTAAGACACTTTTGAGTCTTAATAAACAGGTGGTGCAAATGAATGATATAAGTGTCTTAATACATTGATATGTCTTAAAAGAAGAAATTTAAAATGTTTTAAAATAAATCATTTCGCATTTCATCATTGGCTCTTAGTAGTGGCACTATCTGTCAACGGCAATCACAATCATTTTCGTCGTCTTGTCTTGTTCATATCAGTATACAAAATTATTACAACGATGTTTTCTATTAACAATTTTTTGTTGGTGATAAATTAACTCAAATGACATTTATTTTATTACTAAAATTTTCTTTTTCATATTAACCAGAAAACATTTGACTTTAATTCTTTGCCATGCACGTACCTTAGAATTTCATCATGACGCATTGCTTTGCGATTGTCCATCTATATTCTGTGTAGATGTAGTGTAGATCTGTTCGTTCTGTACTGTAGATCTGTAATCTCACCATATACACGTGGGTTTCTGTTTATTCACACAAATTATTACTTTATTTACGTAATTGAATTTTCATTCTAGACCAAGCATAATGTAGCTGATTGAATTATTACGTACACAAACTTACAGATTAACCAAATATTTTCCCAAATTATATTCTAATAGATGTAGCTGATTCTGGATGATGATAGAAAAAACCATAGTGCATGTTATTGGTTTAATAATTCATGGCTTATAAAACAACGAGGATACTCAGAAAGAAGGTGAGTGGATTTTCCTTACAACATGAACTTTGTTGAAATTTATTTATATCATATATCAGTAATATATATATATATATATGAAACTTTCGTATTTAATAACATTGAAGTTTTGATTTGAATGATATTGTACTTTTGTTTTCTCATCATCTGCCGTTTACTTCTCCTTGTTGCCATTTACTCGCAGAATAGACTTTCAACTTCTTCGTGTGAACCGACTCCTTTTGAGTTATACATGGTTCGAAAATCTGACCTATCAATGTTAAAACCCTTTTGTTATCGTGCCTACAAATATATACAAAAAGTACACAGGGGAAAATTGGATAATACGGCACAGGAAGGTGCATTCGTAGGATACGGTAATAGAAGCAAATTTGGGATCTGTATGAATGGCAAAAACATAATTAATAGTCAAACTAAAAAGTCAGTAGAAAATGAAATTCAAGAGAAACTTAAATATGAGGTATCACATAACAATGAATAGATATCTGAAAATAAACCCACCACCGAAACTGCAAGTAATGGATTTAGAAATATATTAAACCGATAATAGTGTTATGCCAAAAAATTCCCAGAATATTTCGCGTAGTTCACGATGATCTAATGTGGGGGTAGCACCCGATAGATTTGCATTTTTCATTCACAGTACACAATAAAAGAACTAGTGAACCAAAATGCTCTGATGACATAATAAATTTGTAATACCGTGTAGAAAAAGAAAATTGGAATAATTATACAAAATACATTCAGTCAAGCAGAAGGATACATGGGAATTAGTTGAGGCTTTACCAGGAACGAAAGTAGCACAGTGTAAATGGACATTCAAACCAAAGTATAATAGTCAGGGCCATGTTGAAAAATACAAAGCTAGGCTGGTTGCCGAAGGTTTTTCAAAGAAATATGGGATAAACTACGATGAGACTTTTGCACCTATTGCGTCTTACACAACTTTGAGAATATTTTTGGCAATGAGTCTTTATAAGAAGTTAAGTCTTAGAAATATTCTTATCAAGACTGCGTTTTTACATGGTGAATTGAATGAAGATGTTTATATGCATCAACGTGAAGGATATGTGGTACCCGGAGAGAACATAAAATAAATAAAATAATAATAATAATAAAGTGATTTATGGGCTAAAGTAGGCCGCGAGAGCATGGAATTTAAAATTGAATGATGCATAATGTAACTTTGGTTTTAATCAAAGTCAATTCGATAAATGCCTTTATACACGTAAAAAAAACGATGTAACGACTTGCATACTTGTATAGGTTGATGGTCTTCTACTAGCGGCGAATGATCAACAAATAAAATAAATCATAAGTAAACTCAAACAAGAATATCCATTAACAGACTTGGGAGAACCAAAACAATATCTTGGGATAAATATTAATTGGCCTAATAAAAATAAAATGACTCTTGATCAAATACACAAAATGCAAGAACTTATAATCAAATACGTCATAGAAAACTCAAAACCTACACAAACCCCTATGGAGACAGGTTATATAAAATTAAATGAGGAAGAAAATCTTTTACCAGAAAATACAAAATATAGACAGGCTGTAGGCGCATTGTTATATATCTCTACGGTAACACGTCCGGATATTAGCGTGGCAGTAAATATTTTGAGTTGGAAAAATGAGCAACCTTGAGCAAAAGATTGGAAAGCACTCAAAAGTCTAATTAGATATCTAAAAGCAACAACTAATCTCAACTTGACAAATAATAACACTGAAGAATCTATCTTGAGGTATATGCGGATTCCGTTTGGGGAAACGAACCAGTAATCGCAATTCAACTGCAGGGAATTTATTTTGTAATGCAGACAATTCTGTATACTGGGCCACCAAAAAACCAAAAAATTGTGTCCATGTCGTCAGTAGAGGCGGTACTTATTTCCGCAGCAAGTGCCGCACACGAAATATGGTGGCTAATAAATCTGTAAGAAGGACTAGACATCCTGCAAAATTTTCATATTTCAAGATAAACTTTCCTGCATCAAAATGTCTGAAAGTGACAAATTTCGACAGAAAACAAAACATACTGAATTTATATATGATCTGATCAGAGACCTTATCGAACAGGGCATGATAAAGATCAAATATATAAATACTGAGAACATGATTGCAGATATTATCACAAAGCCTCTGCCTAGACATTCCTTCAATAAATTGAGAATTTCCATTTTCAACTTTAATAAAATGTCATTGATTTTACGAAGGGGTTTTGGTGAGAAGTAAACTCAAATGACATTTCTTTTATTACTAAAACTTCCTTTTTCATATTAATCAGAAAACATATGACTTTATTCCTTTGTAATACATGTACTTTAGAACGACATCATGACGTATTACTTTGTGATTCGCTGTCTGACGTCTGTATTCTTTTCGATGTAATATAGATCTGTTCGTTTTTTCTATGTACCAGTGTAAAATGTAATCTCACCATGTACACGTGGGTTTCTGTCTATTCTGTTTGACTTATTACATGCACAAATCTACAAATTAACCAAATATATTTCCTAAATTATATTTTTATAGAAGTAGCTGATTCTGGAGGATGATAGAACAAACCATAGTGCATATTATTGGTGGAATAATTCATGATTTATAAAACAACTAGGATACTCAGAAACAAGGTGAGTGGATTTTACTTGCCTTATGAACATTATTGAAATTTTTTTATATCATATATCAGTACAAAATACATATATGAAACTTTCGTATTTAATAACATTGAAGTTAGGATTACAATGATATTGTACTTTTGTTTTCTCATCATTTTTAGCATAGAAGAGAAAAAAAAAATATTTTAAAATTATAATTCAAGTATTAAAATTTTAAATCTTAAGGGGAAAAAATATATAAATATATAAAAAAATAAATAAACTTTTCAGCAAATGTTTTTATTTATGAGATTTTTTTGAAAGTCGTGTTAAGTGAGAAAGTTTACTTACTACCCACACTTACTTTTCTCCTAGTTTGATACTTATTGAATTCCATTAAGTGAAGTAATTTAAATATTTCACATTTCAATAAATAACCCATGAATATACTTATTTTAATTACTATTATTTAATGAAATATGCCATCTACATTTGTGCACAAATAATGCTTAAAATAACGGAATAAATTACAAAAAATCGCATTATTTTAAAATGTTTATTCGTGAAATTTAAATAAGCTTATTAGAAAAACTTTAGATTAAACATAACAAATGTGCGTAAATGGTAAATGATGTTATCATATTCGCGGGGAATATATGTTTGAAATACTTAATAAAAAACATTTTTAAGCGCAAAACTTATTTGGTTTAAAAAAATAATTAATTAATAAAAAATAAATGTATGAATAAATAAAACTTTTGCATTTTATTTAAAGCTAGCACATTGAATTAAATGAAAATACATTAAGATGAACGTGTAGCGAAGAATAATTTGTAGCTTAAGAACAACTTGTAGCTAAGAAAGCCAATTTATAACTAATCTTACACAATTTGTGAATAGCTGTTTCTTTTTTTTCCTTTTCCTTCTTTCTTTTTTCTTTACTTTTTTTTTTTTTTTTTTTTTTTTAATCTCTTTCGATTTAAAACTATTTCCTTTAACGTTTTTATTTGTACCTAAATGTAAAAGAAATTTTGTTTCTGTTTTTTTCATGTTCATGTATATTTTTTTCCCTTTTAAATAACAGTTTATAGAAAGAAATCGTTTTCAAAGCATCGCAGGCTGAAGTTTTCATATATATTTGTTTATATTTTACAAAATTTTTAAAAGTCTACACATAGAATTGAATAGAATTAATACATATTGAGCTTTAGATTTAATACCGATAGATTTAAGGCAAAAAATATTAATTATATTATAACACTACAATTCATTTTGCGAATATTACAATATACATTACCATACAAATCTGTGTAACGTGAGGGCGTGATAGGCAGAAGCGCTCGTCTGCTGTATCGAAGTTCGACTCCAAGACTAAAAAGGAGGGTTTTATCTTTTTCTTTTTTTTTCTTCTTTCTTTTCTTATTATTATATTTTATCAATGCTCTAGAAAATCCTAAAATCGATTTTTAACAGAAAAAAAAGAATCCCATGCCACCTTTACTTATTTATTTATTTATTAAAAAGCCTTCAAAATGGCAGTTTTTATTTTAAGCCTCACATGGTGGTTTTTTTAAGCCTAGCAAAGATGGCGGTGTTTGAAAATATTTGCAATGTCTTAATTTCAGATGCAGAAAGTTGTCTTAAAAAGTAAGACTTTTTTTTCGTTTAAAAATTGACCATCCAATTAAGACATTTTTTTAAACAGAATTTAAGACGTTTGCGTTTACAGTGCATAACAAGCAAATCAGGATAATACAATTCTATTGCGCCAGTCTTGTCTTTCGGTCGATAGGGCACTGTCTTCGGATCTTCAGTTCCCAGATTCGAACACTGATGCGGGCATGATGTTTGTGATGTCTACAAAATATTGTGTGCACTTGTTTCTCTGAATTTCTGTTATTTGGAACAATCGAGACGAAAGTAATTGAAACTATAAGTCTCAAAGCTAGCTGTCACATGTCAAATTCTATGGCTTCATGGACCAGATATTGCCTTCACTGAGCTGTCTCTTTTTTTATTTTAATTTTTTCAATACACTTATATTTTAAAATCACTTAATTAAAATAAAAATTTCTACTAAAATATGAAGGTTGTAAGTAATTGTCATTATGTTTACTTTTATATACGTACTTATGTTTTTAATGGCAAGATGATACAACCTTCACCCACCTTAGTATATTAAGTATATCATAAAACTGTACAGTAAAATCAACATTACAATTCTGCCCTCTTCCAAGGCGTTCAGGTACTAAAAATAGAAAAAATAAGTAAATACATAATTTATAAAGTCGTATGAAATTAATTTTCTTAAAGATAATTTTGTATTTTTTTAATGGCAAGATGATACAACCTTCACCCACCTTAGTATATTAAGTATATCATAAAACTGTTCAGTAAAATCAACTTTACAATTCTGCCCTCTTCCAAGGCGTTCAGGTACTAAAAATAGAAAAAATAAGTAAATACATAATTTATAAAGTCGTATGAAATTTATTTTCTTAAAGATAATTTTGTTATTTAAAAAAAAAAAAAAATCTTTCTGTTTTTTTTTTTTTTTTTTTTTTTTTTTTTTTATTGGGGGTGGGGGGAGGGGGGTTACAATATAACACAGAAAGCAGACTGATATAAAGTAAGAGCTTACTTGAATATACAGACTAAGGTAGAAATGAGAAAATTAACGAATTTACTTTGAGTTCCTTTCGTAATTTTTTAAGAAAAATAGCAAATTTAAATGAAATTTTAGTAAAAATGACCTGTTCGGCGGTTCAGATGTTAAATCAATTTTAATGCATCCAAAATTTGAAAATCTGAAATATTTCAAATTTATTTATATAATTTATTGATTATCTTTATAAAAAGATTTTCCTGAAAACTGTTTTTTAATAATAATAATAATAGTAATATTAAAAAAAAGTAAACAAATTATTGTAGGTGTATTCAATACAAGCAAACTAGTGAACAATTTTTTTTTTACTTTATTTCCTTTTTTATTGACCCTGAAAATTTGAAATTCATAAATATTAAACTAATTTCTTCACCCATTATAGAATTTAAATTCATCAGGAGCTAAATAAATATTATGGAATCAAAAGCTAATAATAGTTAAAACATACTCATTCTAAGAAATATTCAAAAATAAATTTTACCGTTGACGACACATATTTATATTTCTCTAGGCAGTAAGACTTTAATATAAGACCCTCATGGTAACTTTTACATTTTTGTCGTTGTGTTGGCGATGTATTTTTATGTATTCGTTTATTTATTTATTTACTTTGGCATATTTTTGGGTTAAAAAACATAGCACCTATTACGATTACATTTTATATTATTGCGTTTTTTATAGTCAAATTATGTCAATAAATCAAATTAGGTTTTTTCTTTGAAGAATTGCTTGGTTGCAAAAATTGTTAAGACGCGAATTTTAAAAATAAATTTATCTATAAAATGATAAAATCGATTGAAAATGTTTTTTTTTTTTTTTTTTTTTTTTTTTTTTTTTTTTTAAATTATTATTAAAATTATCATTATTAATGACAAATAAACTGAGCCTGCATGCTTAAATATTGTCCATGTATGCATATATATATATATATTTTTAACTTCACGTGATTTACTTTTAGGAAATATGGCAATACTAAATAATAAACAGCTATATTTTTGACAAAATTTAACACAAATTACTGAATAATACAAAACTTTTTATAATTTAATTTTTTTTTATGATAGTTTACACTTGGCGTAATTATTCAATCTGCTAATTCATTATTAATTCAATTGTTCATTATTATTATCAACAGTGTTTTTTTTTCTAAAATTTAGTTTACACTATTAATAGAAGAAATTTGTTCTCCAACGACGTTATTGTTGTAAAATGTGGACAAAATTTCATCGTATCTGGTCCCCGTTAGCGAATTATTTATATACGCTCTTCAACTATCAATATCATTCAACCACACTTTTTGCGATCATGTGAGTTTCTGCGCATGTGCTGACTCGCTGCATCTAGTTTTAGAATAGAGGTGATGGTTGTTGTAGTCGAAAAAAGAAATTGATAAGGGAACGTCGAATGATTGGATGTTTACCAAATTCGACATTCCCGCCAATTTGGCTCTAATTCAAGCATTTAGTATCTTCCTCAATTCTAGGCGCAAGAAAGGTGATTGGACTATACTTTTAATTATGCATATTTATTTTTATGAAATTTTATGATGATAAGAAAAGTCTTTTGAATTGGCGAGAAAAACATTCTATATTGTTTTCACACATCATGAAAATTACATTTTTTAGTTCCCTATAGGTATTTTAACACTTTCACGACCGCTGACGTAGATTCACGCCATTTGAAAATCTTTGAACTTCACAGTGGGTCTTTATTTCTCGATTTGTATTTTACTTATTTCTTAAGAATATACCCAATATTCAAAATTTACAGTCAAATATAATATGTATACAAATATTTTGATTAGAAAGAATATAATTATAATGTATATCCATTTGTAATATAAATATAAATATAGAAAATTTTGTTCTGAAATACTGTAATTTAGGAGAATAACGCCCACAGGGGGACCTTACTGTCAAAAATACAAAAGCACGCGGTCGTGAAAGTGTTAATTCTATAAAATATTAAAGAGGTTTTGCAACTATTCCAAATATGAAATAATTATTTCTATATTTTACATAAATTATACATATAACAAAATTTCAATTAAAAAAAAAAAAAAAAAAAAAAAAAAGATGTCATATATTAAAAACAAAAACTATTTTCTCTACGAGACAAAACTTAAGTTAAAATACATTAAAAAACAAAATATACATATAAAAATAATTAAAATCTAGACGTTTCGAAACCCGCTCGGGTTTCCTCATCAGTATCATTTACAACATAATATGCAAGCATTACATGAATACCCAAGGAATTTATAGAAGTACAGCATGCATATTATGTTGTAATTGATACTGATGAGGAAACCCGGACGGGTTTCCAAACGTCTAGATTTTAATTATTTTTATTTTTATATGTATATTTTGTTTTAAATGTATTTTAACTTAAGTTTTGTCTCATAAATAAAAAAAAGTTTTTGTTTTTAATATATATAATTGAGACGGTTTGATGTTTGTGTACGTTAAAGATTTTATATGTTTAAATACATCATATAATGCTCTTACATATAAAGTATTTCATATTAAGGCACAATTATAAAGAAAAATTATGTTATATTTTATTCCGAATAACAAAACACTATGTTTTAATCATCGGCAGAAAATCAGTGTAGCGCAAAATTTCGCTGCTATGTGTAATTAACGAATAAGTAACATTTACAATTATACATAATGAGATCTAAAAGGAACACGATTAAATTGGAAGTGCCGTTAAGACCTCTCGTGAGTAGTTTATCAGGTCAGTTATTTGCACAATTAGCACCCTTTGTTGATACGATCTGTAAATGAGAAATTCCGAGGTATTGCGTCCTTTCGCCATGTTAATTGAAAGAGTATAAACGCTTTGTTTCCAACAGAGTGAAATTCATTTAGATTAATTTCAGAAATTACAACAACTATAGTGAAAGGGAGTCGTAAGATATCGTGGTCAGAGAGAAAGTAACAGAGTTGTTTTATTTAATTCTATGTTTATACATTAAATATGTTTAAAATTTAGTTTTTTTCTATAACTCTCATAAGTTTTGTATGTTTTATTAAACAAATAATGCATGAACAACTAAAATTTTTCTTTTTTATTTAAAGAATTAGGGATCTCGACATGTTTCTTTTCTTTTTTTTTCTTTTTCTTTTTTCATAAAGGCAAATTAATTAAAATAAATTATTTTTTAATGAAATTTTTGAATTACCAGAGACAAAATGTTCCAGTTTTAACAGTTTCTTAATGTTGCTAATATAGCTAGAGTTATGTAAAACAATTATAAGCTGAAATTATACATACTTTCGATTTCAGACATTTTATAAAATATACAGATACATTTTTGACAATTTATTCTGAAAATTTGGTTGTGTAAACAATGTCTTATGCCTCATATAACACGTTAGTTAAGAACTTTTTTTTTTCCTTTTTTTTGTTAAATATTTCAGGAAAATGCTTTATCCAAAGATTGAATGTGTACAAAAAGAAATTAAAAATGAATCAGAATATTTGGGAATGAATCAGAATATTTGGGATTACTCTGTAAAATGAATGCATAAATGCATTCGGTCTGTAGCACGTGTTTTTTTTTTTTTTTTTTTTTTTTTTTTAGGCTTCTTCCATTTAACTGCGTAATTTTTTATGAAGTTACCACGTATGTTTGTTAAGATATAAAAGTTTCTGTGAACGACTGAAAAAAAAAATAATAACTATTTTTTAATTATACTATGCAGAATATAAAGCCCAATGGAAAGTCATTTTTAATAAACTTAAATTACTACATTAGATGTATTACACTGAAAAAGGATATAAAAACCTTAAAAATATAACCATTTATACGAAACAATTTAAGTACGCCAGCGCAAAGGTTAAAAAAAAAATTCCTTTCCATAATTTTCCAGCCAAAATTCATTGGACGCATTTATCAAAATTTCAAGCAAATATCATTATTCAAAAGATTATTAGCGATAAAATGAATATAGAATTTCGGTTTCTATTTGAAAACTAGTATATTGGGCGCACCACATAACTTTATTTTATATTTTCCTATACGCTGCAAATAAAGCACTCCTACAAGAAGACTAAAAAATGCCTGAATGCCCTAAAACAATTTAAGACACGTAAATATCTGAAAAAGCAGATTAGACATAGGAATATTTATTTAAGACACTTTTTGTATCTTAACAAACTGGTAGTGGAAATGAACTAATGTAAAATGTCTTATTACAAAAATCTTAAAATTAGACATTCAAAATATCTTAAAATAAAAGATTTCGCATTGAATCATCCGTTATTTAAAAGAAGAGTAGCGGCGTTATCTGTTCATCATTATATTAAGATGAAATAAAAAAAAATAAATAAATAAATAACTACACAAAAAATAGTAATTTTATTTAATTAAAAGAATTTTTAACTTTGCAGAGGAAAAAAAAATATTTTTTAAAATTGAAACTATAATGATGCGATCAAAGATTTAAATCTGTTTTTATAGCAAGGAAAAAAAAAAAAAAAAAAAAAAAACTTGATAATTTTTAGAAGTATGAGATTTTTCTGATAATCATATTATCCAAACATCGAGGGATGGAGTTTTCACATATTTATAACATTTAGAAATTGAATTCAATATAAATAGAGCAAAGAGTTTGCGAGAGAAACACGTCCGGGCGGACCATTCCTATTTTTGATTGGTCTAGTTTTAACTAGACCAATTTTGTCTGAGTGAGTAATGCTGACCGGTTGTCAGCCTGGATAGCTCAGTTGGTAGAGCCTTGATCTTGTAAGTCAAAGATCCGGAGTTCGACTCCCGGTCCAGGCATTATTTTCACTCAGTCGGAAAAATAAAATTTCAATAAATATGATTTTCTTCTAATCAGTTGATTGTGATTTTAATAAAAAATTGTATTAGTTTTAACTACTTTGTTGATGAAAGTCAGTCATTTTTATGAGTAAAAACTGATGATTTTTTTTAAAATACTGCATATATGTTATATTTTTTTAAAAGAGCTCTAAAAACTGTTTATTTTTTGTTGGGACACTATATACGTCAAGTTATTAGATTTAAAAATATTGCGTTGCAAAGTTTCACAACGCGATATCATTTAATTGTTTTTATCTTAAAATACTAGTCTAATATTAAACAAAAGCAGTCTAATATTAAACAAAAACAGTCTAATATTAAAGAAAAAAGAATAATTTTTTTAAAAATCATCAGTTTTGAAGTTCTAAGAGCTGCAATTTTTAAATTACTTTTTTCCCATAAATAATCCATTAAATTTGTTAGCAACTGTTGCTTCATTTTTGAGAATCATTCACATAAGGCCATAGGAACATTGTTGAAAAACGAGTGCAAAACGGATGAAATATTTAATTTAACTTAATATGTAATATGTTATTTTAAATTTTTGACATTAAAAGTAATTATTAATTATGTTACAAAGCCCAAAATGTGCTATGAAAAAATAAAGAGTGATTCAATTCTTCTGAAAATTAATTTAAATCTAGTGACTAGCGACGCGAGCGTAGCCTTCCAGTATTCCTTACAATGCATATTAAGGCACAGTTTCAGATTTTTTTTTTCAAACACCGTTTTCGCATGGTTGATAGATACTACTTAAAAGAATTGGAGAATGGATTTTGTAATATCTTTAAAGAAAAAAAAAAATATTAAAAGGAATGTATCTATATATATATTTTTTTTTTGAGTAAACATTGATATGCACTTGCCCCCCCCCAACCCCCCTAAAAACTAATAAAACAAATTCAATATCCAAAATCTACCATCAACTTCTTTTTTTTTTAAGTACGCACTTTGAAGCATCCAAAAACAAATTAAGTTTTTCATTGATTATCTGTAGAAGTTTTATCATTTTGAAAATCACAACTTAATGATAAGGTACAATCTGAGAAAACACGATTTAAAGGTTTCAAATGTGTAAAACATTTAACAAAACTCATAAGAAATATTGCCTAAATATATATTTTAATGAATAAAAATACTTAGTATAGCTCATATTATAAATATTAAACGGAAATGTTAGCAATTCTATGAAACCTTCGGTAGTGCGAAGTCAAAGGTGTCAAATTCCCTTAAAACATAAAACTACAGTATATTTTTTCGAGTTTTGTTGTGATCTGCAGACACTTCCGACACCTGCTTTCCAATTCCAAGTCTGGCATGAGTCCGAGTCCATTCTCTGTATTCCTTTTTTCTTTTTCTTTTTTAATTAAATGGTATTTTGTTTATGATCTAAAAAATTCTAAAATCTATTTTTAACAGAAAAACAGAATCACAAGTCACCTTTGTTTATTTATTTGTTAAAAAGCCATAAAAATAGCGGTGTTTTTTAAGCCTAACACGGCGGTGTTTTTAAGCCTATAAAGACATGGTTGTATTTTAAGACATTTGTAATGTCTTAATTTCAGATGCAAAACGGTGTCACAAAAAAATGAGTTTTTTTTCTTTTCCCCGCTAAGAAAAAGACCAACCGTTTAACACACATTTTTAACTGAATTTAAGACGTTTACGTTTACAGTGCACAAATTCACTCCGTAAAAATAATTTGATAAAAATAGTATTTGTTAAAATCATGATCAATATTGACGATTTCCATCCTTGATAAATAATATAATAATAAATATCCAAAGAAAGTCAATTTTATTCTCTATATTTTTGTTAAAAGTAAAAAAAAAAAAAAAAAAGAAATCGATAACTTTGTTTTAAATAAAGGCAGATTGATTGTTGAACCGTTCGTTTTAAAGGTGTTGACGGGATATTTTGAAAAATACCCTTAATGAACATTTGCCCTACTCTGGTTCAGACTTCCACCACTAGTATAAATAATTATTTTTAATTTTATAATGATTATTAAAAACTAATTCTGTTTACGTATTTTATACGCAATTTTGTCGTATACTGCCATGTTAAAAGTTTAGAAAAGACAGTATGGCATCGGCACCTATTGAAAGATTTTCTTCAAAAGTCAATCGGCACTAATTTATGTTAAAGTATGAAATTATGAAATTCGTTCAAATGCAGTCTATATGTCAAATTATATGAAATTTTGTGCAGTAATTCTTGAGATACAGTTTCCACAAAATTTTGTTTCTCTCTCTCAGACACAGAGACAGATATGTTTTAAATATTGCAAATCATGTTCTAGTCTCTCGAAACGTGTAAATCAATCAAAAACCCGAGATCGAAATTTCAATACTTCCGTGAATCCAATACTTCCTTCTACTGAATATAGAAGAAAGTAATAAATTAATTTATTAATGAAAAATGAAATGGAGCATAATAAGTGTTTTATTAATATTTATTTACAATTAACCAGTATTATATTACCATATTTTAAGTAAAATAATAATAATAATAAAACTAATAATAATAATAGTAATAATAATAAAATGAAATTACTATAGTAATAAAATTATATATATATATATATTTTTAATTGAGAAAACTGAATGTCGGTTTTTAATCTCTTTTTTTCTCGGAATGATTTAGTGAACATTTATTAATGAAAACAATTAAAACTTCCCTAGCCTTTCTTTTTAATTAAAAAAAAATCTGGAGTGACTCCACTCGACTTTCCGAACATTGAGTAATTAACAGTTTTGTAGATAAAGTAAAGAAAGAGTAGTTGTTAAACAAACAAAAGAGAGAAAACCATAATAGAGTGTTTGAGTATTTTTCTCCATCTATTACACGTTGTTTTATTTAACGCTACTGAACTTTGAGCCCATAGATCATAATGACAAAGAAATTTTCGTTGTGTCCCTGTAAAAACCTATAAATGTTAGATTCACCAAAATGCTTATAGTTAGTGCAACAGTGATTTATAATACTCATATAAATTTTCAGCTGAATTCAATAAGGCGTTTAGATGCTATCGTACTTTTAAAAATTTAGTCCCATAGGCCATAATGATAAAGAATTTTTCTTTGTGTCCCTGTAAAAAAACTGTAAGTGCTAGATTCACCAAAATCTATACAGTTAGTTCAACTGTGATCTATAACATGTGTACAATTTTTTTGCTCGGATTAATAAGGCGTTTAGACACTATCACATTTTTAAAAATTTGGCCCCATAGGCATAATGATAAAGAATTTGTCTTTGTGTCCCTGTAAAAAAACTATAAGTGCTAGATTCTCCAAAATATATACAGATTGAGTATTTGTGATCTATAATATGTGTATAAAATTTTTGCTCAATTGAATAAGGCGTTTAGATGCTATAGCACTTTTAAGATTTTGCTCCCATAGGCCATAATGATAAAGAATTTTTCTTTGTGTCCCTGTAAAAAAACTATAAGTGCTAGATTCACCAAAATCTATAGGGTTCGTACTATGGTGACTTACAATATGCGTACCAACTTTCAGGTTAATCGAACGAAGCGTTTAGACGCTAGCGTGTTCACCCACAGACATACACACATACACACATACATACACACATACACACACACATACATACATCATCGTAAAAATAGTGAAAACGGACTCAGGGGACCTCAAAACGTATAGAAACATCAAAATCTCGAATTCGGATTTTTGACATGATTACAATACTTTCCTCACTATAGTGCTCGGAAAGTAAAAATTAAGTTATTGAATTTCTAATTAAAAAAGAAATATCAAACTTCCGGTCTTTTTTTGTTATTATTTATTTTTAATCTGTTAAAGTTCTCTCTATCTTCTTTTTTTTTTTTTTTTTTTTTTTTTTTTCGAAAATTTTTCTTAAAGAGATTTTAGGGGAAAAAAAAGCTATATAGTAAAATTTTAACCATTTTTTACTCAATATTTTTACATCGCCATTTTATCTTAGGCTATTTTCAGAAATTTCCGCTTTAAATTAATTTTATTGATACATTTTTTCTATACATTTGTGATAGGCATTTCGATTCCGTCGGGAGAAGGCCCTTCAAAGTGGTCATTTAAATTATTTTTTCATTTCGTATTAAAAGTTAATTAGTTTAAGAAAAGTAAAATAAAAGAAATAAGTATCACAATTAGAGAAACGTGTGACAAGCCAGCTTATAGGCGGTTTATTCCTACATGGTAATCTACAAAAACATTTCGTTTTAAGACATCACTTTTTAATGCTAGAGGCTTATTTCAGTCGGTACAGTTGTCGAATTTTTATAGGTCACTCTTAATTAGTGCTAGAGGCCTATTTCAGTCGGTTTATTGAATGGGGATTTATTGAATGAAGTCCCCCAAGGCACAACTTTGACATGAGTCTCCCCCCCAGGCACAACTTTGACATAAGTCCCCCCCAAGGTACCCCTATTTCAGTCGGTACAGCGTTGTCGAATTTTTATAATACACTCTTAATAGTGCTAAGTGCCTATTTCAGTCGGTTTATTGAATGGGGATTTATTGAATGAAGTCCCCCCAAGGCACAACTTTCACATGAGTCCCCTCCCCAGGCACAACTTTGACATGAGTCCCCCCCAAGGTACCCCTATTTCAGTCGGTACAGCGTTGTCGAATTTCTATAATACACTCTTAATAGTGCTAAGGGCCTATTTCAGTCGGTTTATTGAATGGGGATTTATTGAATGAAGTACCCCGAAGACACAACTTTTACATGAGTCCCCCCCAGGCACAACTTTGACATGAGTCCCCCCCAAGGTACGACTTTGACATGAGTCCCCCCAAGGCCCAACTTTGACATGAGTCCCCCCCAGGCCCAACTTTGACATGAGTCCCCCCAAGGTACAACTTTGACATGAGTCCCCACCAGGCCCAACTTTAACATGAGTCCCCCCAAGGCCCAACTTTGACATGAGTCCCCCCCAAGGTACAACTTTGACATGAGTCCCCCCAAGGCACACTTTTGACATGAGTCCCCCCCAAGGCACACCTCCCCCTCATTGGGAAAAAGAGAAAAAAAGTTTTTTTGCGGCTATAAGACAGTTTGGACTTCCAACGTTATTTGATACAATATCTGCAGCTGAAACACATTGGTTTGATTTAATGAAAACTTTATCATGGAATTTAGATCGTCACTAATTAACTAAAGAAGAATTTGTCTATATTAACAAGTTTAGCAGTAGGCCTCTGGCACTAAGTTAAAATCTGTCAATGTCAGATTTTCGTGTTTTAAATAATGAAATAATGTCGTGTCTGTATATATATATATATATATTAGAACCACTATATATATATATATATATATTTTTTTTTTTTTTTTTTTTGTCTTTGCGAATTGTTCTTATTAGTATATATATAGACGAGAAGTCTTTTACATTTGTATAATTGCGAAGTTTCTTAACTGCATTTAATTCCATAAAGTCAACCTATAGTATAATCCTTTCTATGTCACTAACACTGTTTATAATTTCTATGAACAATAATAAAATGTCGGTACAAGTTCTGAAATATTTAAATTCGTGCGTTTAATACTTTATTTACTTAAATATTTTAAAATTGATGGACTATTTTTTTCCCTTTTAACTCATAGTTTTTATATGAATAAATTATAAACAAATGAATTTTGTTATAAATCGTTGAATCTCTCTATAATGATTATTTTATATTAATAATGCTCAAAAAATAACTGAAGTTTATAAATTTTTGATGCAAAATGCTAAAATAGATACTTAAAAAGCCGATAATTTATATTTAAAAAAAAAAAAAAAAGAATGACGTGAAGGTGCAAATTATTGCGAGTTTATTCTTTAATTTTTTATAGGTATTTTTTACTATTAATTTTTTCCTTTTTGCTTGTATTTTCCGCAATATTTTTTCAAAAAAATATTTATTTCCTGGATTATTATAATTATTATTATTATTATTATTATTATTATTTATTTTATTTTATTTATTTATTTATTTTGTTTTTTTTTTGTATAGTTGAGCTCGTGTTTCATTTTTTGTATATATACATAAATATATTTGGTTCCATAATGGATTTTTACTTTTTCCTTTCTTCTTTTGCACTTTCCTTTTTATTATTATTATTCTTATTATTATTATTATTATTAAAACCAATAGCACATTTCTCTCACAAAGACATCTTTTACTTATGTGGTGAAATGGCATGTCGTAATTATAAAATAATCGTCATAAGCTTCTGAAATCTGTAGCTATAAACAAATAACAACAACAAACAAGTCCTTCCGGCTTATTCGGAAGGGTAGGTTGATTTCTTTTTCCGTATCAAGCACGGCTACAAATTATTAACGAATTAGTAGAAATATTGATGTAGGCTATTTGCATATGGGGTTTTAAGCAAATCGGTTCATAAATATCATAAATAACTTTTTTATGTGACTTTAAAATTTTCAAGTGGCTTGGAAACAAGATGGTGGGCCAAGTTGACAAATGTATCAAATGCATTTGTGAGATAAGATTACTGTACAAATATAGTTGGAATTAATTCAGAATATCAAAAGTCATCGTGTTGAAAAATTGAGTAGCTGCCACTTGGATCAAAATGGCAGAGAAAGTTGCTCAGTGAACTAATTAATCTAAGATATTGTTGCAAATTTGAATTTTTTTTTCTTTTTTGTAGAAATTCTTTCAAAGAGGCTTAGTAAGTTGATTAAACATTACTTTTCTGCATTTCCAGTTTGTTTTAACGTTAAAATAGCGTAATTTTCCCTTAAAAACGCATTAAAAAGCTCCAAATGGATCCAAAAAGCAGGTAATGGATTTGGCGACAAATTTGGCGACTTTTCCACTTGGCGACTTTTGGCGAGAAAATCCATAGTTCATTAATAAACTTTATTGAGACACTTATATAATCTATGTATACATCAAAATACAAACAAATTCGGAATACGCTTTTTACAATTTGAATTTGAAATTTTCAAGTGGTCTCCACTTGAAAACAAAATGGTGGAGCAACTTAAGAAACTCATCCAAGATATCCATAACACAAGTTAAGGCGCTGTCCAAATTAGGTTCGATTTGGAGTATTATTTCGGAAGTTATCGTGATTTAAAATTTTCAAGTGATAGCCTGATTTCAAGTGGCCCCACTTAAGATATCTGCCAATTTATTAAAAATGGCAGATAAATTTCATTAATAAAGTTCATTTAGACTCTTATGTAGTCTAAATTTACATAAAATTCAAGCAAATCTTGCTTTAAATAAGCTTTTTACAATGTGGGTTAGAAATATTCAAGTGGCTGCCACTTGAAAACAAAGAGTCGGAGCAACTTTGTTAACGAACTTATCCAAGATATTTATAAGATAAGTTAAGACACTTTTCAAATTTGGTTCCATTTGGAGTATTATTTCGGAAGTTATTATGGTTTTAAATTTTCAAGTGGTAGCCTGATTTCAAGTGGTCCCGCTTAACTTAAGATATCCGCCACTTTATTAAAAATGGGGGATATAGTTCATTAATAAAGTTCTTTGAAACACTTGTATAAACTATGTATGCATCAAATTTCAAATAAATTCGGAATACGTTTTTTACAATTTGAATTTGTAAATTCCAAGTGGTCTCAATTGAAAACAAAATGGTGGAGCAACTTGGTTAAGAAACTCATCTAAGATATTCATAATACAAGTTAAGACGCTGTCCAAATTTGGTTCGATTTGGAGTATTATTTCGGAAGTTATCGTGATGTTAAATTTTCAAGTGGTAGCCTGATTTCAAGTGGCCCCGCTTAACTTAAGATATCTACCACTTTATTAAAAATGACGGATAAATTTCATTAATAAACTTCATTGAGACCCTTATGTGGTCTATATTTACATCAAATTTCAAACAAATTCGCAATACGCTTTTTACAATTTGAATTAGAAAATTTCAAGTGGTCTCCACTTGAAAACAAAATGTCGGAGCAACTTGGTTAATAAACTCATCTAAGATATTATAAAATAAGACACTATCCAAATTTGGTTCGATTTGGAGTATTATTTCGGAAGTTATAGTGATTTTAAATTTTCAAGTGGTAGCCTGATTTCAAGTGGTCCCGCTTAACTTAAATATCTGCCACTTTATTAAAAATGGCGGATAAACTTCATTAATAAACTCCATTGAGATCCTTATGTGGCCTGTATTTACATCAAAATTCAAGCAAATCTTGCTTTAAATATGCTTTTTACAATGTCGGTTTGAAATTTTCAAGTGGCTGCCACTTGAAAACAAAAAGTCGGACCAACTTGGTTAACGAACTCATCCAAGATATTTATAAGATTAGTTCACTGTCCAAATTTGGTTCGATTTCGAGTATTATTTCGGGAGTTATCGTGGTGACAAAATTTTCATTATAGATAGATAGATAGATAGATAGATAGATAGATAGATAGATATAGATAAACGAAGTGATTGCAATAGGTCGATTTCTAAAGAAATCAACCTAAAAATAAAAAAATTTCTTTGGGTAGAAGTTAACTGCCCATGGGCCGCAGTCCACTGGTCAGTAAGAGCAGCTAGCTCGTAACTGAAAGATTGCGGGTTCGATCCTCAAACCGGCCGAAGACCGTCGTCTACGCTTTTGATAACTGGTGTACGTTAAATTTATGGTGGTCACATAGTCCTCAAAGTTCCTATGAAAATAATATCATTGACGTAATGCAATATGTGATCTGATCTGGACCAACATTCGAGCTTTCATTTGTTTGCTGGTGTTGCCATCTCTCCTCAGTTTCTGAAGCTAAGTCGTTGTTCCGCCACATTAAAAAAAGGAAGGTATCTAAAAATAATCTGCAGTCAGATTTGAACATGTATTAAAGCATGTGAACTGTTTCAACCTGGTAATTAGAGCTCTCTATCTCAAACACTTTGAAACTTAAGCGAAAAATTTGTTTAAATTACGAGTACCGATATTTTTACTAAGTAAAAGTTAAACATAAAAATAATAATAATAATAATAATTTTTATGGTATATATATATATATACACAGGCTGTTCGCACATTTTTTAGACGATTTTATTTCGCAGTAAGAAAAAATCGTTTGCATGGAGAATTTTATTTTCACAACAGTTATATTTTTGGAAGTTTTATTTATCTTCTGATATCTAGAATTTTTGTTTAGATGCAAAAATGCGCTTTTAAAAGGGCAGTGGATGGAAGGATAGGTTTCCACTCTTTCCAAAGAGAGTTTTTAGTGAAATCTTTATGAAAAGCATTTATCAGGAGAAAAATGGAAAAATGTCGCAACAATAGATGAATCTTGGGTCTATTTAAGTGGTTGCAATAAAAAAGATCAATTTATTATCACAAAAGTTGAGAAAAAAAATTTTTCTACATGGTTCAAAGCATCAAAAGAAAGTTTTTCTAAAGGATTTATGATTGCCACTGGTTTTTCATACAAGCGCAAGATAAAAGCAAAAAAAAATGTGACAAAAATGTCAAAATCAGCTCTAAATACTATCAAGAACATATTTTAATTCAAATTTTTAAAAATGAAAATCCAGATCTTTATCCACAATGCTATCAATCCGTTGAACTGTATCAAGATAATACAAGCAGCCACACATCGCCATCCGAAATTGCTTTTCTAGAAAAAAATGGAACAAAAAACGGGAATTAAAACCATACCCTTCACTGATATTCCTGCTAAATCTCCTGATGTATCACTGTTGGATTTTTGTGTTTTTTGACTCTTAAAATCAACATTATCCAAACACCGACCTACAACGCTTTGTGGACTTTGGAAAGCCGTTCAAGAGGAGTAGAAAAATATACCTCTTCCGATATTATAAAATGCATTATTATCATAGAAATTACGATGTAGAATGATAGTTAAGAAACAAGGGCTATCAAACTGAACAATTAAAACACGAAATATGAGTGAAATTGCTTCAGTACACTCCAACAAATTCGTCTAAAAAATGTGCGAACAGCCTCTGTAGAGAGATAGATAGATATAGATATATGCATTTCGGTCTTATATAATACTTCTTTTTCTTGCATTGGCGGTGAAATTGTGTAAAAAAAAAAAAAAAAAAAATCAGCTTATAGCTTTACGAATTAGAAATAAAAATATTTTTCATTATAAATGCATGAAATATGTCAGATAATATAATATGTCTATGTTTATAATATATATTTGTCTAGCTAGTATGTTTAAAACAAAAAATAAATAAAATGCACTGTAGTTTTTCCATCCTACTGCATAGAACACTGGTGCAGAACTCATAGCGATATTTGTTTAAGAAATTTCTATACCTAAAATATATTTTATTTCAGAAGTAGAAAAAGTTGTTTCTTTAATAGTGGTATGAGTCCTACGCCAGTGTTCCATCTCCGATCATGTCATTTTTGCAGAGAATTACCTAAATATATTAACAGTGGCAAAGAAATTGAATTGCTAAATTTCATATTAGAAAAAAAAATAACATTTTACCTAAATTTTGTTAAACTTGATAATAAAATGAAATTAAAATGTCGTACCCTTATTATACAGCACAATTTGGTGTATTTTATAAGTTTTAATAAGTTCCTTTTTACACGTTTTTCCGCTTTCTCTAAACTGCGTAAGTAAAATATCAATAATCTAAACTGCGGTGATTTTATATACAGTACAAATAAAATTAATCTTTAATATAAAATTATACTGAAACTTTCTGTTTAAAAACAATGCGTAAGCAAAAAATTGAAAAAAAAAATCTATATATATATAAGAAAATCATTCTTCCTTAAGAATATGTGAATTTAGGACCAGAAGTTGGTTTCCAGGAACCCGATAGTTATCGTTGCGGACAGAAAATTATTCTTAATCTTATTTTTGTTTCAACAAGAATAAATTAACTCTGTTTTAGAATCGTAAGACACGAGTCACAAGCTTAAAAAGTCACCGCTTTACAAATGCTTCGTAGCATAAGTTTAATACCGTGGCGTTGCGTTAGTTTGATAATCAATACATAATAATAAGAATAATATTAATAACAATAAATAAGTGTTATATATCTAATTTATTTATTTTTTCCTCTTTATTTATTTTATTTATTTTTATTCATTTATTTATGAAAGATATTCCATACATCAGTGTCTAGGTAATACTGATATTTCCTAGAATTAATTACAAGATTAATAACTATGTTTAAACATAATAAAATTCAAACAATGTTCTGTTTATTTTGCTACTTTAAACACATTTTCTAAACATATGTAAACGATCAACAATTATATCACATAAATTTTAATTTATGTATTAATATTTTACTGAAAAATAACACTAGAATTGTAAAAAGAGATTTAAGAAAATACTTAAATATTTTCTGAAGATGTATGCTTAATACGAGTATTTTTATCGAAAAAAAAAAACTCATTGATTCTAATATTATTTTACCAAATTTATTTTTGGTAAAAATACGGTTAAGGGAAATCCATTAATATATGTAATTAAATTATTTTAGGCGAACATCTAAAGTTATTTAAAAATGAGTTGTAGAATTTCTTATTATTGCAACCATAAAACAAAATTTTAACATCCACGCCTTATCGTGTTTGAGTTTTCAGAGATAAAGACAAAGTCATACATAAAGAAGTCGCTACCAATTTGGTATAGTAGCGGATATTTCTAAAGTACAAGTTCATATACCTCGTGTTTTTAACCATTTACTTCGTAAATGTAAGCAAAAGTAATATATATATATATATATATATATATATATATATATATATAATTTGTTTATATATTTTTACATTTAAGTTTTGGATTTCCTTTTGCTGCAATTTTGCGCACTGGTTTGTATTGGGTTGTTCGATAAATAATGTCGTTTTTTAAAACCTTCGCTTCTAAAACCCAAGGCTTCTTCGAACGTGGAATTTTTCAACTTACCGAAAGATGGCAAAAGGTCATCCAACAAAATGGTCAATCTATCATTGATTAATGATTGTTGTTAATATAAATAAATTCACTTTGAAAACCATGAAAAAAAAAACGACATTATCTATCGAACAACCCAATAATTCTCCTTTTGGTTTTTCTAACATTTTTGGTTTATCTAATCTTTAAACTTATATATATATATATATATATATATATATATATATATATATATATACATATATATATATATAAATATATATATATATATATAAATATATACATATATATATATATATATATATATATATATATATATATATATATATATATATATATATATATATATATATATATATATACATTAATTTTTTTTTTTATTCTTGCGAAAATAAAGAAATTTACAAAAAAACATTTTTTTATATTTTTCTTTAATATAATATAGATTTTTTTTTATCACGTTCTTTATTTGTAGTATGTTAATTTGCTTTGAAAAGCTTGAACATTAAACAATTCAGTCATTCTAAATATAATGATATTTGTATTAATTATTATATAATTTTATCACATAATTTGTCTTGCAATATTAATTAATGCCTATTACCTACAATTTGATTTATTCCAACCAAAGATTCATTCAGATAACATTTGAAAATGACATTGGCAGTTTAAATTATATGAAATTGAATACGATTCTTAGAAGCGTAATAATATTTAGTAAATTTGACAAGATCAGATTTGGTAACACCAATTATTATTTAAATGTCAAATAATTTATTTAGTATTTTGACATCTTCTAAGAATTCCGAGCAATAAAGTGTTGTATTAAATTTATCATCTACCAATATTTGGCTAAATGAAAATGTACATCAAGAGGTTGATCAAGAAATCTGATATATTAAGATACTCTGTTGTGCTAATTTAAGAATAACTTGTTACTTCTTTTAACACAATTATTGACGTCAGTATTTAAGGAATGAGCTCGTATGAATCTTACATTTTTCAATTTGTATATATTCTTCAGTAATGGATTAATGTAATTTATCATCATAATGTTATGTAGTATAAATAAGTATAACTCGATAAAACGGTGAAAATAATTTATTTTATAAAAAAAAAATAAATAAATAAATAAATAAATAAATAAATAATAAATAAATAAATAAAAAATAAATAAAAGTTGACAAATGAGTTTGGTACAATCTTTTTTAATATATGTAGATTTTCTTAACGTTTTTCTATGTTTTCTATGGAGAATAATACAAGCCATCAGTTTTTAAATTTTACTTAAAACGTTTAAATTAATATGAATAATTGTTAATGATAACCAAAATATTTTTACAAATATTATATTTACATGAACTACATGTATTGTTCTAGTAAATTTAGATATATGTTCAATTAGTATATAGTTATACCTTGAATCTAGAGTGAAAAGCACAATTCCCGTTAAAGAATAATAATGCAGTTTAATTTAGGTATATCTACATACGATCTGGTAACCAATAAAATATCCAATTTGTTAATGGAATTGATGTGCAGCAATTCAACCATAAATAAATTAAATAAATAAAAATTAAGATTTTACTTATACATTAGTTTTGTTTCAAACTCAAGAAGATCTAACTTTTTGAAAAATGATAAAAATCATAAGTTAGAATATATATATATACATTTAATGAATTTTAGAGAGTGCATAAATTTATGATATTTTCTTTTATCGAGTAAATTAAATATTTAAATTAAATAAAACTAGTGGATCTGCAGATCAGGAGCCTCAACGTCCTATTTACATCAGACATTATTCAATAGGTCATTTTTATTTATTCCTTATTATATAATCGTATATATTGATTCGATCGACTTGTTACCATAATCAGATACATTCCTGAGGGGGGCTGCCGCCCCCCTCAACCCCCCGCTATGTTTCTATTTGCATATCTTATAAAGTGTTACGGAATTGTAAATAATTGCATTTATTTTTGTTTCAAAGAAGTTTAGTAAAGTTAATAAAATGCTAACTTTGTGCATTTTTAGTCGTTTTAGCGTTAAAATAGCCTAATTTTCCCTTAAAAACATTTAAAAAAGCTCCAATAAGGGAAGAAATGGATTTGGCGCCAAATTTGGCGACTGTTTCCTTCCTTGGCGATTTTTTTGGCGACCTTTGCGAGAAAATCCTTATTAGGGATATACCAAATATGGAAGCTTTAATCTCATTATGAGATACGAGAATTTTCCAGAACAGTCTGTGTTCGATAGAAAAGTATAAAAGGAGCATTTTTCGCCAAGGCAGTCAGTCTCAGATCTGTGTCAGTTTCGTGAAATGCTTGCTTTGCTTTGAGCCTCTTTAGATGAGACTTTCTTTATGTGTTATTGCTAAATAGTTAGTAACGTTGTTTTGCTGTTAACGGCTGTTGTTTAAGCTGTGTTTACTGGTTGAATTGAAGCTGATAATTGGTTTATAGACCTGTATTTTTCTGGAACTTCATGTGAATACATCACTGAATTTTTGCAAGTTTTGCCTTTCATTCTCGGACAACTTACGGACCCCCAAGTACGCAACAATATGTATTCTTAATAAACGACGGTCTTGTATTATTTTCCTGAAATTCATAAATAGCAAATTTCATAACTACCGCATTTCATACAAAAAAAATTACATAGCCTATCGGAAATATTTTGCGTAACTTTTAAACTAATTTCCAATTCTATGCCCACAATTATCAACAAGAAAACATGCTTTTAAAATTCTAACATAAATTCATTATATTTGATGGGGTGTAACCATGATAAAATAAACTTTTAAGAAATATCGACTATAGATCGAAATAGTACGAAATTATTTTATATATCCCGGAAAATTAGCCACAGTCATTATAAACGCCAATAATAAGAATAAACTTAATTAATTATAACTCATTAATTTTTCAAACTAATTTGACATCATTCGGATGATTACAGTACATACCTTTTTTAAGAGTAAACATAATTTTAAGCATCTTTATAATGTATGTTAATTTTATTAAATTAATTGCAGCATAAACGCATTAAAGTGCGCTCTTAAATAAAAGTTTGTCCATAGGCTCTAATGCTACGAAATTCTTTTGCGTGTCTCTGTAAACAAACCATAAACATTCTATACACCTGTAAAAACTATTCAGCTTACTTTGCGTTTAAAATTAATAATTGTTCCAAATTTAACATCGTTTGGATGACTACGTGACATTGTCAGAACAATTTTGTAAGGTACTGTATATTAATTAGAAAGCTTAAGAGCACATATTTTCTTCAAACAACATAAGTTAAACATCTTACTCATGTACGCTAGTTTAATTTTCTTGATTGCAAAGTAAAGATGTTAAAATGCGTTTAAACGCAATTCACCTCATACGCCGTAATGTGAAGTATTTTGGCGTGTCCCTGTATACAATCCATAAAAAGTATAGGCCTAAAAAAATAAATAGCTATTTCTATACCGGGCCTGAATGTATGTGTCAATTTGCAAATCAATCGGAGAATTTTTGTGGCCGCTATTGCGGTACATTCAAATTCTTCCCATAGGCCGTAATGATAAAAAAAATTTGGCGTGTCCCTGTACACGAAATACAAATGGAATGCACACCCAAAACTATACAGCTAATTTCGAGGAGATCATGAAAATGTGTACCAAATTTCAAGTCAATAGCGTGATATTTGCGGCCGCTATCGCACGACAGACAGACAGACGGACAGACGGAACACAAAATCCTTTTGAGTCTCAACAGAGGCCCTCCACTGACGTTTCAGTAAAAATTCGAAGTCAATAGCTTGATTTTTGCGGTAGCTATCGCGGTACATACAGATTCTTCCCATAGGCCGTTACCCTTACTAAAATTTAAGGTTTTCTAAAACTTTTTTTATGGTTTTATCTAGGTTTTCAGGTATTTAAAAGGTTTCTTTGAAGTTTCGCTAAAAAATACTTCCTGAAAAGAATCCTCATCTAAGTTTTCTTTAGGTTTTATTCTTAAAACCTCCTGGAAACCTACGTGGTTTTAAGTTTCCTAGAGGTTTCCCAAGGTTTTGAATAAATACATCGATGATAATAAGTTTCCCCATGGTATTAAGAGAATACCTCCACTATACCTACAATCAAAAACGTTTCTTAAAGGTTTTATTTTTAAAACTTTCTAAAACCTGCACTGTTTTAGGTCTTATAGAGGTTTCCCAAGGTTTCAGATAAATACATCGATGATAATAAGTCTTCCTATGGTATTTAGTTAATACCTCCACTATACCTACAATCAAAAACGTTTCTTAAAGGTTTTATTTTTAAAACTTTTTAAAATCTGAACTGTTTTAGGTCTTGTAGAGTTTTCCCAAGGTTTCAGATAAATACATCGATGATAATAAGTCTTCCTATGGTATTTAGTTAATACCTCCACTATACCTACAATCAAACACGTTTCTTAAAGGTTTTATTTTTAAAACTTTTTAAAACCTGCACTGTTTTAGGTCTTATAGAGATTTCCCAAGGTTTCAGATAAATACATTGATTATAATAAGCCTTCCTATGGTATTTAGATAATACCTCCACTATACCTACAATCAAAAACGTTTCTTAAAGGTTTTATTTTTAAAACTTTTTAAAACCTGCCCTGTTTTAGGTCTTATAGAGGTTTCCCAAGGTTTCAGATAAATACATCGATGATAATAAGTGTTCCTATGGTATTTAGATAATACCTCCACTATACCTACAATCAAAAACGTTTCTTAAAGGTTTTATTTTTAAAACTTTTTAAAACCTGCCCTGTTTTAGGTCTTATAGAGGTTTCCCAAGGTTTCAGATAAATACATCGATGATAATAAGTGTTCCTATGGTATTTAGATAATACATCCACTATGCCTACAATCAAAAACGTATTTTTCTTAATTTTATTTTTTAAACCTTTGAAAACCTGCACATTTTTAGGTTTTATAAAAGTTTCCCAAAGTTTCGGATAAAAACTTCTATGTTAATAAGTTTTTCCATGGTATTCAGAAAATACCTCCGTTATACCTCAATCAATATTGCTTTGTTAAATAAATTGTCGAGTCATGTTCTTAGTCAGTCTAAAAACATGATCAAGGATTTATTTAACAAAACAGTTTGAAGAGTACTTTTTTGATATTTTAATTATTGGCAAGTGCTCGGATACTTTTGCTGGCGACTGTAATTCTTATGCATTACTGTTTAATCAGGAAAAAAAAAAGAAAGAAACCTCGCAGCTGAATTTTTTATTTTTACAATCATCATTGCGAAGAGTTTAACATCCAGATGGTTTCAGTCTATAATATACCTTGTGTTTATCCTTTTCCTTAAAAGGAAAACGTGCATATCATTTATAAAAATAAATAAATAAATAATATTTCAAATTTGCGTACCATTTTATATTAGATGTTATTATAAATCCATGGTGTATTTAAAACTTTCAAGTATACTAGATAATAACACTTTAAATTTGAATATGTCCAAAACTAATCAATAAAATATTTTTTCATCATTTATATATAGTATATACTAATATCATGGATGCACACTGTATATACTAATATTATGGATGCACACTTGGAAAAATTACGCACACAGAAACTGCCATTTGGCTAAAAATATATAACTTTCTCAAATTAGCATATAATTTCTCTAGCCCGAGATAATATAGTTTCTCTAGCCCGAGACAACGCTAGGGTAGTTTCCCAGATCCCCTTGTCATATCTGTCCTCATTAAAATCTCGATTCTGAAACCTTCCGAAAAATTCAAATACAAACACTAGTTATTAAATTCAAGTCCTTGAAACAATTATTTAAGAAGTTTGTTGTTACAAAAAGACTGTAAAAATGATTCATTGCTTTCTTTGTAATGGGTATACAGAAAACATAGCTCAACATATATATATATTCCTTCTACAAATAATGCAAAAAAATTTTAATGAAAGTCATGCATTTTTAAATGTTACTTAGAAAAATAAATAAATAAACACAAATTAAGGATAATTATATCGATTAATAGTAACTAACATTCTATGACGTGATAATAATTGATAGAGACTATTAATAAATAATAATTATGAGTGAGTAGTATCTGAACTACTGACGGGCCGCGGCAGCATGGTCGGTAGAACATCGAGTTCGTAATCAGAAGATTGCCGGTTTGATACTTGAGCCGGCCGAAGACCGTCGCGTCGTGTACATTGATGCAGGCTGGTGCACGTAAAATCCGCCGTAGACGTAATGTCCACGGCTTTGTTCTTATCCCAAATTGTGTCTCTGATGGTCATCGAAACAAGAAGCCATCCCCTACATGAAGTACAGCCGGCAGCAAAATTATTGAAGTGCTAGGAATAATTCCTATTTAAAAGATGGGTACCTAATACAGTTCTGTCAAGTAAATATTTGCCGAGTCATGATCTTAGTTTTATGCTGTTTATAGAATAGTAAGTTGATGATAAAAATTAACAAACAAACAAACAAACAAACAAAAACATGCAAAATGTGGATGTGCGCTTCAATAATTTTGCTGCCTACTGCATCAATATTGTGATGGTATGTCTCCTACTGAGGGCTGAGTGCTGTTTAGTCACACTAGTGCTAAGTTATGGTCAATTGATGCTGACCAGATGTCCTCATTTTCTGGAGACAGCCTTATTTTAAAGGCATTTTTCTAAGTTTTTAAAAGAATGTAGGAAGTTAATTATTCATCACTGATATTTTATTTTTAGTCCTCATTTATTAAGAATGAAAAAATGCATGCATAATTGAATAATTGTAGCAATTTCTAACGTTTCTCTATTATAAAGGTCCTCTGATCTGGTTACTATAGTCAATTGGAGATGGTCGGAAACTCATCGTAAGCGACAAGCCATCATAATTTTCGTCTTTCACGGAGGAGATGGCTCCCTCGCTACTTTGAATACAAGAGGTACAATCGCCAGCAAAAGTACCCGAGCACTAGTCAGTAATTCCTCTGTCAAAAAAGTGCACTTAATGCTGTTTTGTTAAATAAATCCTTGTCGAATCATGCTCTTAGAGTAGGCTGACCAGATCAAAGTACCTTTATAATAGAGAAGCATAAAAAATTGCTACAATTATCAAATTATGGATGCATTTTTTCATTCCTAATAAATATTGACCAAAAATAAAGTGTTACTGATTAATAATTTAGTTTCTACAATTTTTTAAAGCTTAGAAAATTCTTTTAAAAAAAGGGTGTCCCCATTTGTCCCCAGAAAATGGGGACGTTTGGTCAGTATACTTATAATGACCAGATCAGAGTACCTGAGAAGTACAGAGAAGCCTTAAAAATTGCTACAATTGCCCAATTATGGATGTATTATTTCATTCTTAATAAATGAGGACTAAAAATAAAATATCAATGATAAGCAATTAATTTATTATATTCTTTAAATAACTTAGAAAAATGCCTTCAAAATAAAGGCTGTACCCAGAAAATGGGGACATTTCATCAGCAAAATTAACAGGACAGATACTAGAATTTTTCTTGCGGAATGCAAAAACGTACGAAATCAGGATTTTTTCTCACTTCTTTGTAGTACAGAATGTCCCTCCTAAATGAAAAAAAAAAAAAAATGATGAAAGTGTTATTATCATATTATTTAAAGATTTTCATATCTTGCTATCACAACAGTGAAAATTTCATTCTTCTTCGAATAAGCAGGTTTAGGCAATTTCAAAGATTGCAAAATTTTGCAGATTTCTAGAACTAAAATAGGCGCCTAAAAAGTTCTTTGTCTTTTAGTGTGAAAAGCTTTAGATATTCTAAAGTTTTTGAAATTGCATTACTCGATAAGTTTTGGCCGCAAAAGAGGGTGATCAAATTTCTGGGGAGGGCCTGCGGTAGCACAGTCAGCAGAATACCGGGCTCGTAATTTGAAGATTGCGCGTTCGGTACTCCAGCCGGTCAATGACCTTTGTGTACATTAATGGTGGCTGGTGCACGTAAAATCTGTCATGCAGCAATCTTCTTCATGTTCCCATCAAAGAGTATACCTTTGTGGGTCGCCGAAGTGGAAGAGCCAATCCTTCTGTGCAGGATCAAAAGTGTGATGTCATGTTTCCGGACAACCTCAAGAGGTGAGTCTCAGACCGTTGTCAATTTTAACCAACCCAGATTTTTGGGGACAGTCCCCATTTTTTGAGTCTGTCTGCACTCTAGAAAACATTTCGTCTTTTGGGAACTCCCCTTTTTATATTTTATCCTCACTTTTCCCAATTTTTAATGTTGCTGTGGGAGAACATTGCGTGTGTGTGTTTTATCAAGTCTTAAAACTGATCTTCTTACAATGTTCTTGCAAACTTTATTTGTTGTTGGCAAAATTAGTGAAACTCAAGCAATAATTCCTATTTTTTCAAATAGGAATTATTTTCACCTAATACTGTTTTGTCAAGTAAATATTTGTGGAGTCACGATCTTAGTCTTATGTTGTTTATAATAAATCTGAAGAAAATAAGATCTTCAGGGCATTTTATTTTATGTTATTTTATTTATTTAGTTTTTGTGATAAATATCTAAAAATGCGGACTGCCCCCAGAAATTTTGGACGTTTGTCCCGCAAAACCATTTTTTTACTGTCAAATCTCATCGACTAATTTAATGAACTTTTAATTTTTTAAATTGGAAATATGGTTGTTATTTTTTATTATACTCATATAAATATTGATTGTCTAAAGGTTTTTTTTTTTTTTTTTTTTTTTTTTTTTTTTTTTCAAATTTATTTTGTAGTAATATATTTGGAAAACATATATGGCAACGTGACGTTGATTGCATTTCAACTTCTCAAGATGGATGCCCTCATGGAAACGTGTTGTTAGTGTATGAATTAACAGAACTTGGATTTCAATTATCAAGGTAACTGAATAAATTAAATTTTAAGTTTTACATTGAATTTTAAAATGTTCACCCTCATCTAAGAAATTTTATGTATTTATTAATGAACCTAACAGTTAATTAGTTAATAGTTAATTTTTTTTTTTTTGAAAATTTTTCATATCTGATTATAAAGGCTTTTTCTGTCTTATCTGTTCACTCTTTTTATTTTTTATTTTAAGTGTACTAAGGTACATTTTCTATTAGTGAAGTTAAATTTAGAAATCGCTGACTCCTCAATGTTTGGCAAATTTTTGAAGCATAAAAAAGCATTGTCAAAATATTTTTGACGATAGTTAAAGTGAAAAACATCTTGATCGGAAATATTAAATATTTCATGACAGACACTGGAAAAATTTAAAAAAAAAATTGATGGAAATATTTTTTTTTTCAAAAGTAATAAGATTACAATTAAATGATACTAATTAGAGCTTAATTGTAGTTTCACCGGCTAATTACGCGAAGCGCGTTAGATTGCCATATGTTATGGGCTTTAAAGGTTACCTTTGCTTGTTTGTGTCATGTATTGTGTGTTGAGAATTTCAATATGTTATTTATTTATTTATTATACCTATTCATTTTCAAAATCATAAATGCTGTGAAGTGACTCTCATAATAGTTAATTTCTTTTGATCCTCATATGAGATTCTCTGCTAATTTTCTGTTGTGAATGCATACAGATATTAAGGTATTTTTAAAATTTTCAAAATGCATTTGGAACATATTAGATTTTGTAGATTAAGTTAACATCTTAGAAATGTATGCCGAGTTAAAAAATAATAGTAAATGTAATATGTTTCTAGATTATGTGATTGTTTTTTTCTTTATAAATGCATATTTTGCTTATTTGGTGATTACTTTAGTGGACCTTTGCTTAAAACAGTAAGGTACTATATTTTTTATTTGAGTTATTTCGAATTGTACACAAATGATATTTTTATTAAGAACTTATTGTTGATTAAACTTATTTATTATCTTAAAATTAATATTTTTGAAAAGATAAATTGAAAAAAAAATATATTATTTTGAAAAGTCAATATATTATTATATTTCACATTAATTCTCCTTTAATTATCACCAATTCATAACTGGTGTCATCATTGATTAAATTCGGACGATTTTATTTAAAATCAGTATTCTTAAAATCAGTAATTTTTTAAAATCAGTATTCTTTGATTTTATTTAAAATCAGTTTGTTACTTTTTCATCTTATAATGGGTCCTTTCAGTGATATTCCTGAATCTGTCAAACTTTGTATGGTTGATTTGTATCCGCACGGTAAAAATCAATGCTGAATAGCGAATTTACAGGGGTGTTTGTGTCCAGGGTTTACCCCTGATTTCAGTGTTTTTACTCTAATCCATCTGTGTTTTGATATTTCCTATAAAGTTACTTTTTCGTGCATTAATTGTTCATTTGTTATGTAGGTGATATGTGAATGTAAAGTAAAAGAATTGAGGGCTTCTGGCCTAAATAGTTTGAGTATTATTTGACATTTTGAGTTTTTTCTAATTTGAGGCTCTAATTTTCAGGGTTTTTACCTTTGAGTCACAATCACCCCTGGAATTATTTACATTGTTTGCAATCAAGCATTAGTAAAATACTAACACAATTATTTAAAAAAATGGAAGATTATAAAATAATCGCTGAAATGGCGGCTGAAAACCAAAAGCATCTGCTAGAGATGACAGGAAACTGAAGCGTATAGTTAAGAAAAACCGTTTTAAAAGTGAACGATTCTTGCACCGAAAATGGAAAGAAGTTGGAGTTGAAGTTTCTACATTGACAACATTAAAACATCGCCATAAATTTAAGCTTAAATCTCGTGTACCGAAAACAAAACCTCTCATGACTGCAAAACAAAAGCGTATAAGATTGAATCTGTGTAAATCAAGACGTTTATGCAGCAAAGGAGATAGGAAAAAAATATTATTTAGTGATGAAAGTATGTTTTGTGTTTCATATGGTAATCAAGGTATTCGAGTTTGTAGAATGAAGCAAGAAGCATTTGATAAAGAATGCCTGAAATGTTTGGTAAAATTTGCTGCTAGTGTCGTGGTTTGGGGTTGCATGAACGCATAAGTACCTGGAAAGTTAATCATCGTCAAAGAAACGGTTAACTCTCAGATATATCAAGAAATTTTGGAATATAACATATTACATCATCAGAAGATTTATTTGAAGATGTTTTAATCTTTCAACAAGATGTAGCATCACCGCATACCTCGGGGTGAACGAAGAATTGGTTCCACCAACGCAACATTAAGGTACTTCCTTGGCCACCAAACTCACCAGACATTAATTCCATTGAAAACTTATAGGGTATAATGAAGAAAAAAACTCCAAGAAAATCCTCCTTCAAGTAATCAGTAATTATATTAAAAAAATGATCAGTAATTATATTAAAAAAATGAATAATACATTATAATGAAAAACTTATTTAATTATCAAAAATATTTTTAAAATAATGAATTTAGATCAAATTACTTAATATTACTGTTTGAGCTTTTAACAGAAAAACTATTTTAAAATACTTTGTAATATAAAAAGATATGTTTTGTCATGATTATAGAACAAATAACTAATTAAAATTATATTATTTAAATAATCTAATTCATAAAATGTTACATTAAAATATATACAATATATACTAATTAAATTAGCCGAGCTTTCTCAATACTATCCTTTAGGCTATTATTCGAAAAGTGTATTTCAAGACATTTACTTAAAAAAGATTTTTTTTATATTAATTATTATAGAAAAATATTGCTAAGAGAATCAGGGTGATCTTTTGCCTGTCGTAAATGTGATATATCCAGTGATTGTCATGCCTTTAATTATAGTGGTCGGAAAAGCTACCTTGTGATGAACAGGTGTGCATGGATTTTAAGAATTCAGTCGGAAGTGCGACGTAACTTTTTTTTTTTTTTTTTTTTTTTTTTTTTTTTTTAGTGTGGGAGTGGGGTAGAGATTAATTATTTTCACAGAAATTTTGTACTCTAAATGATGCTAAAATTCCTCATAAAAGGGCAATCACTCAAAATAATTTTTATAAAACAAAAATGAAAATAATAAAGATTTCAAAAATCGAATAAAAAAAATAAAAAATGCAACATGAAAACAGATCTTAGTAAATGAGTATTTTCAATCTTTGAAAAAATCTTCGCATTATGTTTGTTTATGAATATGTATATATAAATCTGCATATTCAACTACATAGATGTTATTTATTTTCCTTCTTTCCCTTTTTTTTTTTAACAACAATTAAACCGTTCCAATATAATTTGATGCAAACCAAACCCAATTTTCTATACAAATATATGTATGATTTTTCTGAAAATGACTTTTGTACTTATTTTGCCATGTTTTCTAACAGCAATGTTGAAATAAACATGGATTGTAGATCAATTGCATTATACACTTTCAAAATGTGAAAAATTTGAATTTGCAGTTGAAACAAGCAAAATAATTAGTATATTACAGAGAAAATTCAAGACCAATCAAGCAAAATCATAATGACCGGCGCAAAAAGGAAGCAGTTCGAATAGCCTCCACACTAATCGCACCGATGGTCCAAATAAAACGGCCATGCCATGTTGAATAGTCATTTTCATTCATTTTACAGTAGATGTATTAAATATAATATGAATGTATTTTATTGATATCACACAATCAACAGATTGGGAAAAAAATCATATATATTGAAAATTTATTTTTCCAACTGAGTGAAAATAATGCCTGGACCGGGAGTCGAACCCCGGATCGTTGACTTACAAGGTCTTCCAATTGAGCTATCCAGGCTGACAACCGGTCAGTATTACTCACTCAGACAACCATTTCTCAGTTGGAAAAATAAATTTTCAATATAATATGAATGTATCTTTTTGTATAATAATATGAATGTATCTTTTTAAAGAAAGGTTTATATTTAAGTATCATGATAAAAAAATAATAATGCTATTAAAAAATAAATATAAAATGTTATTTGGAAAATATTATTTTAAAAGGAGTTTAAATTTAGATTTTTTTATTTTTTTATATGTGTATATGTTTTAAATTTTAGGTTAGATAGAATGTATACATTTAAAACTGTTTTTCCTTTTTTAAATTGGACTAATGCAAACCATTCAAAAGCAGTTCTCTTTAACAATGATTTGAAAATCATATTTACCAAATATTGTTTAAATGATTAATCCTGTAAAGATAAAGAATATTAAATTCTTTCAAGAGACAGGGAGATTGAACAGTAGTCACCATCTTATTTGGCAGCTTGGTGACAGACTTTTATAAAGAACAATTTTGTGAAAGGGTTGTTTTTATAAATTTGAATTTTGTGAAGGGGCTCATTTTATGTGTTTTAGTTTTGTGAAGGCGCAGCAAATGGATCCTGCTATGAAATTGTTTTTCTGGCTGTACTTACTATTTATATTAAAAAAAAAAGTAACTAACTCAGACTCTCTGCCTCAATTTTGCTCATTTTAAGTAAATAGTAAATTCCAATTTATGAATTTCTTTAATTGGAAAATTCATATTCTATAATATTCATGCTAGTATCCTAAATAATATTTCAAAAGTGGTCTGACATATTTCCGGTGAAAATATCCCTGAAAATTGAAGTTTATGTGAAATTTTGCCCTTTTCTGCCACGTTAAGAAATTCGTAAATTTCGGATAACTTGCGAAATTTTCAAAGTCGTATGTTTCTAGTTACTGATGTTCATTCCGACATAGGGGGTGGGGTGGGGGTGTCAGCCTGAATTTGTGCAATATATTATTAGCAATTTCTATGTGATTGGCTTTCAAGAAATATCAAATTCAAACTTGGAGAAAATAAAAAAGAAATAGCACTTCAACTGCATTTTTCTAATGAACTTGAACTACATTATTTTGCTAATCAATTGCCCCAGCAAGCAATGCCAGCAGCAATTGTAGAATAAACTTATTTTCAAGTATATGTATTGTAATAAGTTTGTCTGTTTTTTAAGCACTTACAACTATTTTAATAATTAATGATATTCAATATAAGATTTATTGTTCTGATTTTGTTTATTGTGTGTACATGTATGCAATTAGATTTAACATTATATTTATTATTGAAAAATTTATATTGAGTCAGTTGCCTGCCCAGTGGCAGAAACGCCGCGACACGGCGACATAGTCGCGTACACAGAAAAATGGCTTGCAGACAGTCTTTGTCTGCACTAATAAAGAAATTAGTCTGCAACTTTCGGACACTCTTTGTCTGTACTAATAAAAAAAAAAAAAAATGCCCGCAACTTTCAGACAGTTTTTGTCTGCAGTCATAAAAAATTGTCTGCAATTTACGGACATTTTTCGCCCACGACAATGCGCTACCGATGTATGACGTCTTAGACGCTCTCCGGTAGGAACTCTAGAGCCCCCTACCCTATAGGTACCTTGGTACCATAGGTACATATAGGTACCTCAAAACAGTGCTTAACAAGGGCGACCTAGGAATCTAGATCTCCCTTGATAGGCAGCATTATGCGTGTATTCTTTTCTCCTGTTTCTGTTACCTATTACTCAGATTCTACGGGAGCGTACAAAGGTGCTAATTTCATTTAAAACTGTTCCAAAACTTCTCCTCCACTTCAAAATTCACTTATAAAAATCTCTGTATCAAAACTAAAACTAATACTTTTATTATTTATAATTATTTTTATTGTGTCAAACATTGCTGAGTTAATCTTGTTATTTTATAATTGTTTATACTATATTGTTCTGTAGTAAAATTGTATTGTGGCACAAGGTCACCACTGTTGTTGTTGTTAATCCCCCCCCCCCCAAGGTTGGCAAACTGGGCCCAGCCCAGAAAAACCTACCCAGGTTTTTCTCGGCGGGCCCACCAACAAAAGCCCGCTGGGTTTTTGCAAATAAGTAGGTTTTTCCTAAAAATTATTTATAATTTACAAATCCCATCGATAAAGTATAGAAAACACCTTACCTTTTAAGAATAAACTCTTATTTTTATTTTCTAGAAAATAGTATTAAACATAAAAAGTAACTACAGTTATAAATATAATAAAAGCAAGTTTATCTTCTATAATTGGTTCAATTTTCCTTTTCCTGTAAAACCGAACAATATTTTTGTTTAACAGTGGACATAAATGTTGTCCAGAATCAATATTTAACTAATTGTTTAGTTTTAAAACTTTATAATAATTTTACTTTAATTTTAGTAGCCAACATAATTATAAATCTAATAAAATTTTCTTCTATATCCGTTTCAACTATTAAAAAAAAAGAAAGAAAAAGAAGGAAAAGGATAAAGCAGTGCAACTTATTTTTATAATTAAAACTAGTTGGCATAGGTGGACTCTGCTCAGCTCCCTATCATATATATGTTCTCATAAACTTCTAGTACAGGACATTCTCTTAACATGATTATCATGTTAAGAGAAATTAATTTGACCAAACGCTTGACACAGTGACAGAATGAAATCCCTGCCTAATAGGCTATCCACTGTTCAATTCGATATATTTATCTTATTCTAATCTATTAATTTATTTTATTAGGGTCAATTTCGTAGTTTCATTTTCATACTACTATTTCCAATGCAACAATCCTCAAAATGAATATTTATATGGGATATCGCCCCATTTTGCTATGTTGATAAAATCTTAAATTACGAATAATTTACGAAATTTTCCTATTAGAATATTTGTAGTCAATCATGTTCAAACAAGTATCATAAAAGTTATTTTGAAGTTGTCTAATATATTTATGATCCTCAAAATGGATGTTTATGCTCAATTTTGCCCTATTATTCTGCCTCAATTTTGCTCATTTTAAGTAAATAGTAAATTCCAATTAATTTATGAATTTTTTTAATTGGAAAATTCATATTCTATAATATTCATGCTAGTATCCTAAATAATATTTCAAAAGTGGTCTGACATATTTCCGGTGAAAATATCCCTGAAAATTGGCGTTTATGTGAAATTTTGCCCTATTCTGCCATGTTAAGAAATTCGTAAATTTCCAATAACTAGCGAAATTTTCAAAGTCATATGTTTCTAGTTACTGATGTTCATTCCGACATCAAAACTCATATTGTAAAACTGGTCTCACATTTTTTCGTTACAAATTTTCCATTTAATGCACGTTTCAGTGAAATTTTGCCCTAATCTCCCATGTTAAGAAAAGCGTAAATTTTTAATAACTTCCGAAGTTTTTTAAACCGAGGTCGAAAAATTTCAGGATTACCTAAGTTCCCCATACCTATAGCATGATGGGGAACTAAAAAATTTAAATGATATGTATTGTACTTAAGAATTTAAATTCTTTTATTTTATCAGTTATTGTCATTAAGAATATTTGAATAAGCATACATTAAAATAAAATATAGCTTAATCTTACTAATTACCACTATTTTAATATTAGAATCAAACCAATTTTTATTTCTGAAATAAATATTAGATTAATTATTAATTTGTAGTTTAATATAATAGGTGTATTACAACTAATATGCTAAATAACATATATCTAACATTACAATGCAAATGTATTCAAGCAAAAACCCACAAAAGCCCAGAAAAACCCGCAAAACCCCAGAAAAACCCGGGTTTTTGCCAACCCTGCTGCCCCCCTCCCCTTCAGATTGCTGCTATCATCTTTCAGGCTTTTTGAGTGTAAGCCATTTTCACCCTTCACTATATGCAAATTTTGCAGACAGATTATGAAATTTTAAAAACTTGTCACAGACATCTACAAAATTTTCTATCACTGGGTAGTTCTGGTTGAGCTGTGCTATTAGAAAGAGAGGTGCAGACTGAAGTTAAATAGTATTTAGTCTCATAGGCACTAACAAGAGAAAATTTTGGAAGTGCTAAGCAGAGGTGGATAAAATGAAAAACTTTCTGCACACAAAAAAAAAAAAAAAAAAAAAAAAACCGCATGTAAAGTAAAAAAAAAAATAAAACTATAAAACAAGAAATATAAATATTAAATAAATATTAATTTATATCCATAAAAGGAAGGGAGGAATTTTGAGTTATGTTTTCAATGCAGAAATTTTCGGAGACATTATTTGAGTAAACTGTTTTAAGTTGCAAAGTTTTTTTTTTTTTTTATTATTAATGCCTAAAAAAATTTTCTGCAGAAGATAAAAAAAAAATTACGTGAATGGTGTTTGCACATTCCTGTATATTATCCATCTCTAGTGCTAAAATATTTTAGTAGTTACTGAGTTAATAAGACTGAATTATAAATTAAAATTTTTCAATCAGTTACTCTTTTTTTTTTTTTTTTTTTTTTTATTATGATACGAAAATCTATATGAATAAAGTATCTGTGTGTCTGTCTGCACTCTGGTGCTTGGACTACTGATCCCATAGCTACAAAACTTGGCAAATGGGTAGTTGGGACCCTGCAGGCGTGTATATTGGCATTTTTTTTTTTTTTTTTTTAAATATACTAAGAGGCTGCCCCCTGATTACTCTGCTCACCAACCCCCGGATCACTTTACACCCTGTGAGGCGTTTCGCTGAATAAGAATATTATCAGTGTACAACACAAAACAAAAGCGCAGAAAAATATTATAGAAATTCCCATATTTAATGTCAAATTAAAATACATACTATTTAATACCCCATTCTTTTGTTTTTTAAATAAAATATTATGCTTAAAATTATTCTTTTTTTTTTTTTTTTTTTTTTTTTTTTTTTAAGGAATAGAAAGAAATTTATAATATCTAGATAATTTTGTTCTACAACTTTAGTACTCGTATATGACCCCCTTGGCAACTTTTAAATTTTGGTCATTATTTGGCGATTAATTTTTTTGGTGTAATTGCTTGTTTTTTTTTTTTTTTTTGTTGTTGTTGTTGTTGTTTTTTTTTCTAAGAAAAAAAAATATCTAGTACTTACTTATAATCTATACTCTATAGCCTATACTTTTTCCTAATACCTATACTTTTTTATGATGCCTATACTTTTTAGGAGATGAATTTTTTTCTTGTCGTAATTAGAAATATGAAATGTGTCCTAGAAATGTCAAATTCTGTAATGTTAAAAAAAAATATCAGTGCGAAATTACAAGATTTATAATTATGAGTTTGATTTTGACTCTATTTGGAACAACTTGCAGGTTGGTCCACAACTCTATTCGGTGATTTTCTTTGTGTGTTTATACTTCTATGTGTTCTTATAGCTGCTTGTCAAAGATGCCATGAGGTGGATGCCACTGAGGTTAAAATCAAAGAGGCTTTTGACGAATGGCTCAACCAAGCCAAAGGGAGAAAAATTCGAAGGTAATTTATTTTGCTCAATTATTGTGGTTAACGCATTCACTGCCACTCATGTTACATTGCATGATGTTCACTATTGTTCCAAATGGCAGTCACGTAAGATCAGCAGCGAATGTGTTAAGTCAAAAATTGATATTTTTTATAGATACCAAATTACCCAGTAGCAGAAACATTGCGACACGGCGACATAGTCGCGAACACAAAAAAAAAAAAACGACTTGCGGACAGTTTTTGTCTGCACTAATAAAAAAAATTTGTCTGCAACTTTCAGATAACAATTCATTTATAAAAATTTCTGTATCAAAACTAAAACTAATACTTTTATTATATATAATTATTTATATTGTGTTGTGTCAAACATTGCTATTAAATATTTAATTGAATGTGATGAATGAATACAATTGTTTATAATATATTGTTCTGCAGTAAAATTGTATTCGTGTATTGTTGCACGAGATCACCACTGATGATAAGCCCTCCCCTCCCCCCGGCTTTTTGAATGTAAGCCATTTTTACCTCTAATTATACCCAAATTTTGCAGACAGATTATGAAATTTTAAAGCCTGTCGCAGACAGCTACAAAACTTTCTGCCGCTGGGGTTGCCTGATGCCACTTTTGAGTGGGGGGAGGTCGTGAAAAGTTCAGCCTTTTTTTCTGTAAGCTTGTACCATGTCTGCTAACTGGTGCTTCAAACATTTGTATGGTGGGTGCATTTCATGAGGATTTGAAAAGGGTATGCATACTATTAAATTAAATCATATTGCATATGTTTAGTGTATTTAAACACCTGTTATAAATTATTTAAAGATATTTTAAACTAGTGCTTTTAAAAAGAGGATAACCGGTGCTTTTAGAAAATTTTAAACTAATGTTTTAAAGTTTTAATTAGTGTTTTTGAATAATTTATAACAAGTACTTTTAAAAAGTAACCAATGGTGGCATTTAAAGAAAAAGTGGTAACTGGGGCATTTAAGAATATTTAAACTGCCGTTAAAAAAAAAATAAAAAAAAAAAAAAATAAGCTAGTACTTTAAAAAAATATTTAAACCGGTGTTTTTAGAAAATTTTTAACCAGTGCTTTGTTTTTTCATGTGCATGAACCCATTAATGCATGTCGTAGAGGTGCAAAATTTCCTGAAATTTTGAGGTGGTGGAAAAAAGAGTTTATTTTCTAGTTTAAGACAATGCCAGTAATAGTGGAATAATAATTTTTAACTATGTTTATGTCATATAATATAGATTGTGCTAAAAAAGCTTCTGACTTTTAATTTTCTCACAATACCATGCTACAAGTCAGTTTTGGTTTTGATTTAATAAACAATTAGTCATGCACTTTGTTTAATATATATTAATATTACATTAAATTTTATGTTGATAGGTGTAGGGAAAAAAATACTAATAAATATAAGTATTAAAAAGGACCTGCTTGAAACTTTTTTAATGTTAGGGTAGGGAACTCTTTAGGCTCCTAGGTCGCCCTTGTTAAGCACTGTTTTGTGTGTTCCTACCAAGGCACCTATAGAGCCCCATTCACATGAGCAGTTTCTACCCGCGTCAATCTTCGCGAAGCTGTTCACATTCTTCCTTCCCGTGTAAAAGGAGGGTTAGACCAGGGTCATTTTTCCTCCGAAATCAACCCCGCAATATACATGGGGTTAAAAGGGAATAAACCGCGAATTACCCAGAATGCTTTTCGCTTGTTTCTTTCTGTTTCATACTCCTACAGGGAATTGCGCACTATTTTCAAGAGATAAACTGCGTTCTTTTTTATTTATTTATTTTATTATTATTATTTTGTTTGTGTGTATTTTTCTGTGAAGTTAATTGAAGAATAATAATACCAGAAGAAGAAATTTAAAATAATGCGTGGATATTATATAAATGAAAAATATAAAACGGCACAGTATTTTGCACTTTTCTTTTTTCCTTTTTAATTGAAATTTCTAAAATTCTCAGTAAACTAAGATATAGTAAATTAATATTGTTTTACAATATGAATAATTTTTTTGTATTACAAAGGTTATTTAAGGAAATGGTAGACATTTTTTTTTTCCTTTGTAAATAAGTTCTTAGAATTATAAACATTTTGTATGCATAAGCATTGGAATATAACAATATATTAAGTATTAAAATTTCTCAAAAATTATTTAAATTCAATAAAATTAAATCAAAAAATTATATATATTTTTTAAATTAATCCTGCTCTGCTACACAACTTTCAACCTTTTCTCTTTAATTTACATTAATATAATTTATTTAACAATATATTCTAAACATGTTTAAATATTGCTTTCTCTATTAATTGATAAAATAATTTTTGAAAAATGTTTTTATGTTTGCATATTAAATTTTTTCATTTAATTTCCAGCATTCAAACAATATATGTGTATATATATATGCATACATATATAATCATTTTAAGAAATTAATTTATCAGTCAATCTTTAATATATATATATATAAAAAATTAACTTACCAATGAATCTACAAAGTAATAACCAAATGTATTTATAAAATATTTGAGTTGCTGTAATATTTAAAATCCATTGTCCACACTAGAGCTATGCCCAACAGAAAACTATGCAGGAGTAGTAGTTGTCCTGAAATTCCTTTAAAAAAAAAATATTTTGTCCTGAATTTTCACTTAATATCCTGAATTTCCTGAAATTTCAGTACAATTCCAAAACTGTATTCATTTTTCCTTCACTTTTCAACGAGAAAGTAATCTGAAATGATAATTTCAATGTTTACCTCTTGGTCAATTTTTGAAAGATTTCTTTGATTTCATCTCTCAGTGTGTAGGGCCTGAGAGGGGATTTTATATGAGTAATATTGTCACAAAAGAGACTGCATATTGGGAATCTGAAACTATTTTTTATGTTTTCGCAGAGGTCATTTGAGGAAGCAGTTCTCAATTCCTTCTCTTATATCAAAAGAGGAAATTGGTATATAAACCAGCTACGTGCTGAATAATACAGCTCACTTAGAGCAAATAAAGATGACCAGCTCAAAAAAGAAAGCTTTATGAAGATGCTGCTGCTATCCAAAGTCTTCCGAAAAAAGTAGCGGGGGGGCGGACGATCTTATCAATAAGCCATATTAATTTCACAGTCATTCAGGGCTCGAAAACTATATTTCCCGACATGCCCGGGGCATGTAAAATTTACATTGGGCATGTACTTTTTTCTCTTACATGCTCAGCTCGGCATGCAAATACTGAAACAAAAATAACTTTCAAAAAATAATTTTAAAATATAGCATCTTGTTTAAGACTTTTACTTAAATTGAAATGTCAATATAGATATAATGTCGTTAAATTATTTTCACTAAGTATGTGACTGTTTTTATTATGCATTTTAATAAGATATTTAGGCATGTAAAAATTTCATATGTTTTGTCCAGACTGACATGCCCGACGGCGCATGTAAAAATTTTGTAAATTTTTCAAGCCCTGCAGTCATTTATTAAAGATAACTTTCATGCATTTATATGAAATTTTGTCCTATTATGCCATACTAAAAATGAGAAAAAAAAAAAATGTTATGACAGTGCCATCTGTTAAGCGATTGATCTCAAAATGTAATTAACACCAGTTTAGATCAAAGTCAACAAAACACCAGTTTGGTTGAATTTCATTTATTAGTTTGTGAGAAGCAACGTCCAGAGCATTTTTTATGCACACAGACACTTTCAAAAAATAGTCAAATTGTATTCAGAACATCTCAAAACATGTAAATATGTCGAAAACCATAGTTGGAAAATTTTCACGAATTTAATACTTTCTCCTTATATACAAAGAAAAAAGTAATAAAAGCAGTTCAAAATTCCTACCAGACATGGAAATTTAAACTGAGTAATGAATCGATTTATAAGTAATTCTAATTTGGTATATTTTTTTTTAAATAAGTATTTTTGTGATTGTATATTATGTACTTATTAAATTATATTTTTAACTCATTAAGTATTTTTTCCACAATTAAGTATTTTTTCCACATTATGTAATTTATACAATTAAATTTCAGTTAATTTATATCTGGGATCTTTTGAAAATGGGCAATTTTTAGTGCGTGTGTCCTGAAATTGTATAAAAATTGAGTCCTGAAATTTTTCTGAAGCCACTACTACCCCCGACTATGCATATCAATGATTGGAAATCCATACACACTTTATAATATGGTAATTATAGTGTTTTTGCATTGCAAATTGTAATGTGATACTGCTTAAATCGAACCCTATTTGGTTCTTCAGATAACTTGACTTTTGTGGAATTAAAATTTAAATTGGGTGAGGAAATTGCTTTTTAAGATTTAAGAGTTTCAAATTTTAAAGGTTAATAAGAGAAGAGAAATGAAGTGTAAAAATTTTGCATAGGCTTGCTAGTTGGAAGTATTTCTTATCACTAAGCCATCAACAATGCTTCATTATTAAAAGGAATGTTTTAAGCGTAATATAAATAATTGTTCATTTAGGAGAATGGTGGGCATTGTAAATTACTGTTTTAGAGCTATGGAAATTTGTGTGTGTATATATATATATATATTGTGCTGAGATATAACAATATTAAATTTCTGTAAAACTTTACATTTCGTTAAATAAAATTTGAAAATATATATATATATATATATATATATATATATATACAGTGGAACCTGTAAAAGTGACCACCTTGGTAAAATGACCACCTGACTAAAGTGACCATTTTCCAATTTTAAAGAGACTTTATAAAGTGACCACCTGCCTATAGTGACCATTTTAGCCGGTCCCGAGGGTGGTCACTTTAGACAGGTTCCACTGTATATATATATATATCAAGGTCTGCACAAATTTATAATTTCCCCCCTTTAAATTTTAGAATATTATAATTTAACAATATTTTTTGAAAAAATTAATTTACCAATGAAACTGCTAAGTAATATCCAAAAATGTTTAGAATGTATTTTTAAACTATGTTAATGTAAAATCAAAGTAAAAAATTAAAATTAAAAACATTTTTAAAAATGTTTAAATTTGAATTATTTTTTTTACTAGAAATCATCTTCTTCTTCAAAGATAAGGCAGAAAGCCTGTTGCAGCTTCTTTGTCTAATGCTTCTGTTTTTCAGGTTATAATGAATTAAAATTTAATAGATTTGTTTCTTTTTGGGGATTTTCTTGGTAATTATCTATTAGGAGAGATATGTGCATCACATAAAAAATGATGATTTAATAGGTTAAAAATAATAATTGCTGTTTAAATGTTATGATTATGCAACTTATTAATTAGCTGCATTGCTCTTTGTTTAGTATAGCATACTATTAAAAAGATAATTATAATGTAAATATAAAAGTAATTATAAATTAAATGAAAAAAAAACTTATAATAATAACTGCTATTTTTCAGTAAAAAAAAAAATAAAATAAAATAAAAAAAATAAATAAAAAATAGAATTTTAATAAAAATAAACAGAACCAGAAGCTTGTTGCCATAAGGCTACAGAAATATATAATGAAAACAGAATCCACTCCTCAACACAGATATGGCATATGTGGACCAAACACTAATGAATATGTGATTGTCTGAATAGATGAGTTCATACATGATCTGAAGGTAGTTATTTAACCACTTTTCCTAGCATGGATATGTCAAACTTAAACTAATCATTAGCATCTCCAGTTTTGCCTGAGTAGATACATGATCTGAAAGTATTGTTACCTCTAGCTGATGTAAATTTCTGATGTCTGCAGTGAGACAGCTGCTTGGGAAAAAAAAAAAAAAAAGGTTATCTGCTATGGGAAATAATCCACACTAAAAATTTTTAAAGTTTTTTAACAGATAATCTGCAAGAAAGTACAGTGTACTTAATTTTTGTGTTTCTATACTGATGAAACTTACCATAAAATCTTGAAAATAACCCCTCCCTTGAATGTACCCCCCCCCCTTTCTTGCTGAAAGGGAAATTATTCCATTTTCTTAAATGCATCCCAACCCTTGCCACCAGGCGCACATACATAGCACCAGTAAATCTTATCTTTCACTGTTTCATCCAAACCTAATTTCAATCTTCAAGTCTTCTAGATTAGTGCCTCTGCACTTTTAGAAAATGGGGTTACTTTCAAGATTTTATGGTACATAATATTAGTGCAATATATAAATATTTTATTTATTTTTAACAGGATGCTTTGATATAATTCCTGAAAGAATCCAATGAAAAAGCACAGAAGTGCAAAGATGAATTGTGGCAAAGTTGTCATTTATAAAAATTCTGTATATTTATTTTGTTTTAATATCTGTTTTGTATTTTTAATAAAACTATATTTAATAAATGTATATTAAAATTCACATTTTCCTTTTTTCTCTGTTGAAAGAAAACAGCAGGTGGCCTACCCTAGTGCCTTTTTCTAATGAAATCTCGCCTTCCTTTACCCAATTGTTAGATTCCCACAATTTTTTTTTTTTTTCCCAGTAATATTTTTTTTACATTTTATGTTCAAAAATTCTTCACACTTATTCTTCTCATTTTAGAATACTAGAACCAGAAAAACAATGTATGAGCCAAGGCATCATTGTGATATAAAATAAATAGACCAATTTTTTTTTTTTTTTTTTTTTTAAATACCCATTCTACATCCATTTCCTTTTGCTATTCTATTTTGTTCAGAAAATGTAAGATTTATTAAAGTGTGAATTTCTTGTATCTACTATGAATTTTTTCTTGCAAAAATGCTCTAAAACTATTACTAGAAAACTGCATTAACATTTCCTTATTTTCTGCCTTCACTTTCTATTACAGTTGAAACTCGTTAATGTGAATCTCAAGGGGAATAAAAAATCTGTTCAGGTTGTCTGTAGTTCATACTATCAGTAACTTAGAAACTAATCTTTATTTTGACGGGTATTGTGGAAGCAGTTCATGTTAAAAGTAATTTACATCAGTGTGCATTACAAAAGTGTTCTCGTTAACAAGGTTAAACTGTATTCAGAATTTAAAGAGCGATTACCTTGAATAAAAATCAGTGTTGGGGATAAGAGTGAAATTGATTCTATTAATTCTTGATATATTGTTATAACTGTAGTGTGTACTCATTCTGAGATGTTCTTTCACTTAATATTTTAAATCTAAAATATTACTGTATTTTATTCATTTATCTATTTGATATATAACATTTTAAATATAAAAATGTAAAACAAATGAATAAGAATCAAAGATCTACTCTTCCTCAACCCTACAATTAATATGAAATATTAATTTTACCAATTAAGATGAACATTGAATATGCTTGGCCTTGTCATAGCTATATATATAACAATAGTTTAACTTTTCAATGCTTTATTATTATTATTTTCCACAAAACTTCATTAAATATTGTGAACTTAATGCATTTCAATACAAACTAAGAATATATTTAGAAAACATTTTTAACCATTTCAGCGTTATCTGTTTTTTGGTATATCGGTTTAATGATTCATAAAATTAATACTGTGCACAGTATAAATATGAGAATTTAATATTGTATACTACACATTAGGGTGGTTCGAAAAAAACTTTTTTTTTAAATTTCAGATCGCTATAGTGCACAAAAGTTGCCATTGGTATAGACATGAAAAAAGCACTAATTATTATTTTTTAATAAATTTGTCTTCCTGTCACGCAATGCCGTCGAAGTTAGCAAACAAATGTAAAAAACCTTAATTTTTCATAATTTTTTTTAAGCACGCCAGATGGTTTTAATTGCGTTCCTATACCATGAATTATCTACTAAAAGTATGTAAAATCAACATATATGCACATTTTATACACTTGTTTCATATCTTCCGGTCGCGCAACATAGTACAAAATGAGTAAAATTAGTAGTTTTTGCAAAATTTTAAAGTTTGACTGTTTAGTACATTTTAATCATACGGCTTTTAGAGATGCTATAATTTAATTCTATCACAATAATATATTTAAAATCCAAGCATATAAGATAAACGTGGCTATAAGATAGGCGTGGCGTACGTGATGAATGCCAGCGATACGCGCACAGCTCAGCCAGTCGCAGCCATTATCGATTCCCGCTATTTTCTTCAGTCTGCTCATCCCGCTAGCTCTAGTCAGTACTAGATTGTGTTTTGCTTAAGTCCGTATTATACTTTGCGTTCAGTGTTTGCACTTGAATACGACAGTTATTGATACAATGGATGTACCAATGAAAGTTGGTATAGGTACAATAACTAGAAAAGATTTTGAGTGCCCTTATTTTTGGTCACCCTCGAGACTTGTTGCACAACAAGCTTCCTACTCATGAAAATGCCCTTCGCTCCTGCTTTCAACAGAGATTCAACCTAGCTGTGATAATAAACAACAAGAGTGTATCTTTTTCAAGAGTAGACTCAACAGTGGCAATGAAAATTATAGGTTTATATGACAAAGCCTCGATCCCAACTGTTACGGAGTACAGAGTCATCTAGCTAATTAGTTCTTACTACGAATCATACAGTAAACTCAAAAAGTCGTTTCATCGTGACAAAGATAAACCAGCATTCAAACTTAATCTTGACAATTTCAAGGAGAAAGGATGCTCTCTTTTTGATGTTGCGGCGTGTAAATGTGCAAGTACATAAACCTTTATTCCAAAGGTGGAATATTTTTCTTCTTTCACAAATGCAATTCACACTTAGAGGACATACACATGTATCTGGAGATTTCTTACATGAACAGCCATTAGCAACAATTACACATTTACACGCCGCGATATTAAAAAGAGAGCATCCTTTCTTCTTGATATTGTCAAGTTTAAGTTTGAATGCTGGTTTATCTTTGTCACGATGAAACGACTTTCTGATTTTACTGTATGATTCGTAGTAAAAACTAATTAGCTGGATGACTCTGTACTCCGTAGCAATTGCGATTGAGGCTTTTTCATATAAACCGATAATTTTCTTTGACACTGTTGAGGCTACTCTTGAAAAAGATACTCTTGTTGTTTATTGTCACAGCTAGGTTGAATCTCTGTTGAAAGCAGGAGTGAAGGACATTTTCATGAGTAGGAAGCTTGTTGTGCAACACGTCTCAAGGGTGACCAAAAATAGGGCACTCAAAATCTTTTCTAGTTATTGTACCTATACCAACTTTCATTAGTACATCCATTGTATCAATAACTGTCGTATACCAGTACAAACACTGAGCGCAAAAGTATAATACGGGCTTAAGCACAACACAATCTAGTACTAACTAGAGTTAGCGGCATGAGCAGACTGAAGAAAATAGCGGGAAACGATAATGGCTGCGACTGGCTGAGCTGCGCGCGCATTGCTGGTATTCGTCACTTACGCCACGCCTATCTTATAGCCACGTTTATCTTATATGCTTGGATTTTAAATATATTATTGTAATAGAATTAAACTATAGCATCTCTAAAAGTCGTATGATTAAAATGTACTAAACAGTCAAACTACTAATTTTACTCATTTTGTACTATGTTGCGTGACCGGAAGATATGAAACAAGTGTATAAAATGTGCATGTATGTTGATTTTACATACTTTTACTAGATAATTCATGATATAGGAACGCAATTAAAACCATCTGGCAAGCTTAAAAAAATTATGAAAAATTAAGGTTTTTCACATTTTTTTTGCTAACTTCGATGGCATTGCGCGACCGGAAGACAAATTTATTAAAAAATAATAATTAGTGCTTTTTTCATGTCTATACCAATGGCAACTTTTAAGCACTATAGCGATCTGAAATTAAAAAAAAAGTTTTTTTCGAAGCACCCTACTACACATGTTTATTAATCTCATCTTCTTGAAAGCAGCAACATATATTTCAAAATTTAGCTACACTAGCCTTTTATTATGACTACTCATGCCAGAAAAAGACTGGCTTAACACTTATAGGATTAATTGCACATTTAATTGAACTTTTTATTTGTTTTTCTACATTTCTTTGAAAAAGATTTGCAAATGTATATTACATGAATTTTTTACTAGTTCTCTTTTTCTTTTCTGAGCAAAATTTTTACTGAATATAAAGCACAACATGTTCATTATAGTCCTAAAAATTCTAGATAATTTACAAAAAATTCTTTTTTCTAGATATTTGACAAAACTTGTAATTAAAAGAATGCCAAAATGTTTATTGGTAGATAGAGCATACAAAAAGTATGGCTCTACTGGGGGAAAGGAAAATTTACAGGATATTTGGAAAAAAAAGAACCCTCTTAGGCCTGCCGCACTCCAAAGAGGCAAGCGACAACAACATACGCGATACGTCTCTTGAATTGGAGATGCGGCACAAGCGACTCTAGTTTCATACTTACACCGAAGCGACAGACACATCCTGCGAAGGAAGCATTTTTGATCACGTGTGATTGTTGACTTCCAGGTTTTATTTATTATATTATAAGGAGATTATAATTTCTAAATCTATTATAATTTCAAGTAAAACAGAAAAAAAAAATAAGATAAGAGTAATTAAGGAGAAAATAATTATTAAATTTAAAAATAGTTTTTTTTTTTTTTTGTTTGTTTGTTAAATTCTTCAAATATTATATTCTAACTAAAAACACTTAATTTTTCTTTGTGATTTAAGGGAAAGTAATTTTCATATTTTTGTGGGGGAAAGGGGGGGGGGGGTTAATGTGTTATTTAAATTTATAATTAACATTTGATAAACATCTTCTAATAGAAAAAGCTGATCGTTTGCTTTAATTGTGTTACTATTGTTATGTAAAAATAAATAGTCTATTAAATTATTAAAAAATTTTACTTCAACCTGGGGAAAAAAAAAAAATCTTTATTATTAAATAAATAAATAATTTTTATGTCGCACTTTTTATTTATATTTTATTTATTTATTTATTCATTTTTTTCATTTATTTATTTATTTATATATATTTTTTAATTTATATTCATTTAAATGAATGAATAAAATAAAAGTTAAGTTTTCTTATTTAAAAAAATGTTTAATTTTTTAAAATAAAAATAAAAGAATAATTTAAGAGAAAATAATTATTAAATTTAAAAACTAATTTTTCGTTGTTGAATTATTAAAATATTTTAACTAAAAAAAAATTATTATGTTACTTTATCATTTAAATAAATGAATAATATAGGGGAAAATAATTTTTAAATTTCATTTATTTTTTCCTTTATTTTGTTAATATTTAATTTTTATTTAAAGTTTTATATCCTGTTTCTAGGAGAAAACAAAGCTTGTCTGCTTTAATTAAGTTATTATTGATATGCAAACAAATATTTTATAAAATTATTACTATTAGTTTTTTTCCAGCAAAAAAAAGTATTTTTATTTATTTTTTTTTTCTTTATAATTTAAATAAATGAATAATTTAAGAAAAATAATTTTACATTCCACCTTATATATTTTTTTTTCTTTATTGTTAAATTAAATTAATAGTTTCCAGTTGAAAACGTTGCTTTTAAATCTGAACAGTTTTTAATAAAATAAATTGTGAAATGATGCAAAACCCCAATAATTTCTAAGATGTTATTAACAGTGTACTAAATTCCTATATTTGATCTTCTTCCCTTTAAATGAATAATTTTTCTCTATTTTTCCTTTTTATTGTTTTTCTATAGAATATATCTATTAAAAAATAAATAAATAAATAAAAAATAGTAGAATTCAATCATTATCCTTTTTCTTAAATTATTTTTCTACTTAAAAAAAAAATATATATATTCTTCAGCGAGGGTCAAACCGAGTACCATAGTGACACGAGTTCAACCCTTTACCCCTAAGCCATGCATCCCTTGCTAGTATACTTGTTCTGTTTCTTTTATAGGAAACGGTCAAACGGATGAAATTCAAGAGCGATATTTTAACATATAATGGGGGTTATTGCATAAAATTGTTAACCTATAATTTGTTTTCATGCGTATTTTTTTTATTTTAATATGTTTTTCCTTTCTATATGAACTTAAACTGATTGTTTGCTGTATATTACACAGACTTGAATTTGGTAGTGTCATTGTAGGACTCAGCGTAGTCACTTTTGTTTTAATACTATTATTTATACAAAGCAATCTTCCTAATATGATGCAATCGAAGAAAAATATTGCAAAGGATTACTAAATATTTCTATTAAAGTTATTAGTATTGGAAAAAGTGACTGCGTTGAGCCAGTGTTATTTAAATTTACCCACAGTTGTCAAATCTCTATTGCCGCCATGTTGCAACATGAGCGATAAGTGCGAAAAGTTGTAGCATGCGTGATTCGAGCGACAAACGGGAGACTCACGCTCGACTGATAAGACATGACGATTGTCTCTCTGGTGTGCGTATGCAGTAAAGTAGAAGTTAGCGGCAATGCTAGAGATTGTCTCTTATGTCGTCCAAGTCACGCTTTTTTCTTTGGTGTGCGGCCTGCCTTAGATATCAATTAAAAACATGGGATATTTTTAATAAATACCTTTATGTATTTGTAAAAAGCATGCAAAGTGTTAAAAGGAAAAAAAAAACTAGCTTATTTGATAATACCTACATCAGTGTTTTATAAATACCTTTTGATATCTATAAAAAACCTGCAATGTTTCTGTGAGAAACTTATACCTGTGAAATGAAACTAAAGAAAAACCTTCAAAAAACATTGGAGAGGTGTTAAAAGAAAGCTTTAAAGGTTTTTCAAAATACCTATTTGATTCATGGTATTTTATAAAAGCCTTTATAAAAACCTGTAATAAGTTTCTTACAAATACCTAAAGGTATTTGTGAGAAACGCATATAGGTATTAATGGGGGTTTTATTATGGCTTTATTTTGCACCATTAAAGCCTTGATAATACATTATTTTAAATACCTCTAAAACCTATAAAATACCTGTGTAAAGAAACCTTTATAAAACCTTCAAAAAACATCCAAGAGGTATTTAAAAAAAAGCTTTGTAGGTTTATTAAAAATACCTACATGAGTCATGGTATTTCATAAAAACCTTTTGGTATTTATAAAAAACCTGCAATAACTTTCTAAAAAATACCTTAAGGTATTCACGAGAAACGTATGGAGGTATTAATAAGGCTTTTATTGTGGCTTTATTTTGCACCATTAAAGCCTTGATAATACCTTATTTTAAATACCTCTAAAACCTCTAAAATACCTGTGTAAAGAAACCTTTATAAAACCTTCAAAAAACATCGAAGAGGTATTTAAAAAAAGCTTTGTAGGTATATTAAAAATACCTACATAAGTCATGGTATTTTATAAAAACCTTTTGGTATTTATAAAAAACCTGCAATAACTTTCTAAAAAATACCTTAAGGTATTCACGAGAAACGTATGGAGGTATTCATAAGGCTTTTATTGTGGCTTTATTTTGCACCATTAAAGCCTTGATAATACCTTATTTTAAATACCTCTAAAACCTCTAAAATACCTGTTTAAAGAAACCTTAAAAAAGCTTAAATAAAACCTTAAAATTTTAGTAAGGGTAATAATAGAATGACTTTGGCGTGTCCCTGTACACGAACTACAAATGGAATACACACCTAAATCTATACAGCTAATGCCGATGGGCTCATGAATATGTGTACCAAATTGCAAGTCAATAGCGTGATTTTTGTGGCCGCTATCGCGATACATACAAATTCCTCCCATAAGACGTAATGATAAGAAAAACTTTGGCGTGTCCCTGTACACGAACTACAAATGGAATATACACCCAAAACTATACAGCTAATTCCGTTGGGCTCATGAATATGTGTACCAAATTGCAAGTCAATAGCGTGATTTTTGTGGCCGCTATCGCGATACATACAAATTCCTCCTTTAGGCCGTAATGATAAGAAAAACTTTGGCGTGTCCCTGTATACGAACTACAAATGGAATACATACCAAAAACTATACAGCTAATTTCGTGGGGCTCATTAACATGTGTACCAAATTTCAAGTCAATAGCGCTAATTTTGCGGCCGCTATCGCGCGACAGACAGACAGACACAGCCCAAAACCGTTTTGAGTCTCAACAGAGGGCCTCCACTGACGTTTCGGCAATAATCAGATGTGGCACTCACACAAATTTCTTTTGCCATGTATTACTATAGACATATCACTGCAATTTAAAGGGACATTATAGACTAGATTTTTTTTGAGTAAAATGAATTAAAACAAGGCTCTTGAATCGCTGGTTAACAAAATTTACGTATAACACCCCATTCATTGACTTGAATTGCTTTGGCTGCCTGAAACTTTTGCTCGAAACTTTTTTTTTAAATGCGCTTTTCTGAAAGCTACGTTTTCCAACATGGTTGACATGATTTGTCAAACTCTATTAACCGATCTACTTAAATTTTGCAACAACATTCAATATTTAAAAATGTATCACACCTACAACTAATGTATCAAAATTATTATTAATATTTTGCTATTAACAAAAAATGGAATTTATGAATAAAATGTCAAAAAATTCGTTTATTTCAGACTGTTGTGGTTTTGGAAAAAAAAAGCTTTCTCTTAGGAAGGGGTTACAACGTCATTCATACTAATTAAGAATGTTATTTATTTATTAATTTTTTGCTATTAACAAAAAATGGAGTGTATGAATAAAATGTCAAAAAATTCGTTTATTTCAGACTGTTGTGGTTTTGGAAAAAAAAAAAAAAAAAGAAAAGCTTTCTCTTAGGAAGGGGCTACAACGTCATTCATACTAATTAAGAATGTTATTTATTTATTAATTTTTTGCTATTAAAAAATGGAGTTTATGAATAAAATGCCAAAACATTCGTTTATTTCAGACTGTTGTGGTTTTGGAAAAAAAAAAAAAAAAAAAGAAAAGCTTTCTCTTAGGAAGGGGCTACAACGTCATTCATACTAATTAAGAATGTTATTTAATTTTTTTTTTCTAACATATTATCAAAAGGGTTATAATCGTGTTAACCAGGTACCACCCTACTTTACCAGCTTAAAACTTTAAGAATTATATATTTGTTTACGGAAATATATATATACAGGTTGTCTGTAGACGTTTTTAAAAATCATAACTATTAAATGAATTGATACAACTGAACGCAGTTTGACAAAAAATAAATCTTTTTAAAAGGGATTTTTTTGGTAAAGAAAAATAATAATTAAGCTATTTGTCGGTAGAGAACACACATTTTCATGAAAAACACTACTTATTCGCATGCAAATTTTTACATGCATACAAATACTATTCTGTTTGTCCGTCATCACCACAAATTACAATTTGCAAACGAATTTTAACTGTGCCAACTTCAGCTTCAGTCGGCGGTTCTTGACTGGGTGAAAACAACATCACTAATAGAGCTTTATCCACAGAAATAGCATCGCAATCAAAACTTCATGTATGCACAAGTAGGAGGTAAAATAAGAAATATACTTATTCTAATCGCAAAATTGTACAATTTATAGGTTTTTCATTTGCATATTTTTATTTTATATCCATGCGAAAATTTTAACTATTTGTCTAACTATCGTCGACAAAACATTTAAATTTATTTTTTCTTTAACAAAAAAAAAAAAAAAAAAAAAGCAGGGAGAAAGAAAAAAACCCTTTACGAGAAAGATTTTCTTGCAAACAGCCTTCAATTCTATCAATTCTTTCAATAATTATGAATTTTTAAAATGATTACAGATTTGAGGGATACCCTGTATATATATTAATATATCGTGTGCGACAAAACACCCAAAATGTAGGCTTCTAGACCGAAATTCCCACTTGAGGTCTAGAATATGATATACTGTATATGGATATTTTTAACCTAGTTCAAAAGAACAGTTCAAAATAGTTTTAAAAACAGCTTTATTTAACTAGAAATACTATGTAGGGAACGAATGTAAATGACCTTTAATGTTTTGTTTAATTATTATACGTACATTCACATACATCATTTAAATCCAATGTAACATTTAAAATGAGATAAAAAATACAAAAATTTAAAACTTTAAAAATACATTTTAATTAAAAACATTAAAACATAAGACAGACGTTTCGGCTAGAACACTAGCCCTCCTCAGTGTCAAACATACAAGCACAAACAACATTTACAAAAATTCATAATACATAATAGCAAGATTCAGGAGGAATAGCTTTAGCCTCGTTCAAGGCAGAATGTTGCATTTTGGTAAAAGTGCACTCTAGAAAAATACGGGATTCATAGATATTTATATTAGAAGATAAAATTTTAAAGTTTTCAAAATCTGGAATATGAACACTATTGAGAGAATGGATTACGAGATTTGATTTTAAATCTCCTGTTTTAAATGAGCGTATATGTTCCTTTAATCTATTGCACAATTTCACATTTTTTCTTTCCTATTTTATGTAATTCAAGTATGGCAGATAGTTTGTCAACCATAATGGTTATCACAAGTCACTTACTTGCACCTGTTTAGTCGCTTTCTAGAATCAATACTTAATGAAATATGTAGTTACAGATATTTCGTTTGAAACTTCGTCCAAGTTATTTCTTGTCACCCTGTATATATATCGTTTTTGTGTGAAATCAACCATTTATGTAAAATTGACCATCGGTGAAAAGTAAAATTTGCTCAATGAAGTAAATTTGAAAATAAAGTTTTTATAATTTGTTATATAAAAAAAAAAATAATAGTGATCATATTTTACTGTTTTAATTTATCTAAATCTACAGCATACAATGAATGCACAAGTGTAACTTTAAAATATTACAAATATAAATTTTTTGAGTTGCAATGAAAAATTTTAAACTTATTATTGAAATTGCATAAAACAGCTTACAACATTTTTATGTTAAACAATAAAGTAAATCGCTATCCTTCGCACTTGAAATAATAATAAATACAGTATAAATACATTCAACGCAAATGAATTGAAAACAATTTCCATTACAATCATTCCTTTACGCTTATCTGTCTCTGGATCATATTGAATACTTGATTCATGGGCGTTTTGCAACAAAGCACTTTGATTGTATTCATGCAACATGCATCTTACAATGGATTTATCACACCTACTAACGTTTATATATACTTTATGCATTCAGTAAATTCAGAACACAATATATTCATCGTGAATGAATGTTCCAACCCTTCTAATTACATCAAAATGCTATACTCCTATGCCCTTTTAAACATGTTTCTTGAAAGGGTTTATTGTAAACGTGGAAGACAGATTATAATAAGGCACATAACTCTGAATGCCTAATCAGTAATGTATTAATCTATGAAACAGATAATTTATATTTAAAAATACAATGATACATACATAGATACACACACACACACACACACACATATATATATATATATATATATATATATATATATATATATACATAAGTATGTATGTATAGTGAATAGAGATATTGATATACACAAATAATAACTGTTTTATAAATTAACGTGGAAAACTGAGAATATTAGTAAGACAATTACCACAAACTTTTATAAATACACTTTAAACTGAACGAAGTATTAAATTTATAAGTAAATAAATCAATTGTAGCATAAAATAAATATAAAATAAATAAAAATAAAATAAACAAATAAGCGGAAAGAAGGGAAAAATTCCCTTAATAAAATATTTTGAAGGGCTAAGAATTGTTTAAAAAAATGCAGAATCTAATTACAAAATAAAAGTGATGACAGGATTATGTAGTTATATCAGTTTATCAAAGTTAAAACCTCATTGATAATAGAGCATTTGAAGGAAAAAAAAAAAAAAAAACCTCTTAATTCAAGAAATTTAATTCAGCTAAATTTTTATTGTCATAATAAAAATAATAATTATAATCAATAAATTTGTAAAAACTATTAAATTGATTTATGTGATGAATTAATCTCTGTGTACTTTGTAACTAACATACTTCATTGATAATATATTCAAAGAATATAAATGAAGTGAAATATATAACACCTGCAAATTTGGGGGAAATAAATGGTGATCTGCAGCATCTAAAATTCAAAAATTAACCCTGTTTTACTTTTATTTTATCCTCCAATTTTTACTGAATCTTTAAATTCCTTCGCAATTCTAACAAAAACTTTAAGAAATTCCATATTAATATATATATATATATATATATATTGTAAATCGGCTAATGAAAGTTAAATGAAGTTACGTTTGTAATATATATATATATATATATATACAGGATGTCTCATAAGCCTGTAGATATTGCAAAAATTCATATCTATTGAATGAATTGATAAAGTTGAACGCGGTTTGCGAAAACATCCTTCTCGCGAAGGGGGGGGGGGGATATATTTATTTATTTTACTATTATTATTATTATTATTATTATTATTATTATTATATATGTAAAGAAAAATAATAATTAATCTATTAGTTGACAGAGGATCACAGATTCAAATGAAAAACTGTGCTTATTGGCATGCAAGTGTTTACAGGCATATAAATCCTACTCTATGTGTCCGTTGTCACGATAAATTACAGTTTGCAAACGAGTTATAACACTGCTAACTGCTGCTTCAGTCGACGTTTCTTACCTGAAGAAAAACATCTTCACCAATAACGCATTTAAACCTAATCAGCAGCGCAATTAAAGCTTCATCGATGCACAAGTAGGAGGTAAAAAAACAAATAAACTGTTTTAATTTAATTAAACAGGGAGTGGCCCCTGCTTATCACTCTTGAAGCGATGTTGAGCGCTTCATTGTCTAAAGACAAAGGGAGCTACTCCGAGGAAACTGGTTTAATTGCAAACTTGCAAAATTTATAAGTCATGTATTTGGATATTTTTGTTTCACATCCGTGCAAAAATTTTCACTATTCGTTTAACTATCGCCGACAAAAAAAAAAAAAAAAAAAACTAGTATGATGTGGCCACCACAAGACATTCTTCTATATTTTCCTATACACATATTCAATCAGTAACAATATTAAAAAAAAAAAAAAAAAAAAAAAAAAAAAAAACGATTTTTTTCTAAGGTTTATTTATTTATTTATTTATTTATTTTTTGTTAAAAGAAATACATATTCAACCAGCAACAATATTTAAAAAAAATAAATAAAATAAAAATAAAAATAAAAAAATAATACGATTTTTTTTTCTAAGGTTTTTTTTTTGTTAAAAGTTAAAAAAATCGATAACTTTGTTTTAAATTATCACAGATTTGTAGTTCAACCATTAGTTTTAAAGGTATTGACGAGATCTTTCGAAAGATACCCATCTTGAAAATTTACCCCCCCGGGGGGGTGCTTCCCCCCCAGGCGGGGAAGCGATGCCCCTCCAGGCACAAAATTTTTTTCCTAGTTACATACTACTATTATCAATAATTCATATTAATTTTACAATCACAAGTTTAAAACAACTCTTATTATGCACATTTATACGAATTTTTGTCCTATTCTGCCATGTTAAAAATTTAGATAAAATGCTATCACAGCGCCACCTGTTGAGCTATTGATCCCCAAACATAATCAGCACCAGTTTATGTCGGGGACCAACTAAATACCAAGTTTGGTAAAATTTCGTTAAAAAAATCGATAACTTTGTTTTAAATTATCACAGATTTATGGTTCAACCATTCGTTTTAAAGGTATTGACGAGACCTTTCGAAAGATACCCATCTTGAAACTTTGCCCCCCTCGGTTGGGTACTTCCCCCTCCGGTGGGGGGGAACCGATGCCCCCACATGCACAATTTTTTTTTCCCAGTTAACTATTACTATTATCAACGAGACCTTTCGAAAGATACCCATCTTGAAAATTTACTTCCCCGTGGGGGGTACTTCCCCCCCAGGGGGGGAACCGATGCCCCCACACGCAGAATTTTTTTTCCTAGTTAACTACTACTATTACCAATAATTCATATTAATTTTACAATCACAAGTTTAAAATAACTCTCATTATGCCCATTTATACGGAATTTTGTCTTATGATGCCATGTTAAAAATTTGCATAAAATGCGATCAAAGCGCCATCTGCTGGGCGATTGATCCCAAAATCTAATCAGACCCTTTCCATGTCAGGGTCCAACTATATACCAAGTTTGGTTCAATTTCATTCATCGGTTCGTGAGATACAGTGAAAAATACGAAATTTTGCGATTACAGCGCCACCTGCTGGACGATTGATCCCCAAATCTAATCAGCACCATGCCCCGTCAGGTTCCAACTATATACCAAGTTTGGTTGAATTTCATTCATTGGTTCGTGAGATACGGTGAAAAATACGAAAATTTGTCCTATACAGCCATGTTAAAAATTTACATAAAATGCGATCACAGAGCCACCTGCTGGGCTATTGATCCCCAAATCTAATCAGCACAATGCCCCGCCAATGTCCAACTATATACCAAGTTTGGTTGAATTTCATTCATTGGTTCGTGAGATATGGTGAAAACACTAAACCACAGACACACAGACAGACAGACAAACATTTTCTAAAAACTATCGATTCGTGTTCAGGACATCCCAAAACGTGTAGATCCGTCAAAAAACGGAGGTCGAAAATTTTCGCGAATCCAATAGTTTCTCTATATTACATATAGAAGAAAGTAAAAAATAAAATAAAATAAATAAAATAAAAAATAACTATATTATTTTATTTGCGAAAAAAGAAATCCACCTTCAGGAAAATGGTTTTTTTCGCAAACAGCGTTCAATTCTATCAATGCATTCAATAGTTATGAAATTTTAAAATATTTACAGACGTGTGGGATAACCTGTGTGGACAATTGCTAAGGACAAATGACAATAGCTTAGTTATTGTCATACGTTCTTGGCAATTGTCCACGAGTGTGTATATATATATATATATATATATGTATGTATATGTATAACATTTAAATAATGATCAAACCATATTTGTATAGAATAGATGCTTAAGACAGCAGAAATATATATATATATATATATATATTATTTCAAAGAAATTGAAGCAAATAGGCAGGCTAGATTGGAATGAATGGGCGTGATAAATTATAAAACAAACTTATAAAAAATCTTAAGCATTAAGTTAAAATTTTTTAAAGATTCAATTAACAATCGAAACATTTGTAAAAAATAGTTCATGTGTGTATGTTACCGTGAAAGACCGAAATTGGAGAATGTCGACCTTCACCGGTGAATGTCAACAAACACCAAATACGTCGGTGAAAGATCGAATATTTCATTACATTATTGTACATTAGGACCCTCACCGGTGTATGCCGACAATCACAGATATGCTCTGGTGGAGTCGAAAAGAGAGGAGCAGGCAAAGAGGCGACTGGCTGTTTCCCGCCAAATCCTTTGCTCTGCTTGGAGTCAGTCAGCTTTGTCAGTCTTATGCAAGGTTTGATGGTGAGAGCAACGTTTTCTTAATTTTTTTTTCCGATACCCTAATTTATACAGAATGGATACTGCGGTGATTCGTGATCTTTTTCTTGAAAAGTTAAATGCATTAATTGCGGGTAAACGAGAAGACAATTGTTTTTATTTTTCTCAAGAAAAGTACTCTAAAATACTTTCAGAAGTGGTTTCTGCTAAAACTAAGTGCAACACACCTTTGGATTACAGACGATTAAAACGTTTTGACGTTTTAAAAATTAATGATGAAGAGAAGTTAATTGTACCATTAAAACCAGGAGAAACGAATATACAGTATTATGTTACCAATGAGGAATTGTTCAGTATACTATATGAAACTCACACCAGAATAGGCCACGGAGGAAGAACACGTATGCTTAAAAAGTTGCAAAATAAATACAAAAATATTACATATGAAGTTGTAATGTTGCATTTAAATTTATGCAAACAGTGTCAAATGAAACACAGTGCACCTAGGAAAGGTATTGTTGTGAAACCAATGATCAGTTCTGAGTTAAACTCAAGATGTCAGGTTGATCTGATAGATCTGCAGTCAAACAGAGATGGCGAATATAAGTTCATAATGGTGTGTCAAGATCATTTAACTAAGTTTGTCCAGCTACGACCTTTGAAAACTAAGAGGGCGGAAGAAGTAGCGTATCACGTTCTTCCAATATTTTTAACATTTGGTGCTCCAGCAATATTGCAATCAGATAATGGTAGAGAATTCAGTAATCAAGTCATATCCGAAATATGCGCTATGTGGAAAGATGTTAAGATAGTTCATGGAAAGCCTCGGCATAGTCAAACACAAGGCTCAGTTGAAAGGGCCAATCAGGATATAGAGAATATGCTAACTTCATGGATGAACGATAACCATACAAATAAATGGTCAGAAGGTTTACCCTTTGTCCAATTTGCCAAGAACACTACATACCACGAAGGAATACGCCAAAGTCCTTATGAAGCCATGTTTGGCATTAAAGCGAAAAGAGGCATAGCATCGTTTGTTTTGCCTAGCGAACAAATCGCAAATATCGAAACCGAAGAACAACTTGAAGAAATTGCCAATACTTTTGAAACCGAAGAACAGTTTGAAGTAACTGGTAATACTTCTGAAAAAAATTTGAGTGGTGGTCTTACCGAAAACCATATTCCAAAGAAAAATATTGAAGAGGATTTGCAATCTACCACGTCTTCACATCAAGTTCTGACTGAAAAACACGAGTTAATTTCTATAAAAACAGCGGTCGCGAAAGATAATCTTCTACTGCAAGCAACAAAAATGTTACGAACCTCACAAAAACAATTTCTTCCTGCTCAAATTGGTGATACTGTACGAATACAAGTCCCCGATGTCGATCGTGGTCGTACAGATAACCGAAAAGTGTTAGCGGTTGTTTTTGGAATAGAAGACTCCAACTTCTATAAACTTGCAAATGAAAATGGTACCCTCAAGCAGCTTTACACACGTAATCAGTTCGTAATTTGTAAAGAAAAGTTACTTTCCATTGATGAGATTCATTTTCAAGAAATTTCGCTAGAGAAGCAGCTGCAGCTAATTCGAGAAGCGGTGGGCAAGGCTATAAACTCTGTCATTGCAAAAAGAAGTGTTCCACAAATAAATGCAGTTGTAAAAGCAAGGGCCACTTGTGCAATTCAAAGTGTCATAATAGTTTCAGTTGTTGGTCGGGTGATGGTATGTTTGGCTAGAATTTTCATTTAAAAATCTATATAAATAAGCTTTATTATAAACAGCTTTTTGTTTTCAATGGGCTGTAATATACGGTTTTCAAATTTCAGTATTTAATTTTCAAGAAATAGAAATACTTTTATAACCTCCTTTCATATTTTACAATTTTTAAGTTTTTCATTACTATTCAGTTTGAAATATCATTCGAGTATGCTAGCCTGCATATCCTTTGAAACCTACTAGTACTACATAGCTATTAATAACTGTGTTCCCATTTGCTGAAGAGAATGGCACAGCATAATTCAATTTTTTGGCTTAAATAGTGTTTTTAAAACACTATTGTTTTAAACACTGTGTTTTTAACACTGCTTTTTTAACACTGTGTTTAAAATACCGTGTTTTTAAACTTTAACTAATTTTCTTGTTTATTGACATTGTTAAATAATTTTTCTTGTTGTTTATTACATTTCACTTTCGTGTCATCACTAGTCATTACTTAAATATATAATTGTTTTTGTATATAATTTTGTGCTGCTTTGAGCGCCCTTTTATACAAATTATTTTTTGTCATTTATATTGAATTTAATATATATATAGTAAAATATTTGATGGTGTAAAGCCTTTTTGTGTTAAGCATTTTTAACATTTCTCAAAAAAGCTGAAAAGTGTTTACAATTTCGCCTGTTTGCCTGTGCTATCATTTCAGTAAATAACTTGAAGAAATGAACAAGATTGTATACGTAATTCAGGTTTTAAATATATTTTTTCTTTAAAAAATCTGCACAACAATACTGATTTATACAAAGGGACACGTATTATTTAGGATACATTAGGGTACAATATTTTTTTTTCCCCTTTTGAGTATAATTTAAAACTTCCTGCTAAACAAAACATATCAAAATAAGCAAATATATATATATATATTTCGATTTTAAGATAAATGTTTCTTATTATGCATGATAGAATTACCATTAATGATCATTTTATGACACATCACAAAATTAAAGATACGTATTATCCGATATTATAAGAATCTGCCCAAAACTAATTTTTAGAGTAATTTTTAGGCAAAATTCAGCGATTCACTATACTATCTATAGTATGCATTGTCTGCCAGTGTAACGCCATAATAATAAATTTCTCGAGATTTCTTACACCGTAACTTAAACAATATGTAATTTACCATAACCGAGATCAAACATATTAAATGTTAAGATATATAACGTGTAAATTATGTTGGGAATTTTCATTTTATAATGTATGCGATTCTACTGAATTTGTTTATTGTGAAGGATCTACCATTTATTACCAATTCATTTTTAATACTTTTTTTTTTTTAAATGGTTTTAAATCATATTTTGTTTATCATATCTTTAATATCTATTGGTCTAGAAGTTTATTATATCAGAGTATTTTAATATTTCTTAATTTCCTCTAGGACAGAAATTAGATGAACCGACGAATTTATAGGCATTTATACCAATGTAAACATAAAGGATTTTTTTTTTTTTTTTTTTTTTTTTTTTATGTATGTTTGTTTTTTATATTTAACCATTACTTATCATTATATCCTTTTTTTGGACGTTACAATCTTTTAGACAATGCATTCTGCAACTTCCTCAAAAATGAGTAGATCTGTAGTAGTACAATGAATTGATTCAAATTCGTTATAAACTTTTAATATTATTTACTAAAACCTTACTAACTAGGAGAAAATTAAAAAAATAGCCTTAGCAAATAATGAGTTAAGAATATCATATAGAAAATAGTTTTATTTCTAATTTTATTAATAGGTTTTAAAAATAATATGAGTTTAATAGATGATACTCTTTTAATTACTGAACTTTTTATAATACAACACAATATTAATTCATTGCCTAAAATGACTGAAACTGGAACTTTTTGGTGTTACATTAGATTTAATTACTATTTTGATGGAAATGGAAAAGTATTTAATTTTTAGCATTTCATAGTTGTTCCTCTACATTAATGAATTTTTTCCGCTAAAAGATAGATTAAGAAATTGCATTTAAAATGGTGTGAATCAACCTTTTTAAAAAATAAAAATAACTCAGAGACTATTTCTTTTTAGGACATTGAGATTCTTTTGGCTGACTTCTAAAAGAAAAAAAAAAATATGCTTTTCTAAACATATATATAAAGAAAAAAATAAAATAGGCTTTTCTGAAGTAACATATATACCGGGTGTTCTATAAGTCTGTAGACATTTTAAAAAGTTATAAAATCCGAAGGATTTGGTAAAAGTGAACGTGGTTTGCAAAACAGTTATGCTCATGTAGAGATTTTTTTTTTTTTTTTTTTTTTTAAGAAGGGGTACAAATATATGGTTAATACCAAATAAAAGGGGCGATTTTTCTGAATACGTCGAATTAAACAGCTTATCGATCGGGCAATTAGATTTTTACTTTCTTCTATATTCAATAGAAGAATGTATTGCATTCGTAAAAATTTTCGACCTCGGGTGTTTGATGGATTTACACATTTTGAGAGCTGTAGGAGACGATTTGACGATTTTTAGAAAACGTTCGTCTGTCTGTCTGTCAGTCTGTCTGTGTGCGTGTGTGTGACAAAATTTGTGGCAACTGTATCTCAGGAACTACTGCACAGAATTTCATACAAATTGGTATGTAGTTGCACCTTGACATAAATTAGTGCCTACGAACTTTTGGTAAAAGTTGTCTTACAGGTTGCGTTGCCATCCAGCTTTTTCTAAATTTTTAACATGGTGATATAGGACAAAATTTTGTATAAGTGTGCATAAAGATAATTATTTTTTTGTAATCATCATGAAATTTACCAGAATTATTTATAATGGAGATAGTCAACTGGGATTTTTTTTTGTATATGCAGGAGCTTCGCCACCCTCGAGGGAAGTAAATTTTCAAGATGGGTATCTATCGAAAGGTCTCGTCAACACCTTAAAAACGAATGGTTGAACTATAAATCTGTGATAATTTAAAACAAAGTTATCGTTTTTTTTTTTTTTTTTTTTTTTTTTTTTTTTTACTTTTAACCGAAAACAAACTTATTTAGTTGGCCCCTGACATAAACTGGTGCTGATTATATTTGGGGATCAATCGCTCAACAGGTGGCGCTGTGAAAGTATTTTTTCTAAATTTTTAATATGGTTGTATAGGACAGAATTTCGTATAAATGTACATATTGAGAATTATTCTTAACCTGTGATTGTGAAATTAATATGAATTATTGATAATTGTTGTAGTCAATTTGGAAAACAAAATTGTGCATGGGGGGCATGGCTTCCCCCCCCCCCTAAAAAATGAAAAAAAAAAGTTTATATATATATATATATATATATATATATATATATATATATATATATACTTTTTTTTTTTCATTTTTATATCATATATATATATATATACATATATATTGTTACAGAGTGAATTCGTATAGGAAAATACAGAAGAAAGTCTTTTGGTGGCCACAACATACTAGTTTAAAATTAACTAAAATATGAAAATTTGGTGTCAACTTTGGTTCGCACTCAGGCAGAGTTCAAGGAAATCTCTTAGGCCTATCTCTTAAACCTAAAGCGTGACAGAGTCAGGCATTGATGAGCGTAACTATATATGCTGATATATATATATATATATATATATATATATATATATATATATATATATTTAATCCTCGCTAAAATAACAATATACAAATAAATAAATTAGAAAATTGAAAAAACTATTTTTCTATATGATATTCTTAACTCACTATATGGTAAAACTATTTTTTTTAATTGTCTCCTAGCTAATAAAGTTTTAGAAAATAATATTAAAAGTTTATACCAAATTTGAAGCAATTCATTGTACTACTACACATCTACTCATTTTTGAAAAAGTTTCAGAATGCGTTTTTTAAAAGATTGTCCACGACAATAAAAAATGTAACGTCCAAAAAAAAGGGTTACATTTTTAATCGATAGATGGTGCTGCACGGATGCATAACCAGAAATATACACACCAAATTGCTATTATTCACACAATTTTAAGATTAGCACATCTTATTTCATATTTTGCCTTCTACAATCGCAAGCATAAAATTTTAATTGCGATAATAACTTGGAGGATACAGCGATATTGGTGAAGGTGATTTTATTCAGGTAAAAATCACCAACTAAAGCTGCAGGTAAATTTGTTGTTACACGTTTGCAAAGTGTAATTTATGGTGATCATCACATAGATCATTATTTATACGCCTGTAAAGATTTGAATGAAAATAAATATAGTTTTTCATTAAGATGAATGATCTGGTCATGCACAGCGCCCTCCATCAAAAAAAAAAAAAAAAAAAAAAAAAAAAATCACTTTTAAGAGAATAACTTTTTTGCAAAAAGGATTCCACTCTACCAATTCCTGCATTTTTTTTTTTTTTTTTTTTTTTAAATGTGTATAAACATATGGGACACTTTGTATATAGATGTGTGTGTGTATGTTTGTATGTATTACAACATCAATACCAATTCCTAAATCATATTAAATCACTCTCATTCAATAATTTTTTTTGTTGTTGTTTGTTTATTAGAGTAAAAAGTTACTAAACATAGAAAAGGTATGCTATAATTTATCTTACTCATACCTTTTATTTTTCTGAACACGAATAATAATTAATTAAATATCATACGATTTCTGTACTTTCGCAATATTTTTAAGTTACGATTTTTTTTAAATAAAATAAATATCGGAAATGAAGTTTTCGTATTTTAAATAACATGTTGTAGTTAATTAGATTATCTGGATAGCGTCAGGGTAAATTTAAAAAACAGGCTGTATTCTCGGATCAGATTCACACATGTACTATATTAAAACTTATTATTAAAAATGTTTAATCACAAGAATTTGTTTTGAAGTTTCCTTAAATTAGTTATTTTAACATGACTTTCATCATAAACTTCTTTACATATTTCAAACAGAACTTATGACACTTAAGCGGTAGAATATTAGACTCGAGGGAATATATTAATATAATATCATAACGTACTGTGATAGAAATTTCAGAAATTAACATCCAAAAATTTAATAGCAAAACTGGTAAAAGTTGAATTTAAAAGAATTACCTTCAGTAATTTTTTCATGATGAAAAGTATATTTTTATTTTTGTTTCGTATATATTTACTTCTAACTCAGAATAAGATAGTAAAAAGTTATTTCTTCCTGTTTATATAGTGTTAAATATAATAATCCTTTTGGAATAATATTAGGCAATTCCTAAGGTATTTTATTTTCTTAAGTTTACGGCAACAGACAGAAATGTGAAAAAATATTTCTTTGCGTATAGCTAATTTTGCAATCTGATTGAAATCATATCCGATATTTTAAATTCAAATTGACTTTCAGGCGCAAATTGTTTTTATTTGCAATAAAGATATTTTTTATTAGTAAAACAAAAACTAGAGGTCTTATTTAAATATATAAGAATAAAACTTTTTTATCCTGTTTTTTCTAGTAATTTTACAGTTGAGAAACTTTTTGGTTTTCACAGGAGATACAGGGTGTAAAAAATATATTTTTCTGTATGCTATAGTTGATGTCAGCGAATGTAAATAATTGTATACTTATAGGCGTAAAGAATAAGCATAAGTAATATTTTTCTCGTACACTTTTTTTTCACATAATTACGGCAAATTGTACAGTGTTAGCATACTTTTCTTCTTACTCACTGAATTTGATTTTTTTTTTCTTTTGTATGTGTGTGTTCCTGATATTGTGCTGCAAAGAAGAGTGTTTGGGAATAAATCAAGCGCGCTCGGTAGTCCTCGTTTGGCTCTCCAATTTAAAAATACATTTTATATCGATTAATGTGTTAAAATCTGTGGCTATCAATTAGAAAATTAGGCTTAGTCAATGGTCAATAAATAGGAATCGCATGTCAAACACATTGTATTGTAATTCTCGCATGATGTTTTATACAATTCCCTTTTACCATCACATTATTACATTTACAATAACTGAGGGGATGTAGTACGATAATTCTTGGACAGTCTGTATTTTTACACTCTGTATATCCAGGTCGAATTTCTTTCTGGTATAGTCGGCAGGAAAAGTATCCGAGCACTAGCAAAAATTCCTTCATTAAGAAAGTACACTTAATACTGTCCTGTTAAATAAATCCTTGTCAAATCATGTTTTTATATTGACTAAGAACAGGATTCGACAAGGATTTATTTAACAAAACTGTATTAGGTGTAGGGGAACATTTCCGGTTGTGGGCACAGTTTTGATTTTTTCTTATAACTTTTGATAGAATAGATATTATGCAAACATATGAATACCAATGGAAAGCTAGAACACTTAGCTAACGATTGATGAAGTAACTGTATTGGTTCCGTCAACCAATATATATATGTATTACCAATTTTGTGAAGTGGTCATATTTGTCCCCCCCCCCCAAAAAAAAAAATAAAAAAATAAATAAAAAAATAAATAAAATAAAATAAAAATGTACATGGTTATGGGCACCTTTGAAAAATCCTCTAAAAATAAGAAAAAAATAAAAAAACCACCATAAATACAGAAAACAACAATAAATATCCATTTTCTAAGGATTCAATGGCCGAAATAATAAAAGAATATGACATTTTCCCACTTTTATTCGTCATCTTCTTCGTCCTCCAAATCAGAAGTACAATGTTCCCAAGTAAAATAATTTGCATGTATATTAGCACACTTCAAATGTTTCAGTCGATCACACACGTTGCATTTGATTGAGATGGTTCTTGTTAGGCATAGTGGCAGGTGCTTCAAACATATGACGCAGAAGTCGACATCATCGAGACTCCAATTTTTAGGGCGTTTGGCCGGCAATTTGAAAGGTGGAATGGCCTTACTTTCACTAGGCTTCTTCTGGAGGGACTCAGAGGCTGCAGGGAAGTCCATATTCTCGGCAGTTTTATGGATTTCTTATCCACTAAGGAATCCTAAATGGCTTTAACCAGCGCACTTTAATCCATTTCTTTTGGATCGGTTGAATTTTTCGAGGTTGTCATTGCTAAAAAATCCAAACGTACATAAAAACACTAATAAAAATGTTATTTTAATATAAATGACCATATTTTACAGTTTGTAAGTAAAACACACATTTTAAATGAAAAAACAAGGGTACTCACAACCGGTTACATAAAGGTGCCCACAACCGGGAATGGCAGGCATTTTATTATGTCAGAAAAGTAATTTTTAGCTTATATTTTGGCTACATTCGATATTACATCACAAAATATAATGAATATACTGCAGGGATATATATATATATATGACACTTACATGCTTTAACTAATTCATTTCGATTTATTGCACATTGAAAAAATTCAAAAATAACTTTTGTGTTGCTTTTAAGCAAATGCATCAATTCAGTTCGGTGTTAGAGCAATAACTGCGTACTCTCACAATACATGTTTGATAGTACTCAAATCCACCATATTTACTTTTTGTTAAAAGATATGGTGGGGTGCCCATAACCGAAGATGGCCACAACCTGAGATTTCCCCTACTTTTTTTTTTTTTAACTTTTTTTAAAATATATATGTATAGGAATTTTTCTTAGTACTCGGATACTTTGCTTCCACTGCACTTGTTTGCTAGACCAGCATTAACCCGGCATTACACGCGCGAGAAAAACGAACGGGTTTACACGCGCTGGGTATGTCATACCCATGACAGTTTCTTCCTATTTTCTACTATAAAATCTACACAAAACACAAAGCAGAAAAAAGAATAAACACCAATACAGATTTTAAACATATTAAAAATATTACTTACAATTATTCTGTACATTTCTTGCAAATACATGCCATATGCTCCATACATACATGTTTTTCACATTTCTCACAAATGAATTTAGTTTTTCTGTCTTTTTCAGACCCACATTCAGCACATCTTTTATATATTACTTTTGCTTTCTTAGCAGATGGTTGAGAGTCCTCGTCGGTTCTCAGTTTTACTTTTAAGTTTTGCGGGAGCATTGATTGCTGGCTTCTGATCTTTTTGTATAGTTCGATCAGATCAAATCCCAAACTCTTCAAAAACAAGCGTCGGGTTCGATTCTGAGTCGGTGGTTCCTTAGTCGATAACAAAATAACGCGGGCATTTATGGTAGCAACATTTAACATAGCATAAAATATCGCCATAGGCCAACGGTTTGATTTTTTAGCTGTTGAGTACGTAGCAGCCATTTCGTCGACGACATCGACAGCTCCTTTCGTTATATTGTAGAAAGTTATTATTTCTGGTTTTTTTTATTCTCCAGTACTGAGATCTATTGCGTTATCGTTATGCATGGTTGACAGCAGAAGTACATTTCTGTTCTTCTTCGGCATATATGAAACAATAGTTGCTTCTTTCTGGAATCCAAACAATGAAGAGTGAACGTCCCTTTTACTTGTGTTCAAAAAAATTGGAGGAATTTCTCTCGTATTTTTTCTCAATGTACCCACTATTGTTATTTTCTTTTCCAATAGCTCTTGTGAAAGTGGATAGGAAGTATACCAATTATCCACTGTGAGATTTCTTCCTGAGTTATACAGAGGTTCCATTAATCTTTACGACACTATTGGGAGAATTGTCTACTTGGAAAGGACCTTTAGGCTGTTTGCCTGCATATATCTCCATTTTCCAAGTATAGAAAACTCTCGAATCGACGAGCGCAAAAATTTTTATTCCATACTTCGAAGGCTTTTTTGGCATGTACTGGCGAAATGGACATCGCCCTCTGAAAGATTCCAGTTTCTCGTCTATTGTTACGTACTCTCCAACGTTGTATGATTTTTGACAGTTTTCGACAAACTTTTCAAAGAATTCGCGTATCGGAGCCAATTTGTCCAATTCTTTTCTGCTCTGGCGAGTTTGTATGTCATCAAATCGGAGGCATCTCAATAAAAAATAAAAACGTGTTGATGACATGGTTGTACGGAATATTTCTATTCCAGTGCCGTCTGTTGCCCAAAGATCACGAATATATACATGTGATGATTTATGCAAACCAATGAGATAAAGCAATCCAATAAATGCTTTAATTTCAGCCTCATTAGTTTCTTTTGCGTCTCTTTCCCGAGAAAAACGCTCTCGAATTGATTCAATAAAAATGTTAGTCCAATCTACTAACTTCTTTATCATATCAGAAGATATAATGAGATTCCAAGCATCCACAGGAGAAGTTACATTTTTTGAAATGGGTGTATTTCCTGGGAGTTTCGATATTATATTTTTCGCAGAAACTCGAACATTAGCTCGAAACTTCTCTTTATTCCACTTCGTTATGTTATCTCTTCCGATAAAACAATCATCTTCACTTGAATCAGAAACTTCATTTTCTGAATCGGGTTCAATTTCTGTTGAAGAATCATGATCACTATAAAATTCTTCATCGTCTGGCTCTTCTTCATTATCCGGAAAATCATTATCTTCCTCTATATTTTCTTCATCCGAAGAAACAGTAAGCAATAAATTTCTCAAATGTTGCATTTCTTCGTCATAAGTGCGGTAACGGGCCATAATGAAAGAGCGATTTAGATGCGTCTGCCTGTACTGAGAACAGTTACAAAAATGCTCGCTCTGGGTGTGAGAAACCCAAGCCCCGCGTTTTCAACCGATCTATCTTTAGAATTCTTTCGCCGATTCCCCCCTTCCAAGGTTATGACCTTTGAGGCAGCTACACAAAGACTCGTCTATTTTCGAAAAAAGGGTGGGGAGAAAGAAGTGCGAAAAGGAGCTACTGGGTGTGACATACCTAGTGCGATCAAACCCGGGTTAAATGCTGATTTCCAGCTCGTAAAATAGCATGAAACATGAATATCAGTTGGTTCCACTAAAATGACAAGCAACTATGGTGTGTATTCCCCCACTTTATTGCTTGTCCAGCATGTTTAATCCAGTTCACGTCGCCGGATATGTTGCTGCCTTATCAGGAATCAAGACTACCACTTGCTTACACTTTGCTATTCTAGAAGGAATTCTTAATCAACAGGTTCTTTTTTTGTTACTGTTCTCTCACTTCTTACTGGCATATAGCATGCTATGCTATTTATACTTAAGCTGTCTGCATAGCATATTACGCTGGTTAACATGAAAGAGCATATAATATCTTATTAAGATTACCTCTCAATGCTTTGGAAAAACTTAAACAACAATTAAGCATAAAATGCTTGCATATAGCTTGTCATGCTATTGCAGTTTAATCTAGCTATATATCATATGTTGCTGGCTAGCATTATAAAGCTTACAGTAGCATCAAAAACTAGTAGACAAAGCAATACAAAGCAATAACTAGCCTAATTTTGCTGCTGGTAGAAGCATGAAATTTATCTTGGTTATCACCGCAAATTTTTAGTAGCAATTTTCTGATATTTATCGATATTAATTTTTCTGGAAGGATCATGTTGTAAATATTGTTAATTATTCTTTAAGAATAAACCTTAATTCTGGCATCTATATTATATTAAATTTATATGGGACGAGTAAAATATTGTAGAATGCATTTTCAAACTATATTTTCTTTAACAGCTATTTTATATAGATTCATCTTTTCAAAATAAGGTTTTGCACTTCAATTCTGTAATTGTTTTAGTGAATAATATCTACATTATAGTATACACAAACATAAAATCACAATTATTGAAAAACTGCATGTGCCACTTATCTAGAGATATATTATTCTTCCTAGTAGCTATATTTCTGGTAGATGATACTGAAAAAATCATGCAATATCTGTAACATATTTAATTGTAAGTTATTATGAAGGATTTATATATAAAAAAAAAGGTTTTTTTTAACGTTTTTTAATAATGAAAATACTGTCAGTTATCTATATATATAAAAGAGTAAACTGACTGATTCACTGACTGATTCACTGACTCAACACGGTTGTGGCGATCCTATGGGACATAGAGTCACAATTTTTGGTGAGCAGGTTGATTTTAGGACCCTGACGCTCATTAAGACGGGATTTTGCGAAATACCCCCCTCGTTCCCCCCCGGGGGGGCAGAAGGCAAAAACCACCTTTATAAGCATAACTCGGCTCCAAATTGCTTCACGGTGTAGAAATTGCAGATGGGGAGTCTAGACTTGAATACAAAAAAATCATTTTCTGCGATTTCGGAATTTTGGATTTTTAAGGGGGGTAGGGGGTAAAAATGAGATTTTCGGGGGCGCATAAGGCAAAATCACATTTATAAGTATAACTCGGCACCAAATTACTTCACAATGATGAAATTGCAGATGGGGAGACTAGAATTGAATACAAAAAAATCATTTTCTGCGATTTTGGAATTTTTGATTTTTAAGGGGGGAAGGGGGTAAAAATGATTTTCGGAGGTGCAGAAGGCAAAAACAACTTTATAAGCATAACTCCGCTCCAAATTGCTTCACGAGGAAGAAATTGCAGATGGAGAGACTAGACTTGAATACAAAAAAATCATTTTCTGCGATTTTGGAATTTTGGATTTTTAAGGGGGAAAAGGGGTGAAAATGATTTTTGGAGGCGCAGGAGGCAAAAACAACTTTATAAGCACAACTCGGCTCCAAATTGCTTCACGGTGAAGAAATTGCAGAGAGAGAGACTAGACTTGAATACAAAAAATCCTTTTCTGCGATTTTGGAATTTTGGATTTTTAAGGGGGGAAGGGGGTATAAATGATTTTTGGAGGCGCATAAGGCAAAAAACACATTTATAAGTATAACTCGGCTCCAAATTAATTCACAGTGAAGAAATTGCAGATGGGGAGACTAGACTTGAATACAAAAAAATAATTGATTTTTGATGTGTGGCTCAGGTATATGTATCTAACTCATAAATAGATTTCGCGAAATTTCCTTCCCCTTCTTCCCTTTAAGAGCGGAGCGGGGGGGGGGGCTAAAAAACACGTTTTAAAACATAAATCTGCTTCAGATAATCTCAGGATCCTGACCTTTTAATGTGTCGGTTAGGTATGTAAATGCAACATGCACTATAAAGGGATATTGTGAAGTGTGGGGAGCGGGAAAATCGCAACCGACGGTAGCGAGAACTTTAACTTAGATGTTGACTGAATTCAATATATATATATATATATATATACTTTTTTTTTTTCAGTAATGATATGATGTTTTGAGAATTCATTTCAATATAATGACCAGCGAAGCGGGCAAAGCCTGCTAGTCTATATATATAAAAGAGTAAACTGACTGATTTACTGACTGATTCACTGACTCAACACGGTTGTGGCGATCCTATGGGAGATAGAGTCACAATTTTTGGTGAGAAGGTTGATTTTAGGACCCTGACGCTTACTAAGACGGGATTTTGCGAAATACCCCCCCGTTCCCCCCCGGGGGGGCAGAAGGCAAAAATCACCTTTATAAGCATATCTCGGCTCCAAATTGCTTCACGGTGAAGAAATTGCAGATGGGGAGACTAGACTTGAATACAAATAAATCGTTTTCTGCGATTTTGGAATTTTGGATTTTTAAGGGGGGTAGGGGGTAAAAATGTGATTTTCAGGGGCGCATAAGGCAAAAACCCATTTATAAGTACAACTCGGCACCAAATTACTTCACAGGGAAGAAATTGCAGATGGGGAGACTAGGCTTGAATATGAAAAAATTGTTTTCTGCGATTTTGGAATTTTTGATTTTTTTTGGGGGGGAAGGGGGTGAAAATGATTTTCGGAGGCGCAGGAGGCAAAAACACCTTTATAAGCATAACTCGGCTCCAAATTGCTTCACGAGGAAGATATTGCAGATGGGAACACTAGACTTGAATACAAAAAAATCATTTTCTGCGATTTTAGATTTTTGGATTTTTAAGGGGGAAAAGGGGTGAAAATGATTTTCGGAGGCGCAGGAGGCAAAAACACCTTTATAAGCATAACTCGGCTCCAAATTGCTTCACGAGGAAGATATTGCAGATGGGAACACTAGACTTGAATACAAAAAAATCATTTTCTGCGATTTTAGATTTTTGGATTTTTAAGGGGGAAAAGGGGTGAAAATGATTTTCGGAGGCGCAGGAGGCAAAAACACCTTTATAAGCATAACTCGACTCCAAATTACTTCACGATGAAAAAATTGCAGATGGGGAGACTAGACTTAAGTACAAAAAAATCATTTTCTGCGATTTTGGAATTTTGGATTTTTAAGGGGGAAGAGGGGCTGAAAATGATTTTCGAAGGTGCAGAAGGCAAAAACCACCTTTATAAGCACAACTCGGCTCCAAATTGCTTCACGGTGAAGAAATTGCAGAGGGAGAGACTAGACTTGAAAACAAAAAAATCATTTTCTGCGATTTTGGAATTTTGGATTTTTAAAGGGGGAAGGGGGTATAAATGATTTTCGGAGGCGCATAAGGCAAAAACACATTTATAAGTATAACTCGGCTCCAAATAACTCCACAGTGAAGAAATTGCAGATGGGGAGACTAGACTTGACTATGAAAAAATAGTTTCCTGCGATTTTGGAATTTTGGATTTTTAACGGGAGAAGGGGATATAAATGATTGTCGGAGGCAAACTTAGAAAAATACGGATTTTCGAGTAAAAGTAATAGCTCAAAGATTTAAAAAAAAAAAAAAAAAAAACCGCCAAGCGTCTTCTTGAAAATATTTGCAAAAACTCATTTTTTGATTTTTTTAGGGGGGGGGGGTAGGGGGGGGCAAAAAAATAAAAATAGTGTCAGATCGTTCAAAATTGGTACATAGAGGTTTTCGATACTTACAAATCGATTGCGGATATTTTCGAATTTGTAAAATTATTAGAAGGGGTGGGAAGGGGGGGGCAGTATGGGGGGGCTATGGGCAAAAACAAATAGAAATACACTTAGGCCGTTCAAAATTGGTACAGATAGGTTTTAGAGGCCAGCAAGTCGAATGGGGATATTTTCGAAAGTGTAAAGTTATTAGGAGGGCCGGGAAAGGGGGGGCGGAGGGGCAAAAAAAATAAAATAGAGTTAGAGCATTCAAAATTGGTATATAGAGGTTTTCGATACCTACAATTTGATTGCGGATACTTTCGAATTTTTAAAATTATTAGGATAGACGGGAGGGGGGGCGAAGGGGGAAAATGATAGAAATAAGAGTTAGAGCATTTTGGGAATTTTTTCTGAAGGCAGTGAGAACCCGGTGCGACATTTTTCCTAATAAGATTTTTTTTCTGTTTTTTTTTTTTTTTTTTTTTTTTTTTTTTCACGTGATAAAAATTAATGCAATTTTGAGAATTCAGTAATTATAGCGATTCATTTAAAAATAGGGACCAGCGAAGCGGGCATTGCCTGCTAGTTAAATATATAATTATAACAATTATGCGAATAATTTTTAAACCATTTCAAGTTTCAAGCATTCGTGAATAAAACGTATGGGTATTTTAACGATATATATACATACACTAAGCGACAAAAAAAAAAAAAAAAAAAAAAAAAGAAGCCGCTTTTGGATATTTTCTTTTTCGCCTTCTATAACCGCCAATTTTATCGTTTTTTACCCTTTAAAAAGCATATTTTCGAACAGATTTTAATATGTTGTCCTGCAGTTACACTATAGCACTGAGTCTAGTGTTAAAAACAAGATACAATTGTCAAAAAAACCTGTAATTTTAGAAATTATTTCAAAAACGGTAAGTATAAGGCAGTTAATGATGCCACAAAAAGTATTAATTTTTGAATGAATATCAAAAATATTTTAATACGTGAGATGGTAAAATAATTAAATGTCAACGAAATATTGGTAAAATTGTTTTTAGCAAGATATAAAACTTTTTGTCCGTTTAAACTGAAAATTTTGCTTTAGGCGGCCCAGTTGCTTATCCAAGCGAGAAGACCGTAAGTTAAAAAGCCATCGCTTATAAAAATGGTTTGTGTTACATTTAGAGCATGAAAGAGAATCAGAAAAAGCGTTTAGCAGCATAATTTCTTTAACTACAGGACAGTAGCTACTAAACAAGGCAGGTTTAAATGACAGGAAATTTGAAAAACTCCATTCTTAGTGAAGATATTTACGAAAGCAAGACCTCAGATGGCTAAAATAATTAAAAAATGGTTAGTTAATTATTGGGATGAACTGGTTCTCTCTGATGAGTCAAGTTTAACTTATTTTGATCTAAAGAAAACAAGCAGACCTGACAACGAAAATATGACCGACTAAATGAAAATCGCACTTTCAAAGCAGTGACACATTCTCCGTACATTATGACACAGAGGTGCATAACTTTTCAAACAGTCGGGCAAATTTTTATGCTCAAGGGGTCAATTAATTCGAAGTACAACACAGTCTTTATAAAAGTGTTGCCTGACCAACTATTTTGGAGGTATCTTTGACATTTCCGCAAACAGCATTTCAGGATAATAATGTACCTTATTACGCATCATCTGTGGTAAGTTTACTTACTTCAAATTGTCAAAATTTCCTATCCGTTCCCATGAGAACCTATAATTCTGTAAGTTTTCATATCTTTTTTTACTTTAAGTTAAATCCCACAAAAGCTATTGTAGAATTTCTACTTTACCAGACAGGGAAATAGTCCTAATCGCGATCCACTCGAAAATGTTTTGTCTATAAAAATATGACGGAGAGGGCAGTTGATTCGAAATTTGCAGCCTACAACTCTGCCAGAACTAGAAAAAATTACTCGTGATATTTGGCACATCGAAATTTCTGAGATTTATATTAAAACACTGTTTAATACTATGCCAATTTGCATTAACGCAGTAATTCCATATAAAGGTGGAATTAACCCAATACATAATACATATTTTTAATAGAAAAAAAATGCTTAGATCTAAGAAATAAATAGTTTTATTCCACATATTAAAATATAACTTGTTTATTTCATATAATAAATCATAATAGAATACAAAGTGTATGGTTATAGCAATACGTTTAAAATGAAAGTTTTATGCAAACTCATATAAAGTACTTCGCATAGTGTAATAAAGCGAATTATTATATCGAAAATGTACATAGGTATCATTTCGTTCCTCTGGAATTATGCAAACAACACAGTTTTATTTGTTTCAACCCTTAATTTTGAAGTGTTACAAATAAAATAATCTGGTGTGTCACTCACACGACTTTCTCTTACCCTGAAATTTAATACTATAAATACAGGTTGGAGATTAAGAGGTAAGATAACGAGTACTGTTATGTAAACCTATGTTAAACAATTCATATTAGGCTTCTGAAGAGTTTTATATGATAATTAGTTCTGTGTGAGGGGGGCTACCGCCCCCCTCAACCCCCCGTTTCATTAATTCACCTACATTTATATAGAACTTAATTCGGTTATTAAAAAATATTTCTCTTTTTAAAAAATAATTTATTAAAATTATTATTTAAAAAAATTATCTTTTATGGTAAGGCAGACGATTTCCATATTAGAGAAGTAGTTTAACACCAAATATCCAAAAAAAGTTCATTTTATTCTCAATATTAAAAAGAAAAAAAAAAAAAAGTACGATTTTTTTTCAATTTTTTTTTTTTTTTTTTTTTTTTTTTTTTAAGTAAAAAAAAAAAAAAAAATCGATAACTTTGTTTTAAATTATCGCAGATAGATGGTTCAACCATTCGTTGTAAAGGTATTTTCGAGCTCTTTTGAAAGATACCCATCATGAAAATTTACTCCCCTCGAGGGGGGACTTCCCCCCCAGGGGGGGAGGCGAGGCTCCTACATACACAAAACAATTTTCCCAGTTAACTGTCTCTATTACAAAAAATATATATTTGTTTCATTTGGTTTAGTGCAGTCTATAGACGTTAAACACAATTTATTTGGTTTAGTGCAGTCTATAGACGTTAAACACTATTTTCCTGCAATTTCCCCCATAGACGTAATGTATTAGAATTCTCTTGATTGTCCCTGTACACGAACCATTTGCTTGATCTTAACGAAAAGCTTACTGTAGCATCCCTATATGATACACATTTAGAGTACCAAGTTTGAACTTTCTGCCATAATTTGTTTTTGAGATATGCTGATAACAGACAGACACACAGACACAGAGACATACACACAGACCATTTGCTAAAAACATGATTTTCGTATTCAGGGGACCTCAAAACGTGTAAATATAACACAATCTCGCGTTCGAAAATTTGAGCCAAAAACAATACTTTCTCTACCTTATGGGTAAGAGAAAGTAAAAAGGTTAAGCCATTTTTTCTAAAGTGCGGCTTTTTTTTTTTTTTTTTTTTTCGCTTAGTGTGTATATATATATATGTAATGTTATATACATATTATGGTGATATTCTATTACAGCTTCGACACTACTAATTTCATGACCTATTTTTTATAGTTACTTTCTTAGATTTGTTAATGAAAAGTGTATAAATTATAAATAGTGTTGCCGTTATTTACATTTTCGCAGATGTCCCCATCCTGGCATTACACTTTATTCCAATCGGTTCACACAGCTTGTTCAGATTGTTAGATATCACACAAAGATCTCGATTTAAATTTCTTTTCTAGGGATGATTGTGTTCCACAAATATTATACTTCTGCAAAAAAAAAAAAAAATATATATATATATATAATTTTGATACTGTAACAGAAAAAAAAAATGTTTTGCATATGTAGCTGTAAAAAAAAAAAAAAAAAAAAAAAAAAAAAAAAAGGAAAATAATAATAGTATAAAAGTATGCACTGAAGAGTAACTAAATATATTATGAGCTTCAATATAAATAAGTGAACTCATAAGCAAAAAATTAAAATATTGTTAAATATATGAGATTATATTTTTCTTTTCTTATTATTTAATGTTTTACTAATTATCTAAGTTTCTAATTTTGATAGTGCTATCTGTGTTATCGATTACCATCTAAACGAAATGTGAAATCCTGACTTTTTAGAAATGATACGTCTTTTCAAATGAAGTATATTTCACTTATCTGAAAAAATAGCAATTTATTTTATGACAAAACGGACAACATTACTTCAAAGATACCTAAACATGCAATTTGAACCCTTTTTGTCACATAAAATAGATTACAGCTTTAATGTTTATATAGCTTATAAAAATATCAAACAGCCTGTTTTTCCCACCATACTACATTCTTAAGGCACTTGGATATTTGTTGTCTTTTTTATCTCAGATTTTTAACTAATTTATTAGTTTTAAAGTTAGAGATATTCGAATAATCACTAAATTTTTGATGTGTTAATCTATCGGCAAATTAGTTTATTAGAATTTGTAGACATTGTTCAAACATAAATCATTGTATAAAAGTCTGACATATTTTTAAATAATATTTACGAAACCATTTAGAACCGCTTAAAATATAAAAATTCACATTTGAAAATTTCAAATTTTCTTAAAAGAGTAATGGTGATCGTTAAAATAAACATGTAATATGAGGATTATGCCATTCGTAAAAAAGGCCGGCAAATAAGATTTTTGCCATAAACCCAAATTATTTATAATATTCTACAATGAATCGTTACTAAGGTAATCGGAATTTAATCTATTTTTATATATATTTTCTATACAGGAAAATTTTAGTTAAAAGACTGTTATAGAGATAATATTTAACGTGATATAATTGGATTAGGTTTCGACTTTTATTTATAAGCATCGCATGAAAATTGATTGATAATAACACTCTACTTTAAAGTTTAGTGTTTATTTAAAAAAAAGTATGCTTATATCCGTGCAAACTTCACTATTTCACAAAGTTTGGAATTGTGTTGTTTATTTTATAAGAACATTATCTCATTGCATTAAAACTAATGTAGGAATACGAATAAAATTACACAGCAAAATTCGTTTGTTTGGGTGTTTTAACATCCCGTTATAGGTGTAAAGTGAGCTGAAGGCGACTGTCTGATTTTCATTTCTATGTTTGGTCCCACAGCAAATTAAGATAAAGGAAATATTTATGATCATGGAATGTGTTCCCTAAGAGGCAGGTCATTTTAGTTCCTATTAGTGCCGGGCAATCAACCTATTCCACGCTGTTACTATAAACATAGTAACCTAAAAAAAAAAAAAAAATCATGCAGTATGCATTGATTATTAACACTTTCGAACTGTATGCAATTGTTGTATCGAATAACTATTAATATTCTCTGCCTACGTTATCGCACAACAGACAGAAGGACTGAAAAACATACAGATAGACTAATTCATTTTAAAATTACTCTTAGGCATTTTGGAAAGGGTTAAAAAGGCTTAACGCAAAAGAAAATGCAGCCATTAGATTTAATTACAGCATTTAAACTCTCTGCTGTAGCCCTGTAAATATGAAAGATAATCATATCTTATTCTATACAAAAATATATTTTAGAATATTAATAATACATGCCAATGTTTTTAAGATTTTTGTAGTAGAATTTTTTTTAAATATAACTTAAAAAAAATTCTGTCCTAAAACGCAATGCATTATCTTTTTTTATTGTTGTTGTTGTTGTTGCCCCTGTAAACAAACTAGTTGTACAGTACCTATTAATGACATTTTAAATAGGGAAGATTCCATAGGGAACTTGAGTGTATCATTTTTATAAAATTCTCAAAATATTCACGGATGATAGAAGCCGGAGACAAACAGATAGAAAGGTAGACAATCGGACAGACAGATGCACAATTTGAAATCATATTCCCACTAAAATTATAAGAAAGTGTTAAAACGCTCATGAAAACAAAAGTGCAATTCCAGCAAATTTTTATTAATATACCTCTTTATGCAACTGATTATTTTTGTGTGGCCCTGTAAATATAATGCTAGCCATAATATATTAAATAGAAGGCACACTCTTTTGTGCATATGAATAATATATTTCAAGTGCATTAAGCTCTGTGGAAAATAAAATTATTAAAATTAAGTTTATAAAAATAACTCTCATACAACACAATAAGTGCTTCTGTACACAAACCAGTTAGAAATGTACTCTATTCTACATAAGAAACATCCGATAGGGAATTGAATAACATATTAAAATTTCATTAAAGTTTCTATACATTAAAGGTATTAAAATATGATTTATAGAAACTCCTCTCATAGAACACAATGCTTTCGAATACTTTTGGGTGTCCCTGTTCACAAACCAAAAGAGGTATACATTCCGTTTTCAATAGGGAACATCCGATAGTGAACATCAATAAAATATATCGGTTTAAAGAAATTCCATAAATGTTTACGGGAATTAGAGCGCAGAAAAACAGACAGACAGACGGACAGAAGAAGAGTCAGACAGATACACAAATTGAAATTATATTCACGATAAAAAATGATAGAAAGTGTCAAAAACGCTTAATGTAAACGAAAGTATAATTCTAGCAATTTTTTATTAATAGCTCTTAATATAACTGAATATTTTTGTGTCACCCTGTAAATCTAATGGTAACCATGCTATATTCTATGCAAAGCATTATTTTGTGCTTATAAATAACATATTTCAATTTCCTAAAACTTTGTGGAAAGTAAAGTTATTAAAATTTGATTTATAGAAATATCTCACAAAGAACGTAATGCTTTGGAGTACTTTTGAGTGTCCCTGTATATAAAACAGATTTGGAATGTAATCTATTCTATATAGAAAACATCCAATACTGAACTTAAATAACATATTTCAATTCATGAAGATATTGTACAGTAAAGGTATGAAAATATGGTTTATAGAAATACCTCTCATAGAAAACAATTCTTTAAAATACTTTCGGGTGTCCCTGTACACAAACCAGTAGAGGTATAAACTCCATTTTCAATAGGAAACATCCGATAGTGAACTTGAATAACATATATCAGTTTCAAAAAATTCCATAATTATTTACGGGAGTTAGAGCGCGGGCAGACGGACAGACGGACAGATACAAAAATATATATCATAGTCACACTTTAAAAAAATGTTAGGAAGTGTTAAAAACGCTTAATGTAAACGAAAGTAGAATTACTAAAATTTTTAATAATAGCTCTGAATATAACAGAATATTTTTGCTTCACCCTGTAAATGTAATGCTAATCATGCTATATTCTATGTAAAGCATTCTTTTGTGAATATAAATAACATATTTCAATTTCCGAAAACTTCGTGGAAAGTAAAGTTGTTAAAATTTGATTTAGAGAAATATCTTTCACAGAACGCAATGCTTTAGAAGACTTTTGAGTGTCCTTGTACATAAAACGGAGTTGACATTTAATCCATTTTTTACAGGAAAAATCCAATAGTGAACTTAAATAATACATTTCAATTTCATTAAGATATGTGTACAGTAAAGGTATGGAAATATGATTCATAGAAATACCTGTCATAGAACACAATGCTTTGAAATACTTTCGGGTTCCCCTGTACACAAACCAGTAGAGGTATAAACTCCATTTTCAACAGGGAACATCCGAGAATGAGCTTGAATAACATATATCCGTTTGAAGAAATTCCACAAATATTTACGAGAATTAGAGCGCGGAGACACAGACAGACGGACAGACAGACAGACAAACCGAAGTCATTAACACTTTTCAACCTTGTTGGGAAGTGTTAAAAATGTTAGAAAGTGTTAAAAACGCTTTATGTAAACGAAAGTACACTTTTAGCAAATATTTATGAACAGCTCTTTATATAGCTGATTATTTTTGTGTCACCCTGTAAATCTAATGCTAATCATGTTATATTCCATGCAAAGCATTTTCTTTTGTGCTTATAAATAACACATTTCAATTTCATAAATCCTCGTGCAAAGTAGAGTTATTAAAACTTAGTTTATAGAAATATCTCCATAAAACGCAATGCTTTGGAATACATTTGTGTGTCCCTGTACATAAATCAGTGGTGGTATTTCCTCCATTTTCTACAGGAAGCATCCGATAATTAACTTGAATAATATATTTCAATTTCATTAAGATTTGTGTACAGTAAGGGTATGGAAATATGGTTTATAAAAATGTCTCTCATAGAACACAATGCTTTGAAATATTTTCGGGGTCCCTGTACACAAACCAGTAGAGGTATAAACTCCATTTTCAATAGGGAACGTCCGATGGTGAACTTGAAAAACATATATCAGTTTCAAGAAATTCCATAAATATTTACGGGAGTTAGAGCGCGGGCAGACATACAGACAGACAGACGGACAGACAGACAGGCAGACAAACCCAAGTCGTAAAAACTTTTCAACCTTGTTGGAAAGTGTTAAAAAATCAGAGTTTTACTTTGAGATTTCTTTTCTAATCTGGTTGAACGTAAAAACTGATTTATGTAAATTATGTTTGGATTAAGATAGTCCAGTCAAAATAAGCAAAAGAAAATCGTGTAGTTTTGAAAACTGACATTGTCATACCCGAGCATCAATTACTTACAATTTATCTTTAGACTGAACAAAATACTAAAATTCTCCGTCAGTGGGGGGTGAGCTGGGAGCAGGTGGGGCAATTTTCACTTTTTATCATATAGTTTGAAACTATAGGGCTTAGACAAACAATCTCAATTAAAAAAAAAATTGTTTTTTAACATTTCCTACAAAAGTGTCTATTACTTTTATTATTATTATTATTATTATTTGTATGATGAATAGTTTAGAAAATACGTATAGGCGAATGAAATATCACATTTTCTTGAAAAATGCTTTTTTGTAACAGTAAAATTAACTAAAGTGTGAAGTGAAAATTCTCCTGATTTCATTTTCAACTTATCTAATAATATATGAATGGGCTATGTAAGAATAATATAGCAAGTTTTTTTTTTTTTTCGTTTTTAATAACTTTGAGGGAAGTGGAAGCAAAAGGCTTTTTGAGTACCAATTCAGATAACGAAGATAAAAAATTAACAGATAAAAAAATAAAAAAATAATAATAAAAAAAAAAAAAAACGTGTAGTTTTCAAAAGGAACATAATCATTGTCGAGAGTGTTATGAACATACTAAAAGTCTCCACCAGTGAGGGAGATGAGCACGAGGCAATAGGGCACTGAATGCGGGACACTTTCAGTTTTTATTAAATATCTTGGAAACTGGAGGATTTAGGGAAAATATATCTCATTTACAAAATTAGTCTAAATGGAATTTTCTGAAAAAAGATCTATTACGTTTTCTTTGTATGATCAGTTGTTTGGAAAATATAGGAAAAATATATATCACATGTTCTAGATTTTTTTTCAATAGAATAATCAACTAAAATGTGTATTTAAAAGGGTTAGGTCAAATATTTTCTTCTTGTGTAAAAACTATCTACGAAAGGGCTACGTAAGTATAATATAGCAAGATTTTCATGTTTTTAATAACTCTACGAATCAAGTAGGCACACATCGCGTTTTGAGTACACATTTAGTTAACGAACTAAAAATTGACAGACAGACTGAAAAAAAAAAAAAAAAAAAAAAAAAAAGAAAAAAGAAAAAGAAATGTAGTTTTTATAATGGGCACATTCATAATCGAGAGTGTTCTGAATACCATAGAAAAAGTCCCCGCCCGTGGCAGGAGAGCGTGGTTCAGGGCCGCACAAGGTGTGCACTTTTAAATTTTTATTAAATTCTTTGAAAACAATAGAATTTAGAGAAAACATCTCAATTTAAAAACTAATCTAAGTGAAATTTACTACAAAAATGTCAGAAAATAATCCGGCATGTCACTCATATGACATTCTCTTACCCTGAAATTTTAAACTATAACTACAGGTTTGAGATTAAGAGGTAAGATAACAAGTTCTGTTATGTAAACCTATGTTTAACAATTCAAATTAGGCTTCGGAAGAGCTTTATATGATAATTAGTTCTGTGTGAAGGAGGGGGAGGGGGAGGCTACATCCCCCTCAACCACCCTGTTTCATAATTGTACCTACATTTATACAGAATTTAAATCTGTTATTAAAAGTTCACTTAAAATTATTCAGACAATTTTCACACGCGACATTCTTTGAAACTTATCAATCTTGATCAAATATTTCCAGCAACATACTTATATTAACTTCAAAATACAACATTTGTATCTCCTAAACTTATTCGTTTTTAAGTCACCCTAAGAGACACAGACAAAGACCAAACTTTAAAAAGCTTGACTACGATAAAAAGGAGCCTCAAAGCGTGTAAATATACAAAAAAAAAAAAAAAAAAAAAAGCAAGTGATGGATATTTAGCTTAAAAACATACATTATTTACCATATCTCTATGAGGAATGCATTTCAATTCCCAAACAGCTTTCCTGGAAATGGTAAAATAATATTAGTAAAGCACTTCCACTAACAACGAAAAAGAATGTTATCGCTTAAATATTTGCGGCCCAATATATCTTTCGAAGATTATATACAGACCACATGGTGCACCTAAATATAATCCGACAGTAATAATACATGGCCCAGCCTGAAATACACTTCCTCCAATTTGCAACTATTTTCGTACTTTTATCTAGTTCTTTTGTGTAACCCTGTAAACTAACAGTGAATGGTTTCCATACTATATTCTACATGAGACATGTTTTTACGCATTATATATATATATATATATATATATTCGTTTCATTTGGTTTAGAGAAATCTGTAAATGTTAAACTCGACTTACCTGCAATTTCCCCCATAGACGTAATGTATTTGAATTGTCTTGGGTGTCTCTGTACACAAACCATTTGCTTCATCTAAACGAAAATCTTAGTGTAGCATTCCTATATCATGCACATTTAGAATACCAAGTTTGGACTTTCTGGTACAATTTGTTCTTGAGCTAAGCTGATAACACACACAGAGACAGACAGACGCACAGACCATTCGCTAAAAACATGATTTTCGGATACAGGGGACCTCAAAACGTGTAAATAAACTCACGCTCGAAAATTTGACCCTAAAACAATATTTTCTCTGCCTTATGGGTAAGAGAAAAAAAAATGTCAGAACAAAAAAAAAAAAAAAAAAAAAAAAAAGCATGCATGGCTTGAAGACAAACATAGGGATAATACTGTAAAACAACATATTATTAGGTGTAAGGGAAGGTTCTGTCGTTTTTGAACACGTACACTTTTATGTGCTGTCGGTTACCTACTTAAAACGGTCTAAACAGTTAGGATAGAGTATGATTGATGATTTACACACATTTTTTTCGTATTTAAGTCGTTTTTTTCAAAGTTGTAGAACTGTCACCAAGGGGAAAGAAAAAGTGCACTTAAGACATTGTATGTTGTACTAGTAACAAAAAGGGAATAAATAACGCGATGGAGGCAACAAAAAAACTTGTGTGACGTATTTGGAGAGGACACAGTGACAGCTCGAACATGTCAAAGATGGTTTACCAAATTTCGTTTTGATGATTTTTCTTTGAAAGATGAACCCAGACCAGGAAGGCCATCAGGTGTCAATGACGAAGTGCTACATTATGATCAGGGAATATCCCACGTTTACAGATCTGGGCTTCAAGCTTGGAATACATCAGACTACTGTTTTAGAACCTACTAAAAGGGTTGGTTTCGTGTTAAAAATCTCTGTTTGAGTGCCACACAATGCTTGCACCTAATAAATGTGGAAGTGAAATGTGGGGTTTGGAGGGTGCACTTTTTTCTTTTCAGTACAGATCTTAAATATTTTGAAAATTATCGGCTTAAAGTAAAAACTCATATGCAATATTATACTACATAATATTTATTGTAAAAATGTCTGTTACTTTTCCTTTATATGATCAACAGTTTAGAAACTGTAGAAAAATGAACTATCACATTTCTTTAAAAATGCTTTTTTGCAATAGTAAAATCAACTGCTGGGAGTAATTAAAATGGTTCAGGTCGAATATTTTCCACTCATACGGAATCCAAATTTATGTAGCGATATATATGTATTTATGAAAAATGACCATGTAAGGATGATATAGCAAATGTTGTAAGTTTCAAATATTTTTTAACCAAGTAGGGGCAAGCGATATTTTGAGTATCAATACAGACGACGAAGACTAAAAATTGACGAAAAAACAAAACAAAAAAATCTTATACTTTTAAAGTTTGGTATAGATATAAGTATCTTTACGACAGGGATATGTATCCTTAAGAACAACGTAATAACGTATCCTAAATAATATACTAAAATTTGGAGCTCGTTTAAAATAGACTTCTTTATTTTTCCTAAATATCCTGAAACTATGGAATTTATTGGATAAAACTAAAGTTCAAAGTTAACCTGCTTCATATTTGCTACGAGAATAGCTATTACATTTTCTTTGGATGTTCAATAATTCTAATGTATAAGCAAATGAGAAATTGTTTTTGAAAAGTCTTTTTTTTTCAATAATAAAATCATTAAAGTCTATAATTAAAACAAATCAGATAAAGTACTTACTATCAATATAAAAATTGTGTGCATAGCTGCCAATAATTTAATTTATTCCGGAGTACTTTTAGCCCCGCCTTTAATTCGCACCACTTTATTTATAGAAAGATTTTCAATACATAATTTCGATAACATAAGAAAAAATTGCTTTTAAAAAATAAGTGGTACGAATTAGAGGCGGGGCTAAAATTACTCCGGAAAAAAATTAAAATATTGACAGCTATTTGTATGTGAAAGAGGGGTGTAAGTAAGATGTAAGAGTAATGTAGTAAATGTTCTATGGTTTTTATATATGGTTTTTTTGGTGGCACAGTAAATGGCACTTTAAGAACAATATATGGAAGTTAACAAGAAGTTGCTACTTACTAAAACTATCTTAGAAGAAACTTTTTGTTTTTAAAAAATAAGTCAAGTTTCAAAATTTATTTAGAGAATAATTTATTTGAATACAGTGCGTGTCGAAATGATAGGTCCACCAGTAAAAACGAAAGTTATGTTGGTAAAAAAGCTTTTATTGTGTACAAAGTACTATTTTATAAACTGCATTACTTCATTCAATGTAAAATAATACATGAATAATATACAAATAATAGAAATAATAAGAAAAACAAAAATTACATGAAAAAGCTGTTTCAAAAAGATAGGTCCACTGAACGAAGCATCAAATTAATGTTGAATTAATAAGAAATTTTTCCACCTTGTTTCAGAATAAGTTCATAAATCCTATTCGGCATGGTTTCTACAAGTTTTTGCAAACACCTTTTCTCGATTTTTGACCATTCGGAGGAAATAGCCTTTTTCAAGTCTGCAGTACTGTTGTACTGCCTTCCGCCTGCATACACCACTCTTGCGAGTATACCCCACATGTTTTCTACCGGATTCAGGTCAGGGCTGCAAGGTGGCCAATCCTTAACATGTACACCATTATCCAGAAACCATTCGAAAGTGGACTTTGCAGTGTGACAGGAGCATTGTCCTATTGGAACATGAAGAATGGGCCCCCATTGTGCTCTGCTTCTGGAAGAAAATATTGTTTAAGCAGCTGTTGATAGCCTGCAGCATTCAAACGATTGTCTACAAATGCTATATCAGTCTTTCCTGCACCTCCGAATCCGGCCCATACTATAACGGAACCACCACCAGCTTGCCTCTTCGAAAATATCTATATATCGTTACGCAGATCGTTCCAGTAGTACTGCCAGCCATCTGGACCATCCAGGTTGAATTTCTTTTCATCACTGAATATCACACAATGCCAATTTTGTTTCCAGGACATCACTTCATGTGCGAATTTCAATCTCTTTTTTGGGGGGCTTTTTAGTCAGTTTCAGAGCTGCTTTCCTCTTCACGAAAACTATATTGCCGAACTTTTTTACCACTGTATGGACTGTAGATTTTAATATTGGAGGGTTTTCTTGTCCGGCCACAGTGGATAAGCTCATATTTCCAGATTTTAACTCCTTTGCGATAGTCCTTCTTTGTCGGGGTGTCACTTTTGATGGGCGGCCAGATGATTTTTTACTGCCATAAGCATTTCTAAGTCGCAAATAATTGTTTACAACATTATGTGATCTGTTTAAAAGTTTACCTATTTCGCTATTCAATTTTCCACACGTTTTAAGTGCATCAATTTTCCCCTGCTTAACCAGCGAAAGACTGCATTGATGACACATTTCGTTTGATTACAAAGTGATGTTCGAATCTGTTTAAATACCTTCACAACAGCCAGCATAATCCCGCACTGAGACTAAGCAACGATATTTATGCAAATTTTTTGGAAATAAACGTGATTGGTGCAAAATTTCTGAAGGTGGACCTATCATTTTGAAACGGTCTGAAAATGAAAATTTGCATAAAATAAAAAGGAATTATTTATTTTTCAGAAATTTCTTCATAAATAGTTATAACAATTAGTGATTAATTATCTCTGCCAAAAAAATGATTCTTATTCTAAATTAAGAGTCGAAATTTTGAAAAATGCGGGTGGACCTATCATTTCGATACTCACTGTATGTAGATTTTTCCTTTATATATATATATATATATATATTTATATTGCCAATGTCGCTTGACCAATGTCGCTGACACCAAGAGAAAATTTTGGCTCGACTAACCAAAATTTCATGCTCCAGTAACTGACACTTATGAAAATGCATGAAAAAACATCTCATTTTTTAGTTTTTTTTTTTTTTTTTTTTTTTTTTTTTTTTAATCTAAAATATTTTATTAAAAGAGGATATTTTACTTTGACAAAATTCTTTTACAAAAACCAAGGAAAGCATCTGGCAAAATTATATTTGTGTATATAAAATATGAAGACTACTTAGAGAAAAATAAGACTTTTACATTATTATGCAGAAATTATAGAGACAAAATATGTTTCATTTTTATGCGAATTATTATCAGGAAAATATACATAAAAATGCAATGTAATTAAAAACACAGTAAGTTGGAACAAAGATGTGTATTGTTTCGAATAATACTAAATCATTTGTTCATCAGATATTAATTTTTGGATTTCCTATTCGGCCACAGCATATTTTTTTTTTTTTTTTATAATGTCACTGTCAATTATGAAGGGATCATTTTCAATCATGTTTAGAGGTCGATAAAATATGTACAGTCGGCAGCAAAATTATACGAGCAATAGCGATAATCCCTGTCTAAAAAAAAGTACACTTGATACTGTTTTGTTAAATAACTCCTTGTAGAGTCATGTTCTTAGTCAAAGGACTGACTAAGAACTTAGACTGACGAATATAAATTCGACAAGGATTTACTTAACAAAACAGTATAAGTACATTTTTGATATCTGAATTATTGGCTAGTGCTCGGACACTTTTGCTGCTGACTGTAGTCTGTTGAAACATGTGTAAAATCTGCTTTCATTGACCAAGACTCATTTTTCAAAATTTCTCAAAGAAACTTAATGTCACAAGTTTCATCTTTCAAACCAATTAATCTTTCTAAATAGTCTTTTCTTCTTGTTTTTTATGCTTCTTCAAACACTAGATCCCCCCCCCCCCTCAACTTCATTGTGTTGTGAGACTGATTTAATTTCTGGTTTTCTCTTTCAATTTAATGCTGCTCCTTTTCAAACTGTTTATTTTTCTTTTATTCTTTTTTTCCTCCGGAATACCTTTTCCATCCGTTAGATATTTCAACTGCTGGCATTTTTTATTTGATATTTTGAATTTTTATTTATTTTGGCTCAGAGCAAAATAAGGCTTTTTTGAACGGGGATGCACTTGCTTCATATGTAATTTCTGATGCAACATGCAGCTGACAGCATCTTGACATACAATCATATGCATTTCAATAATGAGCATGGCTTTCATTTTCAAAACTAATTCTTATATTTCAGCTCACAAAATCGTAACAATCTGTCACGGGTACGTTATTTTGTATTTCAGTTTCATTTTCTAGTTCAGAATTTGTATATGAATTAACTGTGTCTGTTGGCTTGTTTTCATCTAATGCTTGACATTTCATTTTATGTGAAATTTCATATAATTAAATATCATCATTAACTCCTTGTCCTTTTTTCTCCCATTATTCTTATTTTATTCATTTTTTTTTTCAAATATTTATTTGCTTGTTTAAATTAAGCTTTAAAATAATCATTCATATTAATTTGCCATTATAAAATATTATTTATTTCTGTATAACGGTCGCCAATTTTTAAGTGTTTAAATTTACTAAAATATATATTCATAAAAGTGTTTTTTCTGTTCATTTGAATGCAGGGCCCATACAGCACATAATGTTTCAGTTTTGTTGCAAAATGCTAAAAAACTTTCAAAAACGTAACACATTTTAATATGCTCTCTGATACCTTTCTGAATCATTCGCCCTTTTCTATGTTCTCTCTGTTATGTGGTTGAAACGTTTCTGTTACGTATCCGTTTTTTTTTTGTTACGATCGCGGATATTTCTACGTTTATAAAAGTTATCTGAATGTTAACTGAACGTTTCTGTAATATTTACAATATTTCTCTGTTATATGACTGTTACGTTTTTCAAGCATTTTGTGCTGTTAAGGGATTTTATTTTATTTTAATTTGATTTCATATTTTAACACTTATAGTATTGATTTTATAGCTCATTTTTTCTACGCGATAATTTGTGGTCGCAGAATACACAGTTGCTGCTTTGTTTTGGCTATGTTATTTATTTAAGAAGGATAACATGTACCAAATAACAAAAACTATACAATATATTTGTCATTAATTACAAAATATATGTAACTCTATGCATTTTCAGAATATGGCATTATTATTATTATTATTATTATTTTTTTTTTTTAAGGCATACTGAAAATATATATAATATAATTCACATAGAAAACTTACTTTTTCTAATGCAGCAATATCAGCATAAATAATTTGTATGAGGTATAACATGTCAAAAAACTATATTTTCAAAATTACATGTAAGGCATTAAAGTAGTAAACATGTTAGAGAACATAATTTAAGTTTTAACGAAATTTAATTCCTTAATATTGTGTTTAATTATATTTGTTTTAAGTGAGGCTAAATAGCTTAAAATAAATAAAGTTAAATATTGCAAAAATATTTATTATAAAATTACTTTTTAATTTTTCTAGAATATGAAGAATGCCTTATTTTAAATTTATTTCTTTAAAACAATCGAATGCTAATTAGAATATGCACTGAAAGAGCAGTTGTTTATTTTTTATACGATTATCGTAATATCTGAAAACGGATGTGAAGTACAGTGAGTCTTACTTTGATCTTTTAATTAACTTTTATGGAGCAAAGTCAAATTTTATTATTAGTATTAGACTTATTAGTTAATTAAAACTTAAAACTTTTAATTTAATGCCCAAAAGGTTAATAAGACAATTTCTTGAAATTTACTTGACTGTTCAAAATTACATTTTCAAAATTAATACTTCAGAAATAACTAGAAATCGGAGATAAAATTTAAAACAATCAGAAAGATAAATATGATATACATTTAAAAGGAAATCAATATTGATGTACTCGCTATTCTTCCTTTTATGATTAAAATGTAGAGTTTGTGTTTTATACTTTATATGCAATCGTGTTTGCAATACGTTATTTGTCTAAATTTTATTCAATTCCTTAATTTTAATTAATTAGGGATGTTTATTTCTGCTTTTATGAAGATATTTCAAAAGTGAACTTAAATTTATAATTATCACAAACGAAAAATACGGAAAATATCCTCACTTAAATTTTAACTGTCATATAAAACATAAATAAAAATAATAATAATAATAAGATCAAATATTGCAACATCATTATAACTTAAAGTTAGAATACATTAAGATATTCAACAATATTTTGGAATAAAGATACAGTTAAATATTATATACTATTTATTATAAATTTATATAAACATTATAATTGATGATAAACATGATACTTTTCATATACTTTATTAGGTAAATTGTAGTTTTCTGCACTATGTCAAATATTTTGAAATTCTGAGATTTATGTCTTTCGATATGCTGGTTGTCGATAATTTGTATGTTATAGAATTTTAGATCAACAACTTTCGATCAGGGATTTTTTTTTCTATAAAAAAAGTAACACAATAACTCACTTTTGCATGTAATATCAAAAAATATTTCACATATACTACGTAAAATTAAACTATTTTCGTTTTTAAGCATATTACTGTAAACTTGTTATTTTTTCTCTGTACACTAAGCGACAAAAAAAAAAAAAAGAAAAAAAAAAAAAAAGCCGTAGTTGGATATTTTCCTTTTCGCTGTCTACAACCGCCAATTTTATTGTTTTAAAAGCAAATTTTTAACATTTTGTCCTCCAGATATACTTCAGCTTTCAGTTCAGTGTTAAAAACAAAATGCAATTATCAGGAAAATTGTAATTTTAGAAATTATTAAAAAATGGTAAAAGTAAGGCAGTTAACGATGCCACAAAAAGTATTAATTTTTGAAGGAAAATAAAAAAAATAATTTAATACGTGAGATGGCAAAATAATATAATGTTAAGGAAATATTGGTAAAATGGTTTTGAGCAAGTTATAAAATTTTTTAGCTGTTTAAACTGGGAATTTGGTTTTAAGTGGCTATGCTGCTCATCCAAGCGAGATGACCGGAAGTTAAAAAGCCATTGCTTATAAAATCAGTTTGTATTACATTTACAACATAAAAGAGATTCAGAAAAAGTGTTTAGCAGCATGATTTCTTTAACTACAGTACAGCAACTATTAAACGAATCAGGTTTAAATGACAGAAATTTTGAAAAAAATTCCATTCTCAGTGAAGAGAAATAGGAAAACAAGACATCAGTAGACTAAAAATATTAAAAAATGATTAGTTAATTATTGGCCTGAACTGGTTCTCTTTCATGAGTCAAGTTTAACTTATTTAGAGCTAAAGATAACAAGCAGATCGGACAACGAAAATATTACCGACTTAATGAAAATCGCACTTTTAAAACAGTGACACGTTCTCCGTACATTATGGTACGGAGGTGCATAACTTTTGAAACAGTCGGGCAAATTTTTATGATCAAGGGATCATTTAACTCGAAATAAAGCACAATCTTCATAAAAGTGGTGCCTGACCGACTATTTTGGAGGTATCTTGGACATTTCTGCAAACAGCAATTTAAGATGATAAAATGCACCTTACTACACGGCGTCTGTGGTAATTTCTTCACTTCAAATTGTCAAAATTTCCTATCCATTCCCATGAGAACCTATAATTCTGTAAGTAATCATACCTTTTTTCAATTTAAGTTAAATCCCACAAAAGATATAACAGAATTTCTTCTTTACCAGACGTGAAAATAGTCCTAATCGCGATCCGCTAGAAAATGTTTCGTCTATAAAAAGACGGGGAGAGGGAAGAGGATTCGAAATTTGCAGCCTATAACTCTGCCAGAACTAGAAAAAATTATTTGTGATATTTGGCACATTGAAATATCTGAGATTTATATTAAAACACTGTATAAAACTATGCCATTGTGCATTAAAGCAGTAAATCCATATAAAGGCGGATTTAACCCGATGCAGAATGCATATTTTTAATAAAAAATTGCTTAGATATAACAAATAAAGAAATTTATTTTATATATTAAAATATAAAATATTTATTTCATATAATAAATCCTAATAGAATACAAAGTGTATGGTTATTGCATTATGTACAAAAAGAAAATATTATGCAGATTTTTAAAAAGTACTTCATAGAGTGCAATAAAGCGAATAATTAAATCGAAAATGTACATAGGTATCATTTCAGCCCTTTGGTATTATGCAAACAAGACAGTTGTATTTGTTTCAAACATTAATTTTAAAGTTATTACAAATAAAAAAGGTATAATTCATTTTTCTGCAGTGCGGCATTTTTTTTGTCGCTTAGTGTAATTTCAATACATTAAATATTTATTATATTCAGTAAATTCCATATAGTTACACCACATGTTTTCATAAAAATAGAAATGCATATATGCTAACATTTTAATTTAATCCATAGTCTTCTTTATACCAGCTGTTTTTTCACAATTTGTTGGACAGTTTTCTTGTAAAGAATAAATATATGTTAAAGAAAAATATCTATAAAAAAATGATATGAAAAAATGGCGGATACTAAGATTGCATCGAAATAAATTAGAATGTTAGTCATATATAAATAGTTAGTCATCAAATAGTTAGTCATCGAAATAAATTAGAATGTTATATATATATATATATATATATATATATATATGAGAGTTAAAATGTGTCATTTTGGAATTTGCTTAAAATTATGAGATATATTTTTCTTGTTTTAACTGTCATCTGCTAATTTATTCTTTCGTTTTAATTTTTATTCGCAACTGTTAATTTGTTTCTCACAATGTATATATTTTTTATTTTCTGCATTTTCATGTAAAGTTTATTTTACAGGGCATTTATTTGCATCTTTTATGCACGTTTCTTTCTTCAATACTTTACAAAAATGATTATGCATATTTGTAAATTACATTGTACTTTTCAAAAAATTTCTGTTATATATATGATTTTTGTATTCTTAATTGCTGTAAAATTATTTTTTTTTAACGCATGTGAAAAAAAATTGTTATTTAAAAAGTGTTCAAATGCAAGATAAAAGAAATGTCCTGTATATGTAAATATAAAATCAAGAAATTCAAATCTTCTATATACTATTTGTAATCTCTTTGCAAAAATATTTAAACGCGACTTTAAAATTTAATATAAATAAAATATTTAATTTTCTGCAATGATTAAATTGCTTATGGTATATTCTTGTTTTGTTCATTTTATTTTACAAATATTTATTTGTTTGTTAGGCTTTAAAAAAACCTTTTCATATTAATTTGGCTTTATGAAATATTATTTTTGTCTGGTATAATGGTCGCCAACTTTTAAATGTTTAAATTTTCTAAAATGTATATACTTTTTTTTTTTTTTGGTTTTATTTATTTTTATTTTATTTTGATATCATACCTTAACACTTAAAATATTGATCTTATAATTCGCTTTAATACTCGGTAATTTGAGAACGCAGCATACACTTCTGCTACTTTCTTTTGGCTATATTAGATATTTAAAATGAATAACTTGTTTAAAATAACAAAATCTGTACTGTATTTTTTGTAATTTATCACAAAACATAATTATGTGTAAGCATTTGCAAAATATGTCATTTTAAAGATTTTTTTTTTTTTTTTTTTTTTTTTTTTTTTAAGACGCATGCTGAAAATGTATATAATATATATTTAATATATATTTAATAAATAATATAATGTATATTTTTTTTCTAATGCAGCAATATCAGTATAAATAATTTATATAAGGTATAACATGTCAAATAACTATATTTTCAAAATTAGAAGTAAGGCGTTAAAGTAATAAACATGTTCGAGAACATAATTTAAATTTTAACGAAATACAGTCCTTTTAAACACTGTTTGTTTTAGACAATATGAAATAACTTAAAATAAATAAAGTTTAACATTACAAAAATATTTATTAGAAAATTAGTTTTTAATTTTTCTATAATATGAAGAATTCTTTATTGTAAATGTATTCTTTTAAAACAATCGAATGTCAAATATAATATTCACTGAAAGAGCAGTTGTTTATCTTTTATACGATTATCGTAATATTTGAAAACGGATGTGAAGTACAATGAGTCTTACTTTGAACTTTTAATTAACTTTTAAGGAACAAAGTTAAATTTTATTATTAGTATTACACTTATTAGTTAATTAAAACTTAAAACTTTTAATTTAATGCCCAAAAGGTTAATTAAACAATTTCTTGAAATTTACTTGACTGTTCAAAATTACATTTTCATAATTAATACTTTAGAAATATTTAGGAATCGGAGATAAAATTTAAAACAATCAGAAAGATAAATATGAAATACATTTAAAATGAAATCAATATTGATGCGTACTCTCCATTCTTCATTTTATGATTATAAACGTAGAGTCTGTGTTTTATACTTTATATGTAATCGTTCTTCCAATAAGTTATTTGTCTATATTTGACTCAGTTCTTCAATTTTAATTAATTGTGGATCTTTATTTCTGCTTTTATGAAGATATTATCAAAGCTAACTTAAATTTTTAATTATCACAAACGGAAAATATCGTCACTTAAATTTTAACTGTCTTATAAATCATAAATGATAAAAATTAATAATAATAATGACCATCTTCTGTCAGGAACGATTCCGGTTTAGACCGCTTCAAAACAGAGACTTTTGGTAGTCATTTTTATTTCCTTAGAAATGCTATGTATTTTTATTTTTATTTTATTTTTTTATTAATCTGCATAAATGTTACATCATTAGTAAGATCTTTCAAAACTGAACATTTTTTGTGCTTGCACTTTTCCCTTAATTTCAATATGTAAAAAGATTTCAACGAAAGTTTATAACTACCATTGCAATTCTGAAACACCCATGGAGGATAAAATTCAAATGTAATATAAAATTCAATCATAAAAACTATGGACTAATAGTTATTACATCATTTTCTTGCAATCATGATAATGTAATTATCTGATATAAACAAACAATTGATTGTGACGTCATATTTATGAAATTAGTTAAAATAAATAAGGTTACAAATAAGGTACCTAAGGTTACTTCGTTACAAGTATGGTACCTTTCATTTTGTACCTTATTTGTAACGAGGTTTTGATTAGATATTTTAGAATTAAATAAAATATGAAAATAATTTCAAAATTAAACTTTTAAATTTATGATTGTTGCCAAAGAAATTTACCAGTTATTGTTACATATATATATATATATATATATATATATATATTGAGGGGGGGGGGGCATAAGATGATATAATGTTTTCACGCAAAAAATTAAAAAATATTAAATTTGCCCATGCATATAAAAATTACTTATTAAAACGAGCCGAAGAAGGAAGCGAAATAAGTACTGAGTTATATTACAATAAATATCATATACAATATGTTACGTTATATTAGGCCTATCGTCCTGGGTTAGTAGGTATTTTCGTTAAAAGAATTAGTTTGTTCGTTCGGTGCCACTTGCACATTAGTCCCGTCAGGTACAACTTGCATATTAGTCCCGTCAGGTGCAACTTGCGCATTAGTCCCGTGAGGTGCAACTTGCACATTAGTCCCCTTTAAATATAGTGTCCAACGAACCAGTCAAAGCATTCTTGGATTCACTACCTTAATTGATTTCACATTCCGTCATGTTTGACGTGATTATATACTAGTAATCATATATTGCAACATCATTAGAACTTGTGTGTAACATAAACGTTAAAATACATTCATATATTCATAGTACATATTTTGGAATAAAGATACAGTTAAAAATTATATATTATATATTATATGTTTATATTTATACAAATTTTACAATTGATGAATAACATGATACTTTTCATGTATTTTCTTAGATATGTTTTCTGGTGTAATTAATGTTTTTTTTTTTCTCTCTTTTTCTCTTCCATAATAAATTATATTACATTCATCTGCGTTTTGGACTCTTTGTCAAAAATTGCAATTTTCTGCTGAACATCAAATATTTTGAACTTCTGAAATTTCTGTCTTTCGATTTGCTGGTTGTTGATAATTTGTATGTTATAGACCAACAACTGTCGAACACGGATTTTTCTAATTAAAATAATAATAATAATAATAATAATAATAATAATACAATAACTCAATTTTGCATGTAATATCAAAAAATATTTCACATATACTACGTAAAAGTTAACTGATTTAGTTTTTAAACATACCACTGTAAACTTGTTACTTTTTTCTCTGTACATTCAATAAATTATATATTTCTTATATTCAATAAATTCCATAGAGTTACACTATATGTTTTCTTAAAAATAGAAATGCATAAACGAGGTGTGGCTATTAAATAGCGAGACTGTTGCTATAAAACGTTTTATTTTAAATTTATACATATTTTGTTATTATCACCTTCAATATACACCCCTTCTCTATCCCTACAACGCTCTATGCGAATTTTCCATTGTTCGAAACAATGCTGGAAGTCTTGTTTTGTGAGCTACTGCATGAGGCATGCCGTTTTTTCTTTCACAGCTTCAACTGACTCAAATCTTGTTCCTTTTAATGCAGATTTCACTTTGGGGGACAGATGAAAGTCACATGGGGCCAAGTCAGGTGAATAAGGCGGATGGTCTACAACTGGGATGTTGTACTTGGCTAGAAACGTCTTGAGAGACAATGCAGTGTGAGCCGGTGCGTTGTTTTGATAGAGAACCCATGACTTTTTCTTCCGCAATTCAGGTCGTTGTTTTCTTTCTCTTTTACGGAGTTGAGCAAGCACCCCAAGATAGTAATGATTGTCAGATCGAACCAGATTAGCGATTTTTCGATATTTTCATCTGTTTTGGACGTGGAAGGGCGACCCGGGTGGTCATCACCTCCAACGTCTTCTCGGCCATCTTGGAAACTCTTGAACCACTCAAAAATTCTCGCACGTGATAAACATTCATCGCCATAAACTTGTTTTAATAAAATATAAGTTTCACTAGTGGTTTTACCATGTTTCACGTGAAATTTCACGACAATTCGTTGCTGTACTTTTACACTTATCATGTTTTCGGCAAAATGAAACAAACACGTGTTAAACAAACGAAGGCTACGACCAGACTGATTTCTCTACAAACACGAGAGGAGCTACAATCGAAAGAGAAGGTTTCACGCTGCACAGCTGTCGGTCGTTCAGATTTGGCGCATATGTAGTTCATCTGTAGCAGCAATATTCTCGTTATTTAATAGCCACACCTCGTATGCCAACATTTTAATTTAATCCATAGCCTTTTTGATACCAGCTTTTTTTTTTTTTTCACATAATTTTTTTTCGAGATTTATTATCTTCTTACAAAGCATAAATATATGTTAAATAAAAATATCTATAAAAAACGATATGGGAAAATGGCGGATACTAAGATTGTTTCGAAATAAATTAGAATGTTGGTAGGTATCGCTATATATATATGTATCATTTGTAAATATATTTTAATATTTTTATGAAAACGCTTTACTTTATTTTACTGAAAACGCTTTACTTATTGTCATTTTTTAAACGTATCGATAATCTGGCTGGACTGTATGATTGTAGTAGATTTTTTTCTAAGTTTCTTGTGACATTTATAATAGGGATTTAATCTTAGAATTCGACAGTAATAAAGGTTTAATATCTTTTTTTGAAATCAAATAACAGGTTATTTCAGAATCTTAGATTATTAGCCTTTTTGAAAAAAAAGATTTGATTTAAATTTTAGGCTATCTATTTTAACTTATTCGCTATTACTTAATAGTATTAAGGGGTTTTAAAATATATTGTTTTCGGAAACTACTAGGATTACAAGAGTTTGCAATACTCACTCATTTAACGTAATGCATAACACAGTAAATGTAAACGTCTTAAATTCACTTAAAAAAGATACGGATTGTCACATTTTGAGAGATATATATGCGTGTTTGTGTATGTGTTTTTAAGACGCCTTTTTGTACCTGAAATTAAGACATTCAGAGTTTCTTGAAATACCGGCATTTTTTAAGCTTATAAACACTGCCATGTTTTATTCTTAAAAACAATGGCATTTTTAAGACATTTTAATACACAAATAAATAAATAAAGGTGACATGTGATTCTGTTTCTCTGTTAAAAATAGATTTTAGAATTTTTTAGAGTATAAAAAAAGTCTATATTTTTTAAAAGACAAACTTCTATTACCTGGGGTTGGAATCGAACCCACAACGGTCCTGGAATCTGAAAACTGGTATAGAGAATCAAGTGTCTCATCAATTATGACACCACGGAAAATGGGAAAACTTGTTTTTTTTATAATAATATATACTTCAGCATTCACAAAAGAAATCGCAGTTTTATGTTTCATTAAGTATTTTTTGCCGTAAAATTATTGATACTAAGGTATCCAAAAGTTAATGTCTATTATTATCTTAAATTATTTCAGATTAGGAGACTTAGAATTCTTGAAAAAAGTATTATGAATATTCGAAAATTGTAGCCCTCGATGTTTGGATAACTATTTTTTTCCTTTAAACTGATATTTAAAAAGAAAAACAAAAACAAAAACTGTGAACGTGAGTACCAGGAAATTTGTTGTTTTTGATTTAGGTGCAGGTAAAATATATATATAAATAATAATAATAGTAATAAATAAATCGAAAAAAATATTATTGATAATAATAACAAATAAAAAAGAAGTATGCACAAATTATTCAAGATTGCTCAGTTACAAATTATCTCAGTTACAAATTATCTTTTAAAAGTGGCTTGCTACGTTTATCGTAATACTTTATAAATATATATATATATATATATATATACATATATATACGAGAAAGATTTAAATATTTAAATATTTATTCATTCATGTTAACCAAATATGTTTCGCATCTAAATATGTTGTTTTATGAATTATATTAAACATAATTCCATGCAAATATCATACACATCTCTAGAGTATTATTCCTTGAAAATTTAATTTCATAATGCTAACAAAGTTTAAATAGCGTATTATATGAAATAATATTATATTTATTGAATGTTGAAAGATATTTACACAGGATATGCATGCTGTTTAATGCTGATTTCGCACGAAACATTTGCTAGAGTCAGGAAACTCGAACAGCCTTGCTGTCTGAAATTGTCATCTTTATGTGTTTCAGACATGTTTGTGTCTGAAATGGTATTTCAAACACATTTCTTTCTGAATTTAAGATTTTCATTTTATTTATTCATTTTATTTAATAATTTTTATCTACTTTTTTTTTTCTTTTTTACTATAAATCCATTAATACACACAAGTGTCTTAAATTAAGATAGCTGTTACGGCTAAGCTCTATAGTAAGACATTTATATGTATTAAATATCTTATCAGTTGTTTTTCTGTCCTACTTTAAGACATCTTTACTAGAAGCGTAGAATTACCTTTTTTCGTCCTTCTACTACTGGAACTACTTACATAATTTTAAACACGAAAAATAAAATTATAATGTTGAATATCATACATGAAATTGAAAGAATTCAAAGTTAGGTCAAAAAGAGGCAGAAGGACAGACATACAAACTGAATTTACGAACACTTTAAACAGAACAATAAAAGTATCGATATATGAAAATATTATAAATCAATTTAAATGTCTTGAATAATAATAATAATAATAATGCTTTTGCCATATGTGTATCCACTTTAATTTACTTTTTTTAATACATTTTTTGCTCAATAAATTAATATAAATTTCATTTTTTAAGTAGAAACTTTTTTTTTTTTTTAATTAAAAAAAAAATAGTTTTAATTATCAAATCTATTTTTTAAAACAAATATATCTCTAGTTACGTATTTAAAAGGTTTTTTCAGTAAAAAAAAAAAAAAAAAAAAAAAAAGTTTTATTTTCTGAGACTTTATCTTGCTTGACTTTACTTGCATTGTTTGTTACGAAACTGAATGTCTAAAACGATATCTCTAACATTATTTTTTCTCTGATTTTGTAATTTGATGAGAAACAAAATACGATTATCTTAAAAATAAACAAAAGCAGAAAGAAAAAATAAATTGCTACACTCTTTTTACTATTCTATTTAAAAAGCTATTTCTTTCATAATTTCTTTTTACGAATTTCATTACTTAACATTTAAACAGTATAACATATATGATAACTTATGTATTATGTCACAATTATTTAAATATTTGTAAAATCAATTAATTATTAATGTCCATACTTGTAAAACATTTTTAAATAAAGTAATTATAAATAGCAAAATAATGAACGGTTGTGATGTTTTTACATATATTAACGATTTGAAAAGAAAATATTTGATGAATATAATAAAAATAATTTATATTACCTATTCCTCCCCCTCCCCCTCCCACCTAAAAAAAATAACATTATAAAGCATTATCTTACTTCATTGAAATTCACCAAGAAATAATTTTAATGATATATTAATTTATTTTCATTTTCTAAATATTTTAATAATAATAACGCTTTATGTATTATTTAACAATACATCTCATAAAAACCAATTTTAGTCGAAAAATTAAAATATCCATTTTTAAAATAAGATACGATGAATGTAATATATTTTATTATAAAACTGAAATACACATACGTCGTGAACCGAAAATTTGACTGCTTTAACTTAATATATATATAAATATATATAAAGAGAGAGATAAATAAAATATTTGCACATTTTAATCTGATAATTAATAGTAATATTTTAATTAGTTTGATTTATTTATATCAAATGCAATTAAATTCATAACATTTTTTATTAACTAATTAAATAAAGATGAGGGGACCGACTGACACTCGTTAACGTGAACACTGTTAAGGTGAATTACTTTTAACATGAACTCTTTCCACAATCCCCGTCAAATTGAAGATTAGTTTAGTTACATGAAGATAAGTTACTGATTGCATGAACTACAGATAAAATGATTTTTTTTTTATCCCACTTGAAATTGAATTTTACGAGGTTCGACTGTACTTTTTAAAAATACAAATTTATGAAGCAAATATTATATGTAAGCGGAATGTATCGAAAAGTCACATTCTGGTAAGAGTCAAACCTTATCTTTTATAGAATTCTCCTTCAGCTTCTAGCGGTATGCATATATTAAATTTAGTGTCAGAAATGCATTTAGTCTTCTGTTTTTTTTTAAGTGCTTAGCGCGTTCTTAAAAAATGTTCAGTATTTTTTTACCAGACCTTGTTGTTCGAATTAGCATTATAGCTGCACATTTTCCGTGAAATGACTGGATTCGTCTTGTATACGATTTTCTTCAACGTCCAATGTGTAGTCTTTAAACAGCTGTCAGTTTAAGAACTTCTTTAATGTTTTATATAATAAATGTTTTTTTTTTTTTTTTTTTTTTCTTTTCTTTTTTTTTTTTTTTTTTTTTTTTTTTTTTTCACAACGCTTCTTATAATTTCTTGTCGCTTGCTTTTTGAACTATTCTGAATTTTTAGATTTGTTACATTTCCGATATCTAAATAATATATAGAGATAACCATTACATTGCCACACTGTGTGTATTTAGAGATGGCCAATATTTAGAAAAATGTATATAAGATAATCATTGATATATCGTGATCATTCTCAAAATCCATTTCCAAATAGAAGCAGCAACTTAAATGAAGCAGTGAACCAGTCCTTAAAAATTACCATTCAATATCAATAGTCTCTTTAATGAATTAATATCTCTCACGAAGCACGCAAAATTCTAATTGCACCAAAATCACGTGCATATAATTAGAAAAAAAAATCGCACTATTATAATTAATTAATGCATATAAATATATCAAGCATACTTTTGTATGCATCAAAAAAGAAAATCTTAATATTTTGATTTTATTATTATTTATAAGATTAGATAAAACATAATGCATATAAGATACAATTTTCATTATTTTTAAAATTACATAGTTATTATTCTTATAAGTCATAAAATAATGTATGATAAAACAGGGAAAATTTACGCAAAATTCAACAAAATAATATAAACGTACAAATATTAATTTTTTGCTAGGCTATTGCTGAATAATTTTGAATTTATTCGTTAACTATACATTCCCATTCCTATTTTGTTATTATGCTGTAATTTAAAGCAAAAGCTGAATAAAACGAAGAGTGATTTTGCGCAATTTGTTCTTACAGGATGGGTGCAACTGCGCACATCAGTAGGTGAGAATGCTATAATTAATAATAAAAAGTGAAATAATTGATATTTTTCATACTGTTTTATTACATTTAAGTTGTAAAACGTAATTCATGTGTCTGAATTGGATAGCTTATAATGAGATTTTTTGTAGATTTTTTTTTTTTATGGAGATGCTCGTACAGAAGAGGAAAACAATATATATTTTAATGAATTAATCATTGATTAAAGCCTTAAATAATTATTATTAGTTATTTATTTATTATGTTTCAAGCGCTCATTTTTATTTAATGTCTATTCTAAATCTATAAAAAATATACTTTTTTTTTTTTTTTTAAATATTCTAAATTTTAGAAAACGAAGCAAGTTTTGATTTATTTAAATGCAATTTCTGTTTGTTTTAGGTAATTATATAAGGACACGAATTCAATATTTTACTGTTAATGCTGTAATGTTAACAATCATTTAACATTGTTTGGATATTATTTGTGTTGATTTATTTAGAAACTGCCATAACGAAATCTTGTAGTTTTGCTGTTTAATTTAACAGAAAATCTGGATCACGATATTTTCCAAAATACTAATTCATTTAAAAACAAATTTTGACATTGTTCATATTTTAGAAATTCTTTGAGATGTTCGTTATATCAGCCTTATTGCTTTAAAATGGTGGCTATTTAGAAATTTCAAATGTGTAAAAAATATGCGCATAGATGCAGTATACTTGACGATCGGTATATGCAAATCCCATATAAGGGTATCGGTCATATTTATAGATCAACTCCATCCGCCATTTATTTCAAGTCTTCGGTATTTGAAAGTTTGAAGTTGATATTAAAAACGCATTAAGAAAGAAAAAGTCAAATTTTAGTACGTATATCGTCCATAGGTCTCAGCAGTGTTTATTAGCCATCTTCACCCGCCATACTGTTTAAAACTGACAGCAACTAGAAAATTACAAAGAATATCTATTTAAACCGATTTACTTGAAATTCAGAATGTACACAACCCATATAAAGGCAACAATAAAATTGTTCTCTTTCATACACAAATTCATGTTTATAACTATGCGTCTTACTTATTGCTTTTTTTTTTTTTTTTTTTTTTGTAATTTTCCATATATATATATTTCTAATTGCATATATTTCAAAACAAAATACAACCCTTTACGAAGTTATGATTATTATTTTTTTCATATTGAAACAGTTTTTTTTTCAATTCCCAGGTGATATGTTATATCAAGTATATTTAATAATAAAAAAAAAAAAATACCTATAACCTGTAAAAAATTGAGTTATAACGTTCCTAGAGTAATTCCAAACTCATTAAAGAAATGTTGTATAAAAAGAATACCCTACAGATTATGTATAATGTCATTTTACATAAGAAAAAAAGTTCTACAATGTTTCTTATATGTTAGTTTTAATCAAGATCGATGTAATTGGGAGAAAATTAAAAATACTTTACACTTCAGTGACATTAATGTAATCAGTACCGCAAAGTATGCTTTGTGGAATTAAGGTATTATTATTCCATTGTTACAACAAAATGTAAAAGAAAGTCACACTTATATCTCAGTAACGGGGTATTAAATATAAGAGATAATTACCTTTAAGCAATTTAATTAAGAATTTTTTATATTAATTATATAATTATTTATACAGTGTTATCAAAAATTCAAAAGGTTTTGTTCTAAATCTGCAGATAATGGTGTTTTATTAATAATAATGATAATAATAATCATAATAATAATAATAATAAACTGGAGTGTGAATACATATTTTCAAGAAAGTTTACAAGAAAGTATTTGCGAAATGATAATGAATGAATTATCAAAGTATTAGAGTAAAATATGGTTAAAACAGTGAACAGTATATATGTTATTTAACATTTTAACGAGCGTTGTCCTTGCAGCGAGGCCGCAATTATCAAATTTTAACTATAAAAATTCATCCAGGATATCTTCTTCTTCTTCTTCTTATTATTATTATTTTACTTTCAGAATATAATGGGTAAAAAAACTTTTTTTTTTCTTTAATGGTTCTTTTTTTTTTTTTAATTGTTGGTTTTAAATGTACGTAATTACATTGTTCGAAGTGATAATTACATTGTACACATTTTTAAATGTTATAATTAATCATATTAATAATTACATTAACTTCAAAAAAAAGTTTCTTGTACTCAGAGATATTAATGTAACCAGTATCGCAAAGAATGCTTTATGAATTAGGGTATTATTAATCCCAATGATATATTTAAAAGCTAACATAAGAAAATGAAACTCATAACCAACCACAGGGTTTTAGAAGCAATAGAGTTATATCGTTACATATTAATGCCTGTATTTTTCTTTCTTTTCTTTTGTTTTATTCCTTTTTTCGTTGCTGAATTTAGGGAACTTTCTATAATCATTAAAAAATATATATATATTTTTTTTTTGTACTTAAAATACATATATATATAATAGATTTATGTTTTGTAAGTGGATTTTAAAACTATTTACAATTTCAACAATAAATCTTTTTTTTTTTTCTATAAACATACACATTAGTCAGTGAAGCTTTGGAGTAAACAAGAACATAATTAAAAAGTATTATACATTCTTTTTAAAGTAAAGAGCACAAAAATAAATTTATCATAATCAATTATATTACTGATACATTGATTGACTACAAAAACGAGGTGTCTTAGAATAATATAAAGAAAACAATATGTATATGAAATAGTATGGCTGGGGCATTAAATGAGAAGGTTGGTTGGTTGGGTTTTACGTCGCACTAGCGCTGCGCAGATGGGCAATATTAAATGAGAAGGAATGGTTATAACTTCAAAACTAGTCATGACAATCATAAATAGTGTTACATTATATCACCAGTCTAGATTTTTGCAGAGTTAACTACACCGAAATGTATATAAGTTGTCATCTCATTAAAGTTTGTTAGCAAAACATTAGGGAGGGAACACACACTACTCTCCTGTATTATGCATTTTTTAATAAGATATCTTACACAGTTATTTTAACATATTGTTCAAGTGAGAAAATTGTATCATAGTATAACTGAATATGGTGTTATTTTTTAATGGTTTTACTAATTACATGCTACAGATAAGAAAGTAATCGGCTAACTGTGGGTAATAATGTATATTGTCTGTATATTATATACCTGTAACATAAGTCATTTAAATTTATACCACTAAAAGGAAATGTAAAAGACTATATGTTTTTACAGCATTTTTTAAAGCGGTATGTTTGCTTGCAATAAATACAGCTACGTTTAATAATTTCTCAAATAACTATGAATCTTCATATTACATTTTTAAGAATGTTATACAACATTTATGTATGATACACCACCATACGTATGTAAAATGTTATTTAAAATGTTCATATTTAAACATTATTTATTAATATGTATATATATATATATATATATATATATATATATACATATATATAATAACTATATTTTTCTCATTTTTCTTTAAGCATCTAATATCGGTAACCCTTAAGTATAGAAGCTTTCTATTTTTAGCTCTAAAAAGTCAAACTTTACCCATTTCAGAGTTTGCGCAAAGCATTTTCTAAGATTTTGATTTCAGGCTATAATAGTTTTGAGAATAAAATTTTAAAGCAGCTTTGCTATGATATTATGCAAAATTGAGGTAATTTAGAAGAAAAATGTGTATGATCGGCACTTTAAACATTTTATATAGAAAAAAAATGCAATAAATATAATTTAATAGTTCAACAAACACATATTAAATCACTTTTAAACTCAAAAACAATTTTTAAATGAGATTTCATATGAACAAAATTGGTAAGGGTTTACTTAAGCGTTGGTACTTTTATGATTTTTTTTTTTTTTTAATTTCTATTTTTATAGTTTAAAGTATAAATAACTGAAAAATTATGAACAGTGTATTTTTAAATTAAATAAGCGCAAAATTCATTTTTATACCTTGTCGATTGAAGAAGAAATATTATGAATAGAGATTACTTAAACATTACACTTAAACATTATTTATTTTTATATTTTGAAATGAAAAATAGTTTCCATGTTTAACGGATGAAAATAAACTTATGATCCTGAGCAAAAATTTTAAAGACATTCTCTGATATAATTTCACATGTAAGAGATGTAAGTAATAATAATAATAATAATAATAATATAGACATGTAGGTATTTACCTTGAAATGTATTTCGTATATGCGCATGACAGTAGCATTTTGTAAAATTATGTTATCTTATATAGAATAATGTAAGTAATATATATATATATATATATATATATATATAATAATAATAAATAATAATAATAATAAAATACATTTTTACTTCCTTCACGCACACAAACACATAAGCCTACTTATTTAGAAAGTTTATGCATGTGTACTCATTTTAAACTTTTATACCTTCAAAATCAAACTTAAATTTAAAAAAAAAAAAAAAAGGAAAACATAAAAGTTTGAATCATCTTCATGTTACGCACCCGACCCTCCCGCCCCTCCAAGAAAAAGAACTTTATGAAATAAAGCAAACAAGTAATATAAAAAAAAATAAATTCGATTCCTTCTTACAAACACTACTTTTTTTTTTTTTTTTTTTTTTTTTTTTTTTTTTTTAAATTGCGTGCAAAATGAAATAAAAATAATTATAAGAAAAAAAAACTTTTTATATACCATGTTTTAAATTATCTGAGAAATCACAGAGCTCTTATCAATGTGCGTATTATTATTATTATTATTATATTTTAAATTGATAATGGCGTCAATTTTTGTGAGATGCATAATTGAACTTTTTATAATTTTTTAATGTTCACTTTTAATTAAATGTATTTATTTTTATGTCGATAGAAAATCAACTCCTAAAATTTTTTTGGCAAAAATTAAATTATAGCTAATATGGCTAATATTTAAATGGCTCTTTTAACGCTATTAGGATGTTATTCCTTTCATATTTTAATTAATTATAAGAAAACTAATAAAAAAATTCGAAAATCAGACTTCGACGTATTGTGTTGTCACCGTGTTCTGGGCAATCCTGAAAGTTTCAATTTCTAGCTAGTCGGGAAGTTAGTTAAAAATCGATTACAAGATTTGTACAAGATCTATATAGGGAGAGTGTGAACTAATGGTAAAACTAAAAAATAGAGACTTTTACTAATGTAATTTCACAGGTAAATGATGTAAATGAATAAATCAATCATGTATTTATTTGTATTAAAATGTATGTTCTATGTACGCATTGGAGAATAATTTTGTTGATTTATGTTTCTCTATAAGCAAAAGTTAAAAAAATTATACTTAGAAAAAATTCTGTGTCTGACATAATAAGTTATACGTCACATTTATTTTTAAATTGTTATAGTATTTATCATGGTGCGATAGGAAAACATCATCTGCTATTAAATACATATTATATTTTTAATGAATTAAATCGAATATGTGGTAAAAATATATAATTAGACGTAAGTATGCATAGATAGTTATTTATTTTATTTATTTATTTATTTATTTTTTAAAGGCATTTGTAAATGCAAATATGAATGTGCATATCTATATATTCATGTTTTAATTTATGTACTATATGTGTCAATAGTAATTATATTTAAAAAAAAATTAGTGCAAAAAACATGCGATAATATCGTTTAAAAAAAATTAAATTTAAATTTTTAACTTGTTTTGTTTTCATCTTTCATAAACTTAAAATAATACAGTATCTCTACAAAATAAATTGCACACACACACATGCAAAAAAAAAAAAAAAAAAACCTTTTTACAGCTGCAAAATAAAATATAAAAAAAAATAATAATAATCAATAAAAATTATTATTTTTTGCTTTTTACAGCTACAAAATAATATATATAATTACATTTAAAAAAAAATAATAATCAATAATAAAAAAAAAAAAAAACTTCAAAGACATAATTTAGTTTAGTGCGGAGGACTATTGCAAAATTTATATTTACATATTTTTATTTTTTATTTTTCATTTATTTTCTGTCACATTTTTTGACCGTAAAACTGGGCCACGTACTTTTTAAAATGAGTGAAATCTATTAAAATTAAGTGTTGTCATCTAAGTTTCATACTTTAGTTAATTTTGAATACCTAATTATCGTGTCGAAAAAACATTTCCACCCTTGAATTAAAAAAATCGCTCCCTTTAATTGGTACCGAATTTGTAACGATAAGGCTGATATTTCTAATTTATTTTGTAATTGAGATATATTAAAAATCACTTTAAACACGTACTAAAATTTATTAAAATCATTTACAAAGCTTTTCGCCACAATGTTATGGCATCATCATGTAATTTATACAAAAACAGATGAGACAGCTTCTTACATACAACTGGATTTTTGTTCCGGTATGAGGATAACTTGAGTAAAATATGATGAATCTTGATCATGAAACTTGACCAAGTTTCTTCTACAAGTATTTGTGATACGTTACCCTGGTGTGACCATACTAGAACTCAACCTTATTTTTCTGAATTCATGTAACTACGTAATTTTTATGTTCAATATGAGACATCGTTCCTGACAAAGTTGCTCCTACTGAAGCCCACAGAATGTAGTCCTGCTGCTTCCTTATTAGTTCTCAACAAATCTTTACGTGCTCAAGTAACAAATGAATTCATATTTTACTCAAGTTATCCTTATACTGTAGCCGTATCAAAATGCCAGTTATATATAAGATGCTGTCTCATCTGATTTTGTATAAATTACATAATGATGCCATAGCATTGTGGCGAAAAGTTTTGTAAACGATTTTAATAAACTTTACTACGTGTTTAAAGTGTTTTTAATCTATCTTAATAACAATGTTAATACGTGTCCTTATTACAAATTCTAAATTTTAGAAGAGTTAGATTTTAATTAATTTATTTTGGTGTTACACAAAACTGGTCTACAAAAACTCTGGATTAAAACTAATAATTCTCCGTCTTAAAAAAAAAAAAAAAAAAAAAAAAAAAAAAAAAAAAAAAACTGAAATTTCATTTATTTCCAATAATATATTTGTAAATAAAAGGTAGGAAATATTTAATTTAACTGAAAACTACTACAATAGGCAAATTTAAAATAGACTTGAATACACTTCTATATTTTATTCAAGTTATTCTTATACTGTAGCCGTATCAAAATTCCAGTTATATATAAGATGCTGTCTCATCTAATTTTACATAAAATACATGATGATGCCATAACATTGTAGCGAAAAGTTTTGTAAATGATTTTAATAAACTGTACTACGTGTTTAATGTGTTTTTAATTTATCTTAATCACAATGTTAGCATGTGTCCTTAGTACAAATTTTAAACTTTTAGAAGATTTAGATTTTAATGAATTTATTTTCGTGTTATACAAAACTGGTCCACAAAAACCCTAGATAAAAACTAAAAATTCTCCGTCTTAAAAAGAAAAAAAAAAAAAAAAACTCGAATTTAATTTATTTCCAATAATATATTTGTAAATAAATAGTAGGAAATATGTAATTTAACTGAAAACTACTACAATAGGCAAATTTAAAATAGAGTTGAATACAGTTCTATATTTAACACTGATACTTACGTGTAGCATATAAATAAATATTTTTGCTGTTTGTGTGCTTAATATTAAATTTAGTTGAAAGATATTTCCTAGCACTCACGAGCACTTAAAATTATCCTATATTTACTTATCTTAAAATGCTCTACTTAAAAGCTTGTTTATTGAAATTTGATAGCAACATTAAAGAGATAATAATTTATTCAAAAATTTCAGTCACCTTATAAATAAGACACTAATGTGAAATATAGTGGTTAGTTGCATGTAACCCTTAAAACAATTGCTGCATTAAAAATATTAAATTTTCTCTGTTATTATTATCTCCCAGTGCATATTTTAAAGATATTTTCTGCTCTAATGTAACTGATAATTTATTTTGAGGTAGAACTAATCTTACACGTAAATAAAATATATTTTAATGATATATCTAAAACCAACACACGATAAACATGTAACATTTTAAATATTCTAAAGGTAAACAGTAATTATTATGTAAAAGTTTACAAAACTATATATATAATAAAATTTATTATTATTTTTACTTTTATTAGAACAATACTATTTGCATATTAAAATGTAAAATGCGTATTTATTATACACCTAAGTTTAACATGTTTACTTCTATTCACAGGGGCGAAAACTGCCAAATCACCTCATAATCATCAACTATTTAACAAATAACCAAAGAGTCCATGAGAAATGTGCTGTGTCCATAACTCATTGATCTGACTATTGATTGAAAACTTCTATCATCTAAAAAAAAAAAAAAAAAAAAAAAAACTCCAACACTGCGATTTCGTTTCGATGTTCTTCTTGGGCACAGAGTTTAACCAGCATAGCCGCACCTCCCCGAATTCACTATAAAAGCGCACGCAGCACGCACCAGGATGTATGGATTTTGAACAAAGTGCACAGCTAGCTCCTAGAGAAAAAAAAGAAAGAGAAAAAGAAAGGACGCAAATGGTGAGGAAAACCCCAGAAAGTGTTTGTGCACAAGAAATTTAGTATCCCAAAGAATAGAGATCCTTAAAAAAGCGGATGAAGATAATCACCTTTGCATAAAATCGTTGAAAGGAACGGGTAGCTTAAAACTAATGGTCAGAGAAATATTAAAACTTCTTGAGTACTAATCATTCTGAAAGAGCCATTGTATAAAGAAGTTAATATTTAACTTGTGTATAACTTAAATTTTTAAAATTGGTATTTAGTGTGATAGAGAGTTATGGGTCGAAACAAGAGCGTATTATGCATGGAAACTGCCCAACGGAAGAATAAAGCGGCACCATGAAATTTTTGGTCCACCACCGGGGGTGATGCACAGCGCTGGTAGCCAAACGAACTGCTAAAGATAGCATCGACAAATTACGGTACAACACAGATGTACGAGGACTGGAGACCACTACACCCTTGGTAACTAGTGGAAAGAACAAATAATAACAAACAAAAACATGAAATTAACACTAGAATTACGGCAGCGGTCATTTTAACTGAAAATCAAATTTAATTGAACGCAGCACATGTATTGTTCTACCTATAATTTTGCCATTTCTTGACTTTTTCTAAAAACTGTCAAAGATGATGTGAAAATAATTTTTGTGCATCTTAAATATTTATTTTTTCCAATATTACTGTGTATACCTAGAATTACGGTTACCAGTCATTTTGACCGTTTTAGGAAAAATAATTTTTTCTTATAATTTGCATTGCATTTTTAGCTATTTCCTGTATGATAATGAAGCAGCATAGGGCAAAGTATTGTATATTTTGTAGAATTGAGAGAAAGAGAGGAAAGCCATGAAGAGAAGGAAGATAGAAAAATACCTGCTTGGAATTAGTGCACGTCATCGGACTATACATTTCTTCAGTGTTAGAAATGTTACGTTTTTTTTAAACACACATATTCCTAAAAAAATATTTTTGTTTAGACTGAAATCAACATTTTGGCTTTAGAATTTTCTTGTCTGTATATCATATCGCGTAAAAACGTTGATAGTAAATACCTAAGGAAAGAGGATGCATTGAATAATTTTGAAGCACTTTCTCAAGATATCCGTCATGCAAAGGCAACAAGATGTTTTACATTTGTAAAGACTGTAGAAAATATGTTTGTTGTAAAATTCAGAAATTGATAGTGTGCGCAGAATGTCCTTCTAAAACTAGGAATTAGTTTAAAATTATATTTAAACATAGAAGAAAAAAAAAAGAAAGAAAAAACGTTTTTTATTAACAGAGTGTACAATCGGCAGTAAAATTATTGAAGCACACATTGAAGCTTTCTTCATTTCTTTTTTAGTTTTGTCGCTAATTTTTCATCAACAACTTTCCTTTTTTTATAAACAGCATAAAGAGAAATTTCATGAGTCGAAAAAATCTTTCTTAGTTAACAAAACAGTATTAGGCGCACATCTTTTAATTGCTTCAATAATCTTGCTGCCGACTATATGTTTAGAATACACAAGATAATGTTTTAACATATCACACAAACATATCTAAATATCCGCTTATTAAATGTGCAATCTTCATACTCTGAAGGAATAATTAAATGGATATGGAAATATCTAAGCAATAATTGGCAGTAAAATTTACATTTTACGACATTTAAGTTATGGTTGGCTCGTGTACTGATTTTAAAGGAAGGAAACTCAGACGTTACGCTTGTATTCGTGCCATTAACTAAATAAGAACACAACCGAAGAAATACAGCCGTTGTATTAGCCTCAGGTGAGTGTAAGAAAAGTTATTATTGCGTAGGGAACAATACAGAATAGAGCCACTGTGGGGTCTGGGTTTTCTTTTTTTTTTTTTTTCTTTTTTTTTTTTTTTTTTTTTTTTTCATGCGTAAAACTTTCAATTAGTCTGAGCAAAATATCAGTAGCATTCGGCGTTATGAAAAATGATAAATACATTTATGAATATGCGAAATAGGAAATAAAATATCGTACCTGTTCACGGCAGAATACATTTAGTGGCAGATTCATCATATAGCTCTTTAAAACAATTTCACAACCAGTCATGTCATACAAAGACGTTTTACCAACATATTTTGGTGCAATGTATGTGAGCTTAAACTACCTGCAAGATATTGCGTTAAATACTGATGTGTATATATCAACTCATTACTGTAATTTCTTTGAGTGCTCGTCACATTTATGGATGCATATACATTGATGTTTATTACTTAGCACTAAACCAACAGACGAGTTTTATTAATCAAGTTAAAATAAATTTAGCTTAATGAGATACGATGGCGTAGACAGATATATATCGTTTTTTAAATCAAGCACATTTGGAGCACTAAACCAAAACTATGTTTTATTATTTAAGGCATAATCGTTTTAAAACATTTTTTTTTTTTTAAATAATTCCATATTTTAATTATACTGGATTTTCTTTAGCATTAATATAATAAAGTCAATCATTTAAAAATGATTTTTTTTTTGGTATATCATTAATTAATTGAAATTCTTAGGGTTATATATAATTTCCCTAAATTTTATAAAAGAAAAAGAAAATATAAATGTCATAATTCATTTTCTTTTCATTTTTTCCTAGTATCTTAAATATCAAATTCTAAAAAGTTAATTTTTTATTTTAAAACGAAATAATGCTATTTTTATTTTATACATTATAAAACGCATTTTACAGAAAATTTGGTTCTTGGCAATAAACGATATGAGAGAATTGTTCGCAATATCTTTTTTGTGATTTTTTTTTAAGAGATGAAGGCAATTTAGAAGTAAAATTTAGATAAGAAATATGAGGCAAATAGAATTAGTTTTGAACAGTTTCAATAAATATGTGCCATATTTACAATTCTCTCTCACCCTATCTGTTTTTTTTTTCCTTATTTTTTTTTACTAAAAGTCTCACATTATAAATAAATGCAATTTTTTTAATAAGAATAATCTGAAATGGATGTAATGCACAAATTTTATTTACAATTACATTTTTAGGCTACATATTTGAAACTATTAAAATGAACATTTAAACTTTTGCATGTTTATTATTATTATTATTATTATTATTATTTACTAGCAGAGATTACCTTTCGTCATATACTACATTCAAACAAAAAAAATCACTATTTTGTATATAGCTTAAAAAAAAAAAAAAATCATTGAACATCAGTGAAAATCTTAAAAACTCTCTATGGGTTCGGCATCTCCTTCCTTACGCGCAATACCTCTGGTCCCTATCGCCTGTGGAAATTCGTGGTTTTTGGACTCTAGTTTGTCTGTTTATAAGATGGCACTTTCGAAACAGACACCATAAAAGATAAAATAGCACTTTTTTTATACACATTGCTATTACACATGAAGAACAATATACACACTATACATAATATTTACTGCCACGTTACTTCTTATACAATTATTTCTTTCTCCGATCAGCAACAAAAATGTGTGAGTTTTACACCAAATTCAGTATGAAACTATGCTATTAGAGCTATTTCAACTATTGTGGTTGTGTATATTTCCCTTTTTAAATATTTAATTTTGATTGATTTATTTAAAAAAAAAAATTAATTAATCCAATATTCTAATACTATACGATTCCTCGCTTTTGACGTGATATTGACACGTGAATGATAAACTGATATAAACCTGTATCAATATGTACGTGTAACTACTATCCACATACAAGAATTATATTTCGTTTTATGTTTTAAAAATAAATGAATTCTTAATTTTTCTGGCATCAGCTTAATGCATTTCAAAGAAAAATTTAACGATAATATAAATTTTGTATTTCGTATTCCAAGTAATTAGAAAAAAAAAAAAAAAAAAAAAAAAAAAAACTAAGTCAAAAATTTGAAAATCGGACTTTGAGGTGGTTCTAAAAATGTTAAAACGTACATACATGAAATTTTCTGTAGCTCTGCGTTTAAACATTTGCTTACAAAGCGAACGAGAAACATGAATACATATATATATATATATATATATACAGATATCTTTTATTACTATTATTATAATTATGATTATGTGTAAGTATTATATTATCTAATTGATGAGAACGTTAGACGTTTAAGAATTACTTTATTATAATTTTTTTTTTCATTGTTCATATATATAAATCTGTACCACGATAAATAAATAAATAAATAAATATATATATATATATATATATATATTTGTATCTTCAAATCTGCATTTTACTGTTAAAATCTACATTTATGAATATACTTTTAATTTCTAGTTAACCGCTGAACACAGAAAACTGCGAAAGCTGAAGAAGATTGAAAAAAAATGAAGAAACTCGAATATAGCATTGAGATTAAAAAATTACAATTATTCAATGAACGCTGTTCTGAATTAATTTGCACGCCATTTACAGTCTTGAGACAATGTAAACTGTGGACGCAAAAATGTTACAGCCAATAAATAAATAAATAAACAAATAAAAAGAAAAGTCATATCGCTTTTAAATTGGAGCATAAAAAGAACACTGTTTTGTGGTTTTTAAAATATATAAAGAACTCACCATTACGGAGGCGAAACTTCAATAGTCGCCATGGAAGAATCAGAAGAAAACTCTACCGAAATAGACATTGATTTATTATCATTATTATTGTTATATTATTATTATTATTATTATTTTCGTAAGCAACATATTATAAAGTATTTTTTTTTTTTAATTTTAAATATTATATTTTAGTTAAGTTAAAAGCATCCTTGTCATAATTATGACAAAATGTCAAAAGTCTTTCTATAGTGAAACTTGTGACGACCTATCGGCCGTCATGATCCTTTAACTTAGGATTTTAGCTTAATTACTTAATGAAATTATGAAATAATGACAAAGTCAGACATATAAAATAAATATAGAGCTTTTATTTTGAGCTTAATGAAAAGGAGGGCGTTGTACTATAATCACCTTTAATACCTTTATAAACTTAAAGGGGCAGCCTTCATAAATACTTTTAACTTTAAATAGATAACCACAATTAATCTCAACTACTTCATTTAACTTCGTTAACTCTTCCGACTATACTCGTCTTTCGTAAGTGGGAGGATTCCCTTACGCCACTATACTACTCGACTTACTATCTTCTAACATAGCCGCTCGCTACTAACACCTTTAACCTCCTACTACTTCTAATTCATTAACACTAACTTCCTTCCAAGCCGCTTCTTACTGCTTCCCCCTAAGCAGTTACCATTCTCTCTCGGCTACCTCTTCCCTCTAAGCCGCTAACAACTAACTAACCTTCCAAGTCGCCTCTTACTGCTTCCCCCTAAGCAGTTACCATTCTCTCTCGGCTACCTCTTCTAAGCCGCACGCAAATAACCCCTTTCTCTTCTCTACTTTCTCCTTTTATCTAAATCACTTTCCATAGCATACCACAATTTCGTTTATTGTAGGAACTAACTCCATTAATCAACTGAATCCTAAATTCTGCACATTCACGTGTTATTCGTAAAGTGCGAATTTCAATTGTAGCATTACGCTAACTGTGCTATACCTCACAGTTCCTCCCCAAAAGAAAAAAAAAATCACGTAAAAATCCACAACGGGTTTTTACCCGTGAAAAGTTTAATGAATTGTTATACTATGCAAATAAAAATTAGTTGCAATAACTTACTGCTTAAAATTAAACTGCATAAGACTTTAGAAAAAGAGGGGGGGAAACTTACATTAAACTCCATAATACTTTAGAAAAAGTGGGGGGAAAGCTTAAACTGCCCAACAATAACTATTGGCTTTTAAAATCTAATAAGGAAAAAGAAAATTAAGAGCTCCGGGCTGAAAAACCGTTCACTTAGAAAAATAAGAAATTTTAAAGCTCAGTGTAAGTAGCTTTAGAACAGAAAACCCCTTGCGCTCAAAATTAGTGAAATAGTCCAACGTTTTACAACGGGGGATTACAAGAACGTCTTTCCTTAAAAAAATGGAAAGGAAAAAATTTCATGAATTAAAAAAAAAAATAGTACAAAAAGTATCGCTTAAACAAAAAATGCGAACATTAATTATTCAAATTTAAATGGTGCAAAAATTATAAGAAAAAGGAAGTCTTTATTTTGCAGAGTTCATCAAAAAAATATAGAATCAGTTTTCTATCAGATTGATCTTGAAAGAAATCCGCTGGCATGCGTCCAAAAAGCACTTTCTACTTCAGAACTGAAAAGTAGCTGGCAAGGTTCCAGAAATACCTCCTTCTGCATTTCAAAGCAAGGAAAATATTACTTGAAGATTTGAATTTATGTGATTTATCTAAATGCTAACAAAAAAAAAAAAAAAAAAAAAAATCTCACAAATAAATTACTTTTAGCATATACATTTGAGAAATAAATTAATAAGAATTAATTGCAATAAAAGGTAATTTAATAGTAACAGCATTAAGCAATTAAAGTTTTAATATTACCAGTATGCCATTATCTGAAATAAAATGTGTAAGAGTGTACAGCAATATTTACAGTAAGTTTAATAAAATTTGTAAATTAAAGATTTTATGATGTTTATTCTATAAAAAATATAAGTTTAATATTGTGAAGAAGCGATTAATGCAAAATTACTCCCTCCCTTCCCAATTCCCAATATATATATAACAGTGGATGTACAAAAATTTATTTTTACATAAATGTAGCCAATACGCTTGAAATAAAATATAATTTTTACTCTTCCTTGTTAAACGTTTAAATTACTTGATTTTTTTTTTTCATACGGAAATCTAATTTTTATTAATTTATAAACATGCCAATCGCTGTTTTAAGGCTTTTTTCTAATACTGTTTTTTAAAAGCACATTCCAAAAGTACATGATATTTTTCATTTTCATTTTTTTAAAATAAATATTAGCTTTTGACCGTTTTTTTTTTCAATAATAATAATAGTAATATTAATATTAATATTAATATTAATACCAAGAAACAAAAGTATTATTTCAGTTAAAATAAGTACACATTGTATATATATATTATATATATATATATACACAGTTCAACAAATGCAACACCAAGAAAGAGTGATCAGAAAGTGATGAAATATGGAAAAAAGACAGAGACAGCAAGGAACAATAAGAGATCTTTATTTCAAAATAATAGTCAGAATACAGAGCGAGAACAGCGTCGGTTCAGTAGGATGTAGGACCACCGCGTACAGCGATCCACGAAGAAACACGTCCAGGCATAGAGTCAATAAGAGTGCGGATGGTGTCCTGAGGGATGGCTCTCCATTTCCTTTCAACCATTTGCCACAGTTCGTCTTCTGAAAGAGGCAGAGGCAGAATCTGCAAACGTCCTCAATCACATCCCACACATGTTCGATTGGTGACAGGTCAGGAGAGTACGGTGTCCAGGGTAGCATCTGTATACCTTGCAGAACATGTTGGCTAAAGCGAGCACTGTGTGGTCGGGTGTTATCCTGCTGAAAAATTGCATTAGGCAGCCCCTGAAGGTAGGGGATTGCCACCGGCCGCAGTACATTATCCAAGTACCGTTGGACCGTCATAGTGCACTGAATACGAACTAGAGGTGACATGGAACTATACGCAATAGCGCACCAAACCATTATGCCACGTTGTCGCGCGGTGGGGCGTTCCACAGTTACTGCCGGATTAGATCTGTCTCCACGTCGGCGCCATACACGTATGCGGCGACTGTCACTGGATAAACAGAATCGTGACTCATCTGAGAACATGACGTTTCGCCATTCTGTCATCCACGTTGCTCTAGTCCGGTACCATTCCAAACGTTGGCGTCTGTGCTGTGGGGTCAATGGCAGTCTTCTTAGCGGACACCGTGAGTGCAGGCCACGTGCAACCAATCGACGGGCAATGGTTCTGGTCGACACGGGAACATCCAGGGTATCTTGCACATGCTGCAGAATTGAAGTACAAGTGACTTGCGGGTCCGCCACAGCTTGACGGCGGATGCGTCGATCCACGCGTGTTGACATCACTCTAGCTGCACCTGCACCCCTCAATCTTGCCACATTTCTTTGTTCCAACCATGTTCGCCACAGCCGATGCACCGTGCTCGCATCCATGGGCGTATCAGCTGCGATTTGACGTAAGGACCAACCCCCCCCCTCTCAGTCCGATAGCTATACCCTCGTAAAATCGTCTATCTGCTGGACGTGTCTTCGTTGACGGTGGCTTGGCATTCTCTCCTATTACACGTATCCTCCGAGACAAAAACAAAATTTCTTCGATAATTCGTCTTGCAGAAATAACGGCACAAATATTGCCCATTCTGCAAGTTCTTTCCTATAAATCTTACTTCACGTGCGTCGAAGAGCTGCGCATTTCACATCATTTGCATAACTCATTGACGTGCATCTGCTCTGAAATTTGCATAAATTTCTGACCACTCCTTCTTGGTGTTGCATTTTCATTGTCGAGCAGTTTATATATATATATATTGTTATTTTTTTTTTCCGTCTACTATTTTCTAGCAAGAAAATCGAATTTATTTTTCATATAAAATAATTTAAAAATAAATTTTTATTGTAATTTCAATGCATATCTAAGTGAAATAAGAAAGCTCTGTGTTGAAAAATGAATAAAGTAGAAAATGCAATTGGCAGAAAGAGAAAAAATGACGAACATATAATGTTATTATTATAAAGTTTTTTAATTGAATACCATTTGAATAAATTTAAATACTAAATGGAGCATCTCCCTCTTTTCTTTCATTCTCTAAGCATCATAAATAATGTATTAAGAGAAAGAGAATACTACTCACTATGATCAAATATGTCGTATAGGTAGTTATTTTCGTGAAGATTGTTTTCGAACCTTTTATTATTTTACGTAAATTCAGCATAATGATTTAAATCTTGAAAACGACGATTCAATAGTGACAGATTAAATTTTGAAATCTAAATATAATGTACAATGATACCTTTTATTATTAAAAAAAAATATATACATAAAAAAGTGTCATCGAATCATATGATTAATATATTGCTTTTGACATTTATATGGTGTACGCTTCTATAAATATGTTATATCCATTTACTGAATCAAGCAACAAAATGCATTATTCATTCAGAACTGTATTCTGAAATAACAAGATAAATATAACATACGGATCTAGAGAGTAATTGTTTACTCATATTATATTCAAAGGAAACGTCCAGGCATAATAAATTTATCTGTATAAATAAGCTTCGAGAAATATTTGGATTCAATCTGCAGTGGACCACGGAATTTAATTTGAGATAGATAACGTAAATATGATTTTAATTTTTCAAAGTATGTTAAGCAAAGGGAAGGAAAATACTTGTTTTAAAATTAAATTATTAAAAAATTTGCAACTTATTTGTAGAATATGATTTTTGGTACACGCAATAATTTAGTAAGAAAATAAAGCGTTTGGCTGCACAAATTTGTGTATGATATTTTACGTAAAGCTTCATTTAAATAAATTATTTTTTATCAGTAAATTTTTAACTATGGAAAATTTTTGCTTTTTTTCCTATAGTTAAAAGGAACGGATGCTTTATAACTTATATACATATACATAATTTTACTGAATATTATATGTTTAATAAAATGAAGAAAAGCATTCTTTTGTTGTTATAAAAATACCTGAAAAAGAAAATATCAATAATGTTCTGATATAGTCATGTTTAATAAATATAAATTTAATAATTTTAATTAATACATCAACAAATGATATTTTACAGGACACATACACAAAGATTTTTTTGCATGAGAAAAAAATTGGTACGAATGACATAAATTTCTGTTTATTGAAATCCATATAAAAAATTGTTTAGACTACCAAAATAGTTTTTATTGAGATTTGTAAAAAATGTAACTTATTTCTTAGAAAAATTAGCATATTTACGAAACAAAAAGTGTAAAGTTAAACAAAGAATTATTAGCAAATACTAAGCAATTTTCTAAATTTATTAATTATACATTTTTTATTTCCCTAATAAAGATTACATCAAATTTCTAACCGGCTAGCTTTGCTTGTTTTGCTATTCACTATACTAAAAAGAATTTCAAAAAACATTAATCACTACAATTTAAACTTCTCTAACACACACACACACACACAAAAAAAAAAAAAAAATATTTTATTGAAATCGTTTAACTCCTCCTTTTGGATCCCCACTGCCTTCGGCATACCCTCAATATCTTTCCTATAACGTCTTCGGGTCCTGACTTCCATTTGAGCCTTGAACGAACATTTCAATTTAGGTTTTAACTGGACGACGAGTGGCTTTAATATTTTTCAAGAATTAAATTTTTCGAAAAAAAAAAAAACATTTCTTTTTTAGACTATCATTTTTACTTTCTGACAACATTTGGTCGCTCCAGACAATGGACCCAGCTCATAAAATTAACTAATTAAAATAAACTGATCAAACATTTCGAAAATGGGGCATCAAATTGCACCAGGAAAGATCTAAAATGGCCTCCGTACTAGATTTTGTAGCTCTGCAATCAACCGCTTGTGTGTGAAGCGAACAAATCTCCTGAAAGTTCACTTTGTTTTTGCCACTTTCTCGTCTTCGTATGATTTAGGATACTGTGAAGATACTGAAAAATTTTCATTCATTTATTATATTTCTATTAATTATATGGACGTTTTTCTATTAATTGTATTGAAAAAGTAATATATTGGCCACAGGAAGATCGAATCCAGAACCTTTGCTTTATTAACATGGCGCTCAAAACAACTGTGCCATTAGACAATGGATGTTTTTTTTACATTCATGTTTCTATCTTTGTAGTTGATTCTTTCAGAAATCTATAGATTTTAATTAATAAAAAATAAAAATAAAAATAAAAAAATTTAATTCAGTAAATAGGGTTTCAAGGTGCATAAGGAGATACCAATAATGGCTTCCATGCAAATTTCTGTAGCCTACGATCAGTCGTGTTATTGTGTTGTTTCTTTCCGCCAACCTAGTCTGACTGAGTCAGACCAAATCCAAGAGACCGGTGGTACTTAGAACAGAAGTGATAAGAAGGAGAGAATAAATTTGATTTTTTCAAAGAAGACACAAAAATCCAAGATGTGATCAACAGAAGCCAGGATTCGGTGGCATTTTGCATGAAGATGGTAGGTTTTTTGCCTTAGAAAATACAAAGCCTTCCAGGTGACCGTTGGGCTGAGCAAGAGCATGGTACAGTATTTCTGTTCACATGGAAGTGCATGAATAACCAAGCTTTCTACCCTTTTACAAGAAGTGAGGGGGGTAAAAGCGAAACCTATTTAACTTGAGGTTTTTTCTGGGACAAGAGCTCTAGGTAAGTAAGTTCCGGAAAAGAAAGGGTTGGATGACTTCATCCTTACATTTAGTGATTACCTGTAATTTCACTACCGTAAAGATCCGCTTGAGATGGAATTCACTGGATATAGAGGGCATGTGGAGGTGAAATGAACTTCAATTTCTGAAGAAAAGAGATAATTGTTTTATCACCTGTATGGATCCAGTTATTGAGATATTTCATTGATCTGCGACTGCCAGTGAGTATCTAAAAATCACCATAGTTACCTTAATTCATTATAGCCTGAAAACCCATATCGATTGCAACGAGTTCGGTTCTGAAAACAGAACAGAAATCTGAATTACGTTGACAAAGAGAAATTCTACCCTGGGGAGTTTCAATGTAGAAGCCACCACTATAGAGATAGGAGATTTTACTTCATTCAGTAAATATATTGATGTCAATTTTAGGGATTTTATTAATGATTTCCAAGGAAATAAATCCTTCTTAGTCAGTCTAAGAACATGATTCGATAAGGATTTATTTAACAAAACCGTATGAAGTGTACTTTTTTTACATAGGAATTTTTTCTAGTGTTCGGACACTTTTGTTACCGACTGTATAAATGTGTCGTCTAGTTCCAAAATCGGCCATCTTAAAAAATTTGGGAAAAGCTGGTTTTTTTCACCTACTCAAAATAAGATTGAAAGCAAAAATCTCTTTAATTTTATAGTTATTAGCTATGTACAGTCGGTAACAAAAGTGTCCGAACACTAGCAAAAATTCCTATGTAAAAAATGTACACTTCATACGGTTTTGTTAAATAAATCCTTATCAAATCATGTTCTTACACTGACTAAGACAAGGATTCGACAAGGATTTATTTAACAAAACCGTATGAAGTGTACTTTTTTTACATAGGAATTTTTGCTAGTGTTCGGACAGTTTTGTTAACGACTGTATGTTTGAAAACTCGAAATAAAGTGTAAGAGACACGTGAAGGGAGAGTGTTATTTAAGTGCAGTCGCACCTCGTTAACGTGAACACGCTCAATGTGAATTACATTTAACATGAACTGTTTCAACAATCTCCATCAAAATTGAGATCCGTTTCTAAGTTATTGATAGCATGGACTACTGATAACATGAACATTTTTTTTTTTTTTATTCCCTTTGAGATTCCCGCTAACGAGGTTCGACTGTATTTATTTTGGATTTGATCGGTTTTGTAGCAAAACATATCTTAATATTTGCTAAATTTATGTGATATTGGATCTTTAGGGATGCAAATACGCAAAATGTTTGGTTCAATTAAATTTTATTTAAAAATAAGTGATTTTTTGATATATATTAAAAAATAAAATAAATAAAATAGAAAATAGAAAATAGAAAAATAACTGATTTAAAAAATAAATAAATAAACAAAAATAAAAATAAAAATAAATAAATTAAAAAAATCTATATATCTGCAAAAATTTAACTGATATCCATAACAAAATAATAACGCCAGAAAATTATGAAAACGTATCACAAATAGTCCCAAATTTATCAATTACGTTCTTTAATAGTAAGTAATTTATTCGAGTTGTAAACGAACTTATGATCACGCTTCGCTAAAAACTGCTGAAACATCATAGGTATGTTATTAAATTAAAAACATATGATTAATAATCATATGCTAACTATGATATTATTACCTTATCAATTAATATTATGTTATTACAAAGGGATTGTGCATTACTTTTTAACATTGGACTTGTTTCTTTTCCAAGTCGTAGAGTCAATTTTCCTGTTCCTCGATTGATTAGGAAATACTTCTTCAACAAACTTCTGAATCACCAAAGGAATCACGAAATAAAATTATTAGAAAAATTTTGTGTACCACGAAAGAGCAGCCACAGGCGAGAGAAAACACGATAACACTTGTCTAATCAACAAATGCGCTGCTGTAGTCGGGTGTAGCTGATTCACGATCTGCCGTATATGGAGATGACCGGATATAAAATTCTCCAGTCTTAGGATTTGAATGGTTTTGGAGCCCAAGGTGATTTTACTAGAAAATAACACAGTGATGAATTGACTTTAGCATGGTTTCATGTTTACAGATAGTAGATATGTTTACTTAGATTAAAAAAAAAAAAAAACGCATTTTTCAGTTTTAAGCAGTTGGCCGATTTTGGAACTAAATGACACAAATACAAGAAATATAACTCAAAAAAAAAAAAAAAAAAAAAAAAAAAAATAGAAATCTAAAACGAACTTCAGCAGCAGGTAATGAATACACATTAAATCACCAATAAGTTTATTTTAAATATTGACGAAAAACAAAATTAGTAAGTAATTACCGATTTTTTTTTTTTTTTTTTTTTTTTTTACAGGTAGATGTTATGTTTCTTAAAAAATTTGCAATGGATTTATCCATTCTTTTCATATCCCAGGCGTTACGTTTCATCAAGTATGCATAACTGAAAAATAAAGGCCATTACATAAAAAAAATATTTTACACTTGTTTAGAGGTATTCGGAACTCCATTAAAGTAACGCTAGAAAAAAAAAAAAAAAAAAAAAAAAAAAAAGTACCCTATAGACTAAGTGCAATGTCACTTTGTTTCAGGAAATAAAAAAAAAAAGTACTGTGTTCTATGTCAGTTTTAATTAAGATGAATTTAAATAAAAAAAATATATAGACATAAATACATTTTATGCTTCAGTGATATTAATGTAACCAGTAGCGCAAAGACTTTTTTGTAATTAAGATATTATTATCACCAATGATGGTATTAGATTGCAACAAAACCAAATCATATTGATATCCAGTCATGGAGTATTAAAGATAATAGATAATTATCTTTAAATATATTAATAAATATATTTTTATCTTTTTCTTTACTTTACTTTTCTTTTCTTTTTCTTTTTTTTTCTTTTTTTTTTTTTTTTTTTGAATTTGAACAATTTTCTAAATTTATTAGATAGTATTACTTGAAGTAAGTTTTAAAATTTTATCACATATTAAAAATATTTTAAAACTAGAATGGCAACATTTACTGGTTTCTATGACAATAGTGATATTTAGAATTATATAAGATTGATTGATGAATATTAAATATTCTGTTTCATGTACATTTTATAAATATAACAATTTTATAATCAATGAAATTACTGATTTTATGAATTGTCTAAAATTAAGGCGGTGTCTTAAAATAATATGAAGGAAAGAAAAAGCCTATTTAAAAGCGACGAGGTGTTCCTTAGTGGCAGGATAAATGACCACGGAAACTTGTGAGTTCAATTCTAGTCCTATAAAGCATAACTAGCGTCACTTTATATTCCTTAATATAGTCAATATAAATTTTTCGACGTTGAACAATAATAACTATACCAAAATTTATATAAGTTATCATTTTAATGACTGGAAAAGTATTTCATCTTCTTTGCTGCTGAGAGTGTCGAGTGTTTGTTGTTTTCTTGCGTTTATTTTAGACTTTTTCATAGTTTGAAGCATTTTATCAACATTATATGTTTTTCGGATGTACGTGTCCAACGTTTCTCAATATTTTCTGGTGATGTCAAAGCCACAGCTATGTATTTGTCATTAAACGTTCCATAAATACCATAAGTATGTTTTCTAATTATTTTTGTCATTGTTATATCAGGGGCTGATGCAATATCATAAAACACTTTTGTTGGTGATGGTAATCATTAGTTTTTCATATTTTAAATGTTGTCATTCTATGTTTCAATTTCTCTTGAAATTGAAAGAAAAGATTGGATTATATATTTCCTTTAAAACTTCGTAGTAAAAAATAAATAAATAAATGTAACGTCAAAAATTCATATTTAATCATATTCAATAAATTCATATATCATTCATCATATTCAAATTCATATTTAATAAAAAACGTCCTTTTTAATAATTGCCAAAAATTCATACTTAATCACCAAATTAAATAAAAATAAAAATTTCATTTTCTTTTTATAAACAGCTCTGCGTTGCAGGGAATGAAAATATTGAACTATGTTCTATGAAAAAAGTTAATCTTGAAACCTATGATCAAATTTAGAAAATATTCAGATTGGCATCTCCTCTCTGTGGTAACTTATTCTAGAGTTATCCTGTGTTATATCATATGCATATGACAGTTCATTTAAAATGTTATAATTTGAAGATTATTTTTTAAAAATATTAAGTTTATATATCATTTTCAGTTTAATATAAAATATTTTGGTCATTTTTCTTAAAGTATATAACATTCATAAATTTAAAGAATAGAAACTTACTTTTTAGCTTTTAAAAGTTATAAACTATCCATTTTAAGCATTGTGCCGTAACGTTTGCTAAAATTTTGATTTCCGGCTATAACCGTTTTGGGAATAAAACTTTAAAGCAGGTTTGCTAAGATATTATGGAAAATTGATGTAATTTAGAAGAAAATTCTGTATAATCGGCTCTCTAAAGGGTTTTAGACGTAGCAAAATACTCTAAATGTAATTCAATAGTCCAATAGTAAAAATATAGTTAAAGATAAAAAATGTTTAAATGCGAAATAAAATGAAAATTTGTAAAATATTTATTTAAAAATTGGTGCCTGAATGAAATGTTTTATTGTTATATTATTAGCTTAGAATTATTGTTATAATTCTATGATATTAATATTTCACAGTGTATTGACAATGAAAGTTTAAACTAAAACTTACAGAAAATACATTAATTTCCTCTTTTTACAATTTATAGATTCAAAATAAAAAATATTTTAAAATGTAAAACGACTTCTGAACAACTATTTTATATAGTTTTATACCAAAAAGAAAAATAATGAATTTTTAACGGGTTTACAAGAAAGCATGTTATTAAGAAAGAGAGAGATATTTTCTGATTTAAATTTTACATGAAATTATAGCCCTATTGAAAATGGAATGGATACCTCTTCTGGTTTGTGTACAGGGACACCCAAAAGTTTTCGAAAGCATTGTTTTCCATGAGGGGAGTTTATATAAATCATATTTTAATACTTTTAATAAATAGAAACTTTAATGAAATTTTAATATGTTATTCATTTCCATATCGGATGTTTCCTATGTAAAATAGAGTACATTTATAACTGGTTTGTGTACAGGGGCACTTGAAAGTACTCCAAAGCATTGTGTTGCATGAGAGTTATTTTTATAAACCAAATTTTAATAATTTTATTTTCCACAAAGCTTAATGCAATTGAAATATATTATTCGTATGCACAAAAGAGCGGGTCTTCTATGCAATATAGTATGGTTCGCATTAGGGCCACACAAAAATAATCAGTTACATTAAGAGGTTTTAATAAAAATTTGCTGGAATTGCACATTTGTTTACATGAGCGTTTTAACACTTTCTTATAATTTTAGTGGGAATATGATCTCAATTTGTGCATCTGTCTGTCCGATTGTCTACCTTTCTATCTGTTTGTCTCCGGCTACTATCATCCGTGAATATTTTGAGATTTTTTTAAAAATGATACACTCAAGTTCCCTATGGAATGTTCCCTATTTAAAATGTCATTAATAGGTCCTGTACAACTAGTTTGTTTACAGGGACAACAACAACAACAATACAAAAAAGCCAATGTTTAATGTTTTAGGACAGAATATTTTAAAAGTTATATTTAAAGAACTTTCTTCTACAAAAATCTTAAAAACATTGACATGCATTATTAATATTCTAAAATATTGTTTTGTATAGAATATGATATTATTAACTTTCAGATATACAGGGCTACAGTAAAATATTCAGAGAGTTTAAAAGCTGTAAGTATAATCTAATGGCGGCATTTTCTTTTGCGTTAAGTCTTTTTAACACTTTCCAAAATGCCTCAGAGTAATTTTAAAATCAATTAGTCTATCTGTATGTTTTTCAGTCCTTCTGTCTGTTGCGCGATAACGTAGGCAAAGAATGTTAGTAGTTATTCGATACAACAATTGCGTACATTTGGAAAGTGTTACTAATCAATGCGTACTGCATGATTTTTCTTTATTGTTTAATATATATACAGAGTTTCAAACGAAAATTATTCCCACTTTCAGATAAATTGAAGAAACACTTAAAACAATATACTGCTATCGGAATACAAATATTTCAAATATCTCTTGAAATCTGACCATTTTTATAAAAAACGTTCTCACTGAGCATGCGGGAAAGATAGAAAAACGCTTATTAAATAGGTTGAAAGCTGGATATTTTGAGCAAATTTTGTCAAAAGTTCATTTGAATAGAATAAAAATTAAACAAACTCTTGGCAAAAAGAACGAGCTAGATTTTAGGTATTTTTCAGTAGTTGGAATTCCATAAGGAATTTTTATTTTTATTTTTATTTTTATTTATTTATTTTTATTTATTTATTTTATTTTTACCTCGTAATTAATTTGAAAATCCAATTTTTTCAACCACGTTCCAAAAGAACTTGTTTGGGAAAAACCCCATATAAGCTTGTAGCTCTAACATATTTTTGTTTGTTTACTAGGATTTGTGAAATCATAAGGATTTTTTTTTTTTCAGAAAAAGAACTTTCGTAAAGTGGTTGTAATATCTTTAAATTAAATACGCGGCGTGTAAAAAAGCCCTTACAAAATTTCAACTTTGGAAAATACCTAAAATCAAGCTCGTTTTTTTTTTTTGCCAATAATTTCGTTAAATTTTACATTATTCAAATGAGCTTTTGACAAAAGTTGCTCAATATATCTAGCTTTTAATCTATGCAATATTTTTTTTCTGTTTTTCGCACATGCACAGTGAAAACGCTTTTTTTTAATGCTCATATTTCATGAGATATTTATGATATTTATATTCCGATTGCCGTATTTTGTTTCAATTTTTTTTTTTTTTTTTTTTTTTTTTAATCTGAAAGTGGGACTAATTTTTGTTTGAAACTCTATATATAATAAATAAAAAATATGATCCTTTTTTTGGAGTTTTGAATAAATGTTTGTATCTGCGTTATTTAACGTGCTACTGTCACGCAATATAATCCAAAAATTGTAAAGGATCTACATTAACATATCCTAAAGTTATAGATAATTTCGTTCACTTAACGATACAGGGTCATCACAAACATTATTGTTTTTGTTTAATTTATTACCGGCCCCCTAATCGTTGTCTTCTAATCTTCACTGAAAAAGCTAAGGAAGATCTAGATCTTTAAACACCCAATGTTTGAAAACATTTCATCGATAGATAAGGTTTTATACCAAAAAAACTGATTGTTTGCAAATCATGCTAAACTTTTTACAAGGAGGGTGTCTTAATTTAATTAAATAACTTTTCTAATGTTTTTATTAACTTCTTTCTGCTTTCTCGTACCTTCCATCAACTGCACTGCAAACGCACGCGCACAAAAATAACACATTTAATAACACATTTTGTCCTCAAATTAACAACACTTTTTGGTGTTCTAAGCTAGAACACTTCCTAAGAAACATAATTGCAACAGACATAATTGCATAAGAAACACAATTTAGTGTTATGCTTATTTGAAGTAAAAATCGCTTGCCTTCATCATAGAAAAATAATTTTAATAAGTGATAATTAAAAAAATATAATTATTCGAATAAAAAATTTGCTCTGCATGAATTTTAATAGTAAAATATAGAAGAAAATTTTGTGATACTAGTTTCTATTACAACATATTAGTTTCGTTTTCTCACCTTTAGCAGCCTTCTGAATCTAATCCCCATAATACACACTGCTGAGCAAATTATTAAGAAAACGTCTGCATATTATTTCACGGGATAGACTCATCTGTTTAATAAGCGTTTCTAAAGTGTTTCAACGTTAAAGATGAATGTGTTTTAGAAATGTTCTAAAAAGCGTTTAGAATATGTGTGGGATCTTAAATTTTGATCGACACACTATCTGAACACATTTCTTGTCCTTGTAATTGTCAACAACACTTCCGCAACACATTTTTTTCCCTCGCGCAACACAATCGCAACACATTCCTAATACAATCACAACATTTTTAGTTAAAAGTGTTTACTATTACGTTCTAATAGCGTTGCAAAAGTGTTTCACGCGTTTGCAGTGTGTTATAACAATTAAATTGAAAAAATCTCTTTATAAAGCAAGATATACGTAAAAAGAAAATCAAAATCCCTTTTTTCATACATTAGAAGATCGTAATTCGAATGACAAAAATTTAAATTCTGCTGCATAGTGATTTTAAAATAGCATTAAACCGATAGTATTATTAACACTGATTTATACGTATACGAAATAAATTAAGAGGTAAGACGTTTATTTTTGATAATCGTATTAAGTCTAGTTGAGCAGTACTTCACTGCACTCAAAGACATTTTATATAGTCTCATATTTACATACCTTAAAATGTTCTACCATAATACATGTTTATTAATACTTCAGTCTAACATTAATGAGATATAATAAATTATCCCTAGATTTCAGTTACTTTAGAAATAAGATATCGAATGGCACAGATATATATTCTACTATGCATAGTATTATATTGAGTATTCATAAAATAGATTTAAAACGATGGCTTGATTAGCACAGATGTATATCTATACATATATATATATATATATGTATGTATATATAGTCTTGGTATTAAGTCTACTTCAGCAGTCCTTTATTGCAATCGAATGCGTTTAAAATAATCTTATATTTACTTGTCTTAAAAAGTTCTACCATAATATATGTTTATTAACACATGAAAGTAACATTAATGAGATATAATAAATAATTATTCTCAAACTTCTATCACCTTATAAATAAGAGACTGAAGCAAAATTTATTGGTTAGTAATAAGTGAGCCGCAATCTTATTACTGAATTGAATAGATTAAAATTTACTCTATATTTCTTTGCTAATGTATATTTTAAATCTATGTCCTCTTCCAGTATAATTTCAAATTTATTATATTTCGAGATGGCATTAATCGCTTACGTAAATACAACATATTTTATTTATATACCTAAATCCAAATCAGCATATGCATGAAAGAATTTATTTTTAAATGAACAAAGAATATATATATACAATAACTGTTATGTAAAAATTTACAAAATAAAAACGTAGTGATACTGTTGCGAATTAGTGAGTAATAGTAATTATTTTCATGTAAATTTATTTAAAGGGGTTTAGTCAGGATGTAAAATGTTAATGTTCTGCATTTCTAGCATGTTTTCTTGTTAGTATAGCTTTCTTATTTAAAAAATTCCCCACGCCGAGTAAAGGCCTTTGTGATAAAGATTGTGAATTTTTCGATCCTTGGAGACTTTTTTGGCAACCTTGGCCAGAAAATCCCTATTATCGATATCTCGAATATCTAAGATCTAACGTGACTGGTTCAGAATTTACTGGAACATTTTCATTTTCTACAATGGTGTATAAGAAAATGCATCGTAGCCAAGTCAGTCAGTTTTTCGCCAACCGGCTTATTGAAAAGTGTTCCTAACTGAGCCGCTTTGATAACAACTTATTGTAGAGTGGTAATTCGTTACTACAGTTTAAACTGTAAATTTTATGTTGTCAGCTGTTATTTAAGCTGTGTCTTCTCGTGAAACGGAAGTTGAGACTTGCTTTACGGAATTGTAATCCTCTGGAATTTTCTGTAAATAAACTTTTAAGTGTTTTCATGATTTGCCTTATATTCATAGACAATTCACGAACCCTGAGTACGCAACAATTCTGTTGTCAAGAGTGGCGTTGTCTACTGATTGTTTATAACTAGAGGCAATGAACAAGAGATGAAGAAACTTCTCGAACTGCCCAGATGAGTGATTTAAAACTTGACTGAGTGAAGAAATGAAAAATAAAATAAAATCAAAGAAGTACAGGAAAGGACAGAAACCGTATTGACCGAAGAAATGAAGCAGATGATAAACAGTTTGGGTGAAGAAATTAAATCTAATCAAGACGAGAGGAAAAGAGATTTTTCAACAGTGTAAGAAATAATAGAGAATAAATTAAAAGTAATGGAAAAAAGAATGAATTGAATTGTAAAGAAAGTTATGAAGATAAAAGAAAGCTTTGAATAGAAAATTAAAGAAAATTTTGAAAAGGAGCTCTAAGGACGGTTTTCACAGATAGAAAGAAAATTTAAGAGAGTAGAGGAAGTTGTCGAGCGAAAAGTGTAAGAAGCGTGTAACAGGGACATGATAGGAAAATTTGAAAATAAGCTGGAAGAAAGATTAGAGAAGGAACAGGAAAAGAAGATCCAAAGATTGGAAGAAAAGTTAGCATTAATGCCTCAGGAAGATAAAAGAAAAGTTAAAAGAACACAGGATCAAGAATTGAGAAAGCTATCCATCTACGATGGTACATCATCATGACAAGTATATAAAAGCCAGTTATACATCGTAGCTGAAGCTGATGGCTGTGACTTTACTGCCAAGATAGTCCATTTAGCAGCAGAATTTCGAGGCGACGCAGTTGACGTACTGAAAACATTTTCGAAGAAAGGACGGTATGATTCCAAATCCCTAACAAGTACGTGGAATCTACATTTTGAAGAAAAATGTTTTAAGAATACAGTCGTTTCCAGTAAAAATTTCATTACCAAAAACCGAGCGAAAGAGCTGGCATCGGATACTAAGATTTTGCCCCACTTAGCTTTTTCGGACTGACACGTGAAAACCCGTGGTGATTTTTCCCTCCAAAACTTCATCGATGGCATGTAAAATCCAGAGACTCAAAAAGCCCTTGTTAGACTTCTTAGACGAAAGGAGGCCGCTCACCACTATTCGGCAGTATAGAACGATTTAAAGCGTGCCTCCTTGGTTTATTAAAAAAAATCATTGGCCGCCTGTGATAACGCCCTCGCGACAAAGGGCAGCATAAGAAGTTTATATGAAATGTGAGAGATTAAATTTAGATAAAACGCTGGAAACAGGTTCCCACGCGAGCAAGAAGTGTTGATGCATATTATCTGTAGGCACGCCTGAGTCAGGCCCTTTAACGAGCAGTGGACGTCAAAATGAATTGAAATCAGAAGTTGAAAAGTTTGTGATTGTTGAGTATTTATGTCATTTACTGAAATTTGCAATACTCTAATTGTGTTGTTGTTGGAACGCCAGAGCAGAGCTCTTTCGCGAGCAGATCGCTTGTATGAAATTAATTTATGTTCAATTTTTGTGGCAAAAATGTGGATGAGTTTCTTTAACAGTATGTTTTAACAACTTGTGGATAAAATAATAATAATAATAATAATAATTACCAAATAAATAATTGAGTTATGAAAGAACACTTTGCGCAGGAAATAAACAATGCGATTCCTGATTTTACAGAGATTCTTTTTTGTCATGAAGCTGCTATTATTCAGGCTGGAGTGACATGTGGTTGCCTTGCCAGATGCAGGAGCACGGACCAGGAGACTTGATTTATTTTGTTTACGATGAGAAATGCACCAAAGGGAATTCATTTTAATTTGTTAAGTTTTAAATTTTGATAAATAGTCAAAAAATCTCTTTAATTTGTTTTGAAGAAAAGGACGAGTTGGTGTATTAGAAAGTTAGTTATCAGGAATGTTACCTGGGCGTCTCCATTACCAAAAGGAGTTTAGTGGACATGTGTAGTATGCATGCGAGATTGTCCCCTCTGCACCAAAGTCACATTGGGAGGAGCGAGGGCAACGTAGACGAAAAAGATATTGTTTAAAATGTCCATGGACCAACAAAAATGCAGTTATAGCTGGAGCAAGGTCCCATGAAATGAGAGATATTGATGGTATTTATTCATATGTATATCGACCCTTTGTGGAGGGGTCCAAAACAGCTTGCCATTCCCCAAAGATCTGTGCCTTAAAAATTCTTTTTACATAGGAGGGCGGACGTGGTACTTGGGAGTCTTTGGTCTCTGATTCTGTTTATTGTTTCGCTAACTGATCTGCCAGTTCATTTCTCGCTACACCCCTGTGAGCTGAGACATGTGAAAGAGTGGCCAATCGCATAAGATTTTTAGTAGAGTTTTAATTTTCAGAACCAAGGGCAATCTGTTTCTATTATGGGCTATTACCCACAGACTCTAGAGGCTGTAACTATAGACTGTAATTTGGTTCTAGTGTGTTTTATTTTCATTGATCCAGTTGAGTGCCATTAAAATAGCATACAGTTCTGTCTGAAAGACAGAGTTATAATCTGCGAGTCTGGTAGCCCACAGATGGATCTCCGTCACCCTAAAAGGACGAAGAATGCTACACCCACTCCCTGATCTGTTTCTGACCCACCGGTGTAGACCGCCACATGATCAGATGTCGAGAAGCTATTAATTTTGGTGTTCGTTGCAAATAAAGAGAAATCTTCAGCTGGATGATTTTGTCAACTGTCTGTGTTGAGTTGTAGAATCGATAATGTCAAGGACGGCCGGTCAGCTTTGGCATATGCATTGGAGATCGGGACAGCTCAACATGCCTCCCGTAATGACCGCCACACCATCAGAGCAGACTCTTTAGATGACTCTCAAGCTGATCAGAGGGACATAAAGAAAAATGTGGCCGACATCGCAAGGAGATTACGTTGATTTGCGAGTAATGGCGAAGGTAAGAATCCGGAGACCAAGTGTTGGAGCCATGAAAAAAATGGGCATGTCAAAAGAAGCAACCCAATGCGATGAAGTACGAATAACTAGATTTTGGTGTCGTCGCAGGGAATCTTATAAGAGGAAATCTCGCGGGACGGAGTTGACTGAAGTTAGAGAACTCAAATTTTCAGCACGCTTCATGTTTCTTTGATACGTGGCGGCGATAATGGAATTTATGTTTATGGTTAAATTAACAACACTTCCTTTTGTATAATTCTTGATACTGGAGTCGCCGTAACTATCGTTAAAACGGATGTAGCACATGTACTTAAAGAGAAAATTGTTTAGACGCCACTCCGAGTAAAGCTTCAGACTGTGAATGGTGACAAACACAGAATCCATGGAAAAATGAACTTGATCCTCATGTTTGGAAATGTCAGTTATCAACATATGGCGTATCTAGTTGAAATAAGAGGTCTTCTAATTCTTGGTCTTGTTTTCCTGAGAAAATATAATGTCCAACTGAATTTTAAGAACAATGAACGGCATTCAAGTTCAGGAGACACAGCTGTGTTTAACATTAAAAATCCAGACAATGAAGTAATTTGCCAGATAACAGCGATATCCGAAATTTCCATCCCTTCACACACTAAGTTTATTGGAAAAATCCTAAAGAACGATACTTCCGCTATGGACTGATTGAATAACCGAATCCAGACATTAGCCTGAAAGGTGTTCTGGTGCTTTATCTCTGATAGACCTTTCAAACAGCATTATACTAGTGAGAGTTGCCAACTATTTTTGCAACAAAGTATAGATAGTGAAGAAAATTTAGGGGTCAGTAACCTGCTCTCCGGAGACATCCATTAACCGACACGCAATGAACCGAGGCTAAGTCTAATGAGATTTTAGCTACGGAATTGCTTAAAAATGCAAAGTTAGAAATTGAACAGAGACGTGCTGCGGCGAAGCTATTCTATAAATTTAGAGAACCGTTTTCTCGAACACCTGAAAACGTCGGAACGGAAAACATCATCCAGCAGGGAAATGGCACAGGAAATCCTCCTTCAGTCAAACCATATCAAAGAAGACTTCAATTTTCTAAGCAAGAAGGGATGGCTGATATCGTAAGTGAGATGATGCGTAATGACATAATCGAAGCATCAACGATTTCTTGGGGTTATTCTAAAGTTTTGGGGCAAAAGAAGGATGGTTTCACTAGATTGTGGATTATCGTCATTTGAATGACATTGCGAAGAAAGGTAGTTACCCTTTACCTAGAATTGATGAAACTTTGGACACATTTTCTGGTAATTTATGGCTCTCGACTTTGGATATGAAGAGCTGTTGTTGAAGACCGTGAGAAAACTGTATTCACTATGAGACAAGGACTGTCACAATTTAAAGTTATGCCATTTGATTATATAATTCACCTGCAGCTTTCAATTATCTGATAGTGACAGTGTTAAAAGGACATTACTGTGAAGCCTGTCTTGTGTACCCGGATAATATTATCATTGTGGGACGTACATTTAAACAGCATATAAGAAACAACACTATGATGATGAAAAAATTCAGAATAACTAATTTCAAATTGAATCCTAGAAAGTGTAACTTGTTCCGTCGTGAAGTTATCTTTGCCATATAATCTCTGCTGAAGGTGTAAGAGCGGATTCTGAGAAAAAAATATGTAGTCGAAAACTGGTGTTGACCTGAAAACATCCACAAATTACAAAATACTTTGGCCTATTCATGTATTGGCAGATCTCTCAACAAATTGACGGAAGCTAAACAAAAGTTCCTGCAGACAGATAATGGGAAAAAAACATTCAAGATTGTTAAAGGAGCTATAACATCTTCACCTATTTCGACATATCCAAAACCCGACAAACAGTTCATATTGGACACTGATGCAAGTCATGAAAGAGCCGGTGCTGTTCTGTGGCAGGAAGTTAATAGCCCAGAGTGTGTCATTGCCTACTGGAGTAAATGTTTGCCTAAACCGGAGCGAAACTAATTTACCACAATGAAAAATCTACAGTACCCGCCACTTACTTAAATCACACTCGTACTAAGTTAAAGTCGTTTTATTAAGCCGCTAAATTTTATATCCGGCGAACGTTCCTGCAGTCAAGATGAAGGAATCATTTCCCTGAACTTAGAAAGAAAATTCAAAATGTAACGTTTAATGGGATTAATAATAATAAAAAATATATATATATGTTTTGAGAGATAGTTAATTGTTTCTTCAAAAATGTTAATTAAACACATACTCCTTTTAAATTTAATAAACATATCAAATTAGTCAATATTTCTATATTATTTAAATATTGGACATTTTAAAAAATTAATTTATAATTCTTTGTTACAAAGGAACCACTGACTGTTTTTTATTTTCTAGCAAAGGCGTAATACTAGCTGCATTTTTGCAATTTCTGTCCAGATTCTACAGTTTTTTCCTGAGTGTAATCTTCCCCAACAGTTGCAGTTTGAGGATCTAGCTTCTTGTCTGAATATATATATATATATATATATATATATATATATATATATATATACATATATTACTCGAATTCGCGCTTGAAAGTTGTAATGCTTTAATTGCTTCAAACTTAAACTTATCTATGAATTGAATATTAGATAGTTTCAAAAACATTACAATAAAGATTGAATAAAAAAATAAATAAATAAAAACTCATATTTTATTTCTTTCCTATTTATATTTCAGGCATGTTCAATCTCAAATACTAAGAAAAATATTTTTTCTTTTAATCTAGTCAAATAAATTTGCTTCCATATCAGACATTATAAAACGCATTTCACAGAAAATTTGCTTCTAGGCTATAAACTCAATGAGAGAACTGTTCAAAATACCTTCTTTATAGACTTTTCACAAGATGAAGGCAATTTAGAACTGAAATTGAAATAAGAAAAGTGTGGAAAATAAATTGTTTACTGAAAAGTTTCAATAAGAGTATGTCATATTTATGATTCTTTTCAAAATATTTATTCGCAAATCCTACGTAATAAATAAATAAAAAAGTTAGTAGAAATATTACGAAGAGACTATGAATTTAATGGAAGTTTGTAATTACACTTTGGATTACAATTTAAATGTAAATAATTTATCCACTAATATTTTAAACAGCATCTTATTTATCGTTAAAATGTTAGACATTAAAAAAAGAAAAAAAAAATCTTTATGTATAATCTTTATGTATCTTTATGTATAAACATAAACACGTATATTCCATAATAATATACTTATTAATATCTACATTACAGTGTTAGTATCTGATTGTATGCATGTATGTACAGTAACCACTGAACACAAAAAGACCCCTAAAGTAAACAGTAAATTGCGTGTCTTCATCATCCAACAATGCGTAACGGTTATGCACGATACAGCCGTGTCTATGATTAGTCCTTTGAAATTGTTCAACAGTGTATATATAACAAATTAGTTCTAGAAAATTAGTAAAAAAGATAAAAAGAAATAGATATAAGAAAAGTATAGAAAAAAAGTTTGGAGAAGCGTCAGAGAAAACAAAATAGGCAAGAAAAATGAAAACAAAGGATATAGAGCATAATAATAATAATAATAATAATAATAATAATAATAATAATAATAATTATTAATATTATAAAATGCTTAAAAAAAGAGGAATTTTACATAAATTGTTGAAGGGCACAATATTCTAGCGAAGACCTTCCAGTACTGGATAGCGAGTCTATTAATTACAAAATGTATAAAATTATAACCCAAGAGAGTGTTATTCATGCTATTTAAGACGAAAAGATGATAGTTACATAAAATAGTTTTATTTTAAGTAGCAAGTAGCTACACAGATAAATATTAAATTGCAGCATCTCAGAAGAAACTTAAGCTTTTTTTTCAATTTATCAAAAACACATGACCTGGCACAGACTTATTTTTATTATTATTTTTTTTTTGTCAGAATTGTTGCAAACTTCGTATATATGTAAGAAAATACATCCTTTCATTGACTAATTAACTGAATTAGGTCAATGTGAAAATGGCTTTGGGGACCCTGGAATATAATATGGAAGTGATTTAGGTAAAATAACTTCCTACTACGTGTTTCTAACACATAGCGAGTACAATCACGTTCGCGAGCATAACTCGGTTCTAGATTACCTCGTGATGAAGAAAGTGCATATAAGGAGTGTACACACTGGAATCCAAAGGGAAAAAAATCACTTTTATAGTTTTCGAAAATTGGATCTTAAGGGAAGAAAATCGATTTTTATATTTTTTGATCTGGAAATTTTGAGAAATCCAAATTTTCGAGTAGATTCAACAAAGATGAAGATCCGAAATAATTCCTCAAACTAACCATTACATGAAATGAATACTTGAGCTTTTACGTGTTTTATCTTGTATCATGAGCTCTGAGCACAAATCATGCTCTTTGAGTACAATGTGATCTCCATATCTAAACTAATGAGCACATTGCCTGCTACTGAAATCTCATTAACACATAAATTTGTGATTAAACTCGTGGAAAACGTAAAATTCAATTAAGATCGCTGCTTAAGAAAGTAAGTTATTGCTAAAACATTCAAGAAAATTTCATTTTAACGATAGTTGTGACAATATAAGACACATGTAGAATTTAGGAACACTGTGTGACCTGCAATTCCATCAAAATTAAAATATAGTAACATGTTCATAAAATATAATTTAGTATTTCTTATTTTATAATAAAATCAAAGTATAAAGATATAAAAAATATATACATTATGTACGAATTGTATTACTAATATGCTTTATTACACTCTTGCTCAAGAGTTTATCAAGATTTGCAAACGACCATTTTATTTTTTTTCCAATTTAAAAACTTATCCCTCGATGAAAAGTTTCCAAACATTGGATATTTAAAGAACTAGACCTTTATCATGTTCTTCAGTGAATTTTGGTTCAAGACAACAATTACGGGGCCGGTAAGAAATTGAGAAATATCAATAATGTTTGTGATCACCCTGTACCGTTAAAACAACAAAATTATACGCAACTTTAGGATATGTTAATGTAGACCAAGTACAATTCGTCGTTGAATTTGTGTGACCATAGCATGTTAAATAACGGAGATATAAGTATTTATTAAAAAAATAAAAAGCATGTTCTTTATTTATAATATACAGAGTTTTAAATGAAAATTATTCACACTTTCAGTTATAAGGAAAAAACACTTTCGAAATAGTATATTGGACTCGAAATACAAATATCTTAAACATCTCATGAAATATGAATATGTTTATGGAAAAGTTTTCACTGTACATGCGTGGAAGATAGACAAAAAAATTATTACATAGGTTGAAAGCTAGATAAATTTCGCTACTTTTGTCAAAAGTTCATTTGAATAGGGTAAATATTAAGCACACTGCCAGCAAAACAAGGAGCAAAATTTTAGGTTTTAACCAAGAATTGAAATTCCATCAGTTGGTTTTAACATACCGCATATTTAATTTGAAGATAAAATTATTTCAATCGTTTTGCAACATTTATTTTTTTGCAAAAAAACGCTTATAATCTTTCTAGTCTTAGTAAATAAACAAAAATATGTTATAGTTACAAGCTTATAAGGGGTGTTTCACAAAAAGTTACTCACAAAAGAAATGTTTGATAACATTTCATCTATAGATAAGTAAAAAAAAAAAAAAAAAAAAAAAAAAAAAAACTTGTTTGCAAATTTTGCTAAAAGTTTGAGCAGGAGGGTATTTAACAACGCAAAATATTAAAATTAAAATTGCTGTATTCTTTCAGATTTTGAAAAAAAAAATTCTAATAGTACAGATATATTTTTAATATATAACAGAATAGTTCCACAATTTATTAATATATTTAATCAACAATAATTAAAAAATAATAAATTCTTAAATTGTCTTCGGAAATTCGGATAAAATATGTAGCTTAAACATTTTGTCAAAAACACTTTTTTTTCACATACTTAAATTAAAATGATAATTAATACTTTAATAACAAATACTGTGTTATTTAACACATTTTTAATGCTTTGCAAACAACTATTTAATAAGTAATTATTTACTGATGACCATATTTAATGCTTAATAGATGAAAGATACTACTCTTCCCACAAAAAGTAAATTTTACAAGGAAATCCTTCTTTAAAAAATCAAAGTTTTTTTTTTTTTCTTTTTTCCTGTCTCATAAAAAATGCAGATAACAAAAATTAGCAGAACATTGAGAGAGAGAAAAAAAAAAAGTAATTAAAAAAAGTTCTGAGTCAGCTATGGCAGATTAGGAGAAAATGTTCTTTCTAACTTTGCATAAAATTGCATTAAAAGCATTTTGTATTGTTTTTGTTGTTTACATGCATAATAGATTTTTTTTCTTTTCAAAAGTTTCATTCAAGGAAATGATTGAGAAAATTTCTTTCTTAGTAACAGGAAGTGAGGCAGTTCTTTATTTTTTTCAAATTATGTTTAGAAGTAAACTCTAATTTCGTAAGTTATTCCTGTGTGGTTCTTTTTAAAACTTTGCATTATTTTGAATATTTAATTTGCATTTTATAACAATATATATATATATATATATATATATATAATATATTTAAGTAATGATAAGTGATGACATGAAAGTGAAATGCAATAATTAACAAGAGAAATTATTTAACAATGTCAATAAACAAAAAAAGAAGTTAATTAAAGTTAAACACTATTTAAGCCAAAAAAAATTAAATTATGCTGTGCCATTCTCTTCAGCAAGTGGGAACACAGCTAATTATCACTATGTAGTACTAGCAAGTTTCAAAAGATATGCAGTCTAGCGTACTCCAATTATATTTCAAACCAGGCCTGTCCAACCCAAAACACTTGGTGGGCCGCATTGGAAATCTATTTTATTCATTCGGGCCGCACCGTATGTACAGTAATAACCCCCCCCCCCCCCTCGACTAATTTCGCCGTAAATTAGTGTAGAGACTTGAGGCTGGTGCCAATCGATTAGTAATCAGGCCTAGTTTAGAACGGTTTAGTTAGATTTTGCTTAAGGGGTACCTACATATTAAAAATGACATCAACTTCATTTTTTTTTCAAAGGCAACCTCTAATTTTGACAAGCTTTTTGGATTATTTGGTTCAAATCAGCCCAGAAAGTGGTATAGTTTATATGTTTCTCTCAATTTTTCTTCAGAGTTATAATTTGTTAAAATATGGAGATGCTAATGTTAAATCAAGTAATAAACACTAATTCATGTCTTCCCAAAAAATTAATATATTAAAATTTCTTCTTTTTTTCTTTTTACGTTAGTATGAATTAACCCAAATATATTCCATCCATATTTTTGATTAAAAAACATTTTTTGAATTATGAAAATAATTAATCAGTTCATATTTCAAAAAATTATGAGTTATGACCTGCATTAATTTTTGCACAAATTGAAAGGGCATCATAAAAAATGTGGGTTTCTAAATTTACAATTCATTTCTATCATTATTTTTCGAAATATAGTGATATATCAATTTTTATTGCTCTTAGGGGGCTGTGACTTTGTTTTCATTTGTGTCATATATTACTTTGCTTGCGCATAAATTAGTTATTGAAGTAAGTTTAGACGTACACATCATTACTTAATTAGCATTACTTTATATTATTTTATATTTAAAATTATTATATTTATTTTCCGATTATTACCAGAATGGATATAATACTTTTCTGTGTGATATCTGAATTTAATTTTTTTAAATACAGAGACTTACCCTGATCAATATTTGATTGTAACTCTATAAAGACTTGATGTAAAGAGTATAAAATATACTTTTTTCCGAACCGACTGGACCTCAGAAATTCGAATATGTAGTCAAATATGGGTGTTGCAATTCGGGGAAAAAAAAAGTAGTAGAAGAAGTAGTTTGTACAAGTTTTAGTATGTACATGATACCCTAAAAAAAATTTAGCAATTGAATTAAAAACTAGATGTTATTGCCAATCGTTAGGCTTCAGCTGCTGGTCTCTACGATAATTTAAGGCGAAATTAGTCGGGGAAGGAAATTATTATTATTTTATGACTGTACATATGCATATGTGCATCTGTGTTTGTGAGTATATGATTCATATATGTATATACTTTTTCGGGGAAGGGTAGGGTGAAAATTCGGAGCAGAATACATTAATTTATATTATTTTCATTCATAAATTAAAAATAGAATCGTAGAAAATTCATGACTGTATATTAAAACTATAATAAAAAGAATGAATAGTGGATCTAGTAATATTTCATTACAACAGTTCTTTAGCTACCAGAATCGTTGAAAGCTATTTTCACTTTGAAAAGTCGGTACGTATTTATTAATTTTTGTTAACCAAAACTTTTTGTTCCGTCAACCAAAGTTGTCAAACTTTAAATATCGTTAATCTCCTCGCGGGCCGCAAGAAACTACGCGGTGGGCCGCATGCGGCCCGCGGGCCGCGGGTTGGCCACCCCTGTTTCAAACTGAATAGTAATGAAAAACTTAAAAATTGTAAAATATGAAAGGAGATTATAAAAGTATTTCTACTTCTTGAAATTAAATGTTGAAATTAGAAAACCATATATTGCAGCCCACTGAAACCAAAAAGCTGTTTAAAATAAAGCTTATTTATACAGATTTTTATATGAAAATGCTAGCCAAACATATCCCCACCCGATCCTGTCAGAAAAAAGAAGAAAACTCACCACCTGCAAGAAACAACAACTGCAAAATCTATCCTAGTTTAAAAACTTTTTAAACACTGAAATTCTTTTTCCATATCCATAGATGTCCAAAAAACTTTCCAGGTCTGGCAAAACAAAATAACTCCAAACATCGGCAAACGATCGTCTGAAAAAGGAAGCCTTTTTTCGACGATCGTTTGTATCAAATGTTAGTATCAATTACGGACATACAAAATATAAAACTTACGAAATATCTAGTAGATTTTCATATAAGATAACTATTACCATTAGTCTAATAAAATTAAATCCTAAAAATAAATCAGATGTGATGAAAATAAAGATAAAAAAAATATTTACATGTTCATGTTTTTAATTAATTCAAAAATCACACTTTCATAATTGACTTTTAATGTATAAAAAATATTCCCATTAAAATATCTACATAAATAATTACTTAAATAGAAGTTTTTTAATATAAAATTTATGCGAAAAACCTTTTTATTGACAGAACATACTGCGTGCTCAATCACAAAGTTTTATTTTATTTTAAATAAATCTATGAAGTACTTTACAATGACATTTATTTTATTTTATTTTATTTTTAACAGCCATTAATGTAAAAAAAAAAAAAAAAAAAAAAAAAAAAAACTACGCGTTCATTTTCTTTTAAAAAGTTTTTGACTGGGAAATAAATATATTTACGCGCAAATAATAAAATTAACATAAAACTTTGTGAAAAATTATCTTACCCGGTGAAATTGACGTCATTATAACTTTAAAACATTATTTTATTTTATTTATTTATTTATTTTTAATGATATGATTTATTTAAAGAACATTTATTTCTATTCTAAAAGTTAACTTTTTAAAATCATTTAAATTACATTCATTAGTTAGTAATCAACATATATATATATATATATATATATATTCCAATTTGGTGAATGCCATGCAATTTGGCACACTTGGCGATTCACATACACGACTAGGATATAAGTTTAATTTTTCTTTGAAATTAATAAACGAATATTCACTCTTTACATGCATGAAAATAAAATGTCTGAGTGTTTGTCTATGTGTGTGTCTCAGACACTTAGTAGTCAAACGGCTGACTGCAGGGCTAAGGGTCCTTTCTAACATTTCCTGATTCAAATAGAAGTCCGAATTTCGATTTTTTAATAATTAAAATATATAAAAAAACTTTAAAGTATACAGCTGATGCCAAAAGAGTTTTGACATGAAAATAAATATATTTATTTACGCGTAAATAATAATAAGAAGAAAAATAATAAGAAGAAAAGGATAATAATAATAATAAATTAAAGTATATATCTGCTAAAACTGACATTAGTATAGCTTTATAATTTTTACATATCTATAAAGTTTTTTGTCACGTACAGTCGGTAACAAACTTGTCCGAACACTAGCAAAAACTGCTATTTAAAAAAAGTATACTTAATACTGTTTTGTTAAATAAATCCTTGTCGAATCACGTTCTTAGACTGACTAAGAACAGGTTTCGACAAGGATTTATTTAGCAAAACTGTATTAAGCGTACTTTTTTACATAGGAATTTTTGCGAGTGTTCGGACAAGTTTTTTACCGGCTGTATAAATCTGTGTACACATTACGCTAATACACGTGCGCATATTTCGGCCCCATTTGTAGGAGGAAGAATAGCAATGGCATCTGCAAGAAAATTTTAAACGAGCGCTAGGTTAAGATTAATAATGTTGAAAAAATAAATGGAATGTTTTAATAGAAATATCACCTTAAACAAAATAATACAATTGATTAAAAAAAAAATGTCTCTCCAGTCTTTGCTTACGCAATTGTGATAGCCATTTTAATTCATCGCCAAAATGGCCACAGCAATTTAAATGTAGTCACAGGCACCCTGTGCTGAGGCGGTCACACCTATAGATTCTCCTGGACGACGTTTCAAATTTTGGCAGTAAAATAGATCGGACATTATTTGCCAAGGAAAGACGACAGCCATTTTACGTGAAGTAGCGAACCAAAAATATAAATAAATTATGACGTATTGAAAAAATAATGAAGCAGAATCTACAGGCACGTAATTTAACTATTTTTCTCTGACAAAATAGAAAAAAATGTACACTTAAAAATAGAAAAATTATTTATAGAAGCACTAATTTAACTCTAACCGTACATTAAAAATATAAACACAATATGAAGTATTCTTTTAAGTTAACGGAAAGGTGCAAGCATTAAAAGTATTGGCAAAATAGATACTTGAAAAATTTCCTCATCCTCAAAGACAAAAATTGAAAAGTCACCAAGAGGAAGCTATAATAAATCTATACGTTCAGGTTTACATATTTATTTATTTTTCGATTTAACAATCATCAAGCTGCCTTAACATTCAAATAAATTTGTTGCTATGTTTAACTCCGAGTTGTCAGTGCACTTATACACTGGTGGAAAGGAATATTTGATTAATTTAAATTAATATTTAAATAAATAAACCTAAACGAAATATTTATATTTCAAAAGGGAAATACATACATATCATATGGTTGAAATAACGATCACAGCATAATGCAATACTGTATTTTGTATTAACGTGCTGTCATTTTATAAGTCTACAAGATAAATACGATAAAACACATGAAATAACGTAGCAGTACATGTAGTGCGTGTAGTGTTGCTCATATGTAATTTGATTTAAACATAAAAGTGCTGCTTTGAATATTTCGGTACTGTTTGTTTCGGATCTGTTATCTGATAAAAACTTAAATTGAACAGGTAAGATGTTGCAGTAGGCAATAGGCACAAGGACCTGAGATTATGAGGGTGAGGAAGACGCTGCTGAAGACAAGGGGAAAATCAAGCAAGGTTTTGAGCAACTTCAATGGAATTTATTTTTAGTAATTTTTAGTTTAGTTCCCCATCATACTATAGGTATGGGGAACTTGGGTAATCGGGAAATTTTTCGACCTCGGTTTTTTTTACTTTTTTATACCTTTGCGGGTGTGAGGAATCCGAAAATGACAATATTTGTATGGTGTCCGTCTGTAGGCTGCCTGTTAGATTGTTAGTCCGTTAGTTTGTTAGTCTGTTTACACGATATCTCACGAACAAATGATCGGAGAAAGGTCAGACTACTTTTAAAATATTATTTATGAAACTGGCAGTAACCCTATTTATTTGCAATATTATAATTAAAAAACTTCAGAAGTTATTCGAAATTTAAGATTTTCTTAACATGGGAGAATAGGGAAAAAATTCATTTAAACGTGCATGAAAAGAAATAGTTTTATCGTAAAAATGTAGGAACAGCTCTTAAATATCAGTTTTGATGCCGGGATGAACACCATTAACAATAAACATGCGACTTTGAAAATTTCGCAAGGAAGAAATATTCGTGTTCGTTGTTAACCCTCGGAAATGGATATAGCGGTTTTCAAAAAAGTTTGCAGTTAAGTGTTTTTCGGGGTGCTTGGATTAACCCTCATTTTCAGAAAAAAATGCGTTAGCTGTTAACCCTTTATTGGCCAATGGCAGCAAATTGCAGATATTGTGTTTACTCGGAAATGGATTCAGCGATTTTGGTGAAAGTTTGGATTTAAGTGCTTTTGAGAGTAACGATTGGAATTGTCCTCATCGTCAGGAAAATCCATGTTCACAATTAAACCTTTAAAAGCCAATTGCAACGTATCGCAGAAATTGGGTTTACACGGAAATGGAAAAGGTGATTTTGATAAAAGTTTGGAGATAGGGATTTTTGATGAGAAAAAATGATTAGATCTTATCTTCAGATAAATTCACATTCACAGTTAACCCTTTATCGGTCAATCGCAAAACAGAACGGAAATCGGGTTTACTCAGAAATGGATATAGCGTTTTTGTTGAAAGTTTGGGATTAAGTGTTTTAGGGGAGATGCTAAAACGATTGGATTTACCCTCCTCTTCAGAAAAATTCGCGTTCACAGTTAATCCTTTATCGGCCAATTTTAACATATGGCAGAAATTGGGTTTACTCGGAAATCGATATTGAGATTATGGATGAAAATTTAGGGGTACATAAATGATCGGAAATATTTTCCTCTTCACAAAATTTCGCGTTCGCTGTTAAACCTTTAAAGGCCAGTTGCAACGTATGGCAGAAATATGGTTTACACGAAATTGGACATTGCGATTTTAATGAAAGTTTGGAGTTAGGGATTTTTTTGGTCAGAAAAAGCGATTGTAAATATCATGGCAGATAAAATTCATTTATAAACTTGGTTGAGACCCTTATATGGTCTATGCGTAGATCGCCACTTGAAAACAAAATTGTGAAGCAACTTAGTTAACGAACATATCCAAGATATTTATAAGATAAATTCCCTGTGGAAATTTGGTTCGATTTTGATTATTATTTGGGGAGTTACCATGATGATAAGATTTCGATTATATATATATATATATATAAGATAATATTTAAATATAGGATGGAGTAAAACTTGAATTATTAAATATATAGCTGTTAACCCTTAACTGTGTTGATTCCTTAACTCCGAATTAACTGAATCCTTACTGAAACCTTAACTGTGTTCATTTTGCGAAATATGCAGCTGAAATCTATCCCTCCGATCTTGTCTTAAACCGTATTGACTCTAAGGACAAAATTTCTTTCCTGGATTTAAAAATTAAAAAAAATAAAAAATAACTGGTTTATTGGAATTTATGATAAAAGGCAAGATTTTAACTTTAAAGCTTGTAATTTAACAAATTGGTTCTCCTGTATTAGTCTTAAAGTTTTAAAACATATTATGTTTACCCAAATAAACAGAATTGAAATGATTCGCAATAACAATTTAGATCTGAATCTAGCTATGAAAAATCTTAAAAACATACTAACTGTTAACCGCTATCCTGTTTTTTTTAATCAATAAACATTTCAGTATTCTTTTTCACAATCCCACTTAGGGTTTGTTGTTCATTTTGGACGACATTTAAGTGCTGGTAAGTGGTCCTACTAGCTGAAGCGGATTCTATGTTTATAATGGGGGTGGTTTTTAATTTTCCATATTCTAATGACTATTCGCGATTGTCCAGGTATGTATTTATATATTCTTTTATTATTTATATTCTTGTATTTTATATTCTTGTATTTTATATTGATGTATTATATTTTGTGCTTGATTCCTAATTTTAATTGTTTTTTAGGCTTTGTATTAATTAAAATTCGTTTTCTGTATTGTCTTGCTTCCATCTTTGAGAAGTTGGGGACTAAAAACTTGTTTTTTGGTTAAATTACCATCGTTTCGTCAGAAACTTCTTATATTCCCTTCCCTACATGGGGGAGCTTCCCTGATGAAGGACCTCATGTGTTTTGTGATTAATGTTTCATCTGACTTTAATTATTTTGCACACACACACATATATATATATATATATATAAAGAGAGAGAGAGAGAGAGAGAGAGCGATAAACGAAGTGATTGGAATATTTCTATTTCCAAAGAAATCAATCTAAAATGGCAAATTTGGGTTATATATATATATAGAGAGAGAGAGATAAACGAAGTGATTGGAATATTTCGATTTCGAAAGAAATCAACCTAAAATGGCAAATGTGGTGATGTGGTCAAACCTAATGTTATTGAAAAATGCATATAAATTGCCCCCAATGAGCGTGGAAAATGTCACATCTATAACTCTCAATTTATCTACCTAAGATGCATTCATGTTAGTTTTATTATTGCCAAGTTTTTTCTTTATACCATCTATAAGTTGATTCTTCTCAAATATTGCATTTTTAAGTTGCGTCCTTTTTCTTGTCGAGATGCGATATGTCAATTTTACTTTGGTAGTTTTTAACAATAATTAAAATGTGTGGAAACAAATACATGATGGGGAACTACGCGGAGTCCACCTACGCCAATTAGCTTTATTTGTAAAGCGATATATATTTGACGTTTCTCATTTTTATCCATTTAAATATAATGATCAGCGAAACGAGCAAAGCCTGCTAGTATTTGAACAAAATTTTGTCTACTGAAATACTTCATTATATAAATTTTATTATTCTTTAAAATTTAATTTCAAAATATGACAGAGCATAAATATGTTCATAAGAGTTAATTAGTTATTATTATTATTATTATAAATAAATACCGCTAAACTTCATCAGAAAGTGAGAAATTGTACAAGAAACAGTGAGAGTTTAGAAAATGAACTATATGGTTCATTTTATAAAATTTTTGCATCATTCATATATATATATATATATATATATGTATATGTATATGTGTCAGCGGATCTTGAGATGAACAGGATTTAAAAAAAAAAACGAGTACTGAAATCGGATGCTACGCAAATCAGATTGGAAACAAAAATAGAATATATATATATATATATATATATATATGTGTGTGTGTGTGTGTCAACGGATCTTGAGATGAACAGGATTTAAAAAAAACCGAGTACTGAAATCGGATGCTACGCAAAGCAGATTGGAAACAAAAATAGAATTGTCATCCATTGAGCATTTTACTATTTTCACCAAAAACGTCACTTATGTCATCGCGGTTTTCTCGAGGGAAATAAGAAAAAATACAAAGATGATGGGTAAAATTAGAAAAAAAGTGATCTGAGTGTTAGTTTTTAAACTTCTAAATTTTCAAACTACTGCACTGGGGGAAAAAAAGGGAGACGGTGGAGTGAAATATGCCTAGAAAAATGCATGGTATGGAAACGAAAAAACTCACCATCATAAGTATGACAAAATAATAATAATAATAATAATAATAATAATTTTGTGAACAGATACTTCGAGTATAAAATCACAATAAATATATAAACAATGTTATCTTCGAGTAAGAAGCATTTGTAACTGAGTCTTGTGTATCTGAGGTCCTGCATCCTGTTAAACATTCAATGAATAACCTAAACTGATTATTTTTCACGGAGTCCTGGTAATATTCTTGCTGATTCTTATGCAAAATGATTTCCTGAATTCGAATTTGATCCCGATTTCTTTCCAATCACCCACCGTTTTCTCTGGACGCCAACCCCATCCCATTTTTTTTATAACTGCTCGGTAATTTTACGACCAAGAATTTGACAATTATATACATGATATATGATAAATAATAATAATAATAATATATTAATAAAGTATATTAAATATAATTTGTATTTTTTAGTGGCTTATCTCCTCCCCCCCCCCCCCCCAGTAGGTATTTAACAGTTTTAAAAAAATCCCAACCCCCTCGAAATCTAATTCATAGCAGTGAACAGTGATAAAAATAGGGGTCATTCCTAACGGTAGGTGATGGGGATGAGGTGAGAGTCATATTCGGATTCAGAAGGTCATTTTACATAAGAATTTAAAGGAATGGTGCATATATTTATTTTTGGCCTCTGAATCTAGCATAATTTAATATGAGCGTATGCCAGATCGGAAAAAGAAAAATGTGTGTTAACAACAATGTGATTTTATAAAAATGTATTTTAATGGTATTTTAATGCCACAAATATTATTAGTATTATTTATTTAGAAGGTTCTAAGCACACTCATGGATTTTTAATTATTCTTCAACTATGTAAACTGAAACTTTCTGCAATCAAGATTTTACATATTCTTTTATTATTAAGGTATGACTCGGAAGCATTTTACCCTGTTTATTTATTTATTTTCCCTACTAAAAAATAAATGATAGGACTAATACATCATATTTATACCACAAACTGTCTTCATATGATATTTAACAACTTTATACTATAATTTTATCAAAAATAAGAGAAGAACTGAATAATTATATTTATTTTAACCTTATTTTAATATGAAATATTTAATGTGCATGATTAAATATATATCTGATTGTGAAACGGTAAAAAATAGAAATAAAAATAATAAAAATAATATTAATAATGATTTTCATAAATGCATAAGAATTTTTAAATTAAATTTAGTCCGTTACAAAATTAATTTATCATTGTTGTAACGTAAGTTTTTGAAAATTATTTGCTCGTGCCATTTATATATGGCAGATGCTGTAATTTGTTTATTGAATATAGGACATAACTTAGTTATACATTTAATGAAAGAATAAGTTTGTGCTGCAATGTATCGGAAGATGAATATTGTTAAGCGCAGACATAACAATAACAGTATGAAGTTTGTACTGTTTAATAAAGCAGTTGACAGTTCTGGCATTTTCTGTCAATTTTAAATGAATAGTGAGTATAAAGATAATTTAATCTGCTACATGCTGTACATCATATAAACTGAATATATTGCTATAACAAGCTTTTAACTAATTATACTATATTAAAACCTTAGATATTTTTTTTCTTTTACAAGAAAAAAAAAAGAAAAAAAAAGAGAATATCTTTGTTTTATTTATTATTGGTAATAAAATGCAATCCAAAAGAAAAAATAATCAACTATATATCTGTCATCCATTCTGTAGTTTTTATAGAATAATTCTCTAAATTTATAACAAAATTTCTCTGATTTTTGAAATGGAAAAAGAGTTTTTGGAAATATTGGTCGTAAAATATCTCTTCTTTTGTTAGCCCTATAACTAAGATAAAATGTTACAATCTAAACAATCACACTCTTTTTGTACGCGATTTGTTTATGTAATAATATTTGTTGTTTATTTATTTATTATTATTATTATTATTTGTAAAGTTACAAATAAATAATTATTTAGAAGAATCGATTATTGATACTATATATTTTGAAATGATCTTTTTCGTATTCATGAGTATTGAAATCATAGAGTGACTATGATCATACTTAAATGATACAGAACTTTCTCTTTTCCTTGCAAATAAATAAATAAAATGGATATAATATAAATAAATAAATAAATAAAATGCGATTTTTTATGTAATAATATTTGTTGTTCAGTTATATATTATTATTATTTTTATTATTTGTAAAATTACAAATAAGTAATTATTTAGAAAGAATATATTATTGATACTATATATTTTGAAATGATCTTTTTTTGTATTCATGAGTATTGAAATCATAGAGTGACTATGATCACACTTAAATAATACAGAACGTTTTCTTTTCCTTGCAAATAAATAAATAAAATGGATATAATATAAATAAATAAAATGCGACTTTTTTATGTAATAATATTTGTTGTTTAGTTATTTATTATTATTATTATTATTATTATTATTTGTAAAGTTACATTAGAAATAATAGATTATTGATACTCTATATTTTGAAGTGATCTTTTTTGCATTCATGAGTATTGAAATCATAGAGTACCTATGATCACACTTAAATTAAACAGAACTTTCTCTTTTCCTTGCAAATAAATAAATAAAATGGATATAATATAAATAAATAAATAAATAAAATGCGATTTTTTTTATGTTGTAATATTTATTGTTTAGTTATTTATTATTATTATTATTATTATTATTTATAAAGTTACAAATAAGTAATTGTTTAGAAAGAATAGATTATTGATACTATATATTTTGAAATGATCTTTTTTGTATTCATGATTATTGAAATCATAGAGTGCCTATGATCACACTTAAATTAAACAGAACTTTCTTTTTACCTTGCAAATAAATAAATAACATGGATATATTATAAATAAATAAATAAATAAATAAAATTCTATTTTTTATGATATAATATTTGTTGTTTAATTATTTATTATTATTATTATTTGTAAAGTTACAAATAAGTAATTATTTAGAAAGAATAGATCATTGATACTATAGATTTTGAAATGATCTTTTTTGTATTCATGAGTATTGAAATCATAGAGTGACTAGATCACACTTAAATAATACAGCCTTTCTTCTTTTCCTTGCAAATAAACAAATAAAATAGATATAATATAAATAAATAAATAAATCTTTCAGCGTTTATTTTTAATATGTGAAATGGATTTTCATACGAATGTAATAAATTATTTTTGAGAAAATAATAATAATAATAATAATAATAATAATAAATCGCATTACACAAATGTCAATATTTTGAAGTTTTTACTAATTGTTCATAGTGATTTATGTGTATACATGCTATAAAATTTATCTAAAGAAATATAATACCTAAGCATAAATTTACTCAACTTTAAACTCTCTCCTATCAATCACGATATCAAATGCGAGCAATTGATTAAATTACTAAAATCCCTGAATCTTATTCAAGATTCAATTAACTGTTTCTCAAAGGAAAGGGTTTTGAAACGCAATAACTTAAATTGGAGCTCTCAGATTAATAATTTTTTAATATTTTAAAATCAGTTTTAAGAGAATTCAAATATATATCAAATATTACAAAATATTTATATTAAATTCGTACAAAGATAACTATCGCTAAAACTATCGCTAAAACATTTCTATCCTTAAGGTGACCATATTACCAACACTTAACTTATATGTACATACATACGCATATTTGCTTTTGATTTTTAATTGTTAAATATTTCTTTGTCAAATCATAAGAATATAACACTAACAGTGATAATTATTATACATTTTATAACATTTTTCTGATGATATATTTTTTTTAAAATTAAAATATCAATAGAATGCATTTATCGAATGAGAGTTAAGTCATTCGTTTTTACGTTTAAAAGATCAACAATATTATAACTGAAATTAACTTATTTTACATTTAACACAATATAAATATTCATATGTATTTAATATTATCAAAAATAAATGCATAAATTAATTATTTCATCTCCAAAACATAAACGTTATTTATTATGTTATTCATTATTTCATATAAATAAATTGAAAAGTAATTAAATTTGTGAACTTTTTTAATTTTTCCATTTAACTTTACACAAAAAATAAAAATAAAAATAAATAGAAACTTCATTTTCTGAAGGCCATTTTCTCACTTGATTTAAATTGGTTAAAAATAAGATATTTAAAAGTTTTCTTGTTTAGAGGAAAACAGCATATGTGGTTATCAAAAGCTGCTTTATATATTTGTTTTCTCTTCATTTTATTTACTAATTTTGTTGAAAAATCATGAAGTAGTATTTGTACTAATTGACGTATTCTACCTATTCGTGACATTTTATTTCCAAGCTTATTTAGAATACTTTTTTTAAACTATATTTTTCATTAAAATATATCAGTTATTAATACATTAAAATCTTATGACATATCTATCTACATATCTGTCTATCTATATATATATCCGAAAAACATTTTCAAACATTTCACAGGAAGAATATGAAGTATCACAGGAGGAATTGGAACATGTCTATATATATATATATATATATATATATATATATATATATATATATATATATATATACATAGATATATACACAGATAGATAGATACATATAGAGATATACAGAAACAGGTATCGATGAAGATATATTGTTTCTTTGCATTTTTTTAGCATAAATGCCATATTTAACGGTGTTTAAGTTTTCCTTATATATATATCAATAAAATTTCGAATATTTAATTTTAAAAAATATATTAAATAGACAAACATCAAAATGAAAACAATATAGAGTTTTATTATTTAAAGGATCATAACATAAATAATAAATTTATTAATTCAAAATGTAAAATGTAAAATGCCCTTCACTCTCTGATTCCTAAATGTTTTATAAAGTTGTAAAAATATAAAAAAAGTGCAATAATGTTAATTTAAAATAATGTTACATTTCAAAAGGGAGTTTTAAACCTGCCAAACATCACTTACGTTATTATATATATTATTTTTTCTTGCTTTGTAATATTTTACAGCATTTAGTTGTGATTTTTTAGTAAAAGATTGGTTGGTTATTTTTAGAATTTCTATTGTTAACATTACCATTGAGTAATTTTCAAATTTAATGTATTACGTGTATAAATAGCAGACCTTTGAATGAAACCGTTTCATCAGCGTAAGAATTGTCAAAGACATCGTAAGTATTGTCATAACATCTTAAAATATCATAGCCTTCCGTTAGCCGTATGTAATAAAACCATGAATTACATGCGTAATTATACATGTAAGATATAAAAAGCATGGTTAATACCTACATTGTAATAAAAAAAAGTCAATTTGTAAACAAACATTTAGTAACGGTAAAGTTATTATTACAATCACTATAAAAAGAAAAGCTTGTTAACGGACCCTATTAGCATTCAGTGCTTAAATAATATCTTTAATAGTACAATATCTCTCCCTGTATTCTGCAGTGTAATTTCATTTGAACCAAACACTTACACTGGAGCATGCGTTAAGTAGTAGAGAAAGGAGATGGATGGGAGAGGAGGAACGAGAAAAAGAAAGGTGGACTTCGAATATGTGTTTGTAATTTGTAAGGGGGAATTGTAATTGGTAATGTGGCAGTCATTTAAAAACCTGTAATATTTTATTCAGTTTTAGTGTTTTAAACATCTACACTAGGGTGTACCTTACATGAAAGCGAAATTTTGTCTTTCTTTATAGTTATCTTTTTTCTTTTTCTTTTTTGTTCTTTTGGAAAACCGATACTCATACCCTCTATTTGTTTTTCTATTTTACTCGAAATACTTTTTAGCAAAATATGAGCTCTCCGTGATAATGTTATCACGTGCTGAATTGACTTGGATTTTTCCGTCAACTCGATATGTGTTAACATTATCCCAGAGAGCTCATATTTTGCTAAAAAGTGTTTAGGACCAAATAGAAAGAAATAGAAGATATGTGTGTCGTATTTCAAAACATAAAAGTGATGAAAAGATAAATAAAAATAAAAGCACAATCCCCCCCCCTCATTTCAGGGATATCCTAATCAACACGCTGAATAAATAATAGTCTACATATATATATATATATATATATATATATATATATATATATTTGTCAATTGCAATAAGGATGTTTCATTTGATCGTTTGTTATTTTAACTCTTTCAGTGTTACCCATTTTACAGTATATATCTTAAATGTTTTATATAATTAATACTATGCACAGTATAAATATGGAAATTTTATACTGTATACAACAGGTATTTAATTATCTTATTTTTCGGAAAAAAAACAATATTTATTTCAACATTTAGTCCTACCACCCATTTATTTCTATTACGCATGACGGAAAAAGCCGGGTTTAACGCTTAAATGGTTAATTTAAAGTGAAAATTTTGCTAACAATGGGGATTCTTAAGCCTTGTTTTCATAGCTTTTAAATTATTTTGTCGTCTGCGGTGGAGAGAAGAGAGAGATATAGTTGTAAAAAACAGACTCTGTCAGGGAAACGTTTGTGTAGACTAGATTTTATTTATTAAAAAATAAAAACTAGCTGCACAGACGTTTTCTTTTCTGAAAGTATATTATATTGAGTAAACTGCGCGCGAAATAAACAAATGTGATGCCTAGATTTCAATAAACAAACATGTATTAAAAGGTATGTAGTTATTGTTATTATTATTATTATTCTAAACTATTTATTTGATATATATATAATTTTTCTAAAACAGTTATTGTATTACATAATTATGTGGAACTGATAGATGAAAATATTATACAATTTAAAAATAGTACAGTCTCGCCAACGTATGTTTTAGAAAATATTAAAATACATTTTAATTGTTATTTATTGATATTATTAAAATCCTCAAGTTTATTTTATTTTTTTCTTTTATTTCCGTTATATTTTACTTTTTTATAAATGCAATACATCACGGAAGGAACGTTATTTTTCTGCTTAATAATGTTATTTAAAAAAAAAAAAAAGTTAAGACAGTCAATTTTATCCTATTCCTACAAACGTCTATTAAAAATAATAAAAATAATAAAAATATAATTTTAGAAATGACATTGTCATAAAAATATGCTTCAAACTTTCTTGACTGATGTTCTGAAAAACTTTAATCAATATAAGTATTACTTTCCTCCAAGGAATTTTAAGATATTATTATTAATCAGTTGGAGAACTATTGAATACATAATACTTAAAACAAACAATTTTTTTTTTTTTTTTTTTTATATACTAAACGTTAAGACAAAATTAAATTTCTTCTGATAAATGTTGAAGAAAATTACTGATGATAACAATAGACAATGAACAAATATTTTCTTTTAATGGGTTAAAATATTATTGGTTAATTAGAAAATCATAAATAAAAAATACATTTACTGAAGCTTTTATTGTTATAGTTATTATTATTATTATTGCAATTACTAAAGTAAGCTTCACTTTTAAACTTTTTAAAATAAAAAATTTAAATATAATAAACTGATTATTATGAAATGTATGTTAATTTTTACCAAATAAAATTTTGCACATAATATTGCATAAAATATATTCTGTTCATAATTATATTTTAAAAGAATTGATTAAGTGAGAGTGTTAAGATTTGTTAATAAAATTTCATTCTTTTAGCGTAATTTTTATATATTTATTTGAAGTGTAATTATTTTTTAATATATTCAAAAGAGAAACATATTTAAAATAATAATAATAATAATAATAATAATAATAATGCATTAAGCCTAAAAATTAAAGTAAAAATATTGAAATATATTTTTAATATTTCAACCAATTCAAATTTTGCAAAAGTATGATATTTAAATAAACAGTTTATTCAGCCATCATTTTTAACTAAAATTAAATAAAAAGGTTTTTTTTTTTTAATACTTGAATTTTTTGGCAAAATTACTGATAAAAATGCGTATCCTTAACTCAAAAATGTTAGCAAGATAATATGACAGTTTTCTGTATTTATTACTAATAAATACCCATACCATATCTATAAATTTGACAGTGATGATGCAGGAATAATTTATGCAATGATACGATCACTTTCTTAATACACAAGCGTTAAAAGTACTTGTCACGGTTACTAACACTTTCTTAGTATCTTTTTACAAAGAAGTGTATGTTTTTGTTGCTAATGGTTTTGTGGTATGTCTACAAAGGAAGTGCATGTATTGGCTACTGACGATTATGTAGTATGTTTACGAAGGCAGTCTATGCTCTGTTTACTAAAGAAATATATGGAATATCAATTTCCTTACAAAACTCTAGTAATAGAACAGAATTTGTTAAAGTGTTGAGAATTGGAAAGTCACCAGAGCATGCAGGTTTCCGAAAAATATATGAGAGTAAAAGAAGCTTAAATCCATAGAAACTTAAAGAAACAATTCAGTTAATAGAATGAAAAAAATTACTTGATTGGTTTATGGTACACACCTTTGAAAGAATGCATCTTTAAATAAAAAAGAAAATATGCATATTTATTTAAATAAAAAAAAAAAATAAAAAAAAAAAATCTATAAAGCATTTATTTTGTCGTAAAACTTCTTAGAAATTTATTTATTTATTTATTATTATTTTTTTTTTTTTTTTATGATTTTGATCTACATTTGCTTTACCTTTTCAGCAGCTAATACGAGAAATAGATCAAGAAAAAAAATATCGTAAACTTTGACAAAATTGTAAGAGACTACATGAATTAAACAATAATAATAATAACAACAGTAATATATACATATTAAAAAATACGGATATCAACTTATTAATTTACCAAAAAAACTGAAGTGAAAAATTAAATATAAAATTATAGTAAACTTGAAATTAAGTTAATAAAATTATATTTCGTTATTATACACATATATTTCAATTTTCAAAACATACAATGTATTTTAATTATCCGTTTCCTCTAGTCAACTCATGTATTAGTAAATATTTATCCTAGAAATTAAAATACTCTCCCTGATTTGTTACAGTTTCAAAACTAGCCACAATTGTTTTACATTCAAATGTGATCGGAGCAATATAAGAAGTTTATTTACAAAATTTTATTGGAATAATCACTCATCTTTAGTATATAACATCTGAATAATTACACTGGCACAATACACGCAATTAATTAATGTTACTTCAGTCTCACAAGCATAGCTTCCTTTTGAAACAAAACAACGGGAAAATGAACGGGTGCATTAGAGCCAAAGGTGTCACATGATTATGAATTACGCCTCACGAAATAATTTTAAAAGGGATTCATAATAACTTCTCTCGGGGATATGGAACAAATGTCTGAAAGGTTTAAAACATTGAACAATAGAATTCCAGATCTGAGTTCCCATTTCAGCCGCTGTGAAATATCTCCTGTCTTTTTAAATGAATCTCAGCAAAATTTTCTAAATTCTTGTATCCTTTAAATTAAATCATTTAATGGTCTTAATTAAAAAAATACTTTGTGAAATTAAATAAAAGTTCTATAAAATTTAAGGCATCAATGTATCTTTATACATACTTTTATGCATATGAAAGCAGGTGAAAATTAAATAAATGCAATAAGAAAATTTTCGTATTGTTATTTTTCACAGCAAAATTTAGAATACGAGATCTAGTCACTAAAAATTTATCAATGTAATGTTATCTGTAAAAGTGTAAAACATTATATTTCAAAAATTTTTGATAATTATAATAATATCTGTTTTCTCCCTAACAGCACGAAATGTTCCGGAAATGTAACAATCATATTACATTGAAACATTGTAAATATTTCAAAAATGTTTCGAGACGTTCAATATGGTTTCCGATTAGTTTAAAAAACGTAGAGATGTCCGCGTCGTAACAAAAAATCAAATACGTAACAGAAAAAATTCAGCCACTTAAGAGATGAAATATCAAAAAGGGTGAATGAGTTCCTAAACAATTTGATAATTTCTGAAATATCAGTATAAGGTTGATTTCAGAATGCTATGCTTTGGTTATAGTGCCGACAGTTTTATTTTCACTCAGTACTAATGCAGAACTATTGAAAAAAATTTACACTTTCTTGTAGCTTTATTTCCGAAAAGAAAACACGGGCTAGGACTTCCTAGAATGTCCCGTACTAAGGCATTTCACGTATAGGCCTAGAACCTAGTGTAGACAATCTGCTTTATATCTCACACAACCACAACAAAGGAAAAATGTGGAATTATTTTAATATTTTAACAATTAAATAAAATTATACTTCGAGGTATTGCCATCAGTTCCATTATAAACATGTGGAAGTTGTAAAAATTGTGAAATTGTAGGACATATAACACAAATTGTGCCATTCTAACTACACACCTGCGAATTATGTTTAAACGTTTATTTATTAGTTGTTTTAAACTTACCTATGTTAAAAAAGAAATTATTGGTAGCTGTTAATCTTTAAATGCTTAATCTCTCCATTTTCAGGTTTTTGTCTAGGAGAAAAAAAGATTCTACGCCCGTATGCAGATTTCTTACCAATGTTCCTTCTGACGTTATGCAGCTCGTGCACCTATTGATGTTCTTGGAATAAATAATTCATATTTTCTTATCAAGATCTGTATTTTTTCTTCGCTGCTTTCAATTACACCAATTATTCTGCGAGATGCATGAAATTATAGTGAAATTGTGTGAATAATACGTACATATATATAATCACATTAACATAAAATAAAGTCATTCAATTCAATTAATCGCAAGATTACGAGAAGAAAATTTAAAACATATTATGATTCCTCAAATGGAATTTACTTGTTATCAAAATTATCAGTTATCATGGATGCTCACAAACATGTATGAAAAAAATAATTTTTTAATTCATCCTTATTATGAAGTTACAGATTCAGCCAAACTTGTAGCTCATAATTACATTGAGGAAAAAAAAATTGTAACTGACATCCAGAATCTAAATTGCGGCTCTAGAGAAAAAAGGTCCTTGTCATACTTATAAATTCTAGGCCCCTTGGAAAGCAAGTTCTAGAATCCCCTATTAGAATTCTAGAGAGTGCCTATATTCTCGAGGGCAAAGTTATTTTAAAATCTCTGCAAATAAATGAGACTACAAGAGGCGGGTTTCTGCAATTATAATCTTGGTTTATTACTAAATTCTAGAAAATCAAGCGAGAATTTCTCGCAATACAAATGATTCAGAATATTTAGAGTATTAAGAATATTGTTTCACCATCTAGAAATATGTACACTAGAAATTCTCGATAATTTCATCTATTCAGTTTATTGGCGTGACTTATGCGCATAGCTCGGAAATCTATATTTCTAGTTAAGGGATTTAGAAAATGGCCACTTATTCATTCTAGATAAAGACGGTATATATATATATATATATATATATATTTTATCTAGTTATAAGGCGAAGTGTGCTGCTTAATATATAAATGCGTATAGGGGAGAGTTGTCTAAAACGGGCACGGCGGGTCAAATGGGGACGTTCAGTTTCTCATTGATTAGTGTTGTCTTCTTTGAATCCAACAGTCTACGATAATTCTAATTCGGCTATATGCAAGTTTGAATCTAGTTGTTGACATATTTAGCCGGTTCTGTTATTTTCTACAAAGTTTTCAATTTTTTGCGATTTTCATTTTGATTGTGGCCGTACACTTTATTGGATCTTATGAAGTGACTGTTGAACGTTCGATTTGGGTAAGTACGTTATGGATTCGTCTATGTTTAATTTACATTTTCACATATTGTTTTATAGTTTTGTCTGACGAAGAGACGCCACGTTTTTAGCATATGTCATGGTCGGCTCAAACGGGGACATTGATGGTAGTCAAAAACGGTGTCGTCCCCATTTTGGACGCCATGGAAGTAAGATAAATTTGTAATTGTTATTTCGTTTCAAAGTGTTTTAAATGAGTACAAGTGCTTATTTATGTGTTTAATACATATGTGGAGAGGACGAATAAGAGACAAGAAAATGGCTCATACATCACCCTGGACGCTACATAACAATTTACTAGGTCGGAAAACTTTTCGGAACTGCATTTTCAAGAGCAGCTACTGTGCAAAATGCTATGAATTGATTAAAAAAAACAAGCATATATCCCTTAACAGAGATGTGTTCCCTTAACATTTATTTTCGCCTTCAGAAACAACTAAAAAACCTGCTTACAACTCTTTAGAGCCTCAGTTAGCATCAAGGTGTGAAAACGTCACACCTCAACCTTCCACTTCATCATTTGGTATATCTCCATATATAGAACCCCAGAAATGTTCAGCTTTTAACACTTCGCCTAATAATGCCTCTACCACAAGAAACTGAACGTTAGCAAAAAAAAGAAAAGAAGTGAATGACATGAGGAGAGGTAAAACTGTTATACTCACTTCGTCACCTTACAAAGCAGAATTGAAAGCTGTAGAACAGGATAAAAATGCAAAGTAGAATAAACAGAAAAGAAAATTGTTCATGAAACCCACCGAACCTAATCCTAGATATCCAAAAGCTAAAAAAGAGAAGAAAATAAAAAAAATTCAAGACCCAAAATTATCATCTCATGAAGAACAAACTAGCGAGGATGCTTGCATTTTTTGTAATGAACATTACATTGACTCGAAAGACAAAGAGAGGTAGATTCAATGTATGTAGCTGCTGTCGAAGTTGGGCACATGAAGTCTGTTCAAGTGAAAAGCGATGTCAATTTCATATGTGACGTCTATGTTTGATTATTTTTTGTGTCATTCTAGTAACTGTTGAAAAAGATTACAAAATACTTTATCTGCATCTTGATTTTTCATTAACTTCACCTTTTTCGTTGAAATCCAAGTTTTTATAATAAAATTTCGCATTAGGACTTGAATTTACGTTATTTCTTATGAGTACCCCATTTTACCCAACGGGTTGTCCAAAACGGGGACATTGTACATTTTTCAGAAAAGTGTGTTTTCTGCCTATACTAATGATATTTTTTTTAAAAATAACCTTGCCATCTGATAGTCCAAGACATGTTCTAATCAGGAAATGCTTTGCCAATTTTTCTTATTTATAGATTTTTTTTGCGGACAGAGATATGTTAACGTCACCGTTTTGGACAACTTTCCCCTACATAACTTTTTATCGAAGTATAGCACGTTTAAGGATCGCTGCAAAAATATGTACTTTCTCACCACGTATATACATATATAATTCCAAATAGCAACATTTGGCTGTTTTCATTATCCTACAGGCAAAGTAATATTCGAAATCTCTTTACAGCATTTTGAACTATACATATATATATTAAAATATTGAATGTCTTCTCTATTATTAGCGATTTGGTGTGAAAAAATTTTTTGTGTATGCACAAGCGTTTTTATCCTAGGCATAAATTTAATTAATAGTCTGAAATAAGGTACATAAATTTACGTTGGCTGTAAGTTTAAATTCATTCACAGGCCTAGGAGTCATTCATTTTTGCTCAGCTGCTTCCATATGATACGTGAACAAGTAAAAAAGAAACACATAGCATATACACACACGAAAAATTTTCTGAAAGGAGGGCATCCCACCTTTAGGCCTAGGACCCTAGAGTAGTTATTCGGCCCTAATCTATACAAAGAAACAACGAGAAACAAAAGTAACATATATCAAAAAATGACAATTTAGAATTTATGTCACTAAAAAATGTATATCATGTGTCCCAATCTGCACAAAAAAAGTTACATCTCTATTTAGAAAACTATTCACGAAACACGCAATTTAATGCAACACTACTCAATGCTTTATGGTTATCTCTAACATTTTGAAGGTCAAGCAAATTTAAAATCAAAAGCCACCATAATTCAACAACAATATTAGAGGACAATAAATAAATGCAGTTTTTACTCTAATTTATAAAAGAAATATCTTCCAGGGTCAGATTTTGCTACAGGAAACTAAAATTTGAGTTTGAACTATGACGACGGCGCCCCTGAAAATGTTAAGTTTATTCTTCGCAAATGCTGCGTATATTAGGCTGCAATGTGTACAGCATAAAAGTTAGACAAGTGTCCAAATATACAATGTAGCTCACTGAAAAATGTTTGAACTTCGAAAAAAAGAGGTATTTTGAGATGAATAGTAGTCTTTTTCTTTCTAAGATCTCTTCGGCATATATATTTATCTATACAGAAGGTCGCTCACTCTTTATTGAAACAATTTTATTAATTAGTTTTCTATGTTGCAATTTGAAATAAAAAAACTTTTATCTTTTGACTGCAATGTAATATATATATATATATATATATATATATATATATATATATATATATATATATATATATATATATTGAAAATGACTCCTAAAATTGACAGATTTTTGGAGTCTAGAAGAAGAAAATTCTAAGTGAAAGTAAAAATGAAAAAATAACCGCGAAAATTCATCCTCAGGCTATTCAAACGCAGGTAAATATCAAGAAAGTGAAGTCTGATTCTAAAAGAAGATCCGTCGACTCAAACGTCAATGGCATCGAAACTAGGAATATCTTCTGCCACTGTAAGTAAAATCATTCAAAAATAATTGAAGTTAAAAAAAGACGTTTAAACCTAAAGTTCATCTTTTTTTGCCAAAGCACATTGCTTAAAGAAAAACAAATTGTAGAAAATTATATAAAAAACACCTAGCTGCTGAAAAATGGAAATTTGTAGTAACACTCGATAAGCCATGGATATATTTAAGTGACTGTAATAAAAGAGATCAGATTTCATTAGCTCAGTTGACCGGGAATAACCGTACGAAATGTCTGTCAGTGTACAGAAAAGTTCGCAAAAGGATTCACGATAGTTGCTAAATTGTTTTTCAACGGAAAATTAAGAATATAAAAGAATCAAGTAAAGACAAAATTAATTAATTCTACTATCATCAGAATATTTTAGAACCAATTTTTTAAGAAGAAATTCAGTCTTTATTGGAAAGAACATTGATAAGTTTAAGCTTTATATGGACCAAAAACTACAATCACACGTCTAAATTAATTTTCGCTTATCTAGAAAAGAAACAATCAGAAAAAGAAAAATGATATATATATATATATATATATATATAATTTAATAAAATGCCTGTGAAATCAAGTGACGCTTCTATAATGGCATTCGCGCTTTTGGCTAAAACAAGCTTTAGGAAAACGGTATTCCAGAAAATTGAATAAACTATAATAATAATAGGAATAGAGAAATGGGATGAAATTGACAGGACAATATTAAAAGAATAAAATACTTCCATACGAGTATAACATCCGAACTATATCTATCGTAATGAACCACGGCTATCAGACAGAAGCAAATAAATGCAGAAAAAAAGAAATGCGGAATTTATATATAAAACCCAACTACTAAAATCGTTCCCCTATAGTGTGAACGACTTTCTGTTGTATAGCAAATCAAATGTGAATGTTTCTTGTCCATTCTAAAGCTTTAAGTTTGTAAATAAAACTCATTGTGCTTTTAGTTTTATTTCTAGAATTAACATTTCTTTAGGTTATTTAAGAAACATACAACAAGGTATATTTTTATTAGTCATTATATATATATATATATATATAATATATTAAAAAAATAAATAATGAAATTTTACCAAAAATGAAAGTGTGCATTTTGTTAAAAAGAACTTATAAACTAAAAAGTCTTCACTTTATTATATGATACGCAAACGTTATCTGTAGAATCCTGAATAAAATATTTATCAGAAAAATATTGTATACGTATTACGTACATATACTTAAAATGTAAAATATTATGTTTTCTCTTTTCTTTTATATATATATATATATATATATATATATATATATATATATATACATAATACATTTTTACGATTAGGAATATTATTATTGATATACCAATTTGCTAACGCTTTTTCTCTGAAAATAGAATTAAGTGCATATTACCAGTAATCAAAGTGAATTTCTCTAAAATATCAAAAGAAAATCGTTTTATCCAAAATTTATTAGAATTTCCTTCCCAAAGAATGCATTTTTATCTTTATACGATAAAAAGAAATTACGCAGGATGTTTTCTACCTAAATTGAAGAGCTTGTTTCCAAATGGCGTTAAGTCATTTTTTTCAGTTCTTGAGAAAACGCGATTTTGTTATGTAAGATTTATTATTGAATTTAAGGAAAAGATAATTTTTTTCCAGTAATCTATGGATAATAATAACACTAAATTACATGTTTAAAAAAATCCCGACAGTATAGTTATTTAGAAATAAAAAAAAGAAAGAAATGACTTAACTCCTTTTGGAACAAAACTACGACTTACGCCCTTTTGGCACAAAAAAATAACGAAATGAAATGATTTACTTCCATATGAAAGTAATCGAAGTATTTTTTTTTTCATGCAAATACAGCATAAATTTTAGTTATACATTTTTGGAAGGTAGTTAGTTACTACAAATCGTCATTTACAAATTCTATTTTGCCATCTTTATCATTATTTTCCCTTGTGTTAGCGTTAGCAGTATCATTGCAAGATTATTCATAAAAATAAAAACATTCGTGCAATTTGTTAATTCCCAAAGCGTTAAGTAATTTTAAAACATCTGTTTTTCTTTACTTCTTTCATATTGTTTTTTGTTTTTATTTCAGAAAGGGCGCACGGGAGAACTTTTTTTTCCCCTCGTTTCAGGATCTTTTGGCGGCAAAACGAACCACAGTACGTTGTCTGGATTCCCACATCTCGCTTCGTGATTTCCAGTACTTTTGCCTCTGAAATCAAGAAACTTCGTTTGCTTTTCAGACGACTATGCACAAAAATTTTCCAATCTAAAATATTCCATTGCTTTTTATACTCGAAAAGATTTCCAACCTTAGAGAAATGTTCAAAATATTCATTAGAAAGTAAAAATTATATCCACTTTCTTTAAACTAGTCTCCACTCGTCCGAATCTTTTATCTGCTGGTAAGTAGGAGTGACCACGCACTGGTAAATAGTATGTGAAGGTGAAGTCCTTTTGAGCAGCCACTGCTGAAAACATTCCTAACATGGTATAATTTTTATTTGTGTGGTAATTCCTGATTTTGCATCAGGTCAAAACATATTGTAATTTCATCTTCTCCTATAAGCTTTTCCCCTACAAGTGAATAATTTTTTTTGCTCCGATGTTTATGAATCAAAAGTTCGGTTAACAGGGTCTTTTCTCTTTTCTGTACATTTTTCTGAATTCGTATTTTTTTAGATTATAGAGAAGGAACAAATGTATTTTTTTTTTTCGGGGTTCCAAAACCAAGATTAAAATATTTACAAACACATTATAATAAAGGTTATAAATACATTCATCTTTATATTTTTCTGTGGAAAAGAAAAAAAAAAAAGAAACTGTCTCAGTGTGACAATCTACAACAACATTTTTTTCCTTGATTTTGACTTTTCATCCAAGGCCAGACATACCACGTGATCTCAAGGCACGCTACAATTGGTTAAACTTGACTTAATCCTTTTTGGCACAAAACTTACTTGTGACTTAATTCTTTTTGGAAAAAAACACGGATTTCACTTTCTGTTTTCATTATGACAAAAATTCGATTGGAACTTCTACTTATTGAAAATATGTTGTTAGACGTGTGCTGCGACCTTTTGCAACAAAAAGTCAATTTTTGAAATTTTTGACTTAACGCCTTTTGGAAACAAGCTCTTCAATTGTTGCTTTAAAAGTTGATATGAAAAACAGAAAATCGCATTAGTAAAAAGCTGCTTTCGAAGCGATGTATATAGGATGAATTAGGATATATACATAAAATTATAACAATAATCTATTCGCTCGAAAAAAGTGCGATACGTATTTCTTTGTAAATAAAGAATATGTACGATTTATCAGGAAATAAAGATTTATATACATTAAAGAAATTATATGTAGTGGTTAAATCTACTGTTTTTATTTATTTACACGAAAATACATTACATTTTAATAGTAATTAAGAATAACACAGAATAAACCAAAATTTCATCTTATAATTTGTATTTTGGCAGAAAGTCAAAATTTATAAAAACTGTAATAAAAAAAAATAATAAAAAAAAACAAAAAACGTTCGAATTCTTTCTAAGGTCTGGCATTTATTTAAAACAATTCAGATGAGTGTCTACTAGTGCAAGGTTGAATAACCTTTCATGGGAAACAATTGCAAACAATAATATTGTATTTTTCTACGTTTCCAAGGAAGGTATCCAGATTAAAATTTTTACCAACAGTTTACAAACCCTTATAAATTTTGAATATTTTAAAATTTCTGAAAACTATATACATTCATGTTTTTGAAAATTTAAAACCATGAAAGAATTGTCAGAAATTAATGAAATTTATTCCACATATTACCGATAGTGGTACAAATAAACAATCAAATGTACAAGACAAAAAAAATGCAAAAAGAACGTCTGAAATCAGTGCTTTGTGTGTCCGCCACGCTGAGCGATGAAAGCCTGTACACGTCGTAGTATTGAATCATACAGGTTCTGAATGCAATCCTGGGGAATGACATTATAGATGCTTCGATTTATCTTAGTTCAATCTTACTGTGAGTCCCACCAGTTCCACGAGTGAGTCGCCGATTGATGAAATCCCAGACAACCTCGATGGGTGACATATCCGAGGAATAAGCAGGCCATGAAAGAAGCGAAAGTTGGAGTGCACTGAAGAAGAGTTGTGCAGTCTGAGAAACGTTAGCACGGTATTATCCTGCTGAAATACAGCACCTGCAATGCGTAGTAGAATGGGAAGGACCTCTGGCTCCAAAATTTCCCTTATGTAGTGAACACTGTTAAGGTTGTTCGCAATGTGCACTAGATGAAATCGAAAATTATACCCAACCCAGGTAGCACATAACGTTGTTATAATGTTTTTTAACTAATTTTTCGTTGTTCAGACTTATTTTAAACGCTATAACAACGTTATGTGCTACCTGGGAATAGCGCCTCACACCATGATGCTATGTGTTTGTGCAGTATGACGCTCAATAACACACTGTGTAGGCAGACGTTCTCCTCTGAAATGTTTGACGCGTACTCTTCAATCATTGTATTCCAGATTGTAGCGAGATTCATCGAAGAAAACAATTTGTTGCCACTGGGCACGCCACGTGCTTTGTTCCTGAGGCCATTGAAGTTGAAGGCGTCTGTGGTTATACGAGAGAGGAACCCTACATAGAGGTACCCTTGCACGCAGTTCATTCTGCAACAAATGGTGACGAACAGTGGAACTATAAAACAAAACACCTGTAACCGTACTCCTACGTTGTGCTAACACACGAGAGAACGCTTTACGAATCGTCACAGCCATGCGGATGAGGTTGGTTGGTTGGCTGGGTTTTACGCCGCAGTAGTGCTGCGCAGATGGACAATTGGCGATCCATGCGGATGAGGTGTCTGTCATCTCGTGCCGTTCCGTTGTTCTATTGCATGCCCCACGTTAACGGCTTTTTAATTCTCCTCTGTTTATTTCTTCCAAACACGCATCACCGTTGTGGCATTGCACTGCGTGCAGGTTGCGATTTCTCCATACGAAAATCCACCCTTTTGCGTACCATCGATGAGGCCTCGTACGAACTCCGTTAGTTGTTGATATGGCACCCTCCGCTATTGACGAGGCATATTGACCCCCCCCCCCCCAATGAAACGTTTACCGCAGACAGATTTCAACTCGTCATCACAGTCTCTTGTATACCTGGAACAAGCGACATATAAGGAGTCGGTTATCGTTTCAAGCGTGCGCAATTACTTTGTAATACTAATCATTTGCATGCCTTATCTCACTTTACATTTCCTGTATATTTGGTTCAATTTGCATAATATCTTTATGCTGTTGCAATTTTCAAAAACATGAGTGTATACATTATATAATAAATCTTGGAATTCAGTAAAAATAAAACTAAATTTTTTTTATTAAAAAAAAAAAAAAAAAAAAAAAAAAAAAAAAAAAAAAACTAACCTTGAAACAGTATTTATAAACCATTGCGCAAATGCAGCAAAAGGAAATATAAAACCAAAATAAATAAACTGATCATAAATGAAATGTAATCCCGAACCTCCCCCCCCCATACACACACATATAGGGAAGTGAAAATGAGAAGTTTCTAAAGAAACGTGTGCTTTTTAGCCATAAAATAAGCTTCTAGCCTCCGACTTCTCGTAGATGAAAGCAAAAATATATAGCAAACGAAATCAAGATTAGAACTGAATGAATACAAAGCATTAAAATAAGCAATTAAATTCATAAATAAAGTACAATTGTTTTATCAGTATAAAAATACAAATATATAAATAAGGTATAAGGACGAATTTATATGACAAGTAGATTAAAAAACATGTAACCCCTCCCTACCAAAAAGAGAGAACGCACTTCGGCTGGTAGGACCACTTACAAGTTCTTAAATGCCGCCCGAGATGGAGAAAAACAAACAAACCTTAAATTAAATTATATTCCTATTGTACTATTTTTATGAATTTAATTGCTTATTTTAAGTTTTGTATTAATTCAGTTCTGATCTTGAATTTGTTTGCTTGAATTCTAATCTTTAATTCCTTACATTTTTGCTTTCATCTATGAGAAGTCGGGGCTGCAAGAGTATTTTTCGGCTAAAAAGCACACGTTTCTTCAGATAAAATCTTATTTTCCATTCCCTAAATGGAGGGGGGTGGGCTCCCCTGAAGAAGGTACTAATGTGTTTTGGGATTACGTTTCACTTATTATCAGTTTGTTTATATATATATATATATATATATATATATATATATATATATATATATATATATATATATATATATAAACAGAGAGAGAGAGATGTACATAAACACACTTACGACTTACAACTCAAGTCATTATACAGTTTTCAGAAATTTCCAGGTGATTTGACATGCAGAAGGTGTTGAAATTAAAAAGAAATAAAAAAAGAAGTAGTCTTTAATAATGTTTCAGTAAGCTAACAGAAGAACCTCCTTTACCATTCGGAATTTTGAATTTATCTTCTTAGTTCCTCTCCCCCCCCCCCTCCCCCTTCTGCTCAGTTGCGTCTTTTTGTTTGTTTGTTTTTTATTTATTATCTATTTTAAAAGAGATTTCAATAAAACTCGCGTAATAGTTACTTAAAGTTTTAAATTTCACAGCTTCCCGAATTACAAAAGTGGGTTGAGTCTCTAGAGAGACATGTGTAATATTTCTACAATAGCTTAATAAAATTGTATGAACATATAAAATGTTAATGGTTTTAATAAATATGTGAACTATTTTCTTGATTATACAAGGGATCCCAAGATGATTGAAATGCGATTTTCATCTTTATCTTTTACATAAATGTGATCAATTTAAATTAGAAAAATATTCAAATTAATTCAAGAAAGAAAGGTTTGTTACGAAAATATCTCATCTGTTAATCTGCAAAATGTTATTTCTTTTTTTACATTTAGACAAACTATTTACATAAAAAAAAAAATATTAATTAAGAGGTTTCTATTTTTGTTCCAAGAAGATCATTAGAAAAATCCGCTAATTTTTATTTTAAAAATAATTTAATTATAATACAGAGAAACTACCGAATAATGTAAATTTTTTACATCTTATAAAATTATTTTTCTTCCGTGAAAATAGGGACAATGCCGCAATGGAGAATGGAAAATTTAGATCTAAATTAAGGGGAAATATATCGATAAAAACCAAAGTGCCTTCAATAGATCTTAAATAGACATAAGTGAAGAGAGCTATACGAAGCAAACCGCGGGAAACAAACGGCCTTTAATTTTACTTCATGAGTTTTCATAGACAAATGATTTATTAAAGAATTTTTATAAAAGTTCTGGATACTTTTTGTAATCTGATAAAATAAAAAGTACACAGCAATTATGCAGAAAAATATCTGGTGTTAAACAATCATACGACTGTCATTTTTCACTATTAGAGGATGATATGCACTTTTGAGAAATAATGTTATTAGAAGACATAAAACTGACCCAACAAAGTAGATACCTAAAACTTTACCTGTAAGAGATAGTTGTTACTATAGAGACATATAACACGAAGTTTATTTAGCGAGTTAAGAAATAAGAAAATAATTGGTCGAGTCATTTTCTTTAATTATTATTTTTTTTTTTGAAACACCAATTTTCGAGCCCTAAAAATGACCTAGTTAACCAAGATGACTGTTATTTTTTTATAATAATCACATAATATATAAAAGGATATCTAAAATTGGTTTATGAAATAATTTAAAAAAAAATCGTTAGAGCGGTTCTTGATACCGATTTTTACCAAAATTTGAAATATTAATTGTTGACAACAATTGAATGCAAAAGGATATTTAAAAAGGAGTTAATATTGCGAGTTTGAGCAAAAAAATACCCGTTCATCTGTTTCAAAAGAACACATTTGAGAGACCTGAAACGAAGTTATTTATTCAAGACGCCTATCATTTTTCCTGAAATACCAACTGTATCATTTGAAAGGAAATATAATAGAGTGTTTACATAGCAACTTTTTGAAAAATCGTCAGAGCCATTTTTGAGTTACGGGTTTACGGTCCTATTTTCGGTTTCCGATGTCCCTTTTCCGATTTTCAATTATCACCAAAAGTTAGAAAATTCATCTGTACATCAGATCTGTCTCAGTTCTCATGTTTAGTCGTCCTATCTTGATTAGTTTCAGAGACATGATAGTCAGACAATTACCCAAATACATACACGCAAACACACTGACCAATTGACTAAAAACACTTTTTGGACTCAAGAGACATTAAAACGTGTAAATCAGGTGAAAACTCGATATCGAATTTTTGGACCAATTTCAATACTTCCATTATTACGGTTGTCGGGTAATAGAAGTAAGAAACGTAAACTGCTGTTTTTAAAAATTGCAACAACATGAAAGAATGCGAATATCAGAATGATATTTATTGGGCACATATATTATAGTAGGAAGAACAATTGATTAAAATTTCAGGAAATTTGGAGTAATATGTACTGAGAAAACAGTACATAAATCAGCGACCTCCGTGAGCAATAGCAGCACTTGAGCAGAGATTGAATGACATGCACGGGTAGATCACTTCATAAAGCTTCAACACGATGCCACAATTCATCGATCGTAGTTACTGGTGAACGGTGGAGGGCCACTCGCTTTCCAAAGATTAAACAGTCATTTTCATTTGTGCAAGATCAGGAGAACACGCTGGCCAGAGCAACGGTTAAACACATTCCGTATAAAGGACGGTCCGGACAATACAGAAAACTTGCGGTCGTGCATTATCTTGCTTAAATGCTGAGCTACGCAGATCTTGAATATAGGGCAGAGGGGCGGGCTTTAACTCACCAGAAATTTAATGGTTGCTGTTCAGAGTGCCGGGAATGCGAACAAGAAGTAATTGAGACGTGTATCCAATAGGATCCCATACGATCACTGCAGCTGATGGACAGTTTGACGATGTCGAATCCCAGCTGGCAATGTGGATTAATCACGATGCCGTTAAATACGAATAAGGCAATCTTGGTGTTGTAAACAGGATTGTGATTTGTCTGAAAGGTGATTTCACGCCATTTCTGCGTCTGGGTTCGTCGTTGATCACACATTAAAGGCGCCCATATCAGTGATGCAGTTTTGAGGGAAATAAAAATTTTGGTAGCCGCATACTGTGTCACCACCTGGAGTGATCGTATGCAGTACCAACGGATACACGTCTCGATCACCTCTTGTTTTCATTCCCGCCACTCTGAATACCAGCTGTCATATTTCTGATCAGTTAAGGCCTGTCGCTCTGCCCTATATTCAAGACCTCCGAAGCGCAATATTTAAGCAGGACAATGGACAACCGCATGTTGTCCGTATTGTCCAGACATTAGTTAATGCAGAATGTGTTCGACTGTTGGTCTGGCCAGCGCGTTTTCTTGATCTCGTACCAATGAAAATGATTGTTTAATCGTTGAAAAGCGACTGGTCCCCCCACCACTCACCAGTAACCACGATCGATGAATTGTGGCATCGTGTTGAAGCTTCATAAAGTGCACTACCCGTACATGTCATCCAATTGCTGTTTGATTCAATGCCTAGGCAGATAAGCGCTGCTATTGCTCACAGAGGTCGCTGCTTTATGTACTGTTTTCTCAGTACATATTTCTCAAAATTTTCCTGAAATTTTAATCAATTGTTCTTCCTACTACAGTGTATGTGCTCAATAAATATCATTCTGATATTCGCATTCTTTCATAGTGTTGATATTTTTACAAACAGCAGTGTAAAAATGTGAGTGATATAAAGATTTTTATGCAAGAACCTTTCGGTTTAACACATTTATGCATTTTTAACTATTATATAGTTTTTAAAATATATTATTAAAATACTTTATTTTTAGGAACAGTTAAATTGTATTTTAATGTAAAGGGGATAAGCCTCTACGTTTATTTGTTAGAACATCATTTTGTTCGTAAATACATTGCATACGTCTATTTGTATTCAAGGAAAAATCATTAAAGAAGAACAAAAGATGATAAAAAGTGTTCTTCGCACGAATAACATCTGAAAGAGGGCGTTTTTTTTTTTTTTTTTTTTTTTATTAAGAAGAAAAAAAAAGTTAAAAATCTGACAGATATGTGGCGTTGCGGTGCATACATGAAGTTGATTTATACAAATCAGGTTTAATTTTATGCTGTTAAGCAGACCTTGTCTGTGATTCTTCCAGATATGTTGTACTCAACTGTCACAGTTGCTGTGACTCGCCTTATTTTCTTCATACAATGTGGTGGAGGTCATGTTGAGTAACTTCAGATTAAATAAATCTTTGAAAAGTTTGAATTGTATTGGTTTTGTTTTTCTGCTCATTATATTTTAATGTATGACTCATTTGCATTAATTTGCTTAACATATTCAGCATCAACGCCACCTATCGGACATTTTTTGACCTCTTTTTTTTTTTTTTTTTTTTTTTTTATGTTCTTAAAAAAAAATCCACCCTATTTCTGATGTCATTCGTGCAAAACGCACTTTTTTATCACCTTTTATTCTTTTTTTAATGATTTTCTAAAGTTTTCACGAACTTTTGGCGCGCCTGGTATTTATATATATAGAAAGAAGGAAAGAAACTTTCTAATGCGTTACTGAATCGTGAATCTATTTTAGATATGTACAATTTGAATAAATGGAAATTTTACATTACTTATTACCACTTTCTATAATGATTTACAAACTTATATTTCGATTTTGGTATTTATTCGTAACATTCAGTGTTGAAATTTCCTTATAATATAACTTACTGAATTTAAAGGATGAAATCATGTATTTTTAAAATAATACTGTTGTTTTAAAAATAAATATATTATAACGACATTTTTTTTTAGAAGGTTAGAGTAAAATCTTTGAATGTGTAAATTTTTAAACTTAAGAAATCAGACTGATTATTTTTTGTGGTGTTTTCCGTGGCTTAATTTGAACAATTTTCAATTTACAGTCAGCAGCAAAATTATTCGAGCGCTAGGAAAAAATCCAATAAAAAAAATGTATACTTAATACAGTTTTTTTTTTTTTTTACCCTTGTCGAATCATGTTCTTAGACTAATTAAGAACATGATTCGACAAGGATTTATTTAATAAAGCAGTATGAACTGTGCTTTTTTTTATTTAGGAATTTTTGCTAGCGCTCGAATAATTTTGCTGCCAACTGTAAATTTCCCACTTTTCACTAAAAGGAAAAGAATCAATCCACGTTTCAATCATTTTGGAGCACACAGAATTATGTTTATGACATAAATATTATTTAAATATTACTCGCAAATATTTTAGTTTATAACACTTAAAAAAAAGCTTTAGATTAATCATAACGCTATTTCTGTCGAATAAACACAGAGATCGTATTACCATCTTGCGTAATATCCACAGGTCAAACAAATATCTATTACACAAGAAATTTTAACAAAAAAATAAAAAAAAAAGTTCCAGGTTCTAAAATATTTCATTATAATAAATAAAATTTTTAGTACAAAATGGGCGTATTTGACCAGCACATTAGTGTATTTATTTTCAACTTTAAAATTGCAATGGCATTTCATTCAAATAAATAAAGTGTTTGTAACAAATGGAAATAAAATACTTCTATTATAATACTAATGGGGGTCGAGGGAGTTCAATTGAAAGTTTGAGATTCTAAGTCAATAAAGAAGCACAAGGGACTAAACAAATAGTAAATTATCTAAGTAAAACTTCTTATGTTTATTAAGTGTACTTTGTTAAATCTTCCTTAAATTGAACTTCTGATGAAATAAGGCATTATTATGTTTAATCCCATATTGGTCTTATGTATTCAATAGAAAAAATATAAAAAAAAAAATGCAAAGTATTGTAGGGGAGATGAGTGGGGATGAATGGGACATTTTTCATGTTTTTATTAATAACGTTCACATTAAATAATTCAGAATATTATAAAATTGCTCATAAGTACACTTCAGTAATCAGTTGCATATAAACATACTAACTTTAATAAAAAGTTATCCCTCTTAATTAATAATAAATATATATATAACATGCATGTGTATTGTTCCATTCATCCCCACCTATGGGGATGAATGGGACAGGACTGGAGTTAACAAAGAAAAGAAAACAAAATAGAAAGTAAATAAATTTTTAAAGTTAAATTGGTTTATGTGATTTCATTACCCACTATGAAGTTACTGAAATTAACATAAACAGATGTATTGACTCAAATTAACATCAAAAGGCAAAAGTCCTTCAGTTCGCACAGTTCCTAGTGATCTATGCTTTGGTAATTTAATTCAATAAGAACTAATCTAAAAATAAATAAATAAATAAGACACTAGAAAGATATAAATCATTATAATAGAGTACAAATTATCCAGATGATTTTTTGTTTCCGACTGGCCGGGAAAAATAAGAATTCTATTCTGTATTGCATTAATAATCACCAGGATTTATTTAATTAACTTAACTGAAATTGTGATTTTAATCCAATTATTATTAGTTTATTTTTAATTTTTTTTAATTTTGTATATTACTGATTTAATTTGCATTGAATATTCTAACTTATAATTTTTTTAATCATAATTATTATAAACAAAAATCAGAACAATTAATTTCAATCTATTTTTCTCTAAATCCATGCTACTTTTATAATTCCATGTTATAACTATTCAGCTATAGGTTATAAAAATATTGAAAATCTATTTACGATTTGTTTTAATATAATTCTTGTGTATAATTTTAAATTATCACAAAGTGGGGAATGACCCAGTCATCCCAAAACAATCTGTCCCATTCATCCTCACAGCCACATGATCATATAAAACTGGAAATAGGCTTAATGAACAATTGTTAATATTCTTCTTGAATATCATAAACACAATAAAAGATTATGCCTTTTCAGCATATATGAGTTTAATTAACTTTAAGCATATGGTTAATTTTTAACTACTATCTAACTGAATCAGTAAAACCTTACTCTGGCAGCAGAAAAAGACACTTTAATTTTTTTCTGTCCTTCAATAGACAGAAAAATTCTGAAACTACACTCGATGAATGACCTCAGTACCGCCATAAATTTGAAAAAATTGTCAAGTTTCTGGTGCTTGCAAAACATAAAACTTTTGCTATTGTCTCATTCGTCCTGCGTCCAATTCATCTTCAATATCCCCTATATTGTATACACCATGAAATGCTTAAAGATGAATAGAACTTAAAAAATTTCGTAGTTAATTAAATTGTAACAAAATTACAAATACAATTGTAACTTAAATATACACCATGTACCAATAACTATTTGGATGCTTTCAAATTTAGACGTTATGTCAAATATCTAGAAAAGTTCATTAGGAGTCATATTGAAACTTTTGTAGTGTAAAAAACATGTTATACTTCTTATATTTCATCAAAAGTCGTGTCCTGAAGAGAAAAAAAGGACCAGTAAAAAATTAAAAAACACAAAACAAAATATTTTAGATCAACCTCTAAAAAGTAATTATTTAAATACGTTTACTCTGCAGCTTTTGATTATGAATATTTCTATTGTTACCTGTATAAATGTTATATAAAATATTGAAAATAAAATCCACTTTACCAGCCGAAGAGGATTCTCTGTTTTTGGTAGTGGAGGTGGTGGTGGTGGTGGTGGGGGGGAGAGGGTTTCAATGTTTTTCAACCTACTTGTCATACAAATTTGTCCTATATTTTTGTATTTTTATATTGATATATTTACTGTTGCACTTTATTTATGAATTTAATTACTTTTTAATGCTTTGTATCAATTCAATTCTAATCTTGAATTCGTTTGCTACATATTTTTGATTTCATCTTTGAGAAGTCGGGGGCTAGAAACGTATTTTTTGGCTAAAATGCACACGTTTCTACTGAAACTTCTCATTTTCTAATCCCTACATGGGGGAGGTGGGGGATTCCCCTGAATAAGGTGCCAATGTGTTTTGTTATCAGTTTGTTTGTTTTTATATATATAAGATAGATCTTAAAAATTAGATGAAATAAAACTTGTTTTTTAAAATATAAAACTGGAACAGAGTATTTATAAACCCATGCGAAAATGCAGTAAAAGGAAATATAAGACTATAATAAATAAGCAAACTAACAAAGGATAAATGAAAATTAATCCCAAAACATATGAGGGCATTCTTCAGGGACCCCCCCCCATATAGTGAATGAAATATAAGAAGTTCCTGGCGATACGTTGGCTATTTAGCCAGAAAACACGTTTGTAGCCCCGACTTCATACAGATGGAAGCAAGACCATACAGCAAACGTATTGAATTAATACAAAGTATAAAAAACAAATAAATTCATAAATAAAGTACAAAAGTAAATGCGTCAATAATATATATATATATATATATACAAGAACAAACTTAAATAGTCAGTAGATTGAGGAATATTGAAATCCCTCCCCTCCTTTTTTAAAAATATAGAGCCTGCTTCGGCTGGTAGGTCCACTTACCAGTACTTAAATGTCGCTCGAAATGGATAAAAAAAACCTGAAGCAATATTGTAATAAAAAAGACTGAAATGTTCATTGAGTAGGAAAACAGGATAGCGGTTGACAGTTAATAAGGTTTTGAAATTTTCCAGAGCCAAATTTAGGTCTAAATGTTTATTGCAAATCACTTTAATTTTGATAATTTGATTAAACATAATATTTCTCAAAACTATGACTGATTTAGAAGAATCAAGTCGTTAATTTTCAAACTTTAAATTTAAAATTCTGCCTTTTATCATAGATTCCAATAAACCGGTTTTTAACTATTTTTTTTAATTTTTAAATCCAGGAAAGAAATTTTGTATTTAGAGTCAGTACGGTTTATGATAAGGTTCGAGGAATAGATTTAAGCTGCATATTTTTCAAAATTTTCATAGTTTATTCCCATTCCGTCATCAATATATCTATAAAACTTTGTAAAAAAAGAAAAAAAAAAAAAAAAACGTTAAACAAAACATTTTTTTTTTTTTTTTTTTTTTTTTTTTTTTTTTAAACAAAACATTTTCGAAAATACAAAATTTAATAAGGTTAATCCAGTAAACTTTTTCACAGTCTATTACATGACAAAATTCCTCGTAGATTTTTTTCAAAAATTTCTAGAACTAAGTAATGTGGAATACTACCAAAAAGGTTTTCAAAATCATATATATTAATTGTAAATTATATGTTCTGAGTTTTCTTTAAAATATTTTAATACTGGGTAGTTATTTATAATTATATGGCAATTATCGTCTGATTCTAAAGTATTCATTATATTATTGAGCAAATAAAAAAGAAATTTACTGGACTTCTTTATGTATATAAATATAAAGAAGATATCTTATCTTCATTTTTTTTTTTTTTTTTTTTTTTTTTTTTTTTTTACAGTAATGTTATAATTTCCAGGATATTCATGATAAACGCTGAACACGTATAAACGTATAATTTAAATTTCAAAATATTAATAACATTGCAAAATATTTGTATAGGAATACAAGTAAAATGGATTTTAGGAAAAATTAAATTATTTGATGGCTTTCACAGCGATTTCAATATATCTTATAAAAAATAATGTATTACTTGAATATTATCAAAACTTTACTTTCAAATGGATAACTTCATGCTGTATACACCATTTTTCTGTAAAAAAAAATAATAATAATAAATGAATAAATAAATAAATAAATAAATAATACAAAAGTAAAAATAAAATAATATATATATATATATATATATATATATATATATATATATATTATGCATTTGCAATAAAAAAACAAAGTAAAAGAAAATACGCATCATTTGTAAAATATAAATTCCTATAAAACTATGAATAATTTGTTTTAATTTAGATAGATATCTCCTTTTTTAAAGTAACACAAAAATCTTTTATTACAATGGAGCAATTATAAAAAAAAAAAATATTAAATCATGTTTCATTATTTTGATGTTATGTTATTTACAATTTATAAAACACAGTTAAATAATTCTATCTATTATTAGTTTTCAATTTAGTTTAATGTTCCTTCCAGCTGTTTTCATTTAATTATTCCATTTATGATAAGAGTAGTAAAGACTTTATTTTTTTAATTAACTTATCACCATCATAACGTTTAAGCTGTTAAGAATATTTAAAGTCAATAGTCAATTTGTTTCATAAATTACTAGAATATTTTGTTTATTTTTGTTCATGATTAACTAATACGAATAAGTAGATCAGAGGGGAGTAAATTCTGGATAAACAAATTAGTGATAATTTAGAATTTTGTTTTTTATCTTAATTTATATTTAAAAATAAAAGTCAAGATGTAACATAAATTAAGAAAGAAAAATACAGTGAAAAGCATATACTGCTTTTTAAAATTTAATCATCTAATTATTACACCTAAATTACGCGGTAATCGCACTAATTTGTTTAGATAGAAATTGTTTCTTTATTATTTTTTTAATAAATGCAAATCACTTTCATTTATTTTTCAAGTATGTTTTGTTAAGCATTTAAAAAGTAAGATAAAGAATCTATATATATATACTCGATAAAAAAAAAAAATAAATAAAATAAAAAGACGCATCAAGAAGGAGTAATGCAAACTGGATACAAATTGACATACATACAGGTTTCGATGGAAAATGCAAATATTGAAAGTTTAGCTGCCATCGAATGAGCATGCGACGTTGCAGCGCATCTTAACTGCGCAATTGGCTGAATATTAAAAATGAGAAATTTTGATTCCAGGTCATAAATTCTTCGAGAATTTTATTCCGTCTACTCAGAAAGACAGCTATGCATCGCAAACAGGTGCACAAACAACATGCGCGGATGTCAGCATTTGAGTGTGGTGTGTAGTTGGGCTCAAAGAAGCCGGTTGGTCTAATCTGCAAATTTGTTTGTCTCTTGGATAGGAGCAGTACCACTATTAGATGATATTGAGAGGAATAGGTGAAAAATAGCCGAATACAGCTTCAGGTAGGAAGTGGTCGGAGTAAAGAGAGGACAGAAAGTGAGAACCAGTCAATCGGAAAGCAGTACGCAAGGCTCCATTTCATCATTATCATTGATCCTACGTGAAACTGGTATTTGGTGTCCTACTACCAGCTCGGAATTTTTCCAGTCTAACGCCCCAATTGGACAGAATTTGACACTACACAGGAGCACATGTGTCAGAAGTCGACCAACGCGTTATTGACTTGTTTACTTTGTGAGGCCCTTTCTCTTGATTAAATCTTTCAAATTTTCTGAAACTAGTTGTAATTGTTTTTCTCTACATGTACATCACGTCTACCAATTTTTGTCCCATTCGGATAACTCCTTCTTGGTGCGTCTATTTTTTTTTCTTCTTTATTATATATATATATATATATATATATATATATATATATATGTATATATATATGTATATATATATATAAATATATATATATATATATATATATATATATATATATATATATATATATATAAATATATATATATATATATATATATATATATATATATATATATATATATATATATATATATTTATTTATTTAGCAAAACAAGCTTCTTATGTTCATTATAATTCCGAACTTGAAAATGACATTTTTTTTTTCCTTAAATCATGCAATATATACTGTGTATAACTACTGTATATATAAATACTGTGTATATACATACAATTTATAACATTAGAAACATTTTAACTTTAATAAATTTTAAAATGATAATAAAATATAAATGTATTTAATTATTATATTACAGATCCAACTAACTAAAGGCTTAGAAATAAATGTGATAAAAATTAACACTGTTAAAAATTTCTGTAAATTTAATGTAAATATTCATCCATATTATCTATAAATTTATAGCAATTCATAATTAAAAGTGAATAATCGACGTTCTCAATCTTTAGCTAATTTTATCATTTAATTTTTTAATTAAAATTAAAAATGACTGTTTCTACTTTAGAAAAAGCATTCTATGTCCTATTCTCACTAATAATTAATTAAAATAATATTAGTTATTAAAAAGAATGTATAAAATAGTTTTTTAACATCTCCGTTTATTTTTCTCTGTAATTTTACGTAAGACTTAAGATAATAGATTACACAGAGTTTTCTGATGAAATTTTTAACAGTGTAATGTAAGTTAAGATATATTAAGTTAAAACTAGTTTACTATAATTAATGAATTACTTAAATGCTTGTTAGATAACAAAAATGCTGTTCAGTGCCTATTAATCCGAAAATTATATGAATAATTATGCTGTTTTTTATTAATCGTATATATATATATATATATATATATATATATATATATATATATATATATATATATGTACCGGGTGATTCAAAATACATGTTACAGCGATTATCCCGTAAACTAAGAAAGATAGAAACATACTTCCAATTACAAAATTAGAGCAAATTAAGAGTAAATTTCAAATATGGCATTTTTTTTACAAGGGGCTGTATACATATTAAATACGAAATTTAATTTTTATACGGCCCCTTCTGTCATGTGACTTATATTTAGAAAATTATTCTTCTCGCTCTAACAAGCAAAAAAAAAAAAAAAAAAAAAAAAAAAAAAAAAAATCTCTCTAAGTCAAAATCTCGCCGAGTTATTGCAATTTGAAAATGATGACTTACACCACTTTTTCGTCAATTTTGGCATCTATTTTTCGACGCCAAGTGGCTCTTTTTAGGGGGTTATCTATGAGATGAGAAAAGTTGAAAAAAGATTCTTTATTTTAAAATAGCAACTAAAATCATTCAAACACGCGAAATCAACAGTTTTAAGAACTTAATGCAAATTTACATTATTTCATATTGTTAAAAAATTTAATAGTTAAATTTCTTAGGAGTCATCTGCAAATAAAAACACGTTAAGAGAGGAAAAAAATTAAAAGTCTAGCAAAACCGTGTGAAATTTTTGCGCTTTATTTTTACCACTTTCCATCATGGTTGAAAAATTTAATGACTTCGGCTCTTTAACAATTCCAGCCAGGTTGAAAAGTGTTAATGACTTCGATTTGTCTGTCTGTCCATTCGTCTTTCTGTGTTTTCGCGCTCTAACTCCCGTGAATATTCATAGAATTTCCTGAAACCGATATATAATATTTGAGTTCACTATCGGATGTTTCTTATTGAAAATGGAGTGAATACCTCTGCCAGCTTGTGCACAGGGACACCCGAAAGTATTCCAAATCATTGTGTGCTATGAGAGATATTTTTATAAACCATATTTTAATACCTTTAATTTATGCATATATTAATAAAATTGAAATACGTTATTAAAGTTTTCTATCGGATATTTTCTATAGAAAATGGAGTAAACACCATCACTGGTTTGTATACAGGGACACACGAAAGTATTCCAAAGCATTACGTTCTATGTGAAGATATTTCTGTAAACCAAATTTTAATTACTTTGCATAAATCTTAATGAAATTAAAATATGTTATTCATATGCACAAAATAATGCTTTCTATAGTGTACAGTACTATTAGCATTAGATTTACAAGGCACACCAAAATATTTAGTTACGTTAAGGGTTATTATTGGACATTTGCTAAATTGCATTTTCATTTACATTAAACATTTTTTAACAATTTTTAACTGTGAATAGGATTTCAATTTGCATATTTTTTTGTCTGACTGTCCATCTGTCCGTCTGCCCGCCCCCAGCGTCTGTAAATATTTTCCGAAATTTTCAGAAATGATATATGTTATTCAGGTTTACTATATGATATTCCCTATTTAAAATGACATTAATTAATTCTCTAAAATTGGTTTATGTACAGGAACGCACAAAAAATGCCAATGCATTGCGTTTTGGGACAGACATTCTTATAAATTACCTTTAAATAACTTTATACTGTAAAAATCATAAGGAAATTCATATTTATTGTTAATATTCCAAATGTTTTGTTTAGAATATGATATAGTATAGATGTATAATTCTATGTCAGGGGGTTTACCTCCATTCTCAACCCCCGTTTAATTATAGTGCCTATACTTATCAAAACAAAAATCAAGTCTGTTATCAATTTCCTTGAAACTTGCAAACATTGATCAACTTTTCAAGTGGCAACTAGATATGGAATCCGAAGTACCAAATTCGCATTTCCTGTAGTTTTTACTTTCTCATACCCATAAGGTAGCGAAAGTATTGTTTTTGGGCCAAATTTTCAAAAGTGAGTTTTCGTTATATTTACACGTTTTGAGGTCCCCTGAATATGCAAATTGTGTTTTTAGCGGTTGGTCTGTGTGTGTGTCTGTCTGTTATCAGCATATCTTAAGAACAAATAGCAGCAGATATTCAAACTTGGTATTTTTACTATGTATCATATAGGGATGCTATACTAAGCTTTTAATTGAGATGAAACAAATGGTTCGTGTACAGGGACACTCAAGAATATTCAAATACATTACGTCTATGGGGGAAATTGCAGGTAAGTAGAGTTTAACACCTATAGACTGCACTAAACCAAATGAAATGAATATATATTTTTTATATGCATAAAAGCATGCCTCATGTAGAATATGGCAGGGAAATCATTTACTGTTCATTTACAGGGCTACACAAAATAACTAGATTATATTACGACAATAGCTGAAAATTTATGGAAGTGCATTTTAGGTTGTGCCGTATATTATTACTATAGGTTTATATTTAGGTGCACTTTGTAGTTTGTACATATTCTTCAAAAGATATACAGCGTTGTGAATATTTAAGCATTAATATTCTTTTTTATTGTTAGTGAAAGTGCTTTACTATAATATTTTACCATGTCCAGGAAAGCTTCTCAGGAATGGAAATGAATTCCTCATAGACATATGATAAATAATGCATGTTTTTAAGCTAAATATGCATCGCTTGTTTTTTTGTGTATTTACACGTTTGGAGGCTTCCTTATTACCAAAGTCAAGTTTTTAAAAGTTTGATTATTGCCTGCGTCGAATAATTTCAGGAAACTAATAATTTCAGGAGACCACACCTCACACAGAACTAACTATCATATAAAACTCTGAAGCCTAATTTGAATTATTTTAACATAGGTTTACATAACAGTACTCTTTATGTTACCTCTTAAACTCCAACATGTATTTATGGTATTAAATTTCAGAGTAAAGAAAGTCGTGTGAGTGGCACACCAGATTATTTTTTGTTAAATTATGCTGATAATTCATATATATACAGATAAACCAATAAAAATTTACCTTTCGTTTTCAGGAGACCTCAAAATGTGGTATTATACAGAAAGAAAATTGCTCTTCAAAAACTACTTTGTTTACAGTATGGGTATGAGAAATTAATTTTCCGTTCTGTGTCAGCAGTGTTCTTCGAAATAAAAAAAAATTGCAGAAAAGCACTTACGCCAATTACATTTAATAATAATAATAATAATAATAAATGTTTACCTTAATTCTGTGTAGCCTTGTATATTGTCTATAAACTATATACAAATGACTTTGTGTACGTAAATTTAGTGTTATATGTAAAACAAGTAACATAAATTGAAATACACTTCCAGCAATTGTCAAGTATATCTCCAGTATATCAAAATACTCTGGGTAACCCTGTAAATGAATGATGAATGATTGCTATACCACAATCGACATAAAACATGCTTTTATGCGTATAAAAAATCTGTTCTTTTCATTTTGTTTAGGGCGGTATATACATGTCACACTGTACATATGAGAAATTTCACTCACTGACGTAATGTATTTGAAATCTCTTGGATGATCCTGTAAATAGACAATTGTCTGATCGCAACGAGTACTTTAGTGTAGCACCGCAATATGATACAGATTTAGAATATCAAATTTGGATTTTCTGCCACTATTTGTTCTTGAGATATTCTAATAACACAGAAACAAACACACACACACACAGAGAGAGAGAGAGAGAGAGAGAGAGACCAACCGCTTAAAACATGATTTTTGAATTCAGAGGATCTGAAAACATGCAAATATAACAAAAGCTAATTTTCGGAAATCTGACTCAAAAACAATTCTTTATCTACACCGTGTATATGAGTAAGAGAATGTAAAAATGAATTCGAAATTCCCTTTTTAGTACATAAATTATTCATAAATTTTATTTGTTAAATTATCAATGAGTATTCTCTTGTGTATTCACAGAGACATTACAGGTTAAAATAGCCGTCTTTCCCGGGCCCTGATTACCCAAAAGGCTCGGGAAGCACAAGCTTCCCCTCTAAAATTTAAGAAGGGCCCCAAAAATGACTAAAAACAGGGTCTTGATTTTTCTGTTTTATATTTTCATAAGATTGAATTTTTCTGAGAAAATTCACCTAAAACAAGATAAAATACTCACTATTTCGGGAAAAATCTAGTATTTAATCTCAAAAATCTGAATGTTCATAATTAATAATTTATACAATTTTGTGTGCAGAGACCACCCAGATATATGAATGAAAAAAAAAACTATAAACACACACTAATTTTTGGTCTATAGCATTTTTAAATTACAATATGTAACAAGAAAAGAAGATTTTCTGAAATGAAAGAGGGCCCCGAAATGATACTGAGCTTCCCCTAGCTTCAAAGCTTAATCGGGCCCTGGTCTTTCCCTGAATGATTTTTCTTTTTTTTTTCCCCAAACGCTGATCAGCGTGTGCCTTATTACAAAAGCTATAGTAATTACAATTTCTCACTTTTGATACAACCCCTTAAGATTTGGCGAAAAATGCTAGAATTTTGAAATTGCAATAACTCAGCGAGATTTTGACTTAGAGAGATGATTTTTTTTTATTTTGATTGTTAGAGCGAGGAGAATATTTTACTAAATATAAGTCATGTCATAGGAGGTGCCGTAAAAAATTAAATTTCGTATTTAATATGTATACAGCCCCTTGTACAAAAAAATGCCATATCTGAAATCTACTCTTAATTTGCATTAATTTTGTAATTGGAAGTATGTTTCTATCTTTCGTAGTTTACGAGATAATCGCTGTAACATATATTTTGAATCACCCGGTATATATATATATATATATGTATGTATAAATATATCTATATATATATTATTTACATTCTCTTATTTTTGTTAATTTATTCATGTACTTTGAAGTTGTATTTAAAATACATGTATTTAACAAATGAGAAGTAATTTATATATATGCATATATATATATATATATATATATATATATATATATATATCAACAAATTTAAGTATGTGTTAGGTCGAGAAAAAAATTAATTGCATTTTATTACATAAATTTTGCAAGCTTACTCGTATTTGGAGAACTTATATTATTTCTTTCAGTGATTTTTTTTTATATTAAATTAAATTTATATTTTAAATATAATAATCAATGGATATTATTTAAAATTTAATTTAAAATTTTGATAATTTTTTTTTTTTAATAAAATAAAACCAGAAAATTTATGTAGTTTTAAAATAAAAGATTAAATGTAAAACTTTATGTATAGCAATACATTCCTAACAATTTGTATGAATTTCATAGTTTTAAAGCATTTTAGAATATACCACTATTGATATAAACAACGGAATTATAAAAAATATTTTTTAGACTTGCGTCGTGGGTATTTGCAAACTGTTGTATGTTAATTAAAAATTGCAATCTATATAAAAACTTCTAAAAAAAAAAGAATAATTCTGTGACTCACATCTAGAAACTATGTTAAGGCTTTACTAAAAATACTTCCATGTCATCCTTATAAATAGTGTTGCCAGATTTAGGAACATTTTTCTTTAGTTACATACCACTAATTCTAAATTGTAATGGTTACTTAATCACTTCGATTATTAATCGTCTATTATGTATATGAAATATCACTCCTCAAAATTTTTGGTGAATATTGAATAAAAATGCTCTTAATTTTGGCAACACTGCTTTTAAATTCTAGTTACCTTTACTAGCGAGTTTTAAAACACCTATTATAATATTAGAGTCACTTCCTGTATCATCGTGATCAATTACTTTTAAAAATCTCTGAAAATAAATGCGAACAGAAAACGCGGATTTTAATAACTATAATTTTGTTTTATGACTCAATTCTATTAAATCAGAAGAGAGTTTCTTATATACACAATATTCATAAAATGAGAACATCTAGAAAATTGCAGACTGGAAATTCTCGATCATATTGCCAATTCAGGTTATTTAGTTATCTTATGTTCATAAATCAGAAACCTATATTTCTAGTTTAGGGATTAAAAAAATGACAACTTATTCATTCTAGATGAAATTTGCATATGCATTTTTTTTTATCAGTGTAGTTGGAATACGTGGATTCTGATCAGTTCCATATCATGTATTTGTTCTCATAAATTTCTAGTATGTTTTACTATACCCATGTTAAGAGAAATTGATTTGAGAGATCGCTCGGCACGGTGACAGATTGAAATGCTCCACCTTAAAGGCGATACATTCAACTTATCTTAACATGTTAATTGAATTTATTTGGCCAGAGTTTAGTTTTTTTATTTTCTTGCAATTTCATAATATTTCTTATACAATAATCACAATAATGCAAGTTTGTACGAAATATTCTCTCTGCTGTTACGTTAGAAAAACTTAAATAAAAAAAAAAAAAAAAAAAACATAGTTAGTTATATTTATGATAGTATCCAAAATAATATTCTAAAACTGGTTTGATATTTTTCGACGAAAATGTCTCTCAAACTAGACGTGTATGTCAAATTTTACCTTATTCTATCATCTGAAGAAATTTGTAAAATTCAAATAAATCATTAAGTTTTCAAAATTTAATTTTCATAGTTAATGATGTTCATCTCAGCATTTCTGGAATGAACATCATTTAAAGCTTGTATGAAATTTTTACAATAAAAATATTCCTTTTAATACACATTTAAGTAAACTTTTGATCTATTTTTCGAGAAAATCGAAAATTTCAAATAACGTACAAAAATTTAAATTAGAATATGGAAAATGAATAGGGTTCTAGTGACACAAGTGATATTTTGAAACTAATCCGACCTGTTCTTGAGATACCGTGTACAGAGACCAATATATTAAACCAGAAGCAAACTAAACTAAACGATTTTGAAATTTTCGGATTCCTCAAACCTGAAATTGAAAAAAAAAAAAAAAAAAAAAAAAAAGAAGAAGAAGAATGAAATCGAAAATGTTTAAAATTTTTACGATTTTTTAAGTTTTCCATCTTTATAGTACGACAGGGAACTAACATAAAACCGTTAAAAATCAGTTTTTTAGATAAAAAAGTAAAAGAAAGAAAGAAAGAAAAAAAGAATTTTTGAAATTCAAATTCAAACAGTAGCAGATATTAGATACAATCCCAGTCTCGATTATGTAAGTCTTGAACCAGTTATCTTCAAATATATTTTTACCCAAAGATTTTATTCGCCCTAAAGTGGCCAAAATACTTCTGCTTAACAAAGTCTCTATAGAATATTCTTAATAAAGTTGCTGCTCAAAAATCGGGTTATATCAAATTTCAAAGAATGCGTGTTCAGATACATTTTTTAAAATTTTCTAATGAATAAGTTTTCATTTGTAATTCAAGTGCATGTGTACAATACATTAATAGAAATTTTTTTCTCATTACTAATCACAGCATAATGTATTTATCAAAACTAAGATTTAAAACATTTATGAATGTGAATCTTAGCAATCTTCTTTTCATATTTTGCATAAATTTGTAGGAGTGATTGGTTGGTTAGAGTTTTGGCCATACCATGTTCGCGTAGACACAAATCGTTTGAGCGCTATGGTATACAAATTGTTTTCGCTTAAATTAGTCAAGAGGAAATTGCAGAAAAAAAAATCGAAATGGACGTTTTGTATTTTCAATTTTCTTTGCGATGAAATGGGAGTCACAAAAAAGAGTGAAACATAATTTGCCTCAAAATGGTATTGAGAAAAATACGGATATTCCTAAAAATTTCAAAGCATACGTTTAGTCTCTATTTCATGACGATTACGCGCATGGTAAAAATATTTTTATAAATAAAACCATTCAGATGATAGAGAACATAAATCGCCAGTAACAGTTTTACGCCAAATCGTTTTTGAATTCTAGTGCTTAAATGGTTCGTCATAGAGAGGTGTAAATAGCATATATACGTAATTAGTGTCAAAATTAACAAAAAACATATACTTTGAAATGTTTAAAAACTAATATTTATCTTCTAGCACCATTCCGATTCGCAACTACCAGTGGTCAACGATTAGATTTAGAGAGGTTTTGATGTTACACTTATAAACAATGGGAACATTTACTGTAATTCTAAGGAACATAAAATTGTCTCCTAGCAAAAATTCAATATTTTTACCTATTTACATAGGTCCGCGAAAAATGTATAATGTATATACATATATATATATATATATATATTCTAACAATATTAAATTTTATCATAATTTCAATGATCATTTTTGAAATTTGTTTACCTCTATTTGAACTAATCATGTAATCCGTCTGTCTTAACTGTGTACACATTTGTATTATAAATTACATTTAATATTTTAAAATATATATATACTATTGAAATTTTTATGCTTTTTGTAGTTGAATTATAAACAACCATCTGTCAATATTCGTTCCGGACCATTAAACATCAATTAATATATATATATATATATATATATATATATATATATATATATATATTGTTGTTTATAATATATTTGCAATATATTAAATGCTTTACAGAAAACCAGAGAGAGGTATTTATTAAAAAAAAAAAAAAAGATATATTTTTTCTAAAGACATAAATTATCTGAAAAGTAAATGACATATGTTTAGAGAATAATATATGAGTTTACATTCTGTTCTGGATAGGAAAAAAAAAAGTATTAAATTTTAAGAGAATGTGATAAAAAAATGCAAATTAATCATGCCAATTTTAATACAAGAATGTAATTCTTTATTACATTCTAATTATTTGAAGGAGTAGTAATTAAATAATTCCTATGTTAGATTTTTTCTCCCATTAATCAGCTAGAGTAAAAAAAAAAAAAAAATGCACTTTTCGAAGGGCAATTTTTCACTTGATTAAATGTAGGTTAAGAAAATGATGTCCAGATACTTTTATTTTGATAAAAAAAAAAAAAAAAAAAAAAAAAAAAAAAAACTCACTTTGTTTTATATACTGAAGATTAATAATATATATATATAATAACGAGAACTTTCTAATGGAAACAACATTTTCAATGTCTTTTAAATATTTTTTTGTCTTTTTTTATAATTTATTCGTATCTATTACCATGGCAAAATTTGACAGCAATCAGGGCCCGACTTAGACTACCTCGAGCCCCGGGGCAAGCTTATTCTCGGGGGCCCCCTTGCAGTGGCATAAGAGGTCTTTAGGTTTCAAAATTTCTGCTTATGCCTGTTGGGGGGCCTCTTTCAGAAGGGGGGCCCAAGGCACCTGCCCCGCATGCTCTGGCGTTAATCAGGGCCTGACAGCAATTACTGAATGGAAATGTTTTTGTTCAAATATACAGCACGGAAAATAAGGCCAACTGAAAAACTACATTTGTTTTACAAATGCCTATTTAAATTTTATTCAAATCTATACACAATGCAACAAAAGAAAATTTCATTTACTATATATAAAAATATTACAGAAATTATTTTGCATTGAAAATTTTAATTGTTTCAATTATACCTGTCGAAAGCTGCAAAAAAATATTAAAGACATATAAGATACTATGTAATAAATTGATATTATTCTAAAAACTTCTGTTGTTTTAAATTAATTTAATCATTCTCGAGGTCGGGGAATTTGAAACATTTTTCAGCGTCTTTTTATATGCTTTTCCGACATTTTGAGAAGAAAGGTAGTTTGCTCTCTAGTCCATGCTAGTAGCATTTAAAAATATTCGTTTCATCGAGATTAAACATATTTTCGTCCGGGAAAAAAAAAAAAAAAAAAAAAAAAAAAACAATATTTTATTATTTATTTCTCAAAGACGCATATTACTTTCGAAACAATATCTCAGTTTGTAAGGTTGGAGTCATGTCAGCATAGCGCTGCAGCAAAGAAACCAAGTTGCGAAGCGTGAATGAATACGGAGAGTTTTTAGAGTTGTTAAATGAAGTGAGTGGAGTTGGTGAAGATTAATTATAAATATGAATGAGTATGGTGAAGAAAAATGTGTTAGTAGGAGTGGTGATGTAGAATGTGAAATAGAACAGAATTGTTCTTGGGTGATTAAGTTCTTAGTTCGATAAATGTTGTGGTGATTTTGAAGTGATAATATATAATGTAGAGTTAGGCGGATTCAGGCAATCCTTTTCGCCTTTAGCCTACGATTAGTAAAGTGCTGTAAATCAGCGAGAGCAATTATCTTACTACTTTATCTACTGTGGGTGAGATTTCTTTCTGAATATATTTAAATTATTTATTGAAGTTATCTTCATAAAGTATTTAAGATTTTATATTAAGTTTGGGCCAAGTGTCCTCCCTGCACTTAAGCTATAATAAAACTTTACTTGTATCTCGATTTGAGTCTTGTACTATTTCTTACTTTTTACGTAAGTTAATTAAGTTAATCTCTGAGAAATGGAGACCACTAATTATTCACAAATTGCATGTCTCCTACGTAGAAGGGTTCGACGTTCATTTTACTATATTTTTCATATGGATCTTTTGAAAGTTTATTGCGTATAGTTCGGCTACTGCAAGAAATATTTATATGACACATGTCGACGATGGAATTTTTTTCTGCTAGGTGATGTGTTTTTCTTATGTTTTTTTTTTTTTTTTTTTTTTTTTTTTTTTAACTGTTGATTAAGGAAAAACTATTCAAAAGTTTCCATCACGTAATGGTTTGAGAAAAAATGGGATTATTTGAACCTAATGTTCTACTTTTCTAACTTCTACCTAAGTTATTTCCCGTAAAATCTGGATAATATGAATGTAGAACAAAGAAAGATACTTCATCAAGATATCAAAGGAACCCTTACTAAAATTTTAGGGTTTTATATAAGTTTTTTTAAGGTTTCTTTAAACAGGTATTTTACATGTTTTAAAGGTATTTAAAATAAGATATTATCAAGTATTAATGGTGCAAAATAAAGCCATAATAAAAGCTCTATTAAAACCTCCATTGGTTTCAAGGTATTTTTCAGAAACTTATTGCAGGTTTTGTATAAATACCGAAAGGTTTTTATGAAATACCATGCATCATGTAGGAATTTTTAATAAAACTACAAAGTTTTCTTTAAAAACTTTCCAATGTTTTTTGAAGGTTTTCCTTAGATTTCTTTTAACACGTATTTTACAGGTATTTGAGGTATTTAAAATAAGGTATTATCTGGTATTATGGTGCAAAATAAAGCCATAATAAAAGCTCCATCAATACCTCCATAGTTTTTTCTCACAAATACGTTAAGGTATTTTTACAAAGTGCATTTCAGGTTTTTTATAAATACCAAAAGGTTTTTATAAAGAACCATGACTAATGTAGTTTACCGCTTCGGTTTCATTTTGTATGTTTGATGCTGACAACTAGGGAGAAATTATTGAACTTCTGTATTTTCAATAATTTTCATTCAAGGATCGAACTGACAGACTTCGGGTTTGTAGTTCAGTGCTCCGACCATTCAAACATTGGGCCTTGAATACATGGTTCTTGATTATTTAGTCTAGTGTTTTCAGTTTAATAACCCATTACCCGCTGGTGTTGCGTAAACGCAACACCAGAAATAATCGCGCTTAAAAGTTAACTGAAAAAGGTTAAATATTGTTTTTACGTAAGAAAAGGATAGATTTTTTTTTTTTTTTTTTTTTTTTTTTTTTTTTTTATTACAAAAAATACAAAAAGATCTGAAAAATCGTTTTAAGTTAAAAAATGGATTTTATGCTTAAAACACTTTTGAAACAAAAAAATGTTGTAAATCTTCATATTTGAATGAGTTTACATAACTTGTAAACTAAAATGTAAGTAAAAATCCATTTTTTTAACATTAGAAGCTTCTTATTGTGAAGCCCTAAAAAGCATAAAATTAAAATTTATTATGGCAAAGACATGCTAAAAAGAAATAAAAGTTTCAACACAAAGAAAATTTTAGAGGAAAATATAGGTATTTCCGTTTCGCAAGAGATAAAAATTTTTGTAGTTCAAAATATTTTGAAAAGCTTTCGAGACCAATATTCTTAGTTATTAGTTTTTGTAAAATCATTAGTTAGGCTACAAATTTAAAAAAAAAAAAAAAAAAAAAAAAAAAATCATCTCTTGCAAAAGGAATGCACCTATATTTTCTCTCCAAAATTTTCTTAGCGTTGAAACTTTCATTTCTTTGTAGCATGTTTTTGCTAGAATAAATTTTATTTTATGCTTTTAAGGGCTTCACAAAGTAAAGCTTCTAACTTAAAAAAAATATTTTTACTTAAATTTCATTTTGTGTATTTTAGTTACAAAAAAAAAAAAAAAAAAAGTTTCTTAAAAAAAAAAAAAAATAATAATAATAAAATAAAATAATAATAATAATAATCAAAATTGCTGTGGATATTGTGTAGACAACAGGAGATTTTCTTTTGTCAGTTGACATTTTTTTCTATCAATCATTTGCAAAAATGTACTATATCGCCTTTCGAGGACCAAATCTGGGACCATCGAGTTATCAGCATGACACTCTAACCAAAAGTTTAAGAACAGTCAAGAAAAGTCATAGAACATTCTAGAAAAATCTAACAAATACTTACATAAAAAGAATATTGTTCTCGAATGCTTTTTGAAATATTTGGAATACTTAAAAATTTTCATCTTTTGCAAAAGTGAAATATCAATATATTTCTTAAAAATTTGTTGTTGTTGAAACTTTTATGATTTTATAGCATGTCTTTGCAAGAATATATGTATATATATATATATTTATTATTATTATTATTATTTCAGGCTTTTAGGGCTTCACAAGAATAAAAAACTTACAGTGTTATTTTTATTTATTTATTTTATATTTATTTATAATTATATTTATTTTTATTTTTACTGAAATTTTTATTTTATGTGTTTTAGTATCTCGAAAAGCTTCTGAAAAAAACTATTGAAGTTCCTCAGGATACTGTGTAGACAATGAAAGGTTTTCTTTTATAAATTGACATCGTTTCTATTAATTATCTGCAAAAAAGTAACAGATCAGCTTTCAAGGAACGAACCCACGAGCATCGCGTTATCACCATGACGCTCTAACCAAAACCATTAACCAGCGAGGAAAAGTGTTGTTTAAATTTGCATTAAAGTGGAGGCGACTTCCTTTTCAGAGTGACACAAAGACACGATGACAAAAATCCAATTTCAATAAAAAGCTTCTCTCTCTCTGTATATATATATAGAGAGAGATATAAACAAAATGTACAGTAGTAATCTAATATTATCAGAACATACAGTTAAAATTTAAAGATTATTTAATTTCAGCGTTCAAACAATTAATCTTTTCAAAACAAAGACCACCCAAATCAAACCAAAAACGAAAATCAAACCAATAAAGCAAAATCTAAATGGATTATAGCAAGTTGGAAAAAGAAAACAGCATTATTTGCATTCTAACGTTATCAAGGGCCTGGTAGAATGCAAATATGCTAAAAGAATGGATGTTTTATACACCTCCCTAAAGATATTTAAGGCGTGCACATGGTTAAAGGCTCTAAAGGGAACTTTTAAGAATCTAAAGGAACTTAAGGAATTTTTTTAAGGAACTTTTAAGAAACACATTTAAAAGGTAATGTGTAAACAATTCCTTATTTAATGCATTTTATTCATTAATTGTATCGAATTTTTTATAGACCCTGGGTTGAATCTTCCGATCTCCGTCCATTCCTTGTAAAAATTCGTTGCGTGGTAAAATAAAAATATCATCATTCCAGAATTCAGCGTATCAAAACGCATTAGAGACACATAACACAGTGCATAGAAAATAAATAAGTAAATAAATAAATAAATAAATTACGATTTCGAAGACCTGTGGACCTGTTTGAAAAGAATAAAGCTTTTTTTTTTTTTTTGAGTTAGTCGCCTGACAATAGCTTTCACTTGTAGAGGAATTAAGGAAGTGGAATATCCTTACTGCTTTCTACTGAGCATAATTCTCCCTGTATTTTTTTTTTAAATGTTTCTAACAAGATAATTAAATTTGCTTATTTTTTTAGATATTTTCCAAAACTTTTAACCAAATAGTTTGAAACTTATAATTTTACCTTACCTAACCGTATTTAACTCTTACCTCTTCCCATTTTCGGAAATTTCTGTCTGCTGTCGTCAGTTTGATTTTTTTTTTTTTTTTTTTTTTTTTTTTTTTTTTTGGGGGGGGGGGGTATTTATATCCATTTTTTTAATACCTTGAAATTGTATGAACTCTATCAATTAATCAAACATTCTATTATGAATCCCACTTCCTTTATTTAATTACTTCTTTCTATTAAATTTATTTAATCTTTGGTTGATTACTAAATGTTTGGAAAATCGAGTAGAATCATTTGAAATTTTTAATTTTATACACCGAAATTATATATACAATAGATAAATAGATAGATAGATAGATAAAATGATAACGCAGTAGATGTGTGTATTTTTTCATACTGTAAATTACTTAAAAATAAATTGTTTGTGTTTATGACCAATATTAAAGAAATATTTGCCATGATTTTTGTCTTGAATATGTAAATACATTCTATTTTATGATATGCAATTTTTTTCCGAGTTATTCGTCAGTAATCTTAAATAGCTTTACATGCATAAAATAAGCTTATAAATTAAAGCAGAAGTTTATTGTTTTAAAATGCTGCTGGTAAGCTCATGGACATCCTGTTACGTGATGTTTTTCAGAATCAGTCAGCTTTCTATTTAAAATAGCCATAATTCCGTAAAACATATAAAAAGAAAATAAATAAATAAAAGTAAATAAATTACCATTATTATTTTTTTTATGTAATATATTTTTTTTTTCTTCTATTATCTTCTATATTATTTTCGCTTTTGTCGTGTGTTGAGTAAATAATGTACGGGTTCATTTGTGCATAAAAAAAAAGTTTTTCTTATTACCTCAGAATGTATATTTTCAATTTAAAAAAGATCGTTTTCAAAAGAAATCTGTTTAATTAGCTTAATAATGAAAGAATCCAATAATGGTTACAAGATAAAAAATATAAATAAATTTTCATTAATATTGAAAAAAAAAAAGGAGCACCGCTTGTGCTCGCATAACAATTCCCTATAGTTTTAACATAAGAAATTATTCCTACGGTAAATATTACTTCTATAAAATTCAAAAATTCAAACTATATAACAAAATGCAATCAACATCGTTGCTTTCTTTATTCTATTCTATTTCTTAAAACAATTTTTACAGATGCAACACGCACCACATAAACTTTAAATTTTACATCTACTTTTTAAGATAGCACGGGGTCATGTGTTATATGAAAATTAAATCATTAATTTCATTTTTTTACTCATTTTTATTTCATTTTGCACGAGCACTTTTCATTTCATAATTAAAAAAAAAAAAAAAAAAAAAAAAAAACTTTTTCGATAGTGTTTGTTTCAGTACTGATTATTATTAATTTTATTTTATTTTCCTTTCAAAAGAAAAAGAAAAAAATGATAAAATTCTGGCAAAAGCGGAATTTAGTTTAAGGCGGAGGACTGTTAGTTTTTTTTTTTTTTTTTTTTTTTTTTTTTTCAAATTATAACATCGCTTTCAAATTAATTCAATTACATTTTCGATGAATTTTAGATTTCGATAAATGTCCAACTATCGAAAAATGACACCGCAAAAATCCCAGATTGAGACTAATAATTTCAGTCAAAAAAAAAAAAAAAAAGTAAAGCTTAAAATAAATAAATAAAAAAAAAAAAAGACTAAATGAATATATAGAAATTATTATGTTAAATAACAGTTGTAGATTTACTTTACTGCATTTTGAATCGTTATTTAACTATATCTAACTGGGGGGGAAAATCTAGCAATAGTAGAATTATTATAGAAAAAAAAAACTAATAATAATTATTTAAAACTAATAATACAAACATTATGTATTTTCTAATAATATAAAAATGCTTGGTTTGTTTGCCCTTTATCATATTTATCTCAAATATTATGACTTACTTTTTTCTCTTTTACAGAAAAAAAAAAAAAAAAAAAACTATGTTTATTAAACAAAAATATGTACCTTATTTAAAAGTTTCAATTAATGAAATATTATTCTGTATACAAAATTTTATGTAACTTGAATCAAATAAAATATTTTCGTATATTTTTTTTATGCTCTGTTATATAATAATTGTCATCCGAACATTTCTTTTAACAGAAAAATAATTTTAAATATTCAACGTTGTATTAAGTATATATTTTCTATTCATTTTAATTAAACGAGAATGAAAAAAAAATTAATTGGTGGATTAGGTTTGTTTAACGAGTCGTATTTCTTGGTAATTGGGAACCTTTTGATGTATGTTTTATAAAGTACATTATTTATTTTTTTTTTATATATCATATGTTTTCATAAATGATAAGTATTTACTTTTATAATTCTTAAAGATAAATAATTTGTAAACAATATATTGAAAAAAAAAAACTTTAAATGGAAAAACTGCATTATAAAGATATTTATGATGATTGCTTTGGTAAATCATGACATATTCAAAGACAAATTTTATGTAACATAAATATCTGGTTGGTTGGTTGGTTGGGTTTTACGTCGCACTAGTGCTGCGCAGATGGGCAATTGGCGACGGTCTGGGACACACCCCTACAGGTGGTCCGGAGACATACCATCACAATTTTGATCCTCCACTGAAGGGATGGCTCTCCCGCTTCTGTGACCCCCAGAGATATAATTTTTGATGGGACCATGGAGGACATTGCGGCCACGACAGATTTTACGTGTACTAGCCACCATTAGTGTACACGACGGTCTTTGGCCGGCTCGAGTACCGAACCCGCAATCTTCCAATTATGAGGCCGGCGCTCTACCGACTGGGCTACCGCGGCCCGCATAAATATCTAGAGATTAACTTATTTTTTATTATGTCCATGATTTTCCCACTGTATTTTGCCCAAATCAGCTTTCGTCTTAACTGATACGAACAGAGCAAATTCTCTGTCGGGAATTGATCAGTTTAGTAAACTCAACGCGCCTTTAAATTACGACTTATTTCCTAGCGGAACTCTTGAGTAGGGTCAGGGCGTCAGGAATGTCTAAGCTCAGAAAACTTTAGTTTGACTGTCATTTATATTCAAGAACTTAATAAAACAGCAGTTCATAAATCATTTCAACACAATAATATATAACCACTAACTCTATGAGCTTCTCATTTCCAATAAGGATAGTTTTTTTTTTAATCTGGATACAACTTTAAATAATAAGTGCTTTTCTGAAACAACTCGACTAACTATGAATAACCCAGATAAGTGAAACTTATTTTATATAACATATATAAAATAACTATTTGTGAGTGATTATAGAATATCATTATATATCAATATATATTGAAATAATATTAGATGAGTGAGCACTCACAGCCTTTCAAAATATTTTCCTGTTAGATTATGAGACTGGATTAAATAAATGAATAAATTAAATGTATGAAGAATAAAAATAAATATATGGTATTTTCTTTCTTCAACTGTGATATAAGAATATTTTTTGTTGCCACTGTATTAACACTTTCTAACACTGTATTAACACTGTATTAACAATTCTGTCAATTAACTATTGTATAAAGAAATTTAAAGAAATTCTGCATCGAAAATTAGATCGCTACATTAAAATAAATAATGATGTAAGCATAAATATGAATTTCTTTTTCATATTAACTATTATGATTTATATTAAAAATCTCAAATGAATATTATCCTTTTTTTTTTAACTGTTTTCACAATGTTTTCAAAAAATAAATGTAATTATGTCTGCTATAAAAGATGCTATCATAGAGCCATTGAACTCCATCAATTATAGTGTGTGCAAATTCTGGCTCGAAATGTATCGTCAAAAAAGAGGATCTGTTTAACGTCATTACTGACGATCCTCTTAATCCTATTGTTTAATCCAAGAACGAAAGTTCCCTGAAGTACACTTTTAAGTGACATGTGAAGATTGGAGTTAAGTACTATTGAAGCCTGGAATTTTATGTAGTTATATATCTGATTAAAAATTGGCAATGGAGGGAGAAGTTGAACGCTGCTTACGATCAGTTGAAAAGTGTAGCATTGTATACTGGACTAACACTCTGGACAAATACAGCAACAAACTTTCGGCTTAATATATATATATTTATTTATTTATGTGTGTACGTATACTTTGCGGATGTGTTATATTGAATTTAATGTCATATTTGGATATAATAATAATAGCAATGTGCGAAATTTCCGCGTGTGGAATTTTTACTATAGCAAGTAAAATTTTGGTCTAGTTATAGATAGAATTCTTACACGATATGGTGACAGAAAACATTCTTATTTATTGATAACATATACATCAGATTTGTATGCTTGACTACCGAAGCCCGCTTGTAATTCTTCGTCAAATAAAGACAGTAGCACATGGCAGAATTACAGTACAAAGGATTGGAAAAACACACAGGGCCAGCACAGGAATCAAACCCTCTCTCCAACGCTCGAAGGCGATTAGCAGAGTGTTGACATAACCACACGGTCACGGAGGGCCCTAAACATTTTTTTATCGATTTAAATATGGCAAAATATTGTCATCTTATAACCCTCATATTTAACCTCTGCCTCTCCTTTTCAGATTCTGAGAGAGCCGAGTCTGTGTGTGCGCTGCTCGAGATCGCCCCAACCTGGGAAAGAAAAAAATGCTTAGTGTGTCCATAAAAGTTTTGATCTCTTCGACAAGTTCATTTTTTTCCACTGTCATTTCTCCAAGCAGAGTGAGAATAGACGAGCAGGGAGTCTCTTTGCCTGTCGCCCACTATTTGAGAGAAGAGATATGCGAAAGTTTGCCTATGCGATTTTGTCACATGAAAAGGAGCCCGAGCTTGTAATGAGTTATAAGCAACGATTTTATCGAAAAATTTATTCCGAAATGCCTATTTCAAATGACAACAATGAGCATGTTATACCCATCGACATTCCGTGTGATTACAAAAATAAAATGGACTAAAAGGCATTTCTGATACAAAAAGTTACATAAATAAATAGATAAATAAAGAAACGCAGTCCTTCATAATAAAAGCATTTTTCACAGGATAGTGTTTGACAAAGAATTTTCTTCTTCTTCTTCTTTTTTTTTTTTTTTTTTTTTTTTTTTTTTTTTTTAATGACTCTTTGCATTTATGCTATTGGACATTTTAATCTTTTTCTAATCTCAAATACAAAACATTATAATGATTTTTAATTACAGACGATTATGAAACATGATGATATACGACACATTTTTAATATATATATAATTTTAGACATACTTGTAAAAGCCTTTCAAATAGTTAGGAAAATAAAAATCCCAAAATGCGTAAATAAATAAATAAATAAATAAATAATAATAATAATAAAAATGACAACCCTATTTTATGGAGAGTAAAACTTTTTTTCGGCAAGTGTAACCTGAGTTGAAATTTCGAGCTATGATAATAGGACAGATTTTAATAATTATATTCGAAACAATGCAGTACAAATATTTCATCATATACAAGAATATTCAAAGGAAATTATTCAGTTAAAATTACATGGACGTACAGTATGCATAAGTGGATAGATAGGTTACAAAATAAAGTGACCGTTATCGACATAAAACGTTTTATCAACTGCGAAAAATTCTTCTATAACTTTGTGTGTAGAAAGTAAATATTTGGTAACACATTCTATATTTTGGTGGGATTAGGACTATAATATGAGGATATTCAGGGGAACTGCTGAATATGCAGCAAAATTATTTTTGACATCACCTTCTACATTCATATTTTTTTTACTCATATATTTAATATATGTATATATAATATATAAATAAAAACATGAAATTTGAATGAGGTGTTGATTTTAAAATTGAAATTTTATATATATATATATATATATATTTATATATATATATGCATAAATAACTAAATTAATATTGAATATTATTTAAACTAATTACCCGATAGAACTAAAAATTACGGCGTTAGCTACATTTTATCATGACTAAGAAATAGAAAGTTTTTTGTGGGTCGGTTTAAACTTGCATACTAAACTAATCCAATTACAGATTTACACTTATATATATATATATATATATATATATATATATATATATATATAGTAATATATAAATGCAGAAATATATAAACGAATGAATGAAATTAAATGTAGAAATATATGTACACAAATGAATGTAATTATACCCCAAAAAAACACTGAGATCTTCATCAGGGAGGCCCCTCAGTGTAGGGGTGAATGAGAAGTTTCTGAAAGGACAGTAGCTATAAGCTAATAACTATCCTTAGCCCCCAACTTCTCACCAAACAGAAAACCACCAATAACTGAAGAGAAATCAAACATACATATAATGTATAAAACTACTAAAATATTTTATAAAACCATCAAATTGTAAAAGTTATAAAACCACATCAATTCATTTAAAAATATATACAATACAAAAGAGAATTACCGAAGGTAAACAAGAAAGTATTAAAAGAAATAAAAATTACAACCTTTCAACTGGAACACAAACTATCTTCGGCCAACGGGGCTACTCGTTGGTACTTCAATATCGCCCTTAAATGAGGAAGTAGAACCAACCGAGACAGGAAAACTCTGAAAAGTCACAGTTAAAAATTGTGACGGGTAACAGTTAATTTGCAAGGTACTTTTTAGATCTTCAAGAGCATATTTTAAATCATCTTCATTATTGCAAATAGAATGAATTCTTTTAAGCTGTGCGAACATAATGTTTTTTAAAACTTTTCTACTCATATTTGAAAACCAATTAGTAAGACTATTAACTTTAAAATTAAAATCCTTTCTTTTATCATATAATCCAATTAGCCATTTATCTTCATTTCTCTTTATATTTAAATCAAGGAAAGAAATTTTATCGGTATCTGTACGGTTCAAAACCAATTCCTTAGGATATATTTTTTTAGAGATATTTTCGAAACAATTACAGTTAAAAACAATTAAATCATCTATATATCTATAGAAAGTAATATTTATAAAGTTTTTTTCGAAAAAATATAAAAATAAATTGGCGAAAGCACTCGAAAAACTCGTTCCCATTGGGATCCCCCTCCGCTGTAAAAAGTAATCTTTCCCGTTAAACAAAACGTTTTCAAAAATACAAAACCTTATAAGATTAGTCCAATAATTTTTATCACAATTTAAGTAGCTGCCAAATTCATCATAAATGCTTTCAAAAACTTCAATTACCAAGTTATGTGGAATACTGCCAAACAAATTTTCAAAGTCATAGGTATTTACGGAAGTAATGCTTTCTGAATTATTCTTGAAATATTCTAAGACTTTCTGGTTATTACTTATGATGTTACAATCATTAGCAGAATTTATTACTTTTAAAACTGAATTTAAATATTTAAACAAGATTTTACCAGCTTTATCATTATAGCTATTAGTACCACAGGTGACAAAACGAAATTTAACTGGATTTTTATGAAATTTTACAGTAACGAAAAGATATGGAAAATTAAAACAATTTCTGCTTAAACTTAGTTTTTTATCAAAGGCCAATATACGTTTTTTGATAATAGAGGGGTTGTCAGTTAATTTATTGAAAGAACTATTACTTGAATATTCCTTTAAAAGAAGATTTTTATAAAAAACTTTACAAATAATAGCAAAATTACTATTAGCTTTATCAACAGTAGCAATAATAAATTTATCTTTTAAATTTTCAATACTTTTTTTAAGTTCAGCACTATAATTAAATTCATCAAGGTTTAATCTACTATAGTAATTTCTAAGGAAAAGCAATTGTTTCTTAAAAAGGTACAAAAATTTAAATTTCCATTGCTTAAAATCTTCAAAAGGCCAGCTATATTTATAAGAAATTTTTAAAATAAAAATGTCCAAATCTTTTTCTATAAAATCAATGATTTTTTATGGCTATAATTAAAATTCAATCTGAAGCTTGAACCCAAATTCATAATACTTTTTAGATGATCATCTTCAATTATATTGATGTTTATTGATATTATTGATTATTTTTACAGCGGAGGGGGATCCCAATGGGAACGAGTTTTTCGAGTGCTTTCGCCAATTTATTTTTATATTTTTTCGAAAAAAACTTTATAAATATTACTTTCTATAGATATATAGATGATTTAATTGTTTTTAACTGTAATTGTTTCGAAAATATCTCTAAAAAAATATATCCTAAGGAATTGGTTTTGAACCGTACAGATACCGATAAAATTTCTTTCCTTGATTTAAATATAAAGAGAAATGAAGATAAATGGCTAATTGGATTATATGATAAAAGAAAGGATTTTAATTTTAAAGTTAATAGTCTTACTAATTGGTTTTCAAATATGAGTAGAAAAGTTTTAAAAAACATTATGTTCGCACAGCTTAAAAGAATTCATTCTATTTGCAATAATGAAGATGATTTAAAATATGCTCTTAAAGATCTAAAAAGTACCTTGCAAATTAACTGTTACCCGTCACAATTTTTAACTGTGACTTTTCAGAGTTTTCCTGTCTCGGTTGGTTCTACTTCCTCATTTAAGGGCGATATTGAAGTACCAACGAGTAGCCCCGTTGGCCGAAGATAGTTTGTGTTCCAGTTGAAAGGTTGTAATTTTTATTTCTTTTAATACTTTCTTGTTTACCTTCGGTAATTCTCTTTTGTATTGTATATATTTTTAAATGAATTGATGTGGTTTTATAACTTTTACAATTTGATGGTTTTATAAAATATTTTAGTAGTTTCATACATTATATGTATGTTTGATTTCTCTTCAGTTATTGGTGGTTTTCTGTTTGGTGAGAAGTTGGGGGCTAAGGATAGTTATTAGCTTATAGCTACTGTCCTTTCAGAAACTTCTCATTCACCCCTACACTGAGGGGCCTCCCTGATGAAGATCTCAGTGTTTTTTTTTGGGGTATAATTACATTCATTTGTGTACATATATTTCTACATTTAATTTCATTCATTCGTTTATATATTTCTGCATTTATATATTACTATATCAAAGTTTTGCATTTCCTTTCGCTGCAATCTTGCGCATTGGTTTGTAATTCTCCTGTTGGTTTTTCTAATCAGTAAAACTTATATTTTTATATATTTTCCTGTCAATTGTTTTCTATATATATATATATATATATATATACATTGTCTGTCTCGAAAGTAATGCGCCCATTTTTACTTTAAGAAATTTATTGAACCGATTCGTACACTTACTCAATTTTCTTCGAAATTCATACATCCTGCTTCAACACACTTGTTCCGACGCGATTTCCATGCTTTATATGCGTCCTGGCAGTCCGTCACAGAGATGTCCTTTAGTAACCTCGTCGTAGACGTTTTGATGTTCTCCAGGGTCCCCAAATGGTGTCCTTTGAGGATTTTATTTAATATTCGGGAACGAAAGGAAGTCGGATGGGGACAAATCAGGACTGTAAGGCGGCTACTGGAGCGTTGAGACGCTGGGAGCTTTGTCATGGTGCACAGCTTCCTGGGATTCTTGATCTCGCGCCTGACGCGGTTGACCCGTGCTTTAGCCTTTTCAGTACACCGACGTAGAGTTAAGCGTTGACTGGTTGGCCAGTTGGAACAAATTTAAAATGGACCACTTCCTTAGATTCGAAAAAAACAATGCGCATCGCTTTGATCGGCGATTTTGCTCAATCTTGCCTTTTTTGGGCGTGGGGACGACGTCGTGTGCCACTCTGCGCTCTGTCTTTTTGTTTCTGGGTCGTACAAGAAGGTAAATTATTCGTCATCACTTACCACATTGTCCAAAACAGTCGGATCCTCCTCACAACCCTGCAACAATTCTGCTCGAGAGTTTGTTCCATCTTGATTTCGACAGAGCACTCACACAAAGGTTCACTGAAACAGGCACTGTGACTCTGCAGGAGTTCGGAGCCGACTGGCGCCGGTGGCGCTGTTTTACCAAGACACCACCCTCCCTTCCGTGTAAGCGGCAACCCTGTCGGATGGTCGTGGCAGAAGAAAATGGGGCGCATTACTTTCGGGACAGACCATGTATATACAGATGGTGGACAAAATATGGGAAACACTTTAATTTTTTCCCGTTTTGTAGAATATCTAGAAAAACACTCATTGTGCTGTTCTTGAATTTTGGTAAAAAGGAAAACATCTTTCTTTCATATTTTCCAGCAAAGATTTTGTCAAGGACGCTTTTAGGGGGCGAACAACAAATCCAATAGTAGAAAACATATTTGCGATATGCACCGGGAAGTGCGTCCACTAATCTGCAAATTTTGGTTGTGATTATAAATGTTGCATTTTGTACGTGTGTAGAGTTTTGTGAGGCTAGATAGAATATTTTAGAAGTTATAAATATATATATATATATATATATAAATATAAAAAAAAAAACAGTTTTTAAAAAAACGAAAAAAAAAAAGAAATCTATAACTGTAAAGTTTGTTCCCGAAATTTCATGAACATTTCAGAAAACGTGCCAGTATATGCCTAAAATATTATAGTATAGTTTTAAACAAATACGTTTAATATAGAAAGAGATATGGATACTGGTAGTAAATAAGTTATTACTGCGTATGCGTGGACTGTGGAAAAAATAACTTGATGTAGTACACACCTGTTCAAAAGTTTCGCACAATTTGCAAACTATCAGCTTCTTTCAAACTAAAAACTTATCTCTCAATGAAATGTTTTCAGACATTGAGTATTTAAAGAACTGGGTCATTTTCATGTTTTTCAGTGAAAATTGGTTTAAGACAACAATTAGGTCGGTAACAAATTGAGCAAAAATTATAATTTTCGTGATCACCCTGTATCGTTATGTAAACGAAACTAACTGTAACTTTAGGATATATTAATATAGAGGCTGTTCAATTTGTGAATGAATTTGTGTGACGCTAGCATGTTAAATAACTGAGATATAAGCATTTATTTTAAAACTTCAAAGAAAATCAATTTTTTTTTTCCTTATAATACACAGAATTTTTAACGAAAATTATCCCCCCTCTCAGATAAGTTCGAAAAACATTTTTAAAACAATATAATACAATCGGTATACAAATACCTTAAATATCTCATGAAATAAGAACATTCTTATGAAACACGTTTTTACTGCGCATGTGCAAAATGTAAAACATTTTTATTGCAGTGGTTAAAAGCTAGATGTATTGGGCAACTTTTATCAAAACTACATTTGAATAGAATAAAAATTAAGCGAATTGTACGAAAAAGAACGAGCTATATTTTAGATATTTTCCAAAAGTTGAAATTTCTTAAGGGGTTTTTCACATGCTGCGTATTTAATTTAAAGATCCAATTATTTCAACCACTCTCCAAATGTACTTTTTTTGTGACAAACCCCTTATAAGCTTGTAACTCTAACATATTTTCGTTTATTTACTATGATTTGGAAGATCATAAAGGATTTTTTCCAAAAAAATATCTTTGGAAAGTGGTTGAAATAATTAGATCTTCAAATTAATTACTCGCCATGTGAAAAACCCCTTAAGAAATTTCAACTTTTAGAAAATATCTAAAATCTAGCTCGTTCTTTTTCATACAATTCGCTTAACGTTTATTCTATTCAAATGCACTTTTGATAAATATTACCCAATTCATCTAGCTTTCAACCTATGCAATAAAAAGTGTTTTATCGTTCGCACATGCGTGGTAAAAACGTTTTTCATAAAAATGTTCATATTTCTTTAGATTTTTAAGATATTTGTATTCCGATTGTAGTAAATTGTTTTAAAAGTGTTTATTTAACTTATCTGAAAGTGAGAATAATTTTCGATAAGAACTCCGTATATTATAAAGTAAAAACGTGTAATTTTTTTTTGGAGTTTTAAAATAAATGCTTATCTCTCCCTTATTTAACATGCTATTGTCACACAAGTTCATCCACGATTTAAACAGGGCCTATATTAACATATCCTAAAGTTACAGTTCATTTCGTTTACGTAACGATACAGGGTGATCACAAACATTATTAATTTTGCTCATTCTGTTACCTACCCCTAATTGTTATCTTAAACCAAGTTTCACTGAAAAACATGAGAAAGGCCCAATCCTTTAAATATTCAATGTTTGAAAACATTTCATTGAGATAAGTTTTTAATTTGAAACAAAGTGATCTTTTGCAAATCTAGCTAAACTTTTCAACAGGATTGTATAAAATTCAACTTCATAGAGTACCTTATAAAAAATCCAGTTGAATATCATAAAAATTCGTCTAGATATCAATGATTAAATAAACTGTTTTTCAGTTGTTTTTAAAAAGGTTTTCACGATTAATAGTCATTCACAAATAAAATTTTTTATCAGAAAAAAAAAAAAAAAAAAAATGTTACACAATGAAACTTCATACTATACTTGTGACCCATTTTTCTTTTTTATGTATAAAAAGGAAATAGGTACTACATTCCCGTAAAAAAAAGTGTTTGAAAAAAAAAAAGGCTAGTTTTTTATACAAATTTTCTTTACGAATGACCCATTATCGTAAAAAACTTTTTAGAAATGTCACAAGGCTTTTGTGACAATTATTAATATCTATTTTTCAATATTTAATTCAAAAAGAGAATAGATAAATAAATAAATAAATGTATAAATGTGGGATTAAATATGTAAGTTTAATTATTAGTATTGCAATATATGTTTCCTCTTTAAAATTTAGCTTTTTCAAATAATTACTTGTTTGTCAATTTTCCTTAGAATTCTCGAAATGTCGAACGTTTAAAAATATTTCCCACAGATGGTAAAAGAATGCACCATTAGCGCTCAGTAGGTACAAAGTGCAAGTTTATCTTTCGAGAAATTTGAAGCAGTCACACGATATCATAAAGTCTGTAAATTTTTGTTTAATAGCAAAAAATGGTTATAAAGTAACATTTGGTTTTTTTTAGGTTAACCAACTTTTTTTTTTTTTTTTTTTTTTTTGTATCTTATCTTTCATTAATATGGTCTTAAGAAAAATTGTTAGTGTATGTTACAGTTTAAATTATCCAGTTTAAAATAATGTAAAAATCTGAATTGAAATGTTTCTCTGAGTTTATAAGCATGATTAAACTTATAAATAAACTTTGATTTAAAATTTAATAATGGTGCAACTGTATTTTCTTACTTTATAAAGAGTAATTCTTGCCTTTGGTATTTAAGCAAAATAATTAGGCTTTAAATGGGGGCTAATGAAAATTTTAAAGTTTGTTAAAATTTCTCCTATTAGAGGTATATACTCTGTCAAGAATAGATTATTGACTTTATAACACCATCAGATAAATGTACAGGTCTTTAAGTTTTAAATTTAATTAAATACGAAATTAGTAAAGATGAAATTAGAACAATTTCAAATGTTTAATATTATCGTTGGTGAATTTACTCTGGGATAATCTTAATTTTTTTTATCATGCAAATGTATGACCTATCATTATTAGAAAGTGTAGGGTTACAAAATTATTTGAATGAAAATTTGAATTTTATTTAAATTTAAAATTGATTTTAAATTTTCTGGTTTTGTAATAGTAAACAAATTCTAGTTGTAGAATTGGTTGGAATTGAATTTCCATTAATAATTGAATTTCCATAGTGTGCATGTTGGTTTATATTATTTTTCTTCCTTGCAGTATGATTTTAAATATTGTTATTTTCATTTAATTGAAAGTAATTTCATCGCTGAAATATAATGTGCATGGTCTTTACTTGATATTATTAATTTGTAACTATTTACAGTTTGTTTATTATGTTCTTTTGAAGTTACACAGTTTATTTATAGAAAGATAATTTACTTTATTTGTTGGTGTAAAGAAATTTTAATTAGAAAGTGATACTTTATTATTATTATTATTATTTCAATTTAAAAGGTAGTTAATGGGCTTTTGTTATTGTTATTTTATGCTATTCACCAACTAGATATAAATTCGTAAAAAAGGAAGAATAATATAAAATTGGATAGCTTTAATGTCAGTTAATTGACCTGCTTTCTGATTGTGCTCATTTAAGAGCTAATGTACGAGCTAAATTAAAAAATAAATAAATAAATAAGTAATAAAAAGTATTTTCTATACGATTTGCCAGTATGTTTAGAGTTAAAGCATTTGATTGTCGTTTATTTGTGTTAAGAGATTTCCTTTCAAAATTAAGGTGGCTCAGTGGGTAGTGCACTGAGTTTTATTATAAAAAAATAATAAAAATGTTTCAGTGTTTAAGTTAGTTGTGTTATTGATATTTATTTGTTTGACGGTGGTTGCTCAATGGTTAGAGCACTGACTTTTGCTAGTATTAGTAGTTAAATTGTGTGGTCAAAACAAACAGCAATCAAGTGTTTTTTTTTTTTTTTTTTTTTTTTTCAAAATTGTGTTTTCATAAAAATTTTTCATGGTGTTCAAAATCCTATGATAAAAAAAAAAAAAAAACACCATAGGAAACTCATTTCAGAGGGGACAATACCTAATCTCGCCGGCAGCCTTCGTCTATGTTATTCTATGCGAAAATTTGTTGCTACAATTACACATTACCTAATGAATATTTTTAAATTCTGTTTTCGCAGTCAGAAAATTCATAACCGCTAAATGAGTACTCATTTTTGAAAAAGTCATTTTTTTTTTTTTTTTTTTTTTTTTTTTTACATTTTAATTTTGAGTTCAAAAATGCGATTTTTCACAAAATGCATTTTTCTCATTTTCTAATCGCAAAATGAAATTTAAAAATTTTTAAAAATCAATTTTTGGAAAACAAGTACTAATTTAACGCTTATGAATTTTCTGAATGTGAAAACAGAATTGAAAAATATTCATTAGGTAATGAGTAATTATGTAAACAAATTTTCCCATAGAATAACATGGGCGAAGGCTGCCGGCGAGATTAGGTATTGTCCACTCTTAATTACTGATATCTCTATGAATTCTTATGGTAATCAACTGGATTTTTTTTTTTTTTGTAAGGTGCCCTATACAGTTGAGTATTATACAAAGGGCAATCCATAAAAACTGAGAATAAAATCTTAAAAAATCAAGAAATATACTTACAGCAAAAAGTGCATCATTCTTTTTCAAAATACCTTCCGTCAGATGATATGTAACGGTCCCATTGTTCAACCCACTTTTCAAAACAAGTAGAGAAGCCCTTTTCTGGAAGCTGCTTCAAAGAACCCTCCACTGCTGAAATAACTTCAGAATCTGTATTAAATTTTCTGCCACGCAGCTTCTCCTTCAACGTCGGAAACAGCCAGAAATCGCATGGAGCGAGATCTGGACTGTAAAGGGGATGTGGCATGATTTTAATATTGCATTTACTAAGATATTGCTGAACAGAAGTAGCGACATGCGGGCGAGCATTATTGTGATGTATTGTCCAATTCCCTACCAGTTCATGACGTTTTCTCGATATGTGTTGTCGCAAAATTTTCAAAACTGAAACATAATATTCACCATTCACAGTAGTTTTTGGAGGCACAGCATACTGATAGATTACACCTTTATGATCAAAGAAAACAATCATCATGACCTTTCCAGCAGATTTGGTTTGTCGGATTTTTTTCGGAGGCGGAGAATCAGTATGTTTCCATACACTTGTTGCGGACTTGGTAAGGGGATCATAATGATACACCCAAGTTTCATCACCTGTTATTACAGTCTTTAGGTGATTTGGATCATTTTGAAGCATCTGTTTCCATTCACAACATTGGTGAATTCTTGTTTTCATTTGTTCTTTAGTAAGGTGATGAGGGACCCATCTGGACCAGACATAGCAAAGTTGTAAATTGTTGCGTAGAATGCGAAATATTGACGTTTTCGAAATGTTTGTTGATGCCGCTTTCTCCTCACATGCCATTCGCCGATTTTCTTGAAGGATTACCCACACAGTGTTAACGTTTCGATCATTCACAACACTTAATAATAACAGGAGAATTGGCGTTGGAATATTAAAACCCGAATAAACTACTACGTCAGAAACGCCAAAGAAAAATATTGGAAATGCATACAGCTGTTTCGGTAGCCTAAAGCGTGCCGTCTTCAGTGCAAAAAGGATTCTGAATCAGGAGAAGTGCTCGTATATATAGGAGAGTGCTCGTATATATAGGAGAGTGCTCGTATATAATCCGGCCCCTCTCCTATATATACGAGCACTTCTCCTGATTCAGAATCCTTTTTGCACTGAAGACGGTACGCTTTAGGCTACCGAAACAGCTGTATGCATTTCCAATATTTTTCTTTGGCGTTTCTAACGTAGTAGTTTATTCGGGTTTTAGCATTCACAACACTTTTTGGTCGCCCAGGCCTAGGAGCCAGTTCTTCAGACAAACGGCTTTTCTTGAAATCACCATGCCATCTAAAAATCGTAGACTCACCAAAACATTTGTTTTTGTAAGCTCCTTTCATTAACTTGACTATTTCTGGAGCTGTTTTGCCCAAACGATAGCAAAATTTTATGGCCCAACGCATTCCGATTTTTAACTCTGAATCACTCATCTCCATTTCTGTAGGGCAAATAAAACAGTTCTTTAAACAAGCATGGAAATAGGAAAATAAAATCGTCTGCTTCGTTTAGAATTTTGTATAAACGTATAGTTAACAGTTTGAAAAAATCGCCTGCACTTCTATTTTATAGTTTCGCGGTTTTATATATTTATAACTCCTTAAATATTCGATTGCCCATCTGCGCAGCATTAGTGCGACGTAAAACGCAACCAACCTTAAATATTCGATCTAACCTCACAAAAGTTCACACACATATGAAATGTAACTTTTATAAGCACATCTAAAATTTGCAGATGAATGGACGCACTTCCAGATTCAGGTCAATAACTTTTTTTTTTTTCTTGCCCCCTAAAGGCGTTCAAGACAAAATTTTTGCTGGATAATATGACTCCTATATTATCCAGCATTATTATTATACTCCTATATGATATGATATTTGCTGGATAATATGAAAAGACATGTTTTCTTTTTTTCCGAAATTTGAAAACAATACATTAAGAACTTTTTGAGATATAAGACAAAACGTAAAAAAGTTAAAGCCATTATTTTGTCCGACACCTGCACATATATATATATATATACCGTAATTTCGTGTATATAATCCGCGGGTAATCTATTATAAAAACTTGACTTTGTATGTCCTGCGGGCTATCATCCGGTGCGGGGTACCTTCCGCGAATAAGAAAAAAATCAAAGCATTTCTAGTGAAAGTAGCTGAATGGGTAATAAATGCTTGAAACTCTGTTACTATAAAAATAATAAAGTCTGGATTATTAACACTCGTGACTGGCATACTTTTTAATTTTCTAAAACTTATTACCAGGGAATATTGAAGTAAACTCAAGCTAGTTGCTACAAACTTTTTATGTTCAAACGTGCATAAAAAATTAGATATAACGTTTTGAAATGCTATTTTTGTAATCATCTGAAGTCGATTATTCATATAATATTAGAACGAACCTATAATATTATCGAAGAATTACCCTAATAACACTATCGAAATAATACTAACGTATCGTTTCCATAGAAATTTTTTAAATGACGTAAATTCACATCATCGGTAACCAGGAACATAATCTGAAAAGACGTGAATTTACGTCAGCGGCAACTATAGCTATAGAAGTTAAAATGACGTGAATTCACGTCAGCAGTCGCGATTGTGTTAACGTATAATGACGATGAAATTCAGGACAGTGAAAAGGAACTTGATGAAGAGGATAATAAGGATGATGAAGACAAACTGTCCTAAACAATATTGCCACATTTTAATCCTGATACGGAAGAATCCGAATTTGATGGATTTGAATGAATTTTGTAAATAAATTTATTATTAATTTGTAATTTCCTTATAAATTGAATAAATGTGTTAATCATTAAAAGTTACTCCAGTTTATAGTAATTTATATGTAGAGAAAGATTAATAATAAGTTATGATTATTTACTTTTTCATTATAGGTAAGTAAATTTATTTGTTTATTACTTATATTTATTTGTTATATTTGTTTATTATTTGTATATTTTCCTCCTTTTTATTATAATAGCAATTAGTATTGAATGTGCCGATTGCCGACCATGTGATTTTAGAAGTGCGGGTTATCTTCTACCGCGGGTTATATACGCGAAATTACGGTATATATATACATAGGAAGATAGATATATGTAGGAGAGGGAGAAAGAGAGAGAGAGAGAGAGAGAGAGAGAGAGAGAGATTCGTGTAGTTAAGATTTGGGATAAATATTTGGAGAAAAATTATAACAGATTGCAAAGCAATAGAGTGTCTTCAAATGTCTCAAGTATTGGAAATTCCAACAAAAATATAAAGGCTTTTGTAAGACTTAGCTTTTCTAAAAATATGTTTATATTTTACTTAAACTGACCCTCTTAATAAAAACTTATGTAAGAAATTGAAAAAAAGTTAGGCGTACGAACTTAAATGAAAATTATTTAAATAATATAATTACTTCCAAAATGTATATGTTAAAAAGTATTTATAATTTAGATTACAAAAAGTTATGCTTTAAATAACTCAAAAATAAACCAGTGTTTTAAAATGAAACTGAGAAATTTACACCATTTCAATCACATTGAAAAATTTACAAAATCTATGAATGCAGCACATTTTTCATTTCCACTAGTTTGAACTAAGTTTTAGATTTCTTGCTTGCATTTAGATATTATTAAAAAATAAGCCAAAATTATTCAAAAATTTTAATAAAATGAAAATATTTAGTATAAAATTATTAATTAAATATAATATCGCAGCCAAAAAATTTTATTTAAAAACTATTTTACACTTCATTTTTATGCATGATAATAAAACATTATTGCATAAAAATATATGCATAAATATGTTTTTTTTTTCTTTTTTTTTCTTTCTTATATACGCTTTTATTCTACCATTTACTGCTCGGAATTTACAGTGATATTCTGCAAAATTTAATAGAATCATATTTGCAATTCAGACTTTTTTTTTTAAAGTAGATGTGCGGAATTAAAATGTAATAACCTATTCCTACTCCTATTTCAGAAATTTTGTACTACTTTCAAAAGTAATTTTCTTCGTGGAAGTAAAATTTGATACTTTGAATTAAATTTCTCTTTTAACTTTTCTTAGAAAATTGCTTCTATGGAAAAATAATTTTTTCATTATCTTGTAAAAATGGTCTCCTTTATATTCCTTTATGAGATGATTTTTTTTCTAATTTCTAGAAAAGAAAAAAAAAAGTTAACTTACATGATTTAAAATTGCAATCACTGAACTGGAATTAGTTTTTTTTTTTTTTTTTTTTTTTTTCAAAAAATTATATTTCTTTTTAAGCATTACATGCAAAATGAAATTTTATGCTCAATTAAACTTTAAACGTTTTTGAAATTACAAGTAACTACCAAGTGTATCAACGATTAAATATTCACCTTGTAATAAATATGCAAACAGGTATAAATATATATATTAAATACTTTTTAATATTTAATATTTAAAATTGTTGTAGTTTTCTTAAAATAGAAAATTAAAATTTCTGTAAGTTAAAAAAAAAATGTATTTGTTGTTTATATTTATTATCAAAGCATTGAGTTTTAATTAATGATTGTATTTCAGCATTTCGCAAACAATATAATATTTATGTACTATGAATCTCATTATAATTTCCTATTTAGCTATTATTCTTCCCATTTATCTATTCTAGGTCCGCTTCATTATATTATGTTTAAAACAATATATCTGTCCTCATTTTCTAAATTTTTTGTATAGTGAATAAAAAAAGTTAAGACAGGAAGACATTTTTAAAAATATATATTTTTTTTTGCTCTAATTTATATACGTGTTAATAAATGCTACGCTATCTAATTAATATATATATATATATATATATAATAATAAAATTACGTGTTACATTTTAACTGAAATCAAAACTTTTCAACAGTTTAAAGTAACAACAAAAAATAACGTGTTAAAAATTTATTCAAAGATAAGAATAAAACATAATAAAATTTAGCGTACAAAGGAAACATTATGAAGACAGTTCCAACCAATATATATAAGGTCATAAATATTTGAATAATGATAACTTATGTGTGTGGGTGTGTGGGTGTTGTACAATAGAGGAAAAAAAAAACAAGAAAGAAAAATCATACGCATTGAAAAGTACAAGAAAGTACGCATTGATTAGTAACACTTTCCAACTGTACGCAATTGTTGTATCGAATAACTTTTAATATTCTTTGGCTACGTTATCACACAACAGACAGAAAGACTGAAAAACATACATATAGATTTATTGATTTTAAAGTTACTCTTATGCATTTTTGAAATTGTTAAAAATGCTTAACGCAAAAGAATATGCAGTCGTAGATTATAATTACAGCTTTTAATCTCTCTGAGTATTTTACTGTAACCCTGTAAATCTGAAAGTTAATCATATCATATTCTATACAAAACAATATTTTAGAATATTAATAATACATGACAATGTTTTTATGATTTTTATAATAGAAATTTTTTTAAATATAAATTAAAAAAAAAAAAAAAATGTCCCAAAACGTAATACATTGGCTTTTTTTTTTTCTATTGTTGTTGTTGTTGTTGTCCCTGTAAACAAACCAGTTATACATGACCTACTAATGTACATTTTAAATAGGGAACATTCCATAGGGAACTTGAGTGTATAATTTTTTTTTAAATTCTCAAAATATTCAAGGATGATAGTAGCCGGAGACAAACAGATAGAAAGATAGACAATCGGACAGGCAGATGCACAAATTGAAATCATATCCCCAGTAAAATTATAAAAAAGTGTTAAAACGCTCATGTAAACAAAAGTGCAATTCGAGAAAATTTTTATTAATAGCTCTTACTGTTACTGATTATTTTTGTGTGGTCCTGTAAATCTAATGCTAACCATACTATATTACATAGAAGGCACTCTTTTGTGCATACGAATAATATATTTCAATTGCATTAAGCTTTGTGGAAAATAAAATTATTAAAATTAGGTTTACAAAAATAACTCTCATACAATATAATGTTTTGGAATACTTTCAAGTGCCCCTGTACACAAACCAGATAGAAATGTACTCTATTTTACATAGGAAACATCCGATAAGGAATTGAATAACATATTAAAATTTCATTAAAGTTTCTTTACATTAAAGGTATTAAAATATGGTTTATAGAAACTCCTCTCATAGAACACAATGCATTCGAAGAATTTGGGTGTCCCTGTACAAAAACCAGAAGAAGTATTCACTCAATTTTCAATAGGGAACATCCGATAGTGAACTTGAATAAAATATATCGTTTTAAAGAAATTCCATAAATATTTACGGGAATTGGAGTTCAGAAAACAGACAGAGAGACAGACAGACGGACAGAAGATCAGTCATACAGATAAACAAATTGAAATTGATAAACAATAAAAAATTGATAGAAAGTGTCAAAAACGCTTAATGTAAACGAAAGTACAATTCTAGCAATTTTTTATTTATAGCTCTTAATATAACTGAATATTTTGTGTCACCCTGTAAATCTAATGATAACCATGCTATATTCTATGTAAAGCATTCTTTTGTGCATATAAATAACATAATTCAATTTCCTAAAACTTCGTGGAAAGTAAAGTTTTTAAAATTTGATTTATAGAAATATCTCACAAAGAACGCAATGCTTTGGAGTGCTTTTGAGTGTCACTGTATATAAACTAGAAGTGCTATGTAATCTATTTTTTATAGGAGACATCCAATAGTGAACACGAATAACATATTTATATTTCATGAAGATATTGTACAGTAAAGGTATGAAAATATGGTTTAAAGAAATACCTCTCATAGAACTCAATTCTTTGAAATACTTTCAGGTGTCCCTGTACACAAACCATTAGAGGTATAAACTCCATTTTCAATAGGAAATATCCTATAGTGAACTTAAATAACATACATCAGTTTCAAAAAATTCCATAAATATTTACGGGAGTTAAAGTGCGGGCAGACAGACAGACGGACAGACGGTAAAGGTATTGAAATTTGATTTATAGAAAAATCTCTCATAGAACGCAGTGCTTTAGAATGCTTTTGAGTGTTCTTGTACATAAAACAGTGATGGTATTTAATCCATTTTATACAGGAAACATCCAATTGTGAATTTGAATAACATATTTCAATTTCATGGAGATATGTGTTCAGTAAATATATGAAAATAGGATTTATAGAAGTGCCTCTCATAGAACACAATGCTTTGAAATACTTTCGGATGTCCCTGTTTACAAATCAGCAAAGGTATAAACTCCATTTTCAATAGGGAACATCCGATAGTGAACTTGAATAACATATATCAGTTTCAAGAAATTCCACAAATATTTAAGGGAGTTAGAGCGAGGACAGACAGACAGACAGACGAACAGACAAACAGACAAACCGAAGCCATTAACACTTTTAAAACTCATTGGGAAGTGTTAGAAATGTTAGAAAGTGTTAAAACTCTTAATGTAAAGGAAAGTACAATTTTAGCAAGTATTTATTAATAGCTGTTTATATAATTGAATATTGTTGTGTCACCCTGTAAATATAATGCTAATCATATTATATTCTATGCAAAGCATTTTCTTTTGTGCGTATAAATACCAAATTTTAATTTCATATATCTCCGTCCAAAGTAAAGTTATTAAAATTTAGTTTATAGAAATATCTCTCATAAAACGCAATGCTTTGGAATACTTTTTTGTGTCCCTGTACACAAATCAGTGGTGGTATTTACTCCATTTTATACCGGAAACATCTGAACTTGAATAACCTATTTCAATTTCATTAAGATTTGTGTACTGTAAGGGTATGAAAATATGGTTTATAGACTGTACACAAATCAGTGGTGATTTTTACTCCATTTTATACAGGAAACATCCGATAGTGAACTTGAATAACATATTTCAATTTCATTAAAATTTGTGTAGAGTAAGGGTACGAAAATATGATTTATAGGAATGCCTGTCATAGAACACAATATTTTGGAATATTTTCGGGGGTCCCTGTACATAAACCAGTAGAGATATACACTCCATTTTCAACAGGGAACATCCAATAGTGAACCTCTATAATATATTTCAATTTATTAAGATTTTTGTACAGTAAGGGTATGAAAATATGGTTTATAGAAATGCCTCTCATAGCTCACAATGCTTTGAAATATTTTCGGGGCTCCCTGTACACAAACTAGTAGAGGTATAAACTCCATTTTCAATAGGGAACATCCCATAGTGAACTTGAATAACATATATCAGTTTCAAGAAATTCCATAAATATTTACGGAAGTTAGAGCGCAAACAGGCAGACAGAAGGACTGACAGACAGACAAACCGAAGTCATAAACACTTTTCAACCTTGTTGGAAAGTCTTAAAAACGCTCGCTATAATTTTGTTATTAATTCACGCAGTAAAATCTAATAGGCATCAATCAACAGGAAATTAGGAGCACGTTTCGAAAATTATATCAAATTTGAATTAGGGGTTATCTACATAATGAAATTTTTAATAACAACACTTTGACTCAGACAGTGCGGAAAAGTATATAGTTTGTATACTTTACTTTAGTATTCATAGGGTTATAACCAAAATGTTTTAGGGTTTTATCTGCAAATCTAGGAAACTAAAATTTTGATTCTACAAAAAATAGACAAAATTTTACTGGTTCACACTGGAAATATTTTAATTAAAAAAGTATTATAAACATTAATAAAAATAAAACGTTATCATTTTTACAGCATCTTGGATTTACCTGTTTTCGGTTTTTTAAATATTTCATTAAAGAATGCACTTTAGATTGGTCAGACAGCGTTCTTTGAAAAATGTGTGATATTTTTCAATTCAAAGTGTCATCATGTCTATTCTGATCACCAATAAAACTTCAATTTATATTCAATTTATTTTGTAGGTGTGATGTAATATATGAACTGAAATAATTTATGTACACATAGCAATTCATAAGCTAAATCGTTTCACACAAATTATTGTAAAGTATCATGAAGTAAACATTAAACACTTTCAATCGTACTTACCAGTTTGGTCAGTATAACTCTTTGAAATTGTACGATTTGTTTTATAATTTCTGTGAAAATATAGTTTCTTAATAATAATATATTTATAAAAGTAATTTTTAAATACTAAAGTATCCCCAAAATAATAATCCTCTCCCCCACCCCTCGCGAAAATAATAATAATAATAATAATAAATAAATAAATAAATATAAAAAAATAAAGCAATATATGAACTAAATACTACCTTTTGACTATGATGGTAGTTAAAAAGCGATTCAATAAGTCTGCATTAAATTCCAACATCATTCATTTTTTTTTTTTTTTCTTTCAATTCACAAATTTTATGTTTCACCTATTTCTCCATTTTAAATAGTAAGTCCCGCCTATTTAAGTGACTTTTTCCTTCTAGTTTTCGTTTACAGATGAATGGTTGGGTTTTACGTCGCACACTAGTGCTGCGCAGATGTGCAATTGGCGACGGTCTGGGATATTTCGTTTAAATAATTCAAAATGTATCTCTAGTAATCGATGAGACAAATAAATTCAACTTGTGCTTTTTTTTTTTTTTCCAACGTAAAATGAGATATTTAATACGGATACTCATAGTCACTTTTTCTTTTTCTTTTCTATATTCTTTTGTTTTAGAAGAACGATGAAAGGCGGGTCTTGTTTTCTGCAGAAAAAAAGAATTCGTTTGCTAAGATTAATATTTAGAAACCACCTTTTTGTTTCATTTCTTCGCGCTCGACATTGTTGTTATACAGTTTGACACGTAAATAAAAACTAAAAATATTTTGTTTTATTATCTGTATTATTATTATTATTATTACTTTCTTCTATATGTAATATAGAGAAAGTTTGGGATTCGCAAAAATTTTCGATCTCCGTTTTTTGACGGATCTACACGTTTTGGGATCTCCTGAACACGAATTGATAGTTTTTAAAAAATGTCTGTCTGTGTGTCTGTCTGTCTGTCTGTGGTTTCGTGCTTTCACCGTATCTTACGAACCAATGAATAAAGTTCAACCAAACTTGGTATATAGTTGGACCCTCGCGGGGCATTGTGCTGATTAGATTTGGGGATCAATAGCCCAGCAGGTGGCGCTGTGATCGCATTTTATGTAAATTTTTAACATGGCAGTATAGGACAAATTTTCGTATTTTTCACCGTATCTCACGAACCAATGAATGAAATTCAACCAAACTTCGCATATAGTTGGAACTTGACGGGCCATGGTGCTGATTAGATTTGGGGTTCAATCGTCCAGCAGGTGGCGTTGGGATCGCAAAATTTCGTATTTTTCACCGTATCTCACGAGCCGATGAATGAAATTGAACCAAACTTGGTATATAGTTGGACCCTGACATGGAATGGTGCTGATTAGATTTTGGGATCAATCGCCCAGCAGATGGCGCTGTGATCGCATTTTATGTAAACTTTTAACATGGCAGTATAGGACAAAATTTCGTATAAATGTACATAATGAGCGTTATTTTAAACTTGTGATTGTAAAATTAATATGAATTATTCATAATAGTAGTAGTTAACTACGAAAAAAAATTTGTGCATGTGGGGGCACCGGTTCCCCCCCTGGGGGGAAGTACCCCCCGGGGGGAGTAAATTTTCAAGATGGGTATCTTTCGTCTCGTCAATATCTCGTCAAAGATCTCGTCAATACCTCTAAAACGAATGGTTGAACTATAAATCTGTGATAATTTAAAACAAAGTGGGTACATGCACTGGGTACATGCTTAAGAAATAAGTAACACACAAATTACGAAAGAAACGCCCACTGGCATTGTTACAGATTTTCAAATGATGTGAATCTACGTCAGCAGTCGCGAAAGCGTTAATTTAGAAATTATATTTTCATAGAAATTATAAAACAAATCGTACAGTTCCAAAGAGTTCAACTGACCCAAAACTGGTAAGTGCTATTAAAATTCTTTAATATTTACTTTATGAAACCTTACAATAATTTATCCGAAAAGATTTAGTTTATGCGTTGTTGTATATATATATATATATATATATATAGCTATATTATTTTAGTTTGTATATTATGTTACACGTACGAAAGAAAATTTAAGCTTTATTGGTGATCAGTATATCCATGATAGATACTTTTTAATTGAAAAATATTGCACTTTTATAAAAAGTATTATCTGACCAATCGTAAGTGTAATGTATTTAAATATACCTAAAGAATCTAAAAAAGTACTAAAGTATATACATATCCAAAAAACTAAATTCATGATAATTAAGATACTGCAAAGGTTTTAATATTTTTATTTCTTTTTATAACTCTTTTTTTCTTGAAATATTTCCGGTGTGAAACAGTATAATTTTGTCTAGTTCTTGTAGGATCTTAATTTTATTTTTCGATATTTAGAGATAGCCCCCTAACACATTTTTGATCATAACTCTATGAATACTAAAGATAAAGTACACAAATAGTATACTTTTCCGCACTGCCAGACTCTCAGAAATTCGAATATGAAGTCCAAATTGGGTGTTGCTATTGTAAAAATCAAAGTTGGCGCTCATTTTAATATGTTGATGACCCCTAATTCAAAATTCGACGACATTTTCAGAAAGTGCATTTCATTTCCTGTTGAATGGTGTCTATTAAATTTTTCTGCGTCAATTAATAACGAAATACCATCAAGTGCTGCGTTTTTTTTTTTTTTTCCCGACTGTACATAATGAGAGTTATTATTAACTTGTGATTGTAAAATTAATATGAGTTATTGATAATAGTAATAGTTAACTAGGAAAAAATTTCTGTGCATGTGGGGGCATCGCTTCCGCCCCTGGGGGGGAAGAACCCACCGGGGGGGGTAAATTTTCAAGAACGGTATCTTTCGAAAGATCTCGTCAATACCTTTAAAACGAATGGTTGAACTATAAATATGTGATAATTTAAAACAAAGTTATCAATTTTTTTTACTTTTAAGAAAAAAAAAAACTTAGATTTTTTTTTCTTTTTTTTCAAATATTGTTGCTGGTTGAATATGTATTACTTTTAACAAAAAAAGAATTTAGAAAAAAAATCGTATTTTCTTTTTTTTTTTTTTTTTATTCTTACTGATTGAATATGTATATAGGAAAATATAGAAGAAAGTCTTGTGGTGGCCACAACATACTAGCTTTTAAGATTTTCTTCGTTATCTCATGCAGAATTTTATAAGAGATGTCACCCTAAGCCTCTCTAACTAAAAAAAAAAAAAAAAAAAAAAAGATTTATTTATGTCTTGAAAACTAAGAACTTAAATGCGCTGCAAATTTACACACCAATATTTTTCAGCATTAGCATTCTTTTTATGTAAAAAATAGTATAGGTCATAATTCATATTTTTTTAATATGAATTTATTAATATTTTTTATAATGAAAAATATTTTTCAGAATCAAAAGTGATAATCAATTATTTTTGTGTTTCTTCACTGTATCTCGTAAGAAAAAAAAAAAAAAAAAAAAAAAAAAAAAATATATATATATATATATATATATATATATATATATATATATATATATATATCGATCAAGTTGTTTTTGTGAAGATATTAATAAAAGTTTGAAATATAAATTTAACATTAGCACCTCCAAACTTTAAACGCTTATAACTGTGAATAAATAATTAAAATATACAACCGATATACTTTTTCGCATTGCCACGATCCCAGGAATTAAAATAGGGAATAAAAATATTACCATTGTAAAAATCAAAGTTCGTGCGCCTTTTTAATATCTAGACCCCAATTCAAAGTTTCACTTCATTTTCTTAAATTACTTACAATTCTCAGTCGAATGATATCTATTACATTTTTGTGCATCGATTAGCGATGAAGTTAAACGAGTGGTTTTTTTTTTTCTTTTCGACTGCACATAAGAAATATTAATTAATATAAGAACTGTAAGATATTTGATACAAGGGTAAAATACCAGCAATGAAAACAGAGTTAAAATAAAAAGGATCAGATGCAACCACGACTTAAGACGGGTGGAGTGGATTAAACAGTTTTGTCGAGCCCTTAACTTTCACCTAATTCTCTGAGAGACCATGTGATTACAAAGAAAAAATTACAGTCGGCAACAAAATTATTCGAGAGATAGCAAAAATTCCTGTATAAAAAAAGTAGACTTAATACTGTTTTGTTAAGCAAATCCCTGTCGAATCATGTTCTTAGTCAGTCTAACAACGTGATTCGACAAGGATATATTAATTGCTATGATTTTATTAATTTCAGTGAAATCCGAATGATGGCGCTTGTATCTAGTCGCTCGAAGTCAGAAGAATATAGTTTAGTACTGAGTAGCCCGCAAACCTTGATCAAGGACACAGGGGAACGGTGAATGTTGATTTGTTGTGAATTGCAGTGATATTTTATGAATTTGTCTGTTGTAAGTTTGTTACTTTTCTAATTGAAACGAAGTATCTGTAGTTAGTGTTATACATAAAGTTTTAGCTGTTTTAATGGTCTTTTTAACTGTATAAATGAAGTTTAATAGCTGAGTTTTCAGACGGAATTACGAACGGTTTTTTTAAACCCATTATTTTTGACAACATGCCCAATGTGCATATTACCTGCGCGTATCAAAATTTAAACCACAAGTATAGTGTCTTCTCACTTGTCAAGTCCCCTCTTGATTAATTATTTCTGGATGAGGCTGAAAAAAATGGCATTCCTTTACCTTGTTCACCCTCTAATGGAACCCATGGGCTGCAGCCTTTGGATAAATCCTGTTCGAGGCCATTTGAGAAATTTTGGGACCAAGAAGTCCTTTGTTTTTGAAATAAACTAACCATGAAAACATTACAAAAGTTCGATTTGGAAGAATATTTTCTCCAGTTTCGGAAAAAGCTATGGCACTGACATTTCCACCTTTACAGGTGGCTTCAAAGGGACAAGTATTTATCGTGCCAATCTTATCCTATCAATCCTGTCAATGTAATTCTCGAGGAAGCTTTTACAAAAAAATAGTGAAAAGGGGGGAAACAAGTTTCTTTGTCAGAGACATCTTCTGAAACACAGGTTCGGCATACTCTTTGTTCCTGAAGTACAGCTGTCAAAAAACAAGCAATGAACTATCGTGCTCTAATTGTGAAAAAAAAATACCCCTTTCCCAGGGCTTCTCAAAGTAATACTGAATGCAGTCAAACATTAAAACAGAGATATAAAAATAAAACATTCAACGTATAATAGTAGAAAAAATCTCTGAGCAAAGAAAAGTGGTAAAGAAAGATGAGGTAGCGGTATTTGCAACAAGGAGTAAGTTGGGAATATGAGATTATGTGTTGTGTGTCATAATTATGTGCACGATGAATGTGAAGGACATACCAAGAAAGATAAGGGAGATTTTACTTGCCATACATGTGAAGTCAAAATAAATTAAAGAAATTTTTGTCCATAAAAAGTTTTAAATTCCTTAAAAATTTACTGAAAATTGCTTAACATTGTTTTCTAAATTTTCCTCTTACTTATCTTTTAATTAATCTTTGCAAAGTTTAAAAAATTAAATTTTGTAATTGATATGTTTTCATGCGTTAAGAATGAATCTCTTCAGTATATTTCACTTATTGGTATACCTGCATAAGACATATTACCTTCATAAACTTGTCATTTTTAAAAATAATTCTCGCAGGTTTAAATCTTGATTATTGTAAATTATTATTTTTTTTTCGAGTACTAAAAAGAGTCCACTGCTTTAGATAATTTCATATTTTATTTATTTATTTATTTATTATTTTTTTTTTTTTTATGGATTACTTTTGCTGCACTTTCCGCATTTTAAAATATTATATAATCTGTGCAATGATAACTAATGTTGATCAAAAAATAATCACAAAATATGTTAATACAAGAAAGATATTTGATAAATGTATGTAATCATCGCGAACGAGAAGCTTGTTAAACGGTGTGAAAAATAAAATAAAATAAAATAATGATATAAACAGCAAATGTAATTTTCCTTTTGTTTAAATATATTTTCATCAAGTTACCTAAATAAAGAAGCCAAACAATGCCACCTATCCTCCATAATCTTTCATATGCACACTCCACCATATTTTATAATTTTTAATGTATTTTAATTGCATATATATAATTATATGTGTGAGTGTTTTAAATTTTATTGAACATAAATTGTTAATTCTAAAAAGAAAATGTTTCTAAAAGTATAATGTTTACAAATACCGAAATAAGTACGCTTGGTTTGAAAAGAGAAAATATGTTGACCTTAAAGCAAAAATCACTGCGTTTATCATAAATGTTTATAGGTATTTTATTATTATACTAGCAACTAATGCGAAATTTTCGTACTTTACTTCTTTTCTAATTAACTTTTAAAGTTTGAAACTCATAAATTCCATACCATTTTCACCACCTTATTGAAATTTTCATTTATTAGAAGCTAAATTACTATTAGAACCATATTAACATTGTACAATAGTGAAACCAAAATCATCCGAAGAAAGGTTTGAAATCCCAGTTTTCATACTTCTGTGAGTAATAGAAACTTAATAGATGACCTAAATGACGCCTCTCAAATTTTTGTCGCCATGATGGCGATGCCTTTTTATTATTTATTAATAATTGTTTTGATTTTAAAAAACTATTTCGTATTTTGATTATACATTTTATGATTGCGTTTTGTAGCCAATTTATGATAATAGTTCCGGCTCTGTGGATGCCGCTAGCAAAGATTCTGAAATGCAATGTTAAAAAATACATTTTTCCATAAAATAATGTTATCAAGAAAATGTTACTTGGAAAATATTTCTTATTAGATCATTGAGCTGATTCCGCGTTCTAAAATATTGTACATTTTTAAATAAATACATTTATATATAGATATTTATCTTCGCGCATTTCATCAATTATCCCACTATCATATAGTTTCTACAAAATTTAATCGTAACTGGTCCACGTTAGCGAAATATTATAAAGTTAGTTTAATTTTAAAGACAAAGGAGTTACTGTAATTTTAAGACAGTAATTAGTAAGTTTTAAATTAGTTTGATGACTAAAAGTAAAGCCATCAAGATTACGTTGGGGAATATGTAATATGCGGCTAAAATGGAAAAAAGTTATATCTCAGCTGCACGGTGCTGCAACCTGTCACAAGCAAGTCGAGCGTTTATTATGGGCCTCAAATTTGAACGGTTGTTCCAAATGTGTCAGTGAGAATAGCAGTTGTGTCATTCATCTTCTTCGTTTTATCAAGATTCAGACATTTTTGGAGTAATGTATTACGACTTCTTTACTTTACGAAGCAGTTAATTGCGTAAAAGCCCAGTGTCATTTTCGGTAGGGAAATTGAGTTAGTTACCAGTCTGATTCCCACGAACTTATTTTTACCAACAAGTAATTGAGGCTTTTTTTATTGGAGATTGGTAATACCGAATGCTAACTCATAACCATATTATTTGCGATTTTTGTAAAACTTTAATGTAGATTGGTTTTTCATTATTATTTGTTATTAAAAAAAAAATTCAAAATAACACATTTACATTGCAGTTATTCATTATTTTCCGTAGAAATACTATCTTATTACCTATTATCCTCTACCGAAAAGAGTATTCATTATTTCGCTTGATAAATATTCCACATTAGCCGCTCAACACAAACAAAAAATATATATATTTTTTAATTTAATTAAAAATTTTGCATTAAAACTCTATTTTTATAACATAAACCATCAAAACTTATAAACAAAACTTGAAAGTTGGCAATAATCGTAACCATAATGATCGAAAATACTTCAGCTTGTTATAGTGAGTTCAAATAAAAATAGTTTTCCATATGCACATACATTCTTCTTTGTAAAAGAGAATTTTAACTATCTTTAATTATCTTTTAAAAAGTTCGTAGTAGTATTATGTAGAAATAGGGTCATTTTGAAAATTTCCACAGCTAAATTAAATATTCTATTACATATCAGACAAACTACGATTGGTAATAAATAGAAAAATAAAATAGATTTCAATTAAATTCGATGTATTTTAAAACATCGAATTATTTTCAGATACTTTTAGGCAAAGCAAAGATTTTCAAAGAACCTAAAACAATCCAAGCTCCAGCAAAGCTTTCGGAAGCAATATTAAAGGTCATTATGCTTTTATATAATTGCCAGATACTATGGTTATAAAGTATCAGTACTTTTCATGGGGTTTTTCTTTTGTTTTGGGGGAAGCTGTCTATGATTAAAAATTATGAGAAATGTTCATTCAAAAAAATAAAAAGGGAAATTAAAAGGGGTTAGGAAACATAGAAATTAACCCCCTTTTCTCTTTGGTAAAAAATATTATTTTAACAATATAACATACTGACAATAAACATACTGACAGACGCTATACAAGGCTGTACTCAGACTGAGCTGCTAGTCATTTCAAAAGACATTTTCAATTATAACAACTTGTAAATTTAGCATCTCCTACAGAATGAAATTGTAGTGTAACTGGCCCTGGAAAAGAACAGTGCTTTGGAATAGGATGTTTAATGGGCCATATGAAAGTAAGCACACTCTATTTATACCTTTATTACAGATTTTGCGGAGTACAGAGAAAAAAAAATGTCGAAATAGTTATGTAGCTAATATTGGGCTTGAAAATTAGCAACTTTTGATCAACGATTCCAAAGACCCAATTCAACACTTCAGTGTTTCGTATCATAACAGTTTTTCATACTAGTATAAGGTGATTTTATTTACCTTTACTAGACTTGTGATTGTGCATTGTTTTCCCTTTCTGATACGAATCAATTAGTGTCCTAAATGTTCTACTCTGAAAGCTTAAACACGGAAAGTACCGTCATCTATCTTAGACCGTACTCATCAGTTTAAACTGTTTTGGAGATTGCCGTGGTTTTCATAGAAAATTTCATAAATACCCTTTAGAAAGATTTCCAAGGAGATCATGCCACCCAGGCCCAGGCTCTCGTGTATTCAATGGGTCTCAACACTTACACCTACATAAGCAGCTTTCATGTACGAGGATGCCATAATGCTAGCATAAAAAAAAAATAATAATAATAAATAACAATTTATTTATTTATTTTTTTTATTTTTATTTATTTTATTTTTTTTTACCGCTGGAAGAAATACAAATGTCGCATATAGTATATGTGTGTGCATATGCGTCTAATATGATATGATATAAGGTATTTTTGTCCTATATTTCATTAATTATTTATCTGATATTTTAAAATTTTATTCGTATACCTTCAAAAAATTTTAGGCATTAAAAAGAAAATAATTTAATGCTGTATATACAAAAATTCAATTTTGAGTGCTTAAACGGTTTTAGAATACATGCATTTCGAATTCATGTCTTTAGAGCACACAAAGGAAAATGTCCGACGCGTGCAAACGAAATGCAGAAAATCCTTTATAGGTTTTTCAGTTTGTCTTTCACTTGTCATATTCCGCTCTATATATCTTATCACATTTTTCGTACTTCTGTATAGATATTGAAAAGACTAAATTCTGTTTGATGAATTATTCATATTTCTCTTGAGAAATTTACATTTAAGTTGGCATACGTGTATGCGACAATTGTCTGTCTTGTGATATAGAAACAGAGATGTATCTCTTGAAAGTTGTCATTGTAAATTTAAAATCACTCATTTTACTTCATATACATATAAAAAGCAAGCAAACAAATCGTTATCTTTCCATTGCAAACGGAAAAATTTAATAAAAGTAAAGAAGCATAGAAGATAAGTATTAAAATATATGCTTTTATACATGTATAAAATAGCATTTTCTGTATGTGTAAACTAACATTCTTTTTTTTATATTTTTATTTTTTCATTAGTTAATATATTTTTAAATATGAATTTTTTCTTTTTTAAATTTGGAAAAAAAAAAAAAAAAATATAATTTTTTTTTCAGATTTTTAACTAAAACAATACATTATAAAAACTGTATTTTATTAATCAACTATCTTCAATTATTTTTTCTGCTAGTTTTAATTATTTTATATTTAATTCTATTCTGAATATTTTTTATCTAAGTTATAAAGTTAGCATGGCTCAAAAAAAAAAAAAAAAAAAAAAAAAAACATCAGAAAGAAAAATGTATTTACAATTATTTTTTTCTTCACGACCCAAAATTTTCCAAAATTTTAAAGCTAAATAAGACATTAAGGAAGTTTAAAAAAATTATGAATATTATAAATTGCTATATATATATATATATATTAAGATATACTAAATTGATGATAAAAGAATTTGGATAGTTGAAATATTTATTTTTTATTAAAAGCAAAGTACGAATACGTTTACCCTAAAAGTATCTAGTAATATTAAGATCATCCAGTTAAAATTATTTAGTTATTAAAACAATTTAGTAAGAGCAAATATTTAATTACAGCATTAATGTAATCTTTTAAAACTAACTTTACTACTTAATTTTGCATTAAGAAAAACTTTTACTTTCTGTTTGGTCAAACAATAATGCTGATTTAGTTTTTATATATATATATATTTTTTTTTTTTTCAAATGTACCGGGTGCACCAAAAGTTCGTGAAAACTTTAAAAAAAGTATTAAAAAAGAACATATTAATCATGATTAGAAATTCTGTTAACCTTCTACTATCATGGGGTCACATATGCCCCAGTTGAATCTATGCCATGCTTAAATTATTTTACCTAAAATTCCAAAAAAAAAGTGACATCTTCATTTATTAATAATCTTTGTGGTAACTAAAAGCACAAAAAAAAAAAAAAAAAAAAAAAAAAAGTTTGGAGTTTTTATAATTTATCCCATTGAATAGTGGTCACAGGTATTCCCATACCCATACAGCACAGAATGTTTCAGTTATGTTGCAAAAAGCTTACAATCTTTCAAAAACGCAATACATTTAAGTATGCTCTCTGATACCTTTCTGAAACATTCGCCCCTTTTGGTTTTCTATCTGTTAAGTGATTGTAGTATTTCTGTTTCGTATCTGATTTTTTTGTTACGATCGCGGACATTTCTACGTTTTTTGAAACTAATCGGAAAGCAATCTGAACATTTTTAGTCGTTCCTGAAATGCTTTTAATGTTTCAATGTTATATGATTGTTACGTTTCTGGAACAATTTGTGCTGTTAGGGTAGTGAAATTGAGAAAATAAAAAAATATAAAAATAAGACATTCGTAGGAATATATCAATATTTATTTTAAATATTTTCTAATAAAATACTTACTGATTTATTTTATATCTTCTATTTGTAAATTAATATTGAAATAATGATAAACAATCATTTTTAACGATCTCCTTTTACCAAAAAGGAAAAAACTCTGAATTGACTCCAATCAACTTTCCGAACATTAAGTAATTAACGGTTGTGTAAATGAATTTAAGTGAGGGAAGTCGTTAAATAAGTAAAAAAGTTAATTATAACAAAGAACTTCAGTGTTTTTTTTTCAATATTGTATGTTAATTTAAAGCTACTATACTTTAAACAATTTGAGCGATTGTGGATTATTGCTGGAGTCTACAAATCATATAGCGAAGGTAATTGCTAGTTTATGGAATGAAAAATATGGTCCTGTATATTTCAACATAAATATGCCCAGAAGCTGATGCTCCCGAGTATTGCACGAATACGGTTTAACAAACACCTGAATAGGTTAACTCAGAATATATGGTGGAAAGAAATGGAGAAAGAACACTGCAGATAATTTTTTTTTTTTTTTTTTTTTTTGAGTCTTTAAAAATAAGTAAGAAAAAAAAAAAAAAGGTAGTAATATTTGGTACGATCTTTTAGAATTACATTAAGCATTTATTACTACTAGGGGAAGGAAAAAATATTTAACATTATTTAGATTTAAAAGGTCAGAAAAAGTGTATCGTATTGTTCAAATAGAGAAAAGATTGTGACAAGATTTATGTCTTTTTCCACGGAATACGAAAGGCCTGAAAAACAATTATTAGTTATAATAAAAAAATCTGGTGTGAAACAAGCACACGACTTCCATTACCCACTATTACACGCATTATATGCATTTTTGAGAGATAATGTGATCAGAAAACATAAAAGTAATCTAAAAAAGTAGAAACCTAAAATTTTACCGGTGGGTAAGAGAAACTTTTAAAGACATATAAAACGAAGTTTACATATAGTGAGGTAAAAAAATGGTAGATTTATTTTTTGAATCACAAATTTCCGAGATTTGAAGATGACCTACCTAAGCAGGAATGCTGTTAATTTTCCTCTAATAACCACGAGAAAGAAATGGATTTGTAACAGTTTTCAAGAAAATCGTTAGAGCCATTTTTGAGGTAGCAACTTTTACAAAAAATCAATTATTGACCGGAAAACATTAATTACATACAAAAGAATATTTAAAAGTGAGTTAATATGGCGAGTTTGAAAAAAATCCGTTGAGCTGTTTTTAAAGGAACGCGCATGCAAAACCTGAAATTGAGCTATTTATACAGGACGCCTATCCATTTTCCTGAACTAACCAACTATATCATTCGAAAGGACATCTAATAGAGTGCTTAAATAGCAAATTTGAAGAAAATCGTCAGAGCCGTTTTTGAGATACGGACTTACGGTCAAACTTCCAGTCTCCGATGTCCCACTTCCGGTTTTTCAATTTTCCCCAAAATTTGGAAATTTATCTGTACACCAGACCTGTCTTAATTCTGAAGTTTTGTAGTTCTATCTTTATTAGTTTTGGAGATATGATAGCCAGAAAATTCCACACATACACACACACTGACCAATTGCCAAAAAACAATTTTTTGGACTCAGTGGATCTTAAAACGTGTAAATCAGGTGAAATCTCGATATCGAATTTTTGGTCCAAATACAATACTTCCATTACCTACGGTAGTAGAATAATGGAAGTAAAAATACAACAATACAAAATTAGAAGACGATATGATATACAAAATTTTGCACATATGTTTCAAGAATGGCTGAGATATTTCCAACAACTAACTTTTACAATATACCTTATGTGAGTGTCACGAATAATTAAGCTACTTGGTTACATCTGAATTTTAACTGAGAACATGGATACAATTATTAAAGACAAATATTTTTTTTACATCTAGAGAAATGTTCGAAAATATCTTGAGAAACGCTCCAATATTTTAAAGTTGACGGCAGGACATTCTAGCGGGATGACAAAAAAAAAAAAAAAAAAAAAAAAAAAAAAAATGTCGGTGTTGCATTATTGTATAATATCACTAGGTAGAAAATTTAGTGACATTTATTTGGGAATGTTCAGTTTTTGTTTGAAAAAAGTCATTCAGATTTGTCCACATTTTGTCAGAAATGTGTATAAGTTTTATTAAGACTGAAGTAATAATTGTATTAATATTTTTAAAATATAAAGATCCAATAAATATATAATATATATAAATTATGTAATCATACTTTCTTTATTTAAATTTTAATATTTACGTTCCAATATGTTCAATGAAAGAAAACAAAAGTCGTAAGCAGTTTCAATGGATATTTTAATCTAAATAATCTTCGTTAAAATGAAACTCAATATAGGTTTGTAGACAAATTTATTCATACAATATATTAAATATTTGTATTGTTTGCCATAATATTGTCAAAAAAAAAAAAAAAAAAAAAAAAAAAAAAATGTATACATTATATAATACAAAGCTCTAACAACAAATTCCTTTTAATTAATTTTGCGTATCTAAAATACTCTTAAAAGCCAAATGTATATTACTCAAGAATACGTCCGATCACTTTGCAATCTGCAATAAATGTGACGGAGCGATGAGGAAAAGTCGAGAATCGCGTTACCTAACATATACAAGAAGCGCTATTTCTCCGAGTGGGATTCATCGATGCAAAATAAACAGAACGATATCGCGCTGCTTGGGACTTTTCGCACTTATTTAGAGAAAGCGCAGTTTCGCTGTTTTGTATTCTTCGACAGAGTTTTTTCAATACTCCCTGGGACTCAAACGGTTAAAGAAGGGAAGGAGGAGGGAATTTCGCAAAATGTCTTTATACTAAGAGTTATATATATATATATATAATCGACCCACACATCAAAAGTCTCCAAACTTATTTAATTTAGTGCAGAGTTACGCATGGATACCTGCGTAACACTGCTCCTTTGGAGAGCCCACCTTAGGAGTTTTGCCCCCACTGTCCAAAGGGCGGTAGGGTGGAATTTCGCAGAATCCCTGTGTAATGTGAGTCGTGTACGCAACAGCAACCCACAAGTAAAAAATTACCATTGTAAAATATTCTGGAACAGAGTTACGCATGGAAACATGTCTCCCTCCCCATACGGCCTTCAAGGAGTTAGGACGGAATTTCAAAAAATCCCTTTGTAGTGTTTGTGTTGAGTACTCATAAGCAATCGACATATCAAGAAATTCGTTTTTTGAGATAATTAGTGTAGAGCTATTCTTAAAAGCGTGTTTTTGCGCCCCTCCCCCTTCGTTGTTAAAGAGGGGAGGGGGAATTTCCCAAAAACCCTTTATAGTGCGTGTTGGGAGCCCATAACTATCCCGCACATAAACAAATCCACTTTTCAAGATAATTCGGAGCAGAGTTACGCATGGAAACATAATTTTTGTTCCACTCCTTACCCGCAAGGGGGGTAGGGTGGAATTTCACAAAATCACATTATAGTTTGTGTCGTGAGTACGCATATCCAATCGAATATCAAAAAATCTCTATCCTGGGATAATTTAAAGCAGCGTTGCGTTACTCTTAAAACAATTACCTTCCCACCTTCCGCCCTCAAAGGAGGATGGCAAGTGGACAATTTCGTAAAATCTTTTTATAGAGCGTGTTGGGAATGCATAACCAACCAATACATGAAAATTAATCTTACTGAGATAGCTTGAAGCTAAGTCATGCTTGGAAACGTTTTTATTACCTCCCCGCTCCCAACGGGGGTTAGGGGTGAATATCGCAAAATCCCGTTACAATGGACTACTCGAAATTGAATACTCGAAAATAAGCCAAACACTAAAATTTGTGATCTCACCTCCTTAGATTTTCCCGGACGAATTTACCTCCTCGTAACTCTCCCCCTCCCCCCCCCCCCAAAAAAAAAATCAAAAATCTCGAAAAAAAAAAAAAAATAATAATAATAATAATAATATTAATGAGTTTTTCGAAATATCCTCACAAAGATGCTTGGCCGTTTTTTATATGTTTGTGCTACTATTGGTGGAGTTCTACTCAAAAATTCGTATTTCGCTAAATTTGCCTCGGAAAATCGTTTTTCCCCCTCCTCCCTTAAAAAAAAACCAAAATTCCAAAATCGCAGACATTTTTTTACTCACGTCTCGTCTTTCCACCTGCATTTTCTTCACCGTAAAGTAATTTGGAGTCGAGTTATGCTTATGAAAGTGTTTGTGCGTTCAAACCCCCAGTGCGGAAAGGGTGGTATTTCGCAAAATCCGTCTTAGTGGGAGGCCACGTTTTAAAACCAATCTGGATACCAAAATTAGTGACTCTGTCTCCCATAAAATCGCCATGGCAGTGTTGAGTCAGTGAATGAATGATTTTACTCTTCTATCTATACAGATTTGTTTATATTTTTTGAGGGAGTACTTGGCTTAAGGTGGCTGTCATGAAAATAGAGTCATTGGCGAAAATGTCCTATCTATTTCAGCATCAAAAATTAAAAACATACCAAGGATTATCAAAAAGTAAAGCTCTTTAATATAGATCTGAATTAGCTTTCATTTTATGATTATTTAATTTTGAAAATGATGTCATTTTGTCATGTGCTTAAGCAAATTTTACATTTAATATTAACTCGTAAACTTCTTTGGCAACAATTAAAATTTAAAATAAATAATTTTTAGCTTTATTTTAGAAGACATATCTTTTTTTTATAGGAGATATAACATAGATGACGTTTTGCTTCATCCCCCTCCCCTTGGGGACTGAATTTCTAAAAGTTCAAAAATTGTTTTTTAGGTAATTCTATTAGCTATATTTTAAAGAAAATTTTTACTGATATCTGATTTTTTTTTTCTTTGAGATATAAAGGTTTTTGTGAAATAACGTTTTACTCCCTGTCCCCCTTTAGGGGCCGCATTTCTAAAATTCCAGAAATTTATTTTTAGGTATTTAAGTTAGCTATATTTTGAATCAAAAGTCTTACATACATCTTTTTTTTTCCTTTGAGATACGATGCTTTTTTTGCAAGATCCCTTTTTGCGCAAGTGGAATCACATTTTGCCACGCACACCCTCTTGTAGACCGAATTTCCAAAATTCCAGAAATTGATTTTTAGGTAGGCTTTGTATTAGCTATATTTAAAAGTAAAAATTATATATATATTTAGATATGAAAGATTTTGAAAAATCATGTTTTGCCCTCCCCCCTCCCTTGTGGGAGGATTTCGTAAAATCGCTTCTTAGTCGATGTCTACGTAACAGAAGGAACATTGTCACAAAATTCCATACTTCTTGGTCCAGGAGTTTGTGCTGGGTGATGATGAATCACTCAATTCCTCACTCACTCACTCAGGACAAACGATATTATATACCGGGTGTTCCAAAGTCAGGACGAACTTTAAAAATAAATAATTCGAAAAGGAATCAAGATACAAAGATACGGTTTGTACCAAACGGAAGAAAAAGAAACCGGAATTTGTGTGGCAATGAAAATAAATAGTTCTGTTGGCGACAAACAGATGGCGCTATAGTGTTTAATTACACCAAAAGATGATTTACAAATGAAAAAATGTTGACAACTTACAAGTCAGCTTAATTATAGTTAATTAGTACTACTACAGTAACTGTTCAATATGCTGTCCATCATTCAGAAGTACAGCTGTGAGACAATTCACCACATCGTTCATAGCATTTACTAGCATTTCTTGCGTTATGGCAGACACATTTTGGCGGATGGCATCTTTCAGTGCTGCTAGTGATGCTAGTTGGTCGCGGTACACTTTTGACTACAAAAATCTCCAAAGCCAAAAGTCACAGGTGTGAGATCGGGAGATCATGGAGGGAATGCGTGATTAAAATAGCGACTGAGAATGCGATCCTCCCCAAATTTTGAGCGTAGCAGGCGATGCACAGGCAGAGCAATATGAGGTGGTGCTCCATTTTGCATAAAGGTGACTGTTGGAGTGCCAGTCGCGCTTGCAGTTCAGGAATAATGTTGTTTTGTTACAGTGCTGCATATAGCTGATCAGTAACAGAAACTGTTTTTTAAACCGTCTGTGTGACTTCCTCGTAAAGAAATGGACCAATTATGAAATCAGCAGTGAAGCCACAGCAGACTGTCCCTTTAGGCTGTTGCAGGGGTACCTCAACAAATGCAAGTGATTTTCTGTGGCCCAACCTCGACAATTGTTGGTGTTAACAGCGCCAGATAGTATGAAGTGCGCTTAATCTGTCCAAAGCACAGTGTGAAGCCAGTTGTGCTGCTCTTCCACCTTATTGAATACCGAATTCGCAAAATCTCGGCGAGAGTCGAAGTCAGGAGATTTCAGTTCTTGGTTATGTTGCAACTTGTAGGGATACCGTTTCAGAGTTATTTGCAGTGCTCTCCAGGCAGTTCTGTACGACACTCCTGTCTGCCTCGAAACTTCTCGAGCACTGCACTTCCCATATACAGAAACCGCCGACATGGATTGAACCGTATGCTCCACTGTCGTGGCAACAGCAGTGGCTGTTGAGGGACGTCCACTTCTTGGACGTGACGCCAAAGAACCTGTAGCTTTAAATTTCTTCATAATTTTGTTCAATGCAGAAGACGTTATTGGTCCTGTGCTATCTCACATAATCTTCATGTAGCGATATGCTCACGATACCGCAGTGACACTTTCCGAATTATTATAATACAGTTTAATTAAGAGAGCTTTCTCTACTGTGGACAGTATTTCGATGCATATAAGCTTCGACTACCATTACCTACTGCAGTTGCTCCTTTTTATATCGTTTGTTGCTTTGCATAATCCTACATCAGAAATCCGTAGCGTTTCCACACAAAACCCGGCTTCTTTTACATCCGTTTTGTCCAAACCGTATCTTTGTATCTTGATTCGTTTTCGAATTATTCATTTTTAAAGTTCGTCCTGACTTTTGGATCACCCGGTATATAGATAATGCTAAAATATAAATTAGTGCCAAATTAATTTTTATATGAACAAAGACTATGTTCAACACAGATATATTTAAATTTTATAATTAATATTGAAAATTAATTTATTTTTAAAATATTTCTAATTCTTTGTGTCCATTCACACTAGAGTGTAACGTCTAGAGAGACCATTCACGTCTAGAGTGTCAATTCACACTCTAGAAGACAACCTACAAAAAAGTGCAAATTCTACTATTTTCTTAATGAAAATTCTTCCTTTTTTTAAAGTACAGGAAGGCCAAAATACTTTGATTTTACCTCCCTGACATATTTTTCTAGTAAATTCCCATGATTTCAAATGTTGTTTTTTTTAACAGTGTGTTTTAATGGTTGTATACGTATGTCTAATTTTTAAGAATATTTGCATCTTAGAAAACAGTAGAATTGGAACAAAATGAGGAGTTATTTATATAAAATTGATACAAATTGATACATTCTAATCATTGAGAAATTAGTGAAATGTTTTATTTTCTTTCTCGTAACATATATATATATATATATATGCTACGAGTAACATTAATTGGAATTCAACTATCTAATGTTAATTTCCCTTTTTACTTTCCGAACACTATAGTGAGGAAAGTATTGTAATCATGTCAAAAATCCGAATTAAAAATTTTGATGTTTCTATACGTTTCGAGGTCCCCTGAGTCCGTTTCCACTATTTTTACGGTGATGTATGTATGTGTGTGTGTGTGTATGTATGTATGTGTGTGTGTGTATGTATGTATGTGTGTGTGTGTGTATGTCTGTGAGTGAACACGCTAGCGTCTAAACGCTTTCTTCGAATAAGCTGAAAGTTGGTACGTATATTGTAAGTCACCATAGTACGAACCCTATAGATTTTGGTGAATCTAGCACTTATGGTTTTTTTACAGGGACACAAAGAAAAATTCTTTATCATTATGGTCTATGGGACCAAAATCTTAAAAGTGCGATAACATCTAAACGCCTTATTCAATTGAGCAAATTTATACACATATCATAGGTCACAGATACTCAGTCTATATAGAATTTGGAGAATCTAGCACAAATAGTTTTTTTACAGGGACACAAAGAAAAATTCTTTATCATTATGGCCTATGGGGCCAAATATTTAAAAATGCGATAGCGTCTAAACGCTTTATTAATCTGAGCAAAACATTTGTACACTTGTTATAGGTCACAGTTGCACCAACTGTATAGATTTTGGTGAATTGTAGCACTTACAGTTTTTTTACAGGGACACAACGAAGAAGTCTTTATCATTATGGCCTATGGGACTAAATTTTTAAAAGTGCGATAGCATCTAAGCGCCTTATTCAATTGAGCTGAAAATTTATATGAATATTATAAATCACTGTTGCACTAAATATAAGCATTTTTGGTGAATCTAGCATTTATAGGTTTTTACAGGGACACAACGAAAAATTCTTTATCATTATGATCTTTCGTTAAATTAAACATCGACTAATATATGGAGAAAAATACTCAAACAATCTATTATGGTTTTCTCTCTTTTGTTTGTTTAACAACTTCTCTTTCTTTACTTTATCTACAAAACTGTTAATTACTCAATGGTCGAAAAGTCGAGTGGTGTCACTCCAGATTTTTTTTTTCTTATCCCTAAATTTCATAAAGATCCTGTAAAATTTAGAACAGTAACTTCTGCTAATAAAACATATAATGTTAAAGCAAATAAAACAAAAAGCAATTTCTTATTCAAAATGCTCTACATCAATCTAAAAATTCTACAATTCTTAAAAATGGTTATGAACTGATTGATTTTATGAAAGTTAAGAAGTTTAATAACGTTTTCACTTGGGATTTTGAAGATTTATTTAATAATATTAAACTAGATGATTTGATCAATTCTTTGGATATTTTTTATTCTGAAAGTATTACTGTAAAAGATATTATAGATTATAATAAATATAAAAAAAAATTATACAGTTTGGTTCTAAAAGATAATTTTATTAATTATCATGGGACACTTTGCGTTAAAAAAAAAAAAAAAATGGCATTCCTCAAGGCTCAGTATCTAGCAAGAGCTTAGCAAATATGTATTTGCATGCTTATGAAAATAATTGTAAAGCTAGTGAGGGTATTATAATTACAGACATATTGATGGTCTGATCGCTTTTACTAGTACTAATAATGATACAAAAAAAAAAAAAAAAAAAAAAAAAAAAAAAATCCTTCTTATTTAAAACCTATTAGTACTAATTTTAATCCTTTAAAAGCAAATTTTTTGGACTTGGATATAAATATTGTAAATAATGAAACGATTACAACTATTTTTGATAAAATAAATAATTTTGATTTTAATGTGATTAAATTGACTCATTTGAGCTCTAACATTAGTCAACTTATCTACAGAAATATCATTTTAAACTATCTTAATCGTAATAAAATATTAATTTCTACTTATCGTGGCAAAATTAAAGATATTCAGGATTTCTTTAATAGAGCTGTTGAAAATTATAATCCTATAGATTCTTTGCATGGTTATATTATAGAGAAATATTTAAAACATTTGAAATATAAATTATTATTCTTTTTAATTTTCCTTTTTAAAAATTCCTTATTTTTCGATTAAATTTAGCTGTACTAACTATATTTATTATTTTAATTTCTTTAATTTAATATAGATGGCGTTGTAATATTATAATTTTGGTGGTTTCGTATTTTGGTTAGTTATTTTGCTAGAAATCTTATGAATTTCGTACTGCTGTTAGAGTGAATGTTGATAAATTTTTTGCCTGTTCCATTATATTTGATTAATTTTCTACCTGATCCATATAAGTTTTTGTCTGCTCCTTATTATTTTATCCATATTGATTTTAGCCTTATATGTGCTTTTTGTCAAGAGTTTTGATCAATTAAAAACATGCTTGCTTTAACCCCAAACGTATGTCTCAAGTCGTACGGAGCATTTTTTGCAGTTTAAATCATTTATTTTATGTTTTTTCAGTAAGTTTTACTTATTATTTTTTCACATTTATTAATTTTCATGTAAGATTTTCATGTTTGATTAAGACAGCTTCTATCTGCAGCTTCCATGTGTCAAAATTACTTTTTGATAACTTTTTGCGACATATTTATTCATCTAAAATAGAAAACAGAATCAAAAATAGAATCAAAACAGAATCAAAAACAGAGCTAAAAAAAGAATCAAAAATACCTTCGATTTACTGTTCAGCTCTTAGGCTTAACAGTAAGTCGCACTTTCGTTTTAGCGAATGTTAATTTAAATTTTTAAAAAGTCCGCAGTAAAATGGGTGTATCTGGGCCCATAACCATTTTTAGTTTAAATGGGACCACAGAGTAAAAAGCAGAGTCTTTTTAAACTGTCACAAATACGTTTAATAATATAGAAATGAAGAATAACATAATTTCTATGCATGGCATTTCTATGCCGCATGCTTAGCACAGCTTTCTCGTACAGACTCTTATAAACCTCTCTCTCTGAGAAGCGAAGGATGCGCTGTTGATTACGTAATACAGTTACGTCACATCTGACTTCATGACAGGTGTGCGCTCGTTAACAAATGATATGAGGAAACATGCATTGAAAATTCCTACATTTATCTTTCGTTATTTTTGTTACATATTTTCAACTTTTATATGACTGAATGCTTATATTATAATATCTTATATATATATATATATATGTGTGTGTGTGTGTATCTGTAATATTATCATAAATAATTAATCATAAATTATCATAAGTTAACATTAAAAAAGGAGTGAATTCTTAGTTTTCAAAAATTAGCAAGCCATGTTGGCTTGAGACAACTTTGTGAGGTTCAGCCAGCTTTACCACATATATTCTCTCTTTAGCTTGCTAAAACTCAGAAATCATTATACACACACACACACATATATATATATATATGTATATACATATATCAATCCTTATCATTATCATTATATATACATTTAATGATAAAATATAAATTAGTGCCAAATAATTTTTATATTCACTCCATATGGACTCATATAATAGCAATGTGCTTTTATTTATTTTATTTTATTTTATTTATTTAATTCATTTATTTATTTTTGGCTAACCTGAACGTAAATATAAATCGGGTGAATGTATGAATGTAATTCTTTAAATGTGCAATTTTTACTATTATTTTTTACTGGAATTTCATTCTGTTATTAAAGTACAGGAAGATCAAAGTACTTTAATTTTACATCTTCTATGAAAGTAAACAGGGTCTAAAACACTTTATGTTATTAAACTGTTATTAAACGCCTTTTATTTACAAGGCTTAAAAGTTTGTAAAAATGTAAAACATGGTTACTAGTTAATAAAATCTGTGGTATTTTTTAAGGTTTTTGTGTGCAGTATTTCTAAATGTAAAAACCTAAATGTATTTTTTAAAGATTTTTTATGCAGGCTTTTAAAATGTAGGATCGTAAGATAGTTTTAAGGATTCTACGTACAATCTTAAAAAAGGTACGTTTGTTTGTAAAGATAGTTTTTTTTTTTTTTTTTTAGGAATTATATGAAAAAGTTTGTCAAAGAGTTAAAATGCTAAGACTTTTTGTATTCAGTTCAGCCATCTAATGAGGAAATCTCGATCTTTCAAATTTTAATGATTTATTTATCCACTTTATTTAGCCTCAGACAGATCCTCACAAACTTTCGCACTAGAGTGCGGTGTATTAAACTTTCAGCTATCAGCGCTTGTAAAAATGACTCCTTATAAGAAAGGGATTTTTTTATGACTTTTTCTAAGCAGATATTGTATATTTATTTAAGATTTAGTAATTAATTTTAAATGTTTTATTCCTGAATATTGATGAATTATACTTTAATTTTTAAAAAATTAATATTTTCATAATGACACAGAATTGGTTTAATTTTAATTTTGAGCTGTGATTTAGATCAAATGAAGTTTTGTATGTATAATTTGAATATCGTATAATTACTTAAAAATATTTTTTTTTAATTATTATGTATTACTTAATTAAAATATTTAAATCTATAGAAATTATTAAATTTTTTTCTGTTAATTCAAATTTGTTATGATTGTGATAATTTAACATATTGTCACTATTTCATTAAGTATGAATTTAAAAACCGTACTCATTAAAATAGTGAATTTAAATGTATATCTATTAAACTCGGCTTAAAAAAAAGTATAAACTTAAAAGTATAAACTTAGACATCTTACTTATTATAGTAAATCTAAATGTATATTTATTTATTAAAAATTTGCTGAACTAAAATTAGTTGAAAATTTTACCTACAACATTAAAATAATAAAAGATTTGCTGATATTATTACGATGACTTACGATTATTGTGATCTTAAAGCTTATTTATGTAATTTTTTTAATGATGCTACCGAAAACCTTAAATATAAAAATATTATCGTCAGCCATGTTAGAAGGTAATTAAAAAAAAAAAAAAAAAAAAAACTTTTCAGTTCAATTCGGTAATAAACAAAACTGACTTTTTTTTTTTTTCTTTTTTCTTTTTTTTTTTTTTTTTTATGGTATTCCACTAAAAATTATACAATACTTTCGTTCGCCATGTGAGAAGGAAAATTTCATAAACCATTAAGGTATATTCCATAAAAAATAAGAAAATGAAATTTACCTTTATATCTTATATATACCTTATACTTTCATTGCAATCCATTAAAAGAAAAGCTGATCTTTTACGTAACCTAACGTGCTATCTCTGAGAATGATGTGGTAACTAAATCTGAGTGGTTGCCAACGCATTTTCTAAAAAACAGTTTATATATATATATATATATATATATATATATATATATATATATATATATATATATATATAAAAGCAAGCATGAAACACAATTATTTAATTTTAAGGTATAGTAATCATTTTCATTTTTTATAGATCTTCAGCATTAATTCTTGCATAAAATTTCTGTTAGAGTAAACCATGCATGTGAAAAAAGCCGTAAATTTCAGAAATCTGAATACAGACGTTTATTTATTTATTTATTTTTTCTTTCTTTCATTTTTTTTTTTTTTTTTTTTTTTTTTTGGGGGGGGGGGGGATTAAATTCTAGAGGAATTTGTAGTACAAATCAACAAATTCTAGATTTCAATCATGCAGAATTATGAAAATACATATGTTTTTTTTTGCTAATTGTTCAGGACTGAGTTAAATTGCTCAAAAATTGTGTTAAATATTTAGGGTAATGCTAACAGTTTGCCTTGGCTAACAGTTTGCGTATAAAATAAGCTGAAAAAAAATGGAAATGGTTACATAAAATTTGTAAAGTCCTCTACGGTTAATTTTTTATTCATGTTATTATTTTTTTTTTTTCTAAATAAAACCAGTTTTGTGAAAATTTACTGCAAATTTGAAAACACTGATTACAAAAGACTAAATGCTAATTCAAAATTTATATGATAATCCAATTGTGTCAAGAAATTCAACAGTTTAACCGTTTGCACTCGAGACCTTTTTCGCATGGGTATACCAGCAACCCGAAGCTATTTTGCAGATATTTGGTAATTCGCATATAAACCTTCATATTTTTTCCGGTACTCATGGAATATTTTTTTGTACTAGAAAATGTTTCTTAAATGGGCGTGGCTTGAGAACAGAATCAGATTTGTGTAAGAGATCTATTCAAAAATATAGAAGTAAAGCAGGGTTCGTAGTTTCCGCTTTTTAGCTAGTCTAGCTAAATCTAATCTAGCTTAATGTAAGATCTGTATGTCCTTATGTTATGGTGGCTGCGTAATAAAAGACTAACATAATGCACTTTTTGCGAAGGCTGCGCCTTCTTTTTTGTCAGTGGCCTCTTTTATGTCGACCACTTTCTGTTTTCCAAACGTGCGGGCATGAAGTGAGATGGAAAATTAAACTTTTGCATTCGAATCTTCTTTTAGTAAGCGTAATGTGCTACCCGACAATAGTTTTAATAAAAAATGCAATATATGAAACATAAGAATTTTAAATATAAACATTTTATTTCTATATTTGATGTATATTTACATATTACAAGCACTATATATGATTATTTTGATTTATAATTTACCATCGTGTGATATTTTGCAAAGCATTCTAGGCCATTTACCAATGACCAAGACAAGCAACGCCCAAAGGCACTTAATAACAAGTGTGGGTGGAGTCTCTTTCTGAACGAAGTATGCACCTTGTATAGCACTTTTTGTTGTAAAACATTATTGGTGGATATAATATATATAGTAACTTAAGTGGTCATAGCGCCTCTCGAACGCGCGCCGTTCGAGTTGAAGTAATGAATCGGATGTCGCCTGAGAGGCGAGTTCGAGTGCAAACGATTAAGCATTCTAAATTTATAAATGATTAAACTTATACAGGGATACTTACAAAAATTTCTTTTCCTTTTTTTAAATTCTGTACCGATGCAGCTATAGACGTAAAAGTTGTGTCTTGTATAAAGTGCCTATTCCCTACTAGATGCGATCGCGTACAGTATTACCAGTTTGAAACCGGAGGAGTTAGCGAGCGTTCCTATCTCAATGGTCCTCGGTAGAAGAACGATTTCATATTTATTGCAATTTAAGATGAATTCATTTAATGTTAAAACAATTGCTACGAAAATACGATCTATATAATTGATTAATTGGTAAACACTTATCGGAAAAGCAGATTTTTCTAACTATAATATACACGCCGAATAGGTGAATCCTCCTGTTAAAAATATCATATGAAAAACTTACTCAATTGCAGGAATGACTATGTTTTATTATTATAAATTTTTATTGAAAATAATTAAAAAGCTTTAAACATGTTCCAGATTTAAAGTTCATTAAAACGTTAAGTGCAAAAATGATTTGTTAAAAGTTAAAGTAATTAAAACAATTAAATATATATATATATATATATATATATATATATATATATATATATATATATATATATATATATATTATTATTATTAAATAATAATAGGTTAAAAATAAATCTGTGTAAGATTTATTTACTTATTTATTTATTCAGTTTTGTTGTTACTACCATATTACACGAAATGGCATTTACTTTTTTCTGTATTCTTACCAAAAATATATATAAATAATAAATAGCGTTTTAAATACATGAATATATAAAATACACTACAGTAAATTCTAACTTTATTGAAATAGACTTTATAACTAGTAATGATTAGTATTTATATAATTAATATGTATATATCTAAAAACAAAGTCTAAATTTAAGTTATATTTTAAAATATGAAACTTTTTTCTTCTTTTTCTCTAAAGAACTCATAGGTAAAAATTCCATTGAAATTAAACTAAAGGATTACTTATAACAAGAAACCACGTTACTTTTTATTCATTCTCAATTTCACTTCTTCTGAAGAAACATTTTTTTTTTTTTTTTTTAGTATTTTTCATGTAAATGAGTTGCAATTAAGCCTTGACTTTTTGCAGTGACATACTTGAAAAAGAAAGATTGGATGTACAATAAAAAAATAAAAATAAAAGAAAGAAAGAAAGAAAGAAAGAAAAATAACGGAGTAAAATAATGAAAAATGTAATTTAAGCATTAATTCAGATTCAATGTAATTACTTTCATTCTGCAGAGAGACAACTATTTTTTAAAGTCATTTAAAGAATAGAAATAGACACTGAAGTTTTATTTTCCATTGTTGCATTTAGGATTAAAATGAAATAGTAATTAATAAGATGATAAACAAGTGAGTGTACAAAAAATTTAAAGAATGATTTAAAAATAAATGTGTATTATTCCCAAGTACGTATTCATAGAATACAATGTACATGAAAAATACGGTTATTTAGATAATTAGAATGAATACTCACTCTTTTATAATTTCTGTATGATATATTTTTTTTTCTTTTAATAAATTTAATTCACATCAGAATTTTTTTTTTCTAGGTATTATGCTAAAAACCAGCACGCTTCTATTTTAATGAAATGTGTGTGTGTTCGGCGCGCGCGTGAATATGAGTGTATGTATGCGAGTTTATTTATTACTAACAAGTGATATTTGTATTCAAAATGAGGGATTTATGTAAAAATAAAGTAATGTAACATAAAATCCAGATCAGCCGAAATTCCTAAAACCCTGATTGTTATTTTTATGAAAGTTGTCGACATTTTTGCATGTCGAATGCAGTTCGCAAAATCTTAAATAGGTTCTAGGCGACGAATGCATCCTTCTCTTATATTAAACGAGTAAATCATGTGATTTGTTGTACATGTTTGTCTTCGGGATCTCGGAAACGGCTTTAACGATTTTGATGAACATTTTTTGTTAGAGGATCTTTCGTGTGAAAAAACGATTGGACTTATTCTCATCTTCTGAAAAATTCGTATTCGATGTTAACTTTTTATCGGTCCATTGTATCATATCGCAGAAATTGGGTTTATTCGGAAATGGACAAAGCCATTAAAAAAAAATTGTAGTTAAGTGTTTTTCGGGGTGCTTGGATTGACCCTCATCTTCTGAAAAAATATATTCGCTGTTAACCCTTTACTGGCCAATGACAACATTTGGCAGAAATTAAGTTTACTCGGAAAGGGATATAGGGATTTTGATGAAAGTTTGGAGTTAAGTGCTTTTAGGGATGCTTAAACGATTCGACTTATACTCATTGTGAGAAAAATTCGCGTTCGCAGTTAAAGGCCAAGTGCAAAGTATGACAGAAATTCGGTTTGCACGGAAATATACAAAGCGATTTTAATGATAGTTTGGTATTAGGGATTTTTCATGAGAAAAAACCATTGAAACTCATCTTCAGAGAAAATCGAGTTCACAGTTAACCCTTTATTGGCCAATTGCAACACATAGCAGTAATTACATTTACTCAGAAATGGGTATAGCGATGTTGATGAAAGTTTGGGATTAAATGTTTTCGGGGAGTGCTGAAACGATTGGATTTACCCTCATCTTCAAAAAAAAAAAAAAAAAAAAAAAAAAATCGCGTTCTCAGTTAACCTTTTATCAGCCAATTGCAACATATGGCAGAAAATGAGTTTAATCGGAAATGTATATAGGGATTTTGATGAAAGTTTGGGGTGCATAAATGATTGGAATTATTTTCATCTTCGGAAAAATAAGCGTTCGCTGTTAAACCTTTATCTGCCCATTGCAATATGCGGCAGAAATTAGGTTTACATCGAAATGGATATAGAGATTTAAAAAAAAGTTTGGAGTTAAGTGTTTTCAGGGTGCTAAAGTGTTTGGACCTATTCTTATCTTTATAAAAACTGTCTTTCAAACTTAACCCTTTATCGGCCAATTGCAAACTATCGCAAAAACTGGGTTTACGTAGAAATGGATATAGGCATTTTTATGAAATTTTGGGTTTGCATAAACGATTGGAAATATACTCATCTTCAGAAAAAATCTCTTTCGCTGTTAACCCTTCATCAGAATATTGCAACGTACGGCAGTAATTAGGTTTACACCGAAATGCATATATCGATTTTAAAGAAGGTTTGGAGCTTAGTGTTTTTCGGGGTGCTATTACTTTTGGACTCATCTTCAGAAAAATTGGCGTTACTAGTGAACCCTTTATCGGCCAATTGCAACATATGTCAGAAATTTATGACCAATCGATTTTTCACACAAAAATCCCTTAACCATAAACTATTATCAACATTGTTAAAAATATCTCTGAGTAAACCCAATGTTTTGCCATGTGATTCAAATGACGAATGAATAGTTAACAGAGAAGTTTTCATATTTTTCTTATGATGAAAGTAAGTCCAAAATGTTTTACACCAAAAAACCCTTAATCTCAAACTTTCATCAAAATCTTTAGAGCCGTTTCTGAGATAACTAAGACACATATATTTATATTTATATAACATGTCACATGTTTAATTATTTTAATAAAAAGAAATTATAAAAGTTGAATTTAGCTTTGCAGTTCATAGAATAAATTGCAGTCTAAGAACGTCGCATGTTTCTTCGATATGCATCCAAACTGAGTCGGCGTTTCATAATGACCCTATCATATGCAACTTTTCGGGCAGTTGTATACAATAGAATCTGAACAAGAATCAAATATTTCATAATGACACTCTCGCATATCAAGTTTTGTTCGAATATACACAACAGAATCTGAGACACGGACTTTTCCTAAATGTGAAAAATCGCACTATGACAGCGACGTTAGAGGGAATATTTTCAGAAATGTTGTTAGGCTTATGTTGCGATGCAATTACATATAAATATATATGAAATTCTGTGCAGTATTTCCTGAAAAACAATTGTAAAATTAGTTTTGTCTTACTCACAATCAGACAGAAAGATATTTTCTAAAAATGGTAAAACCGTGTAAAACATATAAATTTATAGAGCGTAATCGTGAAACATATACATTTATAGTAAACCGGAAATCTATTTTTTAATCCAATACTTTCTTCTATTGAGAATAGAAGGAAGTAGTAAAGAAATAAATTAAATGTGAGATAATGTGCATTAAATGTGCTGATGAAATAAATAAATTAAAGCAAGACCAAAATCGAAAGTGAAATAGATTATACTCATGATTCCTAATATTTATCGTATCTCTTTTTATGGCTCTATATTTGATCTGGTAATCATAAAGATCACTAATAGTTCATTAAAATGCAGTTTTGAGAAAAAGAAAATGCATAACAAAAATGAAAATATACTTCATGGTGTTAACCGCTTTAACCAGTAAACCACTTGAATTATTTTATGTGTTTTTCGAAACGAATAAACAATCCTATTCACACCTCTCTCAGAAGAAGCTTAGTTCTTATATATCTTATTGTAAAACACATTAAGTGTAATTGAAGGTAACTTGTCCAAAAGAAATATCGTTCATAGGCCAGAAGGTATCGGAAACTTTTACGGGCTAATATACCCACTATGTCCAGCAAAAAACTATATTATGTATATTTACTATGCATAGATGAAGTTAAAAAAAATACAGAAGACGTTTCTCATAAAGTTATCTATGTTTGTAAAAAAAAAAAAAAAAAAATCACTATATTTAAAGGGGACTAATGTTCAAGTTGTACCTCACGGGACTAATGTGCAAGTTGCACCGAACGAACAAACTATTTCTTTCAACGAAAATGCCTACTAACCCTGGACGATAGGTCTAATATATCGTATCATATTATATATCGTATTTATCGTAATATAACTCAATACTTGTTTCGCTTCCTTCTTCGACTCGTTTTAATACGCATTTTTTATATGCATGAGCAGCCCCGGAAAAACAAAAACATTAAATCATTAAATTCATTTTTTTACTTATTTTTATTTCATATTATTTCACGCGCACTTTTTATATCCTAATTCAAAATTATTTAAAAAAAAACTTTTTCTATATCGCTTGTAACGATACTGATTAATATTAATTTTCCTTTCTTTTTCTTTCAATAATAATAAATAAATAAATAAATAAAAAATAAATAAATCTCTGAAACAGCTTTTTTTCTATAAAAAATATGGATTTTTTTTTTCTGTAAAAATTACAGATTTTTTTATAGTGTGTAGCTAAACATTTTTGAAATGACAGTTTTAACAATGTTAAAAATTCTCTCACTTGTCATCTTTAACTCGTTGTCTTGACTTGAGTAGTTTGTTCGTATTTCCTATTCATGTAAAAATAGGAAAATCCTAAAAAAAAAAAAAAAAAAAGAAAGAAAAGAAAAAAGAAAAGAAAAGAAAGAAAGAAAAAGAAAAAAGAAAATTAAAGGGGACTAATGTGCAAGTTGTACCTGACGGGACTAAAGTGAAAGTAGTACCTCAAGACACTAATGTGAAAGTTGTACCTCACGGGACTAATGTGCAAGTTGCACCGAACGAACAAACTATTTCTTTCAACGAAAATGCCTACTAACCCTGGACGATAGGTCTAATATATCGTATCATATTATATATCGTATTTATCGTAATGTAACCCAATACTTATTTCGCTTCCTTCTTCGACTCGTTTTAATACGCTTTTTTATATACATGAGCATCCCCCGAAAAACAAAAACATCAAATCATTAAATTCATTTTTTTTTTTTTTTTTTTTTTTTTTTTTTTAACTTATTTTTATTTCATATTATTTCACTCGCATTTTTTATTTCCTGATTCAAAAAAAAAAAAAAAAAAAAAAAAAATTCGATATGGCTTGTAACGATACTGATTATTATTAATTTTCTTTTCTTTTTCTTTCAATAATAATAATAATAATAAAAGATTTTGATCAAATTCTGGCAAAAGCAGAATTGAGTTTAGGACGGAGGACTATTAGTTTTTTTTTTCTTCCCAATTATAACATCGGTTTCAAATTATTCAATTATATTTTCGATAAATTTTAGATTTCGATAAATGTCCAACTATCGGAAAATGATTCCGACAAATGTCCAACTATCGAAAACGACAACGCAAAAATCCCAGATTGAGACTAATAGGCCCTCAGTCCTAAAAAGATTTTGATGAAATTCTGGCAAAAGCAAAATTTAGTTTAGGACGGAGGACTGTTATTTATTTATTTATTTTTTCTTTCTTTTTTCAAATTATGACATCGCTTTCAAATTATTCAATTATATTTTCGATAAATTTTAGATTTCGACAATTGTCCAACTATCGAAATAGACAACGCAAAAGTCCCAGATTGAGACTAATAGGCCCTCAGTCCTTAAAAAAAAAAAAATAAAATAAAATAAAGAGATATGATACTTTGCCGTATATATTTTGACATCTTACACGGTCGTATATCTAAAGAACAAACTTTCATTAAATTATTTATTTTAATTTATAATTGTTGCCAAGAAAATTAAACTTTAAATTTTACATCTACTTTTTAAGATAGCACGCGATCGTGTTTTATATAAAAATCAAATCATTAAATTCATATTTTTATTTATTTTTATTTCAAATTATTGCACGCGCACTATTTATTTCCTAATTCAAAATTATTAAAAAAACTTTTTCGATATCGTTTGTAACGATACTGTATAAATTTTCTTTTCTTTTTCTTAAAAAAAAAAAAAAAAAAAAAAAAAAAGATTGCCGTATATTTTTTGACATCTTACACGGACGTATATCTAAAGAACAAACTTTCATTAAATTATTTATTTTAATTTATAATTGTTGCCAAGAAAATTAAACTTTAAATTTTACATCTACTTTTTAAGATAGCACGCGATCGTGTTTTATATAAAAATCAAATCATTAAATTCATATTTTTATTTATTTTTATTTCAAATTATTGCACGCGCACTATTTATTTCCTAATTCAAAATTATTAAAAAAACTTTTTCGCTATCGTTTGTAACGATACTGTATAAATTTTCTTTTCTTTTTCTTAAAAAAAAAAAAAAAAAAAAAGATTTTGATGAAATTCTGGCAAAAGCAGAATTTAGTTTAGGATGGAGGGCTATTAGTTTTTTTTTTCTTCCCAATTATAACATCGCTTTCAAATTATTCAATTATATTTTCGATAAATTTTAGATTTCGTTAAATGTCCAACTATCGAAAATGATTTCGACAAATGTCCAACTATCGAAAACGACAACGCAAAAATCGCTGTCTGAGACTAATAGGCCCTCAGTCCTAAAAAAAAAAAACTTTAAAAACACCATAAATTGTAAAAGAACTAACCGCATTTTTTTTTCTTTTTTTTTCTGGTTCAAAATAAACTCACGATAAACGCGAGTGATTTTTTCTCGATCCGAAACAATTCATTTTTTTTTTTTTTTTTTACAGTTTAAGCTGTTTTTAAAGAGCGTTTTATTTATCACTTTTAACACCAGTCATCGGATGCATTTTTATTATTTTCCTATATAGTTTTTAATTGGTTGACTGAGTGGGTGGGTTTAACGTCGCACTGCTCAGTGGGTAATTGGCGACGGTAGGGTACACACCGTTAAGTATGGTACGGAGACATGCCATCCCAATTTTGTTCCTCCACTGAGGCAGTTATTAACTGGAGATTCTTAATTACTTCAAGCAAATCGATACAAAATTTGGAGCTAATAAGCTGATTTTTGTGACTGCAATTACGGAACAAACAGGCTAATAAACGACAAAAACATTTTTAATCTCAACACATAGGCCTAACTAACGTTTTGGAAATTATGATAGATTTTTTAATGTTATTTGTAATTAAAAAATCCATTCTATCAACTATGAATCTCTGTTCAGCTCAAAGAATTGATTAGGTTAATTTCCAACACTATTAATAATAGCGACTACAGAAATCGCAATTCTTCTAACGAAATTTACGAAAACAAAATACAGTATAGTATGAAAATATATTAAATTTAAAATTTTAGTCTTTATATATATTTTAAAAAATGCATGCAGTCCTTCAATGTGGTCCAGTATTTAAATTACACATGTCTAATAATATAATACAATTTATTTCAAAAAAAAAAAAATCATTGTTGAATTAATTAGAAAATATGAATGCGGTTTTATTATTATTATAATTATTATCGTCTTCAATAAAATTCAAAATTGGATGTTGTGAATGCTGCATGTATAGTCGGCAGCAAAAGTATCCGATCACTACTATGTTCCCTGCCTAAAAAAAAGTACACTTAATACTGCTTTGTTAAAGAAATCCAAGTCGAGTCATGTTCTGAGTCAGTGTAAGAATATGATTCGACAATGATTTATTTAACAAAACAGCTTTAAAAGTACAGAATCATTGCCTAGTTCTCGGATACTTTTGATGCCGACTGTAAATACAGTTTTTAATTGTTATATGGCCCCCAAACTTGATTTTCGGTAGTTTTTAGAGTATACCTCGAGAACTATTTTGTTTAATATGTTGTAAATTTGTATACGCGTATTTTAAGGTTCTAAAAATTGATTTCTGTTAATTTATAGGTCACAATACATTTTTAAGTATTTATTTAACATTTTTTTTTTCTGTGGATAAAAAATATTAAAATCTTAACAAAACTCATAAATATGTTTGGAAAACCTGTTATTAACACCATAAAAAGAACCAGCCAAAAAAATTAAAAATGCTGCAGATATCAATATAAATCAGTAATCGGAATTTAACTTTAGAATCTCAAAAATTTAGATGTGTATATCCCCTAAGCTTATAAATCAAATGACTTCCAAATTTATATCTGGGGATTAAATTGACTGTTGAACCGATATCGGAAATCAAAATTGTACGTTACCATTGAAAAAATTAAAGTTTGACGCAATTTCTTTATGGAGACGTCCCCTTAACCTATTTTTCTTCAAATAGCTTATAAGAGAACGAAATTCCCTGACGAATGACACAATTTACTAAACCTTCAACAATTTACTAACAATTTACTTCAACAATTTACTAAAGAGATAGATTCTCTTTTATTTATTTTTTTATTTTTTTTTATTTATTTATTTTATTTTATTTTATTTTTCATCGTAAAAAAGCAAAAAGGAAACTTTCATTGAGATTTTTTTTTACTTATATTCTTAAATATATAGTATTATTTTTGCGAGGCACAGTCAATGAACTCTAAATATATCATTTTTTTTATAGAAAACATGCTTTCTGTAGATTAACACTATGTGTAATTTTATTTACGTTGTGTGCAGTATGAATATAATAATATGAGCTTAAAATAACTATTTTGTTTTCAATTATAATGCTTAAAAAAATTTTGTCAATATTCGTGATGATTCAGTAGATATGTGTTTATAATCGTGTCATACTTCAGCTCAGTATTCAATATATAATGAGTTACGGTAAACCTGAATATCATTTATAATTTAACAAATCAAAAACATATTTGGAGAAACGTAGCAGTCGAAAACGCAGATAAACCGAATTAAAGATTAGTTTTCCGCTTTTATTTTCAAACATTTATTTAAAAATTTACCGAAAACAAATTGCAACATTAAAAATAAAAGTTCAATCTACAAAATATATTTTCTGTACGAAGAATAATGAAAATAATGCATGAAATCCATTTTATGTTTTGCATGTAAATATGGAGTTTCTTTGAATTACAGTGCGCTGAAAAAAAAAAAAAAAAAAAAAAAAAATGAGCCCTGATACCATTCCTGTGGATTCTTTTATAAAATGATCTCCTGTATATGACCTTCATTTCGCCCAATCACCCGCCGTTTTCTCGAAACGCCACCCCTCCCCCAATTTTTATTACTGTTCGGTAATTTTATGGCCATGAAATTCATTTGGAGTATGGAAAATAATTATTTTACCACTTAAAAACAATAATTATATATATATATATATATATATATATATATATATATATATATATATATATATATATATATATATATATATATAATGTATGATAAATAATAAATAATAAATAATAATATTAATTTATTAATAAAATATAATAGATGTAATGTATAATTTCAGAGGCAAATCCCACCCACCTCAACAGTTAAAATATTCGTTTCTTTCCCTACAAATCAAATTAATAGCCAAAAAATTACCGAAAAATGATAAAATAGGGAGGAGTCCCTAAAAAACTGTAGGTGATAGGGCGAAATGGGTATCATATTCTGATTCAGGAGGTAATTTTACATATGGATTTGCAAAAATGATGTTGTGGCCGATTTTCATGCAGAGCTATGTTATCTGTTTTCATCTGGTTTTAAATAGTAGGTATATACATGGAATTATGAACGTTCCTTTAAAACTTCACAAAATTCCCTCTTTTGACTAAAACATGGAGAATATTCAAACCAAAGCAATGCCACATTTAGGAAACCTCACATACTACATTACATTAGATAAAATGTACTGGAGTATGTATATATACATATATAGTATATATATATAAATATATAAGTATTTAATAAAATATGAACATTTTTACTAAATAATATTAGATGTGAATGCGAAAAAGGTTTTTTATTTATTTATATTTTATTTTATTTTATTTATTTATTTATTTATTTATTTATTTTTCCCAAATGTTTTAGATATCGTAAAAATTTAAAGTATTATTGCCAAGAGAGTGAGCTGATTTTGAGTTCGTCTGAAACAAACTGCAGGAGTTTTAGTCAATATTTTATTTAAATTCAATTAATAGTAATGGATTGAAGGTTAATTAGAAATAACTGCATGATGTCAACATGCAGTTATTTCTAATTAACCTTCAATTCTAAACATTTAAGAGTTTAGAAATTTTAGAAAAAATATTATTTGGAAGGAAAAGGTAAGAGAACGTGAAATTAAATTTAAAGGGATACTTCATTGATCATCAAGTTTAGCCAATTCCCATGTTATCCTGTAGGAAAATTTTTCTAAAGCATTACATATTATCTAACATATTTTATTTCATTTACTTACTTTTTATTCCATTTTCAAATCCGGAAAACTCTCAATCGTTAAATTTGTACTCGTTTATCAAAAAATGATTTTTTTTTTTTTTTTTTTTTTTTATTTAGATATTATATTTTTTTGTTTAAAAATGTCAAGAATTAACTAAGTGCATTTTTCTTACTTTTTAACTACAAATAATAGTAGTAGTAATAATAATAATAATAATAATAATAGTAATAATACAAATAAAAAAAATCAGTTTTGAGAAAACGAGTCACGAAAATCGCCAGCGATAGGTAGACTAAGAAAAAAAAATAATAAAAGATAAAATAACTGTGATATGCTTTAAAAAGTACGACTTTTATTATTTTTAATTACGACAGACTTCACACTGACTCTGACTATGGTATGACGATTCTGCTTTGAAACGAGAAGAAAAGATCAAAGTATGCTTAATTTCGTGTAAGACTACTGTATAAGGTCTTTAATTTCGTGATTTATCGGAAAACACCGTCATGACTGACGTGATCGCATTAGACGAAAAATAAGGCATTGGGAAATATGTGTATCTTGATTTGTATCTTGATGTGTATCTAGATTTGTATCTAGATGTGTATCTAGATTTGTGTATCTTGATGTGTATCTAGATGTGTGTATCTTGATGTGTATCTGAATTTGAATCTGGATGTGTATCTTGATTTGTATCTTGATGTGTATCTGGATTTGTATCGGGATTTTTTTTTTTTTTTATAATTACCTGTATGCATGTATACAGGGTGATTATTTAAAAAAAAAAAAAAAAAAAAAAAAAAAAAAAACACCGATATATGAGACCAAAGCTACCATACCGTTCAGAGAAACTCAATAAAAATTTGGTGGAAGGTATTTTGAGGTATGCGCTCAAGAATTATATAAAAAACAACATTTAAACTCCAACAGTCACGATTGCAGTGACAAAATTCCGAAATTTTCAAATGGCAACACTGTTTTTTCTTTTCTTTTTCTTTCTTTCTTTTTTTTTTTTTTTTTTTTTTTTTTTTTTTTGATGGAATGGATGGGATCTTTATAGCAAAAAAATTAAACAGCGTTGGAACGGTACCTCTAGCATGAAAATCACCAACGCTAGGCATACTAAGATAAAAAGAGAAAACAGCTGTGCCTACCAGAGCACGACTTTCATTTTCTTAATGACGTCACATTTCACAGTGAGTCTTCGGCTCTAACTAAAGTCTAGTGATTTTAATCCGAAACGAGAAGAAGAAACCATGGTATCCTTAATTTCATGCAAGTCTGCTGAATAAGGGTTTTAATTTCGTTGTTAGTTGTAAGACACCGTCATAACTGACGTCATTACACTAAGTTAAAAATAAGGCACCGTGAAATGCGTGATGTGTATCTTGCTTTATTGCTCTGTGAACAATATTCCACTTCCTGGGAAACATCATTATCATCATTAAAATCGATTTTGATTGCTATTTCACAATGCCTTGTTTTTCACGTAGTTCGATGACGTCAGTCATTACAGCGTGTTACGACTAACAACAAAATTAAAGCCTTTCTTCAGTAGCCTTACATGAAATCAAGGCTACCGAGATCACTTCCTTTCGTTTCGAAGCAGAATGAGTAGTCTGAACTAACCTTTAGTCTGAACCAAAAACTCAGTGTGAAATGTGAGGTCATTAAAAAAATGGAAGTCATGCTCTTATAACATAACAGTTTTTTTTTCTTAGCCTGCTAGCTCTGGCGATTTTCGGGCTACAGGTACCGTTATAACGTTATGTATGTTTTTTGCTATGGAGATTCAATTTCAATAAAAAAAAAGTAGATGTTGTCATTTGAATTTTTTGAAGTTTTGTCACTGTAACCGTAACTGTTCGAGTTTAACTGTTATTTTTTACATAATTATTGAGCGCATGCCACAAAATACCTTCCACCAAAATTTTATTCAGTTACTGTGAACGGTATGACAGCTATGGTCTCATATATCGGGATAGTTTTTTTATAATCACTCTGTATATTTATGTACACAGTCGGAAGCAAAATATCCAAGAACTAGAACTGTATATATATATATATATATATTTATTTATTTATTTATATATATATTATAGAAGAAAATATTATGAAAGATTAAAAAATCATAAATTAATAAGTTAAGTAATATTAAGTCAAGAAAGTACATCAAATGATGATCTCACTGATATTACTGTTAATTGATATTTTGTATCAGAATTTATTTTATAAATTTCTGCCTGCATTAATCACATACTTTTTACTTACACACACACACACACACACACACACACATATATATATATAATATCTTTACGGAATTATTTGCTTTTCTGCCGTCTTGACTTTTTTTTTTGTTAATTTCCAGGTAATAATGTTGGATACTTAATTAAAAACCTCTCATCCATACGTATAAAAAAAAATTTGCTATGTTTTTGGAGAATTTCGGAACTTCATTAAAGAAACGTCGTGTTAAAAGAAAACCCTACAGATTAAGTGTAACGACACTTTGTTTAAGAAAAAAATCTACCATGTTCCTTATATGTTAGTTTTTATCAAGATGGATTTCACTGAAAGAAAATTAAAAATCTTTTATATTTCAGTGACACCATGCAATCAGTATCACAAAGAGTTCTTTATGGAATTAAGGTATTATTATCTCCAATGATATAATTAAATGCAAACAAAGCCTCAATGATGTGCAATCACTGGGTATTAAGTGCAATAGATAATTACGGATAAGTAAATTTAAATATTACAACACTTTGATTTTTTTTTCCGTTATTGAATTTAGACATTTTTTGAAATTCATTATACAATATTATTTGTCATAAAAATTAAATGTTTCTTTATAGATTAAGGATAATTTAAAAGTAGAATGTCAATATATAACAAATTGAAAATGGAGCGAATTAATTAGTGGCGTATTATAGTACCTATAATTACGCTGGATAACACACACTCTCTTCGAAGTTAACTATACAAAAATAAAAATATTATATTCAATGGTACTGTTGATTGCATTGACTGGTTAGAGTTAAGTCGGTTTAGTCGAATAGAAAAAAAAAAACAGTAAGTCCATGTAGAGCCGATTACGTATAGCTTGATGCTTTTAATAACCAGGACAACTTGTGATCAAAATCTACTCCTGACAAATATAACTATAGCCTCACTATATGCTATATCGGCATCTAGATTTCTTGACGATTAAAAATAATTAACATAACATAAGATATAAGAGTTTTATTTTGTGAAGTTTGCTAATTTAAATCATGCAGTGGTACTAAATCATCCTTATGCATTATAATATAGAAAAGTTTAAAACTTTGTATTGTTTTTTAACTTTATTCTGTGTGTCAGACATTCATATTATTGTTTTACTTAATATATTATAATTTTAATGCACTTTAAAAATACAATAGACTAATTGTGGGTAACACTTCAACGACTGTCAAACGTAGACCTTCTACAGGGTGAATTTAACTCATTAAGCGCCAAAACTCCCATTGAGGAATAATTTTATATATATTTTTTTTCTCTGCAAGCAACTAAGATAAATATATTTTTAATTTTTTAAATTAAATATTGGTGCGTCTGGCTTCGTTGGTATTTTTTTCAAAAATTTTGTAATGTAACTTCTATTTCTTTATTCAATTATTCAAACAAAGATGTTTGTTTTTCTGCAAAACACCAGTAAAAAAAAAAAAAAAAAAAAAAAAAAAAAGGAAGCAAATATACCTCATTTGAGAGCAGGGGTTTAAAACAATGGATATAAAATAAAATATTTCTTTTTATAAATTATAACAAATAGGGATAAAAGGAAGAAAACTAATTTAAAATGTTTTTTCCAGTTTTTTAACATCTGTTCTACCCGATTTAAGTGTCAAATCTCCAATTTTGGAAACATAACATATCTTCTAACTTTTTTTTTTTTTTTTTTTTTTTTTTAATTATTTAAACTACATATGACTAGAAAATATACGAAAATATACGCTTTCACCAGTATTTTTAAACAATGTATTTCTCTATAAATTTAAAGGCTTTTTTCAATATCAAAAATTGCTATATGATATTAGTAAAGCAGAGAATCAAGTAAATTTATTGATCGTTCTAACCATGTGAATGCAGTACATCCGAATGTCATACCATAAGAATATAGTCTTTTACTTAAAATATTATTATAAGAAAAACATTTCTTAAATATATAAAGTTTCTAATGATTTCTGCAATATGATTTTTCATTTGAATGAAACTATTTATTTTTTTCTGTCATTTTACTGTAAGCATATAACATCAATATCTTAGGAATAGAAGGTTTCATTTTCATATTTAAAACGTCAAACCTTACCTATTTCAAACTATGCGCTAAGCTTTTTACAAAAATTTGGATTTCAGACTATAACTGATTTGAGAAAAAAACTTTAAAAGTTTAAATTTTTTTTATACAATATGATGCAAAATTAGGGTCATTTCGAAGAAAAATGTATATTATTCAACTGTTCAACTAAAAAGTTATTAAAAACAGTTACTTTAAGTAAAATAATAATATTAATAAGAAACACACACACACATATATATATATATATCTTTGCAAATTTTTATTTAAAATTTGATAAATTTATTATTTTTTTTCCCTACAGTTTAAAATATCAGTGGTGATTCTAAGTGGTGATTCTTAATACAGTTTTGTTAAATAAATCCTTGTCGAATCCTGTTCTTAGACTGACTAAGAACATGATTCAACAAGGTTTTTTTTAAACAAAACTGTATTAAGTGCTTTTTTTGATATAAGAATTTTTGCTAGTGTTCGGATACTTTTGTTACCGACTGTATGTTATTAAGGAAGAATAACAGATAGATTTTCCTATATGTATTCCCATAAAAAAAAAAAAAAAAAGTTGTCACTCGGATATTTGTATAATGTACGTTTTATATGTGTACAAAAAATTGTACTTTGTAATACTATAATTACTTATAAACAAGTACTTGTGTTATTAAATTAAAAAATAAATTTACTGCAATTTCTTAATTACGTAGGTCATTTATTTTTTTAAAAAAATATATATGCATGCATGTACATTTCACTTTTATGTTACCAAAAAACGAACTAAGTATCTTATTTTAACATTTTACAGTTTAAGAATAAATATTAAAAATTTAAAAACCATTTCATCAATAAAAGTTTAATTCATTTAGATGTCAAAACAGAATTAAAAAACACTTTATACAATAAGCTAATATAAGTTACCATTGGGAAGAACATGGACGTTGGTTACCAGAAACGATACCTAATGCGCCACATCTTTATCATTAAATTTTAATGTTTATTAAGAAATAAGGAAAAGAAATTCTACTATTAACTAACTATTGACATTTTAATGAATTAAAACGAATTTAAGGCATCAATGTTTAATTAGATATACATATACGGACATATATTTATTTAATAGAGATATAAATACATATGCCTAGTTATATTTCTAACAGGACACCTTCTTCTCAGTGCGACTTTCAAATGTCTTTTTAGTCTCAGGAATTCATGAAAATATCCCGGGGAGAAAGTGTACTGTTAGAGATTTTTCTGTTCAATTGCATGCCCTATGTTTGTACACTAGTGGCAATACAGATTATTTATTTTATGAAACATGTGTTGGTGCCATCTTGATTTTTTTAAACAATTTTTTATTTACTTCTGCTTTTATAAAACTTATAATAAGACAGTCTTTTTAAGAAATGTAATATACTCAAAAGCAAATTTAAATGTTTTTTTAACACACCAATTGCTTGTAATCCAAATGTTTCTGAGAATTTCAGTTCAACTGCACAGAATTGAAGTATACAATATAAATTAGGCAATACATAGTCACTTACTTATGCCTAATGTACATTACACGTTAGGCACCGTATACGCAATTTAAAAATAGGCTACGCAATTTAAAAATAGCATTAAAGAAATGGCATGATTAAATCTGATATAAACATATACAATATAATTAAATAATTTTATTTTATAATTAAATTATTCTATTTTATGTTGAACTTACTATTAAATCTAGGTGCAAAGAATGGTATTTCATCGCGCACAAATGATTAAAAAATTATCTTATATTTACAAATCTTAAATTGCTCTATCTTATAGTATGGTTTTTGAAATTTGATAGTAACATTAACGAGATAATAATTTTACTACTAAACTTCAGTCACTCTATAAATAAAATACTGAAGTAAGATTTATTCTCTAGAAGTTTGTAAACGGTAAAGTTATTGTTCCTTTAAAGAGATTAAAATTTTCTTTGTGCATTTCTCCCCAATGCAGATTTTGAATAAATTTCTATCTTTAGTGTAATTGGTAATTTATTTTCAGATACCAGTAATCTTTTACGTACATAAATTATATTTTAATGATATACTTTAAACCAATACAGTATATGTACGTAAATATTTATCTTTAAATATATCACTAAAAATTGTTTACTAAAATAATTATTTAATGTTTACAAATTAAAAACATAATAAAACATTTTGTAAATATACGTTGTACTTCCTTATTTAGGACAAAGTAATGAGAGTTAATTATGTTTTGTTCAAGGAGGAAACAATGACCGTAAATTGCAATTTATTCAATAATACGCAAGTACTATTTAAAATTTATTGTAAAACGTGTTTCATTAATTAAAAAAATAATCAGAAAAATGTCATGCCTTATTCATTTAACAGTCAGTGATATTTTAATTGATAAAATGGTATAAGCATTTTTTTTTCTTTCTCCTATACATTTTCTTCTCCTATATCCAACACATGTTCCTTATCTAAAATGGTATAAATAGCACAAATGGCTTGTATACAGTGTCATCGAAAAAAAGGGCAATTCATTCTGTTTTATGAGAGACATTTTTATAAATTATATTTTAATAACTTTATACTACATAACTCATGAAATTGACATCGATTGTTCACTTCCTAAATATATACACTGGTTCTCATAATTATAAGGGCACCCGTTTTTCTATATTAACTAAACACTGAACACTATTATTTAAACAAATAATTTTTTTATTAATTTGAGTTTCATTAATAGACTATATTTAAAAATTTTATCGTTTTTCTATATTAAAAAACTTTAAATACGGTCAAAAAGATGATTTTTCAGGTGTTCACTATTATAAGGAGAGCTCGAATCTTAGTAATTTTTTTTTTCAGTTGTTCTTTAAATTAATATTTTATGGGGTCTCTTTTTAGGGTGAAACAATCAGACATTCTCTCTGGAATATATATATATATATATATATATACTTTTTTTTTAATATTCAGTTTCAATACCATTTCATACAGCATAGATGATATTCTGAATACATTTAAACTATTTAAAAATGCTTTCCACTTGCATGCAGTTTTCTAATGTGATAAGTTAAGTTTTTTTTTCAACTTTTAAGTCACGGAAAAAGGCATTAATATCGAAGTTTCTTTCTTCAAACTATTTCCTATTGCTGTAGAAGTAGAGCAAAAATGTAAGTCTTGTTGAAAAAAATATTATTACCTCCCAAAATCTAACAAAAATCTGAGAATTCCACGTTTAAAATTTGCGAATATTCTCTTGATGTTCATAATAATAGAAAAAAAATTGCTAAATTAATTCTGCCTTCAGTAGAAACAGCTCCCAAGAGCACCATAGATTCACCTTTAAAATACCCGATTCATATCTGCCTTTAAAAAATCTGGTCTGTCTTTCGCTATCTTCATATCGTGCCAGAAACTGTTAAAACCATTTGGTTAATCAAGAATAAAATGTTTTTCATCCGAAAACGCAACATTTTACCATTTAATATTGTCTTTATTCAACTTTAACACAGACGTTCTTTCCCCCGTTAAATGCTTATTGATTATTACAGGTTTTTTATTCATTTTAACATATTATTAATTATTTTAAACATGCATAAATGTGGACCCCAACCTTTCATTAAAAATTACGAGCAAATTCAGCAGCAGTCATTATGAAGTTGAACAGTAAGAGGAATTATGAGTCTTTGGTCTCTGTAAAACAACTTGAATTTTGGATCAGATCTCTCTCCTATCGAATCAGCAGTTCAACGTTTGATCACATTTGCTTCAGCAATTTTAGATCTTCGAATTTCATTAGAAATTTGGCAGATTGAATTAACCCTTGCACTTAAAATACACATTTATCATACTTCACTACATGAACGTTCTTTTTTTTTCGTGGAATTATCGGTAATGTCCGTCCAAGAAAAATTTAAGGCTTATGTATGAATTAATATAGCCCAGTAGTTAACAAATTTGCATACCAACTGTAATTTATATGCAAGTAATTTAAAATGAAAAAATCTTGATTGTCCCTATAATTATGAACATCTAAACACGTGGAGGAAAAAATATTTTGCATTATTTTTTATTTATTTTGTCTCATATAAAAAAAATTGTAGCAGTTTTGGTTTTTATAATACTAGACATATTAAATGCACTTAGTATAATTTTGTTCCCAATTATTTTTATATTAGTTATTTCAAAACATAAAGTGTCCTAATAAATATGAGAAGGATTGTATATTTCTGTAAAATTTCTTATAGTTAACTATAAGATTTGCAGTGACACATGGAAATTTACAGATATCTATATAAAGATCTATGATTGAAAATTTCTCTTATTGTATTTTCGTTTGTTTTAAACAATTTTTATTCATGTTTAAGAGTGATTATTAAATCCATTATTTTATCTATCTGTCTTTCTGAAGTCCATTTTCTGATCAATTAGTTAAAGTACAGTCGGTAACAAAAGTGTCCGAACACTAGCAAAAAATCCTGTATAAAAAAAGTACACTTCATACGGTTTTGTTAAATAAATCCTTATCGAATCATGTCCTTACACTGACTAAAAACAGGATTCGACAAGGATTTATTTAACAAAACCGTATGAAGTGTACTTTTTTTACATAGGAATTTTCGCTAGTGTTCGGACACTTTCGTTACCGACTGTACATTGAAGGTTAAATGATGCAACAAGTACATACCATTGGAAAGTGTTAATAAACTATGCCCTTTCACATGATTTTAACTTTTTTTTGACATTTCTCTCCGTTTTATATGGTACCAAATGCGCTTTTTAAAAAGATAAAAATATAATAATCTTCGTCAATGGATTTTAATTCCTTTCACATTTGACTCTTACTGAATAAGAAAAAAAAATTATCCATGAACTTTTAAATCTGGTAAGAATAATGAATTTATTATTAAGGGAAATGAAGTAAATCGAACGCGTAATCGCGTGTTTTGCACATTTTCCTTATCAATTTACTTTAGATTTTAGATTCCAATGATTGTAAGTGTATTTACGTTTTAAACTATTCTTTTATAAAGTATATTCCTTAATATATAACTTACATATACAGGGTGTTCCAAAAGTCACCCCTTCCTCCTAACGCGAAAATGAGTCGAAATTTTGAAAAATGGCGAAACAAGTATTTAATGAATTCGACAGGGACCCCTTTTGGTGAAACATTTTGGGCCCGGGGGGGGGGGGTAGGGACCACTAGGGAGGGCAACTTTATTATTTCAAATGGAAAGGTATGTCTTGTGATACATTCGTGAAAACGTCTCTTTAAGAAAATGAATTTGATATAAATAGTTTCGCCCTACGATGATTATAAAAGGAAATACGTGAGTTTTCAGACTTTTGAAACCGGAAATTTATACTTATGCACCCCCTTTAATAATCACTGCAGGAAAAAACTATTTATACTAAATTCATTGTCTTGAAGAGACGTTTCCAGGGATGTATGACAAGACATACTTTGCCCAAAAATATTTGGGCCCGGGCAAAGGGGTGTTGGGAGTGCCGCTAGGGAATGCAGCTTTAAAATTTCTAATGGGAAGGTACGTCTTGTGATACATCCCGGGACACGTCTTTTCCAGACAATAAATTTGGTATAAATATTTTTGTCCTGAAGTGATTATTAAATTGGATAGATAAGTATAAAATCCACATTTCAAAAGTCTAAAAACTCATGTATCTCCTTTAATAATCATCCTAGGACAAAAGTATTTATATCAAACTAATTGTCTTGGAAAGACGCGTTCCGGGATGTATCACAAGATAAATCTTCCTATTTAAAATTTTAAAGTTGCCCCCTAGCACTCCCCTAGCCCCCCTTCTGAACACAATCTTTTTTCACCAAAATTATACATAAACTTATTTGTGTTGAGGAGAAAATTTGTGCATTATTGCACAAATTTTCCTACAAATCAATTTGTAGGAAACTTTATGCAATAATTCTTTAAGATACGGTTTTTACCAAATATTGTCACACACACAAAGACACAAAACCGTATAAATCAAACCGCTCAAAAACGTATAAATCCTTTAATAGCACGATGTCTAAAACCTTTGCGAATCCAATACATTCATCTGTTGAGGAGCATATAAAAAAAATAGTAAATGTATTAAATTAAAATTGTGATAATACCTGCAGAAGAAATTTCAAGATATGAATATACTGTCTTCTGCTAAAGTACAAAATTTCATACTTTAAAATGTCAGTTATTCATTTTATTTTATTTATTTGTTTATTACGCAATTAAATGCATATTAGACATTATTAAATAATTGTTTTTCCCTTTCACATTCCACATGAGGTTAAGGATTTTTTTTTTTTTGAAACGTGTGAAAGGAAGATATGTATAGGGCCCACTCGGTAAAATTTGAAATTTGACTCCAAAGTAGCTCAATAGCTACTTTGTTGCCAAACATCTTTATTTGAAAAAATACGATAGATATCTCAAAACTGCAACAAAAATTTTAAAGTCGCCGATATGACTGTATACTAATATTTTACCAAGAAATTTTCAAAAAATGCCATCCATAAGGTGTGGTGGTTAGAGTCCCTGGCTTCCACATGGTAAGCTAGGGTTCGAATCGCAGATGGCATGTATGTGTTGTCTCTGTTATGGGTAGCGATGATCACCCATTGGTTGTTCTTCCAGAAGTGGCCATCAGTTCGACTACCGTCTCCCTCCAGCAGCCAATATTTAGTCGCAAACGCCACTGCCATTAAAATTAAGAAAAATGTAAATTTTATTAAATGAATATAATAGCCGTTGCTAAGGAACACAACGCAGTTATATCATACATTTATATGGAAAAATAGATTAAATAAAAATTATGTAGTATTAAATTAAATTTTGTTTTGCACATAATGTTATACCTATTAATTAGAAATTTAGGCATCGGTTTTAGTATTTACATTTTTCTAGCATTGTAATAAATAATATCAAAATTAATAAGAAAAATGTATTCATATTTTCTTTCAATTTTACAAACTATTTTTTTTTTCTGAAAAACCACCGTTGATATGAAAACCTAAACTTTAAATTTTGAGGTAGGATGAAGATAAAGTTAATATATTTATATTTAATAATATACATTTTTGCAATTAAATAAAAATCATACTTTCATTTCATTTCATTCCATTTTTTAATACTGGGGCTCTCTGTTCGCTAATTTCTGAGAGAAGTTTCGTTCCCCTTTCCCGCGCAAATTTTACCACGACTTCCTACCACCCAGAAGACCTGGGTTCATTGGTACCAATGGGACTTTTGTTTTTCTTCTTCTTTAATTTTTTTATGCAATCTAAACTTTTTATTTATTTTTACTTCATTTTATAACTCAATTCAAAATTTGGAAATTTTAATAAATAATAATTATTTAATTTTCTTTAATTAATACATATATATATGTATGTATGTTTAGAATTTTTCTATTTGTAATATTTATAATTTTCTATAACTCAAAAAAAAAAAAAAAAAAATAAGCTTTGTTTTGATTATAAAATAGAGTAGAAATAAAAAGAATATGATTTTTAATTAATTATTTAATCATTTTATTTTATTTTTACTTTATTTTATAATTAAAACAAAACTGTTTATGCGTATATATATGTAAGTTGTAGAAAATTATAAATATTTCAAATAGAAAAATACGGCTACATAACCTACATATTTTTTTTTTTTTAATCACAAAAATTCAATAATTATTTTTAATTATTTTTTTTTTTTATTGGGAATTTAATTATTGAAAAGGTTAAATTTTACAAGCATCAACCTTTAAAATTGTTCAACTTCAGCTTTAATAGAAATAATTATAAGATAAAAAAAAAAAAAAAAAAAAAAAAAAAATTCTAAACCATGTTTTTAAATTTTCTGTTGAATCATATAAACGCTACTGAAGGCAGCCGGAACCCCAGCAATTAGATAAAAGTATTAAAAAAATTCCTTGCTATCGTCTTTTGAGCTATTATAAAAGTTTCAAATGGCTATCTAGCCGGGAAGTTAGTTCAAAGTTGATTGCAAGATTTGTACTGGAAAGCAGGGTCCCGAAGCAATTAAATAAAAATATTTTTAAAAAGCATTTTAACCGTATTCTGAACTATTCCGAAAGTTCCAAATGTCTAGCTTCTCGGGAAGTTAGTTAAATAAATTTTCTGTTGAATCATATGAACGCTGCCGAAGGCAGTAGGGACCTGAGACAGTTGATTAAAAGTATTTAAAAAATGTATTGCCACCGTGTTCTGAGCTATCCTGAAAGTTTCAAACATCTAGCTAGTCGGGAAGTTAGTGAAAAATCGATTGCAAGATTTGTACTGGTAACGCTGCCGAAGGCAGCAGGAATCCAAAACATTTGGCTAAAGGTATTTTAAAAAATGCATTTTCACCGTGTTCAGAACTATTCTGAAAGTTTCAAATGTCTAGCTAGTCGGGAAGTTAGTTAAATAAATTTTCTGTCGAATAATATAAGCGCTGCCGAAGGCAGTGGGACCTGAAATAGTCGACTTAAATTATTAGAAAAATGTATTGTCACCGTGTTATGAGCTGTCCTAAAAGTTTCAAATTTCCAGATAGTCGGAAAGTTAGTGAAAAATCGATTGCAAGCTTAGTACTGATAACGCTGCCAAAGGCAGCAGGAACCCGAAACAGTTGGCTAAAGGTATTTAAAAAATGCATTTTCACCGTGTTCAGAACTATTCTGAAAGTTTCAAATGTCTAGCTAGTCGGGAAGTTAGTTAAATAAATTTTCTGTCGAATCATATAAGCGCTGTCGAAGGCAGCGGGACTTGAGATAGTTGACTAAAATTATTAGAAAAATGTATTGTCACCTTGGTGTGAGCTGTCCTGAAAATTTCAAATATCTAGCTAGTTTGAAAGTTAGTTAAAAATCGATTGCAAGATTTGTCCCTGACAAACACACAAACACACATACACACATACAAACAAACAAGAATCGAAGTTAATAAAAACATGGTAAAATACATACACATTTATACATTATAAGTAAAAAAATGAAAAATAATATACAAACAAAACCCTAAATAACAAATATAAAGAAAAACAGACAATCAATTTAAATAATTAAAAAATAAACAAGCTGTAAAACTAAAGGTGAAATGTGTAGCAGGTGTACTTAAATCTTGATTTGATCTTTCTGGTTTGGTTTTAATCAGTAGAAATTACGTAAACGCTTTTAGCTTTTTAATAATATCGAGCCCGTTTGCTTTCTTTTAAATATTATAGGAAGGCATTATTTTCAAGATCCAACAGACTGCTTTTTTTTTCTTTTCTTTCTTTAATATATATACACTTTAAAAAATTCTGAATCTGTACACATAAAATTTAAAAGAATAATGTGTGTTTAGCTTTAGATATAATCTCAGTAGTTACTAAGGCAAAAAATAACGATCAAAAATTTAGAACTGGATTTGTTTCGCGAATAATGCAGTACATTTTATCATGTAAGCCAAACTATTTGTGTGTGCTGCGTTGACATGATCGAATAGCACTCAGTCGAATAGCACTCAGATCGAATAGTCATCTAAATACAGAGTCGAAAAATACGAATTTTTTTTATTAAAAGTTAATCCTAATTTATACATTCTCTAAGAAATTCTAAAATCTGTTTTTAACAGAAAACAGAATCACATGCCATTGTTATTTACTTATTTAAATATTTATTTATAAAACACCCTTAAATGTTAGTAATTTTATGCCTTAAAAATGACGTTGTTTGTAGACATTTCTAATGTCACAATTTAAGATACAAAATGGTATATTAAAAATACCCCCCTCCACACACACACACCTAAAAATGGGACTATCTTATCTAGTAAAGACGCCTTTTAAACTTAATTTAAGATGTTGCGTTAACGATGAATCCGTTTAAACAAATTTTAAGTACTTTTTGTATTATAATCAACAACAGATTGATCATATTTATTATCTCAGTTACTTTAAACCAGTTTATTGCTATCTCAGCCGTTTCGTACGAATTTAATCCAGGGCAAAATTCTCCTTAACATCATAGGGTAAAGAGATTTCCATTCATTTTCAGTAATACTCTGACTGACTCGCTGTAGTACGTTTTCAGAGGGCCTATAAAACTCCTATCTAACGGCTGCAACTTGTCAATGGAATAAGGTCTCATTTTTCAGTAACATGGTTCTCTGTTGCCAAATAAATAAAAATTTGAATAATGATTGTGACTATAACGACCATTTAAGATGAGTAGAATAAGTCCTTTGCTTAGCAAAACACGTTTTCTAAACAAAGTGAACAAACCACTCTGTGAACAAATTGTTTGAACAAATTCATTAAAGTGTGGATCATGTTAGTTCTAGGGAAAATTATTATTGGCAGGACCTAAGACACCAAGCACTCGTGTTTACGATAATCGTGATTGCAGTCCCTCTTTTTGAGGACGTTAGAGTTGCAACTTTTTTTTTTTTCATTTTAAATCTACCACTTCGTAAAAAAGTTTTCGTTTCGTCCATGCTACATACGTGGTCTACTGGATATGAGTGTTTGTTGAAAACGTCTTCACAAGTATAAAAATAATTGTCACATTGTCATTATTAAATCCCAAAACTGTAACATATTATGTTCTACAAGATTTTCGAATTGACAGTTGTTCCTTTTGTCTCTCAAGAAAAAAAGATCAGGCCAAGCTCGTCCTGCTTCTCCATTTTTGAAAGTGATTGAAAAGTCTTTTTTCTGAGAAAGTAAATGTTTTGTTCTTCTCAGGTCTGCCAAAGTGTAACCGTTTTTTACTTCCATTATCCTACTACCGTAGGTAATGGAAGTATTGTATTCGGTCTGAAAATTCGATATCGGGTTTTCACCTGATTTACACGTTTTAAGGTCCCCTGAGTCCAAAAAAGTGGTTTTTGGCAATTGGTCAGTGTGTATGTATGTGTGTGTGTATGTATGTATGTATGTATGTGGAGAATCTTCTGGCTATTATAGCTCAGAAACTAATAAAGATAAAGCTACGAAACTTTAGAATTGAAATACGTCTGGGTACAGATGAAATTTCCAAATTTTGGAGAAAATTGAAAAACCGGAAGTGGGACCGTAAGTCCGTATCTCAAAAACGGCTCTAACGATTTTCTTCAAACTTGCTATATAAACACTCTATTAGATGTCCTTTCGAATGATATAGTTGGTTGGTTCAGGAAAATTGATAGGCGTCCCTTATAAATAGCTGAATTTCAGGCCTCGCAAAGGCGTTCCTTTAAAACGGTTGTACGGATTTTTATCAAACTCGCCATTTTAACTCACTTTTAAATATGCTTTTGTATGCAATTATTTTTTTCCTGTCAATAATTGAGTTTAACCGGAAGTGGGACATCGGAAACCGGAAGTGGGACCGTAAGTCCGTATCTCAAAAACGGCTCTAACGATTTTCTTCAAATTTGCTATATAAACACTCTATTAGATGTCCTTTCGAATGATACAGTTGGTTAGTTCAGGAAAATTGATAGGCGTCCTGTATAAATAGCTCAATTTCAGGTCTCCCAAGGGCGTTCCTTTAAAAACAGCTGTACGGATTTTTTTCAAACTCGCCATATTAACTCACTTTTAAATATCCTTTTGTATGTAATTATTAATTTACGGTCAATAATTGATTTTTTGCAAAAGTTGGTATCTCAAAAACGGCTCTAACGATTTTCTCTTTAGTTCACTTTTATGTTTTCTGATCGCATTATCTCTCAAAAATGCATATAATATGTGTAATAGTGGGTAATGGAAGTCGTGTGGTTGTTTCACACCAGATTTTTTTTTCTGTATCACTCGGCGACAATAAAAATTACTGGTTTTCGAGCTTTGCCTTAAAGAATAGTTCCTTTCTAAACTTTGCTTCTTGGACTGCTTGCTCGGGAGTTTATTCAAGCAGAGGAAATCCCTTTAGAGTATTACGATGTACTGCGAAACTGCTTGCAACCACTTTCACGGAGGCTTATTTTGCTCTCACAGCTGCAATGTCACGTACCGTCTGAGATTTTTCGCACTGATGAGTCTCTTTCTCGCATTCAGAATGGTCCTTCGTCCTCGGCATTCTGAAACAAACAGAATAAAAGCAATATGAACACAACATAAAAAGTACTGTGATGTTCTTAAATTGGGGTTTAACACTTTTCTAAGTATATAAACTGATGTAAATTATTTTAAATAACGCACATTATTCAACTTATTATAAAGTAAAATTATCGTATGCTTCGGAGATAATAGATGACGAAGATATAAATAAATATTTTGAGGATTTATAAATAAAGAAATTGTCTGTGACCTATAAATTTATTGTTATCTACACATAAGAGAATTTAAAAGTTCCCTTTTTACAAAAAAGATTGTTAAATTTATTTTATAATAAATTTAATAATGTCCCTAATGTAGGCAATGGCTGCTTCCCCCTAAAACAAACAAACAAAAAAAAAATGAAAATATTTATGTTGTTTAAGAGGAAAAGTGATGTTATTGTGGGCCTACTTTAAATGATTGCCCAGTTTTACATGAAAAAAAAGGTGCAAATACATGCACTAAACTTGCCTAAGAAAGGCTATATACTATCACATATAACTTAAAGTCGTGCTTCAAATGTAGCTTAAGTTATCTACTTTCTGGATATCACTGCAAACGTATTTTAAATTAACCATAAGATCATGAAAGGAATCGATTTTAGATACTAGTCAAAAGTTTGCAATCCAGAACAAATACCAGTTCGCACAATAACTCGTGGTGCATCCACACTATTGGAAAGAATGTTTCCATTTTCTCTCTACTGTTTTATATCAATTAAACATCTATAGTCGTGGCTGCTAATCTTTGGCATCTCACATAGCCATATAAGGAGGAGTGTTTATATTAACACCAGTGCCCATTTTTACACATTCACCTCTAAAAAAAATACATTAAAAAATACATTAAAGCAGCACTAACTACTGCAAAATTTGTCTCAACCTGTATATTTTTATATATTTCTCTCTCTTTCTCTCTCTCTCTCTCTCTCTCTCTCTCTCTCTCTCTATATATATATATATATATATTAGCTACCCTCTTTGGTTCAGCAATTTTTATTGTTTCTTTCTTTCTTTCGTTTCTTTTTTTATTTTTCAATATTGTCATAAATATTATTTATTTCATTATCCAATATCAAACATCATTAATTTAAAAATATAAATTAAAAATGTAAATTAGTAGATTAATTAAAAAACTAAGATATTTTATGAGTTAAACAACTCGGAAATAATAATTTGTTTAATAATTACTATTAAGAAAACGAACAAGACATTAGTAATTATTTATATGGAAAGCATTAAAAAAAAATACTAGTGCTGAGGTATTTGCTTCATACAACTTTATTAAAAGTTGCGAAGATAATCTATATAGTGAGTGTTACTAAACAGCTATATTTATCTGAAAATAACGTTTAATAGACTATTTCAAAACATTTATTTAAAATAAGAGAAATTCATTTCAAATTACACAAATGATAATATTTGGGATATTTTACTAATCATTCATAACGATATGTATGTACATATGCTGCATAATATTCACATTTAAACATAATACATATAAACTTGCGTTATATAATATATATCTAAAGAAATAAAATGCCTAAGCATAAATTTATTCAACTTTAAACTTACTCTTATCAATCACGATATCAAATGCAAGCAATTGATTAAATTACGAAAATCTCTGAATCTTATTCACGATTCAATTAACTGTATTCTCTTAGGAAAGGATTTTGAAACGAAGTAACTTAATCTGGAAATGCCAGATTTATATTTTATGAATTATTTTGAAATTGATTTTAAGAAAATTTAGACGTATAGCTGATGTTAGAAAATATTTAGATCAGCTGCTTTATTTCGGATTTATTTGTATGTAAAATCTGAAATTTCTGCAGTCTAAGTCCAATAAAATTTAATTGAAAATTTTCTAAGAAATGTTTTAAAAAAGAGCAACAACAGAAAAAAAAATGTCTTAAGCCTCGCAATATATTTATTTTTTATTTTTATATGCCTTTTATACTAGATGTTATATTAATAGTTGCTATTTGATATAAACACTAAAAAATATTATACTGTCTCATAGACATTAAAAATTAAAATTAATATTGGATTTTTTAAAGCTTATTTGTATTAAAATAACTAAAACTTACATTTTTTTTTTTCAAAGTATCTTCAATGATATGATTTTTAAGCATTTCGGCTGTGCGAAATTCTTGTAAAACATGTTTTTATTTAATTAAAAAAGACTAATATATATATATACATATTCTACAACAGTTTGTTCGTTGTTAACCGCAGTCGTTCATTTCTACTTATCTCTACATATGGAAAATTGTGACTAAAATTTTATTCTTTTCTCTTTTAATTCCTGATTCAATTATTTTATTTTTATATTATTTCCTAGTTCTTTTAATTTCTGTTTCAATTATGTTATTATATTTTCAGTTAGTTTGAGTTCATTTTATGTTTTTTCTATGGTTCGGAAAATGACATGGGCATAGGTGAAGGAGAAAAGTTTGCTTGGACACTCTTTGACACAGAAAACCCTTTTCTTGTATGCTTTGTGTCCTATTATACCTTTGATGAGGATGGAAATCGGCAAGCTCTCATTTATTTGCATTTATCTGCTTTTGGTCGCTTTTAACAAATTAAATTGTTGCCTTGAGATTTGTCATACTCAATCTTTTATTTTCGTAATTTTCTATAAACTTTAATAAATGTATTATAGATACATACATATATATATATATATATATATATATATCCAAATACAGTGGTGGACGTAATTATATGCTCAGATAAACTTTGCTGATTTAGTAGTCGAAAAGAAATATAAATCAATACAAAACCCACATGAAAAATTTTGAATTAATTTTTAAGAAATTTTAATATCGCTATTTTACAACAAATACATCTCATTTAGAAATATGAAGCAAAAAATAAAAAAGTAACTGGACATAATTATAAGTTCAGAGAAAGCTTTATCGAAATAAATTAAATATAATAAGAAGTTAGAATCTAGTGGTGCCTCCTTTGTATTTAATGACTTCAAAAATACGTTCCTTCATTGATATGACGAGATTTTACAAGGTAACTTACGGGATTACGGTTCATGCATTTCTAATTTTCTCCTTTAGTTCTCTTAGAAATTGAAATTGTTTTCCATACGCATAAACTTTGCGCACGATCATTCCCCATAAATTTTCTATAATTTCAAGGCCTGGACTGCATGCTGGCCACTGTAATAATGGTACGTGTTTATCTTCAAGCCACCATTTTGTCACTTTTGAAGGGTGTATGGCTTCATTGTCCTGTTGTAGAATAAAGTTCTCGCCAATTGACTGAGTTGATTCAGGATGGGTAATTAATGCAGTTTCTAACAATTCTATGTATATATTTTCGAATTCACTTTTGTGGAAATCCACGCAACAGGCACGACACCTCTATATGAAATCCCTCCCCATACCGTGAATGTCTTTCCACCAAAGTTTCTTGAATATTTAGTCTGTTTCTCTCTCCTTAGATCATGCCAGTAATAATGTACCCCATCAGGATCATCAAGATTGAACTTCTTTTCCTTGGTGAACATCACTGATTTCAAATGTTCTTCATAATTCATGTACTTTTAGCAAATTCTAATCTCTTTGTTTTATGATTATGTTCTAGCATTGATTTGACTTTCTTTTTCACCTAAACTACACTTTTTTTCGATAAGCAAAGTTCTTCTAGATGTGTTGTAATAACATTGATTTGTAGTGAACAGTTTATTTCATTTTAATTTAGGATTGCATTTGTTGCATTTTTCACAACCAACTTTTTTTTTTTTTTTTTTTTTTTTTTTTTTGACACTGCGTTATGGTTGTCTTCCTTTTTAGTCGTTTTAATGTGTTATATTTTCCCTTTTTTGATATGTTTATTAATAACATACAGGGAGTTATCTTTCCTATTTTGTTTGTGTGATAATCCCATCTAGATATATGCATTAATTTGAGCTTGTTTTCTGTCAGATAACGTGTTTGCTTTGGGCATGTTGAGCTACGTTTTGAAAGAAAAATATCAGCATATTAACATATAATTAGTCCAGCATAATATTTTAACTGATATTTTCAAATTCATTAATTAAAAACCATTTTTAGTGCAATTTTAATGATACATGGGGATTTTTTTTTTAAAGTGAACTTATAATTATGTCTGTTCAATGTATACATAAATTTTTGTATAGCTTACATTTTGACATTTCCCCTGTTTTAAACACTATATTAGTGTTAAATGCTTACTTCATTAGATTTAAATGGAGTGAGAAATATTTCATAACAAATGCATTTGCGTAAATCATAGTTTTACAAGATTTTGGATGTGAACTTATAATTACGTCCACCACTGTACATTTCCAAATTTTCATTAAGCGACATAAATTTAAAAAGACTAAGAAAAATACAATAAAATATGCATTAGTTATTTGCTACTTTAAGTTATTGTGTGATATCCTTTGTCATAGTACTTTTTTAAATGTCATGTATACATATTATACATATATATATATATATTGTGTGATTTCCTGTATTATTTTCTTTATTAAATTATCATCGTTAGTTTAATACTGTAATACGTATGAACTACATGGATTAATAAAAGCATAACAGAAAAACATGAATTATTTTTTATTTTATGGAATGCATATGAATATGAATATTAACGTACATGAAAAACAACCATTAGTAATACATATTTGCCAACTTTTACAGCTTATTTAATTTAAGTAATTTTACCTATTTAATTTAATAAAATATATTTTTGTAATACTCTTTAAATCATGCAACCGGAACAATAAATTTAACTATCTAGCTTAAGTACATAATTTCATAAAAATTAAAATATTTATTGAAAATGGAATATTACTTATTTTGTGAATTCTTTAAAAACTTTTTGCAATTTAATTTCCTTAGTTCCGTTTTACCCAAACAAACAAATATCTGACACCAAAATAATTAATAAAAAGAAAAAATAACTAAAATTTTAATACAATCTTATATTAATAGAATCAACTTTATGTCTGTAAATTTGACAGAAAAAAAAATCTGCAATATCTTCACATTTTTCACACCATTAAAACTGAAACTGCCTACAGAAAAAATTCTGTATGCATGTGTGTGGGTCATTGTGTCTGTATGTCAGTAACGCTATTTTTTCCTAGTACCCAAGTAGCACAGTATGGTATTTTCAACGTTGAACAAACGGCAATGCATTCCGTTGAATGACCGTTTTTCCGCAACGTTAATAATCTGAAAATATGTCTCGTTGATTTCCTCATCTTTCAACGGTTGTTTTAATACATTTTACAACGCAAAAAAAACCGTTGTAAAAGGGTTGTACGAAATCGCAATACTATCGTTTTTTTTATAACCTAAAAAAAACCGTTGTAAAAGGGTTGTACGAAATCGCAATACTATCGTTTTTTTTTATAACCTAAAAAAAACAGTTGTAAAATGGTTGTTCAGAATCGCAATACTGTCGTGTTTTTTATATCAGTTTTCAACGGTTTTTCTTATGTCTTATAAACGTTGAAATACAAAAAAAAAAAGAGCTAGCTCTATATATCCATTGCGAATTTTCCTTTCTAATAAATATTGCTAAATAAAAAATAAAATAAAAACATCCCTTGTAAAAAGTTTTGCAACTTTTTTTTTTTTTTTTTTTTTTTTTTCCTTAACGGCTTTTCACTTTACCGTCGCCGGAAGCCCGAGCCAATGTTATTCTATGGGGAAATTTTCTTTGGAAATAATTTATTAACTAATACATATTTTTAAATTCTGTTTTCACATTCTGAAAATTCCGAACTGTTAAATTGACTGACCTTTTTTAAAAATGTATTTTTTTTTATTTTTAATATTTTATTTTGAAATTGCAAAATGAAAAAATTTCACCTATTGAAAATTCGTATTTTGCAGCTTCAAAATAAAATAAAATAAAAATAATTTTTTTAAAAAAGTCCGTTAATTTAACATCTGAGAATTTTCAGAATGTGAAAACAGAATTTAAAAATATGTATTACTTAATTAGTTATTTGTAAAGAAAAATTTCCCATAGAATAACATTAGCTTTGGCTCCGGCGGCGGAGAGTAAAGCGGGCCCTTAATTTTTAGACCCTTTATTACTTTTTTAAGACTCAATGTAAGAAAATACTAGATTCGTAAAAATTTTCAATTTCTGTTTTTCGAGGGATATACAAGTTTTGAGGAGTCCAGAACACTATTTTAAAAAACGTCTGTTGGATAAAAGTTTTGTCCGAACTGTATCTCAGGAACTTATTGCACATACATATAAAATTATATGAATTTCATATAAAATTACATGCAATTGCATCTTGACATAAGTACTTTATTGATTTTTGGTACAAATGGCCCAATGGTGGTGCTACCATATTCCAATTTCTCCCACTTAATGGAACGCTATATCTCAGGTTCTATTGTGTATAATCAATTGCATATAACTGCACAAATATACATCATAATTTCACCACTTATTCATGCTTTTCAAAAGTTGATACCTGAAATTCACGATATCTTTGCAGTCAGTTACCAAAATATTCAATTATTTGACTTATAATCAATGAAATCTATGTTCTTTTCGAAGCTGTATCCCCAAATACTGAAAATCTTTGCCACTAACTGATGAAATTCGGACTTTCTTCTATTATGAAACACTATGCTGATTCAATTCGGATGCAGATAGGCCGATAGGTGGCGCTGTTGTGCAGCAATTTAAACTGTGAATAGGAAAGCAAAATCTCAACTTCTTTTAGCATATATAATTGCACTAAACTTGACATAGGAGACAACCAATATAAAAACGAATACTGAATTAGTTTGAGTGTGTATCAGCTGACAGGCGTTGCTGTCTTTACTCACTTTCTGCTATTTTTATATGACTACATCTCAACTACTGTTAATTAAAATTGTTGCAAATTCTGTATATAAAATCTTTATTCTGAGAAGCTATATGAAACTTTAGTGCATGTTAAATAATGGCAAGTGGCAATTTTAATCTCCTCCTATTAGTCAATTGTTTATGGTGTTTGGTGCAATTTAAATCAACAGATGCTGAGATGTAGCTATGTGGAAAAGACACTGATTAATAGCAACACTATCTGTCATCAGATACAGTTGGCAGCAAAAGTATAAAGCAATAGCCAATAATTCCCATACCAAAAAAGTACACTTAATACTGTTTTGTTAAATAAATCCTTATTGAATCATGTTCTTAGACTGATAATAAGAACATGACTCGACAAGGATTTATTTAACAAAGTAGTATTAACAGGGGTCAAAGCAATCAAATAGGAAAATATAGGAATTTTTTTTCGCAGACTTTATTTACAAAGTCATTTAATCATTGTAAATTACGGAAAAGAAATCAAAACATTTAATTTCACTAACACATGGTTGAATACGTTTTGAGGCTGCGGTCAGTGCCTATTTAATGAACTGGGCACAATAAAAATAATCTGGTGTGTCACTCACACGACTTTCCCTTATCCTGAAATTTAATACTATAAATACAGGTTGGAGATTAAGAGGTAAGATAACGATGCTATGTAAAACAATTAGTTTTATATGATAATTAATTCTGTGTGAGGGGGGCTGCCGCCCTCCTTAAACCCCCGTTTCATTAATGCACCTACATTTACATAGAATTTAATTCTGTTTTTTTAAAATAATTTATTAAAATAATTTAAAAAAATTATCTTTTATGATAATGCAGACGATTTCCATATTAGAGAAGTAGTATAACACTAAATATCCAAAAAAAAACTCCATTTTATCCTCAATAATTAAAATGAAAAAGTTTTTTTTCGTTAAAAGTAAAAAAAAAAAAATCAATCTGTTTTAAATTATTGCAGATCGATGGTTCAGCCATTCGTTTTAAGATATTGGCGAGCTCTTTTGAAAGATACTCATATTCGTTTCATTTGGCTTAGTGCAGTCTATAGACGTTAAACTCTACTTACCTGCAATTTCACCCATAGACGAAATTTATTAGAATTCTCTTGATTTTTCCTGTACACGAACCATTTGCTTGATCTTAAAAAGCTTACTGTAGCATCCCTATATGATACACATTTAGAATACTAAGTTTGGAATGTCTGCTACTATTTTTTCTTGAGATATGCTAATAACAGACACACAGACCAACCACTAAAAACATGATTTTCGTATTCAGGAGACCTCAAAACGTGTAAATAACAAAATCTCACTTTCGAAAATTTGACCCAAAAACAATACTTTCTCTACATTATGGGTAAGAGATAATAAAAAATAAATAACAAGAATAAGTGAAAATATAAAATGGTAATAGAATTATAAATTCTTTTAATGATTGTACAATTTTTTTTTTTTTTTTTTTTTTTGTGCTATTTGTTAAGCTTCAAGTAACAATACGTTCACATTAGGATATATATATCTTTTATTTTAAGTTACTTTTTTTTATATCATTTGTTCGAAGCCACGAGGAAAAATTTGTTTTACTTTTCGTCATATTTTCTGTTAAATTACCCTTTTTAAAAATTCTTTTGTGCCTTCCATACCACAAGTAAGGTTTTATTTATCAGTAAGTTATTGTACAGTGTAACCATGTTTCTTAAAACCAGCAGCGAAGAACAGTCTAAAAGCTTGGAGAATTGACCGACAGCTTGGGATTTGGAAAACATCTACTCATTCGGTTCTACTCATCTCTCTCTTATAGTTTATTTTCCCTGAATCAGATGACTATCTCCAATACTTTAAAACTGACTTGTCGAGTCAATACTTGCACAGAGCACCATGGTCTCAAGAAATGTGGTCGAAGAATAGCTGTAAATTGAAAGTCTCGAGTCCAGTGGATTATACTGGAGTTGTGCATGAAATTAAGTAGATTCTTATTATAAAAAATGTTTACGAATCAAATACTTTCCTCTCTTTTTATATAGAGAAAAATAAAAATAGTGCTTTATGAACTCTACAAATATTTTGAAGCTGTTTTGCCATTTTCCAACTTTGGAACTGGGCCTATAAATTAACGTTGGAAAATAAAGCATGTTTCTAATATGCTTAAAATTAGTTGGTATTGGTGAATTTTGTATAATTTCTCATCATTCTAATAAATGAGGTCATACAGGAATTGAAAAGTTCCTATATTTTTGTTGACTTACTATATATTGTCAGCACTATTTTTAAAAAGAAATTTTTCTTAATTTATAAAATTCGTACAAGCTGTTTCTTAAAAATAATAATAACAATAATAAAAATAAATAAAAAATAGAAAACTACAGTATGAAAAGCAATGAATTTTGTCCATACCTTACTTACTCTAATTTGCTGCATGTTATTGACATCAATATTTCAGTGTCAAACATTCCTAAAAATTTTCCTATCTAAATAATCTTTATGCAAGTTCAGGTGCAATATTGAGCATTTCTCTCCAACTTGTATGTTGTTAAATAGATCATAATCTAGGTTTTTCGAAATAGTACCCAATTTGTCAATTTATTCAGCAATTCATAAAAAATCAAGTTAAGTGAAAATTAAGGCTGCTTTTGAACAATTAACCAAATTATATTATTTAATTTTTAAATACATTTAAAAAATAAAATTAAACAGTCGTAAAATATGTATTTGGGGAGAGTAACTTCTCATGTGTAAACTGAGAAGGTGCAATACCATTGTCTACAGTAAAATACTCAAATTGAGGATATTATGCGTTTGATGCAGTAATGTCCTATTAGAAAATTTTTGTGTACAGTTATATTGCTGAGAGTTGACTGAAGGTGCATATTTGTTAAAAATTGATTTTGTGAAAGTGACTCTTTGCCAAAAGTTGATTTTGCAAAAGTAAGTGCCTCAGTCAATGCGTCACTAAATTTCTTTTGGATTAATCTCCATTTCTTTTGTGCATGTCTCATGGGCAGGGTATGCCGATTTAAATAGGCTTGATTAAAACGACTGATTTTTTTTTTTTTTAAATCAAAAATAAAATTTTATAATTTTGGGGCAATATGTAGTTTTATCTAGAATATAAGAAAACTTGAACAAACTTGTTGTTTACATCAAATACACCTCCCCCCCCCCCCGAAAAAAAAAAAATGATTCTTTCAATTTTCCAGAACTCTATTTTTATCTTCTATTCTTATTTAGAAGCTAACTAGTTTCATTTGCAGCCTAATCTTTTTATACAAAGCCTTAAATTCTCTGCCCTAGGTTTTTATTATTATTATTTTTTTTTTTTTTTTTTTAAGGGATAATAAATATTGTATCATCTGTTCTGAAGCATTTGATTTGTCTGTCCATCATTTTTAACTTATTTCTAATTCACTATGTTTTTTAACTGGTCAAGGAATTCCTAAGCAATTTTTCCTTTTTTACTTAGGCTTTTATAAAATTAGAAATGAAATGGTAATGGCCTAAGCTAGTTGTTTCAGTTTTCTTAATTTTTTAAAACTTAATATAATATTATATATATAATTGAATAATTATTCTCCAAAAAGTTTCTCTTCAAAAAATTTCATAATGTGATATTCAAGATTTAATATGCACAATTTAATGACAATAATAATAAAAACATTAAAAAAATATTGATCTTATATGCTTTTAAGCTATTTATACTTAATCATTTATTTATTTATCATTATTATTATTTTTTTTTTCGGGGAAAGGGGGGGGGATTAAAATTACCTATGTTGGCCAATATTAAAATTTTTCCTCTTTTTTTTTTTTTTTCCCTTTAAATATCCATAATATATATTTTTTAATTTAGTTTATATTTATTGCTTCTTATATGTATTCACATTTAAATTTAAAAAAAGTTTTCATGCTTAATTTCTTAACATTTATTTTTAGTCGAATAATGTAAATAAAACAAAAATAAAATTTAAAAAATCCGATTTAAATAAAAAAAAAAACATTTTTTCACACCTTGCTCATGGGTGATTGTGACTAATTTTAAAATCCTGAAATTACCAAAAAAAAAAAAAAAAAAAAAAAAAAAAAAAAATCAGGGCATGATCAACAATTTTTAATGATTGTTACCAATAAAATACTTTCCTACTTATTTAGTATTTGAAAATCTAAGGAATTACCAGCCAATTACAAAATATGTACTAATTTTTCACTATATTACAGTTTTCTCTTAATAGTCACTAAAAAAATTATTGGAAAATATCCTGAAACTAGGAAGTACATTATGCAAAATTTCCTGAAACCAGGAAAAATTCCTACACAAAATCACCCCTAATCCCTGTAAAAAAGAACTGAAAATAAGCTCACAATACCAAACATGATTCTTTTTACTCCCATTGCCTGACTTCTGTAGGTAATGGAAGTGTTGTATTAGATCTGGAAATTTGATATAGAGTTTTCACCTGATTATGTTTTACGGTCCGAGTCAAAAAAAAGTTTTTGGCAATTGATCAGTGTGTGTGTATATGGGAAATCTGGCTATTACACCTCCAGAACTAATACAGAACTACGGAACTTTAGAATTGAGTCAGGTCTCATTTACAGATGAAATTTACAAACTTGTGGTTTCACACTAAATTTTCTTTTCAGTTAATAAAACCATTTAGTATATGTATACCATACCTATATGTATGTATACCTAAATATAAACAAGTTATTTTTACATATGCTTGACTGGTATATATTCAATTGTATGATGCTCATGTAATTCTAAAGTATGGATCCTTAATCCTCCCTTAACCCTGCTGCTGTGTTCAGGTCCATTTTGACCCAACATCGACATACATGAAAATTATGCAGACTACACTCAGTAAAAACGTTATATAAATTTAATAAAAAAATAGGAAATGAAATTTTGGCTATACACCGTGTCCCAAAAGTTTAGACAATCAATGAAATTTGTCCCCAGAAGCCAGAGCCAATGTTATTCTATGGAGAATTTCGCCCCATTATAACTTATTAACTAATATATGTTTTTAAATTCTGTTTTCACATTCAGAAACTTTACAACTATTAAACAATTTATCGCATTCTAAAAATTATTTTTAAAAATTTTTATTACTTTATTTTGAGGTTGTAAAATGCAAATTTTTACAGTGTGAATTTTTTTTATTTTTGAGCTTAAAAATGAAATATTAAAAATAAAAAAAAATCAATTTTTAGAAAGCGATAAATTGTTTAATAGTTTTGGATTTTCGGAAAGTGAAAACGGAATTTAAAAATACGTATTATTTAATGAATTATGGGGCAAAATTTCCCATAGAATAACATTGGCTTCAGATTTCGGAGACAATAGGCAGAGAGTCCCCTTAACATAAAAAGTTATTACGTACAATTAAAATTCGTGAGATAGGTAATAAATAAAAACAGTTTTGCTGATATACACATAAATTATATAAAAATTTGCTGTCTTAAAAGTATAGACACCTGCAAGTGTTTTTGGTTTTACATTTTTAAAAGTAACTAAAAACTTGCTTTTAATATTGCATTGCCGCGACACTTTATAACATCCAGTACACGTTATTCCATAGAATTAATTAAGCATTGCATTACAGAATTGCATTATTTCATACCACACTTCGCCAATTGCAGTTTTTAAGTCATTTACATATGTATATTCCTTTCCATTTTCATATATTTTACAAGATAAGATCCCCCATATATTCTCCATGAGATTCAAATCTGGACTAAGTGCTGGCCAGCCTAATAGTGTGATTTTGTTTTGATAAACCACGTTTTCGTTGATCTGGAGGTATGGATGGATGTCACAGATCTTGTTGGAAAACAGTCTGGTCCTGCTTGGCAGTAAATTGGTACGTAAAATACCCTGATAATCCTCCGATTTCATTTTTCTGTCCGTAAATCGGAGAATGTTTGCCCGTTGAAACAAAATCCTCCCCAAGTCACTACGGATTCTCTGTTTTGTTACCTGCTGAAACAGTTCGATTCTTTTCTTAGGTCATGCCAGTAAAATTTATAATCGTGAGGGACGTCCAAATTCGATTTCGTTTCGTCACTGAAGATGCTAAAAAGCCACTTTTCACGGACATATGCATTCTTGCCCACTTTAGACCTGCATCTTTATGTCTCTGCTTTAAGCAAAGTTTTGCTTTCATTCTTCTGTAAACAATGCATTTTGAAGCTTTAATTCTTCTCTGAACAGTACTTTTTGAAATTCTGGAAGTTGATGCAATTGCACGCACAGATAAATTATCAGCTGAAGCCTTTTTTAATAACATTCTATCATCACATAACGTTGTTTTCTTTGGTCTTCTAACTCTCTTTCGAGTATTCCATGTTCCACCTGATCTTAAAACTCTATAAATACTGCTCAAGGATCTCTTTATTTTTCTCGATATTTGTACAGGATTTTGTCCTTGCGCTTTTAACTGTAAAATCTTAACAATTTCATCTTTAGAAATTTCTTCAGAACACGGCATTTTTATCCAAATATGCAGGAAGTGTTTTTTCTGAATCACTAACAAAACAATACATTAAACTCAAAAAATTCTTATGCTAAAAATATAGCAGACGATATTTCAATTAATGGCAAAAATTATTCTGCATTTATAGAAGCAGATGACAACAAAAATGTTTTATTCTGTGAACAAAAATGTAAAAGAAAGCATGTAATGCTGTATTGTGTTTATACTTTTGGGTTAGCAAATTTTTATATAATTTAATGTACATTTTATAATTTCAAACCTTTGATCATAAGTTATATGTGTATATCAGCAAAACTGTTTTTATTTATTACCTATCTCACAAATTTTAATTGTACCTTATAACTTTTTATGTTAATGCAAATTTTATTGATTGTCTAAACTTTAGGGACACTGTGTATATTGAAATTAAAAACTTTTAGTCTCATTTGGACACCATACTCATTACTTTTATTTTCTTAAAAATATTTTTACAATCCGAAAACTCACAACTTACATTTGTTCTTATTTTCCAAAATTTTTTGCTATTTTTTAAATTGGTTTTTAGAGCTTAAAAAGAAAAAAAAAAAAAAAAAGTTAATTGTCTCTGTTGAAATAATGGAAAATTGGCAGGTATGTAGGACAATTAACTGGTCTTTTCTAAAGAAATCTTGCTTTGGTTTGCTCATTGTGGGAATAACCAACCCTGTTTAACACTTACCACAATCTGAAGTGTTTTTGGTTCCCTATTCAACTGTATTTATACAGTCTTGCTTCAAATTTCTACAAATGTGTTTGTAGGCATGTTTAACTTTTGTTATTGTCATATCAACTTTACTGCTGTCACTACAGTCTTCTCCATTTTGGTGAGAGTATTTTATTATGTTTTTCTTAACTCTTTATACATATATGCATTCAACTACATTTGAAAGAAATGAAAAAAAAAAATTATTATACACATAAGGTTTACAATAAGAAAATTCTCCAAATATTTTTTTTTTACTTCTCTCTAAATACTTATTTTTTAGTGGTGCGTATTTTAAAAACAGTTTTATACGATCCTCAACAATGTTTTCATCGTATCTGTCACCCATTTTAGTACGTACAGCATCTGAAAAAAAAAAAAAAAATTATGAACTTACAGAATGAAAATGGAAAATGTTTTATAATTTAATGAATATCAAAAACAATTACTGCACCAGCATTAAATATACACTGCCCTTTATATCACCACACTGGAGTGGCAAAGTCAAATGATCCATTGTCCGAAAGAGACCCTTGAAATTTTAGACATGTTTAAGGACATTACTTTTTATTGCTCTTTTACAAAACAGACCCCAGTTCTACATGCAATTATCGCAGTAGGAGGTTTGTCAGGGTAGAAAACTGCTCTTAAAGATTAGTGGCAACGCAAATCACACATCAAAGTAATTTGAATAAAAACCGCACTTGTCGCATTGAAGTCGCTAGTGCTTTTTAGACTTTTGAAATTGCAGTGCCAGTAGCTCAGCCTGGAGGATTTTTCTGTGGCATCAGCATTAAATCTTGATCTATCTTTGGTGTTTTAAATGAACCATGTGTGCATTTACAGTTTAAAAAAATTATTCCAGATCCTTGAAATCAAAAGTAATAATACTTGTAATATTCCAAATTATATCTTTTTGTGTTGTGCCTCTCAAGCAGTAAATGATTCTCCATACTTCTGACTGGGTTGGTTGTAGGTTTAAGGCTGATTATGGTCTTAGGCCTAAGGCTGAATTGCCACTCATGGGGTCTTTCTAAGAGGTCCTAGCGTGTATTTACAGTTTCGAAGAAAACTCTGAACGGCTGTCTATGAGTGCAACCTGGGATTGCACCTGACATTTCCCATCTACCAGCATTGAATACAGAACCACTGGTGGTCTGCTTCTGATTCATTGGGAGAAATCATTTCAAAGATATATTGCCTTCATTGATTCAAACACTGGAAAGCAAGTCAATCATTTATGTCTACTTTTTTTAAATATGTATATGAATAGCTCATTTTCATTTGCTGTCACTCAAGCATTTTTTTTATATGGCAGAAACTTTACACATTTCTATACTTTCCAACATTTAAAAGATTACTAGGTTTTATTTTGCTTAGAATAAAATACAATTATATCTTTCCTTTTACGGAAAACTAATGCTTTACTTTTTTTTTAAACAATGTAGCAGAAAAACAAGTTTGATAATCTAATACAAATTTACAATTTTAAACACATAAGATTTCAAAACAAAAAAACATTTTTGTTTAAAATATATCAGAACTGAAAACTATGTGTAAACAAAAACAAACAAATATGAAGATTAACAAAAAGTATTGTATTTTCGAATAAGGCCAATTGACTGCTGTAGGTTCTCGGCCTGAGGGAGAGTGCCCTCCATAGGAGTCTTTCTAAGGGGTCTTAGCCCCGATTAACAAAGAATTTGAACTACTTTTCCCTCTTATATCATTTGCAAGGACAAATTATTTCAAGAGGGGTTAAACGGTAAAAAAATAAAATAAATAAAAATAAAAATGTTTTTGATAATAGCAATGCATTAAAATAAGCTAAAATATAATCTGTTTGCCTGACATCTCAATAAAATCATTAATAAAAGACATCCAAAAATAATCGCTTCTTTTATTCATTTTTTTTCAGGATGACTCATTTGTTAACTGAAATATCACATTTGCAAAAGTTGCCCTCACCCCCTTTAACCAGAAAACAATTTATGCATGAATTTTACTTATAACTTAAATAAAATACATATATACTTACTTATCCTTAAAAGAAATTACTATGATTAAATAACATTGACTTTTTTTTTTTTTTAATGCTTAAGAAAATGTAATATTTAAATAAGAAATATTTTTTGATTTGCTTCTTCCCCTAGTTCGAAACTGTAAAAAATGCAGGTTTTGATATGCTTGATTAAAAAGTCAAACTATAAATTGATACCCCCTTATGCCACTTGCTGAAAGGTTAACATTATCTAAAGAAGAATAAATATGCAAATTACGTTCTTTAAACAATAAGTTATTATTAAAAAAGTCTTACAGAGCACCAATTTCATCATTTTTGTGCTTTTAAATGGCAGTTTCTCTCCAAGTCCTGCCCAGTTGTAACAAGAAGCTACTTGAGGTGTCATAAGTGAATGTAAAATCCGATTTGTTATGTGAGCAAAATCTACACCACCTTTAGTTGAGAGATACTTGACCTATAATAAAATTTTACACAATTTTAAAATAGGCGTATGAGAAAAGCAGAAAGAGAAACATGCTTAAATTATATGTATACAATTTTAATGACAAAATCATTATAGCAAAACAATAAATATTCAATTTTTAATTTATAAAAAAAGAACATGTATTCAATCATTGATATGGATAGTTGTTTTTTAAAAAGTAATACTATTTTTTCATATTTACAGTATTATTTTTAATGAGTGTCTATACTTGTTTAATTAAAATGCTATTAATTCGATATTAAACATTAAGACAGTAACTGCTAAAATGAAAGGTTTCTTGCAAAAATTCTTTTTTTCACAAAAAATGGACCCAAAAAATTAAAACCTGGATCAACCCCTGTTATTATAGTACATATGACTAAAATCGTAACTGTTGGCAGGGTCTGATGTGCTAAAAAGTATTCAAAAAAAAAAAAAACACAGTAGTATAACTATATTTCATTTAACATTACACTTTATACATTATTTATAAAAATGGGATACTAAACAATCAATCTGTTAATGTGTAATTTATACTAAGAGTGAATGTAAGAAATTTTCAAGTAGCAACTATAAAACCAAACAATCATTTTACTATGTTTTTATTAACTTCGATTCTTGTGTGTTTGTCAGGGACAAATCTTGCAATCGATTTTTAACTAACTTCCCGACTAGCTAGATATTTGAAATTTTCAGGACAGCTCACAACACGGTGACAATACATTTTTCTAATAATTTTAGTCAACTGCTTCAAGTTCCGCTGCCTTCGGCAGCGTTTATATGATTCGGCAGAAAATTTATTTAACTAACTTCCCGACTAGCTAGACATTTGAAACTTTCAGAAAAGTTCAGAATAAGGTTAAAATGCATATTTTTAATACCTTTAGCCAACTGTTTCGGGTTCCCGCTGCCTTCAGCAGCGTTACCAGTACAAAGATTGCAATCGATTTTTTCCTAACTTTCCGACTAGCTAGACATTTGAAACTTTCAGGATAGCTCAAAAACCGGTGACAATACATTTTTTTTTTACTTTTAGTCAACTGTTTAAGGTCCCCACTGCCTTCGGCAGCGTTTATATGATTCAACAGAAAATTTATTTAACTAACTTCCCGACTAGCTAGACATGGGAAACTTTCAGAATAGTTCAGAACACGGTGAAAATGCATTTTTTAAATATTTTTAACCAACTACTCCGGGTTCCTGCTGCCTTCGGCAGCGTTACCAGTACAAAGCTTGTAATCGATTTTTCACTAACTTCTCGACTAGCTAGACATTTGAAAATTTCAGGATAGCTCAGAATACAGTGACAATACATTTTTTTTATACTTTTAGTCAACTGATTCAGGTCCCTACTGCCTTCGGCAGCGTTTATATGATTCGAACGAAAATTTATTTAACAAACTTCCCGACTAGCTAGACATTTGAAACTTTCAGAATAGTTCAGAATACGGTTAAAATGCATTTTTTTAATACCTTTAGTCAAATGTTTCGGGTTCCTGCTGCCTTCGGCAGCGTTATCAGTACAAAGATTGCAATCGATTTTTCCGTAACTTCTCGACTAGCTAGACATTTGAAACTTTCAGGATAGCTCAGAATACAGTGACAATACATATTTTTTTTTATAGTTTTAGTCAACTGTTTCAGGTCCCTACTGCCTCCAGCAGCGTTTATATGATTCAACAGAAAATTTATTTAACTAACTTCCTGACTAGCTAGACATTTAAAACTTTCAGAATAGTTCAGAATACGGTTAAAATGCATTTTTTTAATACCTTTAGCCAAATGTTTCGGGTTCCTGCTGCCTTCGGCAGCGTTACCAGTACAAAGCTTGCAATCGATTTTTCACTAACTTCCCAACTAGCTAGACATTTGAAACTTTTATAATAGCTCAAAACACGAGAGCAATGAATTTTCTTAAAAATTTATCCAATTGCTCCGGGTTCCCGCTGCCTTCGTTAGCATTTATATGATTGAACAGAAAATTTAAAAACATGGTATATAAAAAGATCTTTTTATCTTGTAATTATTTAAAATTTTTTTTAAATAAAAACTTTACGATCACATATATACGACTAAATCTCTCTCTATATAGTTTAGCCTTCTAGTCTTATAAAAGTTTGCAAATTGACTGTTTAGTATACATTTCATACAATACACTTATGCAGCTAATGTGTGAAAACTTATTTAATTGAGATACCTATAACAGAATTTCATGTCTGAAAGTACAAACTTTGATTTTCAAAGTACATACAAGCTTTGTTGATTGTACATTGTACAGAAAGAAAATCATACTACAAAAATTGACCGAAAACTCATCCCTATTTATTATTATTAATCAAAATTATTTTTAGATGAAGTAATAATTAAACGGCTGATTGTGAATTCATAAAAAAATACCTGAAATTTTAGCAAGAAAAAGTTTTTGTATGGCAAGAGAACAATTTCTTGCAGGAGAGTCCAGCGCTCTCATTTGGAAAATATTAACTTTTTTTTAAGTTTAGCAGTCATGTGAAATTGATATTTTAACTTATTTTATTAATTTAACTTTCAGAAAAATTAGAATTCTGGTATTGGAAAGGAAATAAATACATAAAATCGAGTAAAATACCTGAACACATTAACCCATGTAATTAACATTGGAGTATTAACTACTTTTAAAAGTAGCAATTTTATTTACAAATACCAGGGTTCGCAGGTTTTTGACGGTTTAAACCATGGTTAAAACCGTCATGTCAAAAACCTCCTTGTCAAAAATGTCAAAAACCTATATTTGTAATATGTCATATAAAAACTTAATTTAACAAAATATAGTTTATAGAGATTTTTTGAAAAGCAAATAGACTGATGTTCTTTGATAAACACTTTGTTACAACATTTTGATTAATACAAAAAACAAAATTTTAGGCTTTTAAAATTTTATTATGAATTATTTCTATGTTCATTCAAAATATGCTTAATATAGTATATATTAAACTTAGTTATGCGATACTTTAAAAATATAGTTGTTTTTAATAAGATATTATTTATAAGTGTGTTTTAAAACGTAAACATATTAATGTTTTTGGAGAAACATTATTATAACATTTTGATTAATATAAAAATGAAACTTCAGGCTTCTAAAAATTAATGATTTATAAAACATTGATAGATCATTTTGATTGACAAATCATTTTATTTGCAATATAACATTGTATATTTCAATTTTTTTTTAGTATTGTACTTTTAGTATTATGTATTTAACCAGTAAAATAAAAATGCATAGCCTAAAATTTCGTAGAAATATATATATATATATATATATATATTTAATGACTGCTGATATTGCAAGTTTATAAGAAAAAGCAATAATTCTGAATGTTAAACTTAAATTGGGTCTGAAATTCTTATAATTACAATGAGACTAGAAAAATATGAATGTTTTCTGGACATGTATAAATAGCAATAAATTTAATATTTACTCGTACAGATTTTTAAAAATATTATTAGTCTTAAACTGTAGGGCCCACCAGTGGCCAAACAGTTCTAAGCGCAAAGCTGGTAGACGTGAGGTACCAGGTTTACTCCCAAGGCACGCTAGTCGGCCTAGACGTTCAGAGTTTTTCGTGGTTTTCTCAAAAACTTGCACCCTTTAGAAAGACCCCCCCCCACGGAGGGCGCTTCCCCTTAGGCCTAAGACCCTAGAGTAGTCACAAATTTTTATACAATTAATAATAATAAATACAGATTATAAATATAATTATTTTCAAATTCATATTAATTTACTGCAGTGGCGGATTTAAGGGGAGGGGGGGCTAGGGGGCTGAAGCCCCCCCCCCCCCAAACACTAACATTCACAATTGAATATTGCAAGTGTAAATTTTTTAGTGGTCTAGAATAACACTTATTCTAGCTCATCTACAGATTTTGAAAATACAGGTTTTTGACGTCAAAAAACTAACCCTGACAATGTCTGACTTTTTAAAGTTTGTATATATTAATGCTGACCAGGATTAGCAAAAACCCGGCTTTTTTTTTTTAGATAAAACCAACCCACTTGGGTTTTTCTGTTCTTTTGGTGATATTTGTTTGAATAGATTTTAATTGCAATGCTAGATATGTTATTTAGCATAATAAATGTAATACACCTACTTATATTAAACTCCTAATTAATAACTAATCTAATATTTATCTTAGAAATAAAAATTGGTTTGATTTTAAAATTAATATAGGGTTAATCAGTAAGATTAAGCTATATTTTATTTTAATGTATGATTATTCAAAATAAATATTCTTAATGACAATAATAGATGAAATAAAAGAACTTAAATTCTGAAGTACAATACATATCATTTAATTTTTTTTTAATTATAAAAATAAGCTGCACTGTTTTATCCTTTTTTCGAAAAGGTTATAGAAAAAAAAAAAAATTATAATTATGTTGCTACTAAAATTAAAATAAAATTATTATAAAGTTTTAAAACTAAACAATTTAATTAGTCTTTATGTCCGCTGTAAAAAAAAAAAAAATAAATAAATAAATAAAATAAAATTCTTGTTCGGTTTTACAGGAAAAAGAAATTGAACCAATTATAGAAGATAAACTTGCTTTTATTATATGCAGGGTTGGCAAGTTTCTTCCAAGGCGGAAAAAACCGCGGAAAAAAACATGGGAAAAACCGGCCGGAAGAAATAGGTTTCTTCCAAGTGGAAGAAATGGAAGAAACTGTTTTTCTTAAAAATTTATCCTATAAATTGCAGATTTGTAAGATACAATGGATGCATTTATCTTATAAACAACTTTAAGTAACTTTAATTATACCTATACAAATGTAATTACATATTTAATTAATAATTATGAGATTTTTACCAAAGTAATCTTCGGTATCTGATAATCATGTTCCAAAATACTCAAAATCCAGTAAAAAAAAAATCAATTTCAATTTAAAAAGCGTAAAGTTTTATAATTTATTATTTAGACAATTTTATTTCTTTAACTGGTAATAAATAATAGTTTGTATCACTTGCTTACTTTCTGATAAAACAGCTCTTAACAAACATTTAGTAAATTAAAAGAGCCAGTATTCAATAATTACTGTATTACAAAATGTTATCAAAAACTTCATTTTCCTATACAGTACAGTGAAAAAGAAATTTACATCTCATACTTCAAATAAATTCACATTTCTCACATTTTTACTTTTTTTAAAATCAAATTTTTAGCTTAATCCTTGCTTTGAAACTCAATTTGGGAGGGGGGGGGGTAACATTCTTGTATTTATTATCCTGCAATTCATACAGACTAGTGCTTAAAACAAATCACTATTACATCAATGTTTAACAAAATTAATCAGTGATGAATATTATTTCCGAACTTTAAAAAATATGAAACTAAATATTTTTGAAATATGTTTGTTTACATTTTATAGGTACCTATTATTTGAATATACAAAATTATTTATCATATATGAATGTGATCGATTAGTTTTATTAATATTGAAGAAATACTTTATTCTAAAATTTATTAGAAATCGTCTTTCCATTCTGATGTCTATTCTCATGAATTAATAATAACTGACTCTGTATCTGCAAAAGAAAACTGTAAACAAAGGCAATGATCTCTAATCTACAAATTCCTATAATCCGCACAACCTCTAAATTTTTGAGAGTTAGAGGGAGTTAAAAACTGTAAAACAAATGAAATTTTTTTTAGAGTAGTTAAATACTGCACTTTATTTTTCAACTTAAAATAGATAAATACAAACTATGCTTTTTTTTTTTTAAATCCTAGAGAACTTGCGGGACAGTTTAAAAGTAGGTATATTACTTATTGATACAGTTTACCAGCTTCGAGTTAAAAATCGAGTATCCTTTAAAAAGAAAAGTGCAAATATTATGGTTAATTCCGTAATTATTATCACTTGTACTGTCTGAATGTATACTAATATGAGATAGTATATATGCAAAAAGTTCTAAAAATATCATATTGAAAAGTAAAAACCCATCACCTATATATATTTAGTGTTTGTTATAAAATAACTTTTTTTTGTAACAATATTTTTAATATTAATTGGATTATAGTTTAGATTTGACATTATATTTATGCTTTGAGTTTATATAGTTCATAAATTTTAATTTCGAACATCTGTTTTGTCTTCTGGTTAGTTTCTTTCATTTCTTCCACTGTCCTGGAAGAAACTAGTTTCTTCCGGAAGAAACCCAACCCTGATTATATGCATAACTGTAGTTACTTTTTATGTTTAATATTATTTTCCAGAAAATAAAGTTTATTCTTAAAAGGTAAGGTGTTCTCTATACTTTATAGATGGGATTTAAAAGTTAGAAATAATTTTTAACAAAAACCCAGTGGGTTTTTCTGGGCTGGGCCGTTTGCCAGCCCTGGTGCTGACTCTAGGCTAATTTCACAGGGTACACCAGGCAGACTTTTATCGACTTATTTTCGCACTTGAAGGCCCTTTTTCAACCCATTTTTGTACAAGTGGCCTTTAGATACTTTTCTTTATAGCATGTAACCTAGCAATAGTTTTACAGCATCCAAGGAACAACAAACACATATAGCCCACACGTATAAAAATAATTTACTTTTTCTCTGTACAAAAATCACAACACAGAAGAATGCATACTCTTTTTAACGAATTCTCCCCCCCCCCCATTTATTCCTGAGTCAGCACTATTATATCAACAATATTAATTTAACATAAAGCAAAATAATTACATATAAAGAAATATTTCAACATCTATACCGGGCTGTTCGGTGTTTTCCATGTAAGTAATATTTAATTTTGTATTTTTTTCATCTGAAATTTTTTTATTACCAATTAACTTTTTTACAAATTTAAAATAAGAACATAAAATTATCAAATGATTTGATTAAGTATGTAAATTTTATTTCTTAAATCCTTGGATAAAATAAAAATGACATGTTGGTATTGCAAATAAAATGTTATGTAGAAATTAAAGTTTTGCTTTGCTGACAAATTGATAAAAACATTCAATCTACATATTCAGATTTTATTTTTTTTTAACCTGTTAGTACAAAATGAAAAAGAAACAAATTATGTTTAAGATTATAATCGTCTATGTGTTAATGTTAATTACGTCTATGAAACAAAGAAATCAAATCATAGAAAACTTATTTCATTGACATATAACTGATGTCAGCAGCCTCATTAACCAAAGCTACGTATTTCTTTTTTTGGATCATACAAACTGACATTCCTTTATAATTATATCTTTTTCTGAAAAACAACCATCTGCTTTTTAAAACATTTAAATATTTGAACACGTACACACATTAAATAAAAAAAAAACTTCGCAGTCTATGAGACTGCTTACAAAAGTTAACGCTATATTCCACAATACAAAGTTATTAAAATTAATTCGCCATAAATAATTTTATAACTTATTTCTATCATAAAATATAATAATAATATTGAATTTACTCACCTTTTTATAGTTTAAAGCCGATCTTCTGTTCATTCGTATATGCTTGCAAGCGACGGACACAGCACGATGCACACAACATAAGACACGATCCCGCCATTTCACAAATCGTGTATCGATATCAAGTTGAGGAGATTCAGCGTCATTTGATGGAAATAATGACGTATGAAAAGTACCTATTAACTCGTTGAAAAAACACAATTTTTATTAGAATCAAAGGGAAACAAGAAACTAATAAAATACCTATTTTAAAACGTCGAAAAATAACTGGAAAAAGTATAACCATAAAACAACGTCTTTTATTGGTTTTCTTTATTACTGAATAAATTTTCGAAATTGTTTGGTGAGAATATTGCAAAATAAAAACCATTTTTCAACGGACATAAAATAACGTAACCAATTTTTCACTGTTCAGACTTATTTGCAACGCTATAACAACGTTATGTGCTACCTGGGTATCACACGAAAACGTTTCGACCGAATTCAACGACACGTGGCAGGAATTCATGACTTTGCACAACTTTAAACAATATATATCGAAAATTTACAAATTCTGAACAGTTTTAGAGATATGGGTAAAATACACCTTTGCATGCGCCATAAGGCTTTTCCTAGTAAAACGAATTGGGTGTGGTTGGTTGGTTGATTGGGTTTTGCGTCGTACAAGTGTTGCGCAATGGGCAATCGAAATGGATGGGGAAAATTTTCGTTATCTGCACGTTTTAAGCATCAGGGAACAGCAAATTAATTTCAGAATATTTTTTTCTGTTTCATGGAAGGAGTGGAAGTATATAGGAAGTTTTTTATCCGACCATGTATCATCTGAAAACAGGTGGACAGAAATCAATGACACTAATTCATTACTTAAAAAAAAAGAAAGAAAAAAGAAAAAAAAACTTTATTGTTCTCAGTAATAATATGTTTTCACGATCATTTGATTTTTTTTTTTCGACATAAAAAAAAAGAAAAAAAAAAAAAAAAGAAAAGAAAAAAAAAAAAAAATGTTGTAAGAGTAAAAATGGCGACTACGTAAAATCGCAGATTGTAAAAAAAGTGTCCTTTCGTACTAAAAGAAAAGCAATATTCATTTTATAATAAATAATGTGAATTATATTTACGTCTGCATTATTGTATTAAATGAAAAAAAAAAGTATATTGTATATATAGCTGAAAATGTTAAAATGTATTGTGTTTCACAAGTCTTGCTTGCTTTACCCTTTAATTAAAAATAAATATATAAATAAATAATAATAATAATAATAATAATAAATTCCAAACAAATAATCATCAATGACGCGAGGCTTGCCAAAAAATTTTCCCTGGAATCAGGTGTCTCATATTCGACATTGTTCCTAATAATCTTCTAATAAAGCAATCCTTTGACCAATGTAATCATAGTTCTATGAACAAAAGTTAATATTTTATCATGCATTAGTTTCCACATTCCAAATGAAAAACTAAGGCATAGCTTTAGTACAGTACCTTCTAGATGTCATTTAAACTTTCATTCCATTTTGTAAATTAAAATGACTATCGCAGTTACGTTAGAGAAGACCTTCGCAAGAAACGACCACACTATATTGAAAAATGTCAAATTTCGCTAAATGGGGCTACTAAAGCTATTCCAAAAAATAAATATTTTTTCTGTATTATAACGCCTATATATTAAGTGACGCTTTGGTATCAATATCACATTCAAATATCACTATATATTCAGCATTTATGAAAATTCCATGGAGAAGAATCTAAAGATTTTTCGAAACAGTTGAATATTAAATAAAAGTTACAGCTTTAATACAGAACCGTCTTCGATACATTTTTTTAATGTTTTTTGAGCTTTGAGAAAATGCATGTTCAAATAATTGGACAAACAATTATGCAAATTAAAAGATACGCACACACACACACACACACACACACACACACATATATATATATACACATATATGGGTGAAAATTTACAAATTGTACTTTTTAACTATAATAACATATTATCTATCTTCATCACTATAGTAAGATAAGATAAATATTTTTTTTAAATAATATACTGTGAATAATATTTAAATCCCAGTGCAAAGAACGGACACAACAGTTATTTTTTTAATATTTCGATTTGGTTTAAAATTGTGATTATGTTGCACTCGTATTAATATAAATATGTAATTGTAAAATTAATGTCTTTTTTAAACTAAAAACATATACAAGAAAAATTTTGTGTCAAGATTTCTTTAAGACGCAAATTTTAGAAAATTTATACATAAAGGAGATTTGTGAAAACAATATCAATATATATATATATATATATATATATATATATATATATATATATATATATAAACTGGGCGCCCTTCCCCCTCTTACCATCAATACTTGAAAATGAACCTATTTTCAGATTCTCTATATTCGCCAGATCAGCCAAATGTCTTGATGAATAGCAAGTAATGAAAAAAATATAATCTCGTGTGCCACACACACGACTTTCACTTACCCTGAAATTCAATGCTATAAATACAGACTGGAGATTAAGAGATAAGAAAACGAGTACTATTATAGAAACCTAGGTTAAAACGATTCAAATTATTCTTCAGAACAACTTTATTTGACAAATCATTCTATGTGAGGGGGCCCCCTCAACCACCCGTTTCATTACTGTACCTACATTTATATAGAATTCAAATGAAATATTAAATTCAAAATTATTCAGACAACTTTCACACGTAACTTTCCTTCAAACATCAATTTTGATCGAACTTTTCTAGTAACAAAAGTATCATAACTTAAAATTACAACATTTGGATCGCCTGAAATTATTTGTTTTTCATTTTCTGTAACAGACAAAGATTAAACGTTACTAGAATGATTTCGGTATTCAGGATGACTCAAAACGTGTAAATATTCAAAAAAAGCAAGAGATGAATATTTAATTTTAAAAATAAATTATGTACCATATGGCTAAGAGGAATTAATTTCATTTCCTGAGCAGCTTTCCCGGACATTGTAGAATATTATAATTAAGCATTTCCACTAATAATAAAAGATAATGTTATATTTTAAATATTGGCAGCCCTGTATATATTTTGAAAGTTACGTACGCATCACATGATGCACATAAATATATTCCTATATTAATAATACACAGCACAACCTGAAGTATACTTCTATCAATTTTCAAGTATTGTCGCACTATAATTTAGTTCTTTTGCGTAGCCCTGTAAAGGATCAATGAATTAATTCTATAACATATTCTGCATGAAACTTGTTTTTACGCATATAACAATATACACATTCGTTTCATTTAGTTTAGTGCAGTCTATAGGTGTTAAACTCTACTTACCTGCAATTTCTCTCGTACACGTAACGCATTTGATTTCTCTTGGGTGCCCATGTTACGAACCATTCGCTTGATCTCAAGGAAAAGTTTAGTGAAGCATCCCTATATGATACAGATTTAGAATACCAAATTTGGACTTTCTGCTATAATTTGTTTTTGAAACATCATGATAACAGTCAAACACACAGACACACACACAGACACACACACAGAGACCAACTGCTAAAAACATAATTTTCGTATTCAGGGGACCTCAAAGCGTGTAAATATAACAAAAACTCAATTTCGAAAATTGTACCCTGTAACAACAGTACTTTCCTTACCTTATGGGTAAGAGAAAGTAAAAAAAATAAAATAAAATAAAACGGCTATTTAAAATTTAGCATTTATTTTATTTTATTTTTGAAATAATGGAATTCGAGTAATGAAAGAAATTTCAATTTATTTATTTATTTAAAAAAAAATGAACTTCAGTGTAAATTAATCAAAATTGTCGTCAATTTATTTGTCCAAAAAATAATACCTAAATGCAACAAATTTATTACTTTATTATTATTAATATCAACATTATTTCTATGATCCCAGAATCCCATCCTGATGTCAAAAAAGTGCCATTTTTTCATTTGAATTTATAATATTTTATATTATTTGTATGTTTACTGCTACTACTACTAATAATAATAATAATTTATTTTAACTATTTGAATATTTTTTTCCCCTGACATATCTGATTTTTTAACCAAAATCTGGTAGTTTATAGCAGAAGCAAAGAAAGTAAACCGCCAAATCGCCAATCGTTTATCCTTACATTGTACTAAATGTATTCTTTGAAATTAACTTTTAAACTTTTATTTGCTTAATAAGGTTTGACACCTTTGACTTGGCACTATTGTATGTTTCATATAAAATTTCATATCTCTATTTAATATTTATAAATTGAACTGTTTTAGGATTGTTCATTCATATATAAATCAACCATATTCAACCATAAGAAATGTATAGGCAACAATTCTTATGGTTGTAAACAGACCTTTGACAGGGTGGTGGTTAGGTTTTACGCCACACTAGTGCTGCGTAGATGGGCAATTGGCGGCGGTCTGGGACACACCCCTGGAGGTGGTCCGGAGACATGCCATCACAATTTTGATCCTCCACGGAAGTGATGGCTCTATCGCTTCGGTGACCCTCAGAGATATAAATTTTGATGGAAACATGGAGGACATTGCGGCCACGACAGATTTTACGTTTACCAGCCACGATTAGTGTACACGACGGTCTTTGACCGGCTCGAGTACCGAACCCGCAATCTTCCAATTACGAGGCCGACGCTCTATCGACTGGGCTACCGTTGCCCCATAGTTTTGACAGATTTGATATCTTTAAATTGCGCTTTTTCACGAATTCCCGATTATCAAAATGCTAAAGCTTATACAGATAACTACGATAAGACTAAATATTTTTTAAATGCTTAATGAAACTTACATATAAAAAATTAGCGATGGATTTTTAAATTTATTAGGTAGTTACTACTTAGGTTTTGGGGAAAAAATTAAAAAGTGCATTTCTATGCAAAAAGTTGAAAAAAAAAAAAAAAAAAAAAAAATGATTTTTGTTATATATTTTTTTGTAAATATATTTTTTCTTCTGAAGTTACTGCAAAATCCACCCCTATTTTTTTTTTATTTTTTTAAGTGGGTTCTATGAAACATTAAAGAAAAAAAAAATAATAATAATATTTTTTTTTTCTAAAATTATCTGTAGAAGTTTTAGTATTCTACAAATCATGAATTCCTGAAAAAATTTAAACTTGGAAAACACAATTTAAATATTTAAAATCAGTTAAAAAGCCTTTCAAAAACTATGAGAATACTTGTCTGAATATACATTTTATACAAAAAACATAACGCAGTTTCAATTAATAAATATTATTTGGGAATATACGTTTTTATAGGAAACCTTCAATGGTGCCAAGTCAAAGGTGGCAAGTGCTTTGAAATTACGATATTTTTTTTTTTTTTTTCAATGCATCGATCCGATTGTGATGTCATTATTTTTTCTGTTACATCTTTGTTTTTCTATTTTTATTCAGAAAATTATTTTATAAATCAAACACAGAAATTTATATTATTTATCTTAATGCATTTTTGTAGCTATAATATTACTTTCGAGTGGTATTCCTGAGAAACATAGGCGGTTATTACTAAAAAGGTATGTTAAATTAAATTATTTATTTGTTTAATTTTTAATTTTTTTTATTTATACATTACAATGTGCTTAATACCAATGCAATATACGATATATCAACTTCATTTTTAAAAATTTAGAAAATTTGAAATGTCCGCCAGGAATTATTAATAAAATTACTTGTTTCAGTCTTTCGTGGATCTTTATAAAATTACTCTAGAAACATATTATAACATTTTGTCAGACAAATATTTTAAGAGCTAAACATTTTTATTTCTATCATACAGCAGACTGTTTTTTCGATGGGGTTCGTAACATACTTTCTCTTATTTACAGGTCCCATAGAAAAATGAAAATAATAAAATTTAGAATTACATAGTAGATAATATATATATATATATATATATTAGATTAAAAGAAAGTATGACATATACGGAAAATATGGAAAAGTGGCAAGATCTTTGTCTAAAATTTGTATTTCTCTAAATAAAAGAATAGAGTCTCAAAGCAGTAAAAAATAAACAAATAAATAAATAAAATAAATTACTTCTCGAAATTACCTTCCAGGATATTTAAAATAAGTAATGCAAAAAAAAAAAAAAAAAAGTTTGTTACGAAGCCCCATCTTTTAACATTACGGAATATTTGTATGGGATTTTGAAAAGAATTTACAGATGTTTAAATATATATATATATATGGAATTATAAGACTAAAATAACCACTTTATATTTTACGGGTAAATGACACCAGCTGTTCGTATTAAATTTTTTAAAGTTTTGTTACAGTTTCAGTATGCAGACAATATCTAATCAGAGAATACTTTTTGACAGTCTATCGCAAAATTACTGGCCTCCACAGGATGTCATGTTACCATACACATGCTATTCTTTTTATAATTTAAGGGATGTGTGTAGGCATACACAGGATGTCTACATCTCTCATATAGCTGTATAATAAGAATCATAAAAATGCATCATAAGCATTTTGGAATCCAGAAGACTTCCTGCAAATGAAAAAAAAATAATAAAGACAATTTCTATTTTCCAGAAAATATCAGTTTATACCGAGTATGACATCTTCTGGATTATTTTTAGGATGTTCTTGTGTTGTCTGGATAAAAGATTATTAATTTTGTACTTATCTGGTCTAACAAAATAACTTCCCTGAAAAATTGAAAATTTAAAGTTTGCCTTTTGATATGCTACCTTGCTTCTCTTTTAAAATAAAAATTAGGTCATGCTAAAAAGTTTTCAAATTTTTTTTTTTCTTTTCAGTTTTCAAAATTTCAACGCGTTCCCCCAAAACAAGATTAAATTTGTTTCGTCTGTTGGACCCTAATAAATTTGAAACAGCATTATTATTATTATTATTATTATTATTATTTTCAATAATTGTATGAATTGTTTTAAATAATTATTTTCTTGGTTATGTATTGTTCATGTTATTAAAGAAAATTAAATATTCGTCGAGTTTTGTCTTATTACATTTAAACGCCGATTTTCACGATTTAATATAACATTATTTTTTTAGTATATATACGGATAAATATATTATCATTTTTTCTATGATCTACAGGTAAGATAAAACTGTTTCACATGAAATATTTTTACAGAATATATTACAACTGTTTCAGGATCTGAAATATTATTTTACATTAAACAAAAATTTTGGTTTAAAATGTGTATAGCTGACTTGCGTATTATACCCCTGAGATTTTTATTACAAATTAGGGCATTTATTTTCCATTTTAATATTTAACTTTAATTTAATATAAATAACTAAAGTATTTGTTACAAATGTAAATAAAACACTTATATCACACTAATGTGAGTTGAGGGATTTCGATTGAAATTTCGAGATTGCAGGTCAATAAAGAACCACAAGGGACTAAACAAATAGAAAATTGTCTAAACGAAACTGTTTTCTTGTTCATTAAGTGTATTTTTTTTTTCTCGAAATTGAATATTAAATGAAATAATAATCCAGGTTTCGTAATTTCATATTACCATTATACATGCAAAAGGGAATTTTTAAAAATATATTTCGGCTGTATAGAACATTATTTTATTTTATTTAGATTTAAATAATAGCTTTTATAAAACTTTCATGATTATTAAAATTTAACCAAAATTACAATGAGTTAATTTAAAAATATTTATATATATATATAAATCTCTAAGGCCTAGAGGAATTAAAAATAAATTAAAATTTATATATATTATTATTTTTTTTTCTTTTTTCACTTTTTCTTTTTTATTTATTTTGTTCAAAAATTGTGCTTTAATTCATTTAATTTACTAAAAGATTTTAACTCATGAAAATATTATAAGAAGAGAAAATCTACTAAATAAAAACTTGAAACTCTATCAGAAATTTTACGTACAGAAGAAACTCTATTTTCATGAATTAAGTTTTCAAAATTTTTGATTAAAAATTCATAATAATAAAAAAAAAATCACTAAAATAACTCTTCAGATAAATAGTTTACGTATTTATTTTTTATTTTATTGACCGAATTTGCTTAGTTATGAAACCGTTTGATAGCTTCTGAAAGTACATAAATATTTAAATAATTTGGTGAAATTTATTTTTATTACCATGAAATATAACTAATATATTTACATGCATGTATATACATATCTATATCAATAAAATCAGACTTTTGTCTGTAAATGTGTCGGAATCAAAAAATGTTGCGATATCTTCACGTTTCACACCCCATGAAAGCCGAAAATGACTTCAGAAAATTTTGCCCGTGTGTGTGTGTGTTATCGTGTCTGCAAATCGCTTTTTTTGTCCGGGCATCACTCGAGAAAGACTGGACGGAATTCAACGGCGCTTGGCAGAAACTTAGGTCTTCACCCAACTTAAAATTACATATATAGAAATTTTGAAAATTTTGATTAGTTTTTGAATTGTGGGTAAAAAACGCCTGCGCATGCGCCATAAATATTTTTTCACTAAAACACTTTGAATGGAAAAAATAAAAATAAATTTTTAAGTTAAAGACTTTTTTATTCGCATGATTCGCACTACAAATTATGAAATGATTGAAATGATGTGTTGCCATCTAAATTTCATACTTTAGTTAATTTTAAAAAATCTAATTCTCTTATCGAAAAACTTTTTACTCCCCAGGATTCAGAAAAATCATCCCTTTCATTTGGTACTGAATTTGTAACGATAGGTCTGATATTTCTAATTTATTTTTCAATTTTTCCGTTTTTCCGTTGTTACTTAAATTTCATACTTTAGTTATTTTTTAAACCTCTAATTGTTACATCGAAAATTTGTTTGCACCCCTGGATTCAGGAAAATCGCCCCTTTCATTTGGTATCAAATTTATAAATATAGCTCTGATATTTCTAATTTATTTTACCTTTTTTTCCGTTTTCAACCCAGACTCGGTAGAAGGTTTTATATTTATATATACGCATTTATATGTATTTTTATTTTCCAGATATAAAATGAAATATTTTTAATTTCACGTGAATAATAATAAAAATTAGAGAGAAAAATAAATAGTTGACCTACAAATGTTGGTGATTTTTTTTTTTTTTTTTTTTTTTTTTTTACTGTTTTTAATCAAGAATTTGTACGTGGATAAATATTTTCATAGAGATATTTGGCATTAGTTTAATATTTTTATTTAATTAAGCAGTACTTTTCTTTCCGGCAGTAAAACAAAATTTTTTGCTGTAATTATGCACCTTAAGAGGTTCTTTTATGTTCTCTCCTTAATTGTAAATGATTATAATTTGGATTTTATTAAGATTTTTTAATTTTATTTTGTAAATATCACAAAAGAGTTTTTATTTTATTTTATTTTATTTTATTATTTGATTTGATTTGATTTATTTATTTATTTTTTTTTTGTATGGAACGGCTATAGTATCGGATCCCTTTGGCAAAATTTGAAATTTGGCACCGAAGTAGCTCGGACGTTTCTTGCCAAAATCTTTAATTGCAGAATTAAGATAGTCAATTCAATTCATCGCAAAAATGGCTTAAAATATTTAAAGTCACCAAAGGGGTCCCATACTAAAGCTGTGCTTTTTGTATTTATTTATTTATAATATTTTCTATTAAAGGCTTCTGTGATGACGAAATTTGGAGCGTAAATTATTTGTATGCATCCAGCACTTATTGTAACTGGATTTCACGAAATTCGAACAACCCCCCCCCCTTCTCGGAGTCGGAGGGCAATAAACATGTGTAAAAACATGTTTTTCCGTTTGAATTCGCTTTGAATTATCTTAGAATGGCGAATTTTGGTGTGTGGATATTGATTAAGTGTACGCATTATGTACATTAGTGGGATTTTGCAAAATTTCAAACTCACCCGCTGAGGAAGGGAAAGTAAGAAGTGGGTAAGTTGCTGCCGAAGGCATTGGGGACCCAGACTCCTCACTTTGCGAGCGAGAAAAATTTCTACCAATCGCAGTGAGAACTTAGGTTATTAATAAAGATATGGGATTTTGACAACTTATTTAAGTATAATTTCCAGCGAAGCGGGCAAAGCCTGCTTGTATATTATACATATATATATATATATATATATATATATATATATAGGAATAACACGATATCTTCCTTCAGGGGAGTGCATTGCTTCCATGATCCATTCGTGCCAAATTATCCTAATGGCTCAGCATTCATATCTCGTTTCTCCCAACTCGTTTCCTCAATATATATATATACATATATGTGTGTGTATGTGTGTGTGTGTATTAGAAAATTTGCCATCACAATAACATATTTTTCCCATCTTAATCTGTAAAATAATTAAAAAACAACATGAGTTAATAATTTTGTTTAAAAAAAAAAAAAAATAAAAGTATCCGGACATCCTTTTCTTCATCTACATTTAATCAAGTGAAAAATCGCCTTTTAGAAAGTACAGTCTTTTTTTACGAACACTCTAGCTTATTAATAGAAAAAAACTAAGAACGGAACTCATTAATTACTAATCCGTCAAGTAATTATAAAGCGATAAAGAATAACTTTCTTGTTTTGAAAATGGCATGATTAATTTACATTTTTTATTGCATTATCTTAAATATATATATATATATATATATATATATATATATATTTTCTTTTAGCGAGAACAGAATGTATTTTTTATTATATGTTATTCTGTAAACATAGATTAAATTATATTCGAGATAATTTGGCTTTAAAATGGGATTTTTTATAATAAATACATGTCTGATTTTCTGTAAAGCATTTATTATACCCGTTATTTTTATTATTATTATTATTTTTTTTTTCTAAACAACGATATTTTATAGTTAATGGTGTGGAATAAATATTGATAAATATTTTTTTTTCTGTATAATAAGCGTGCAAATTTTTGCAATTTACCTTTTTAAGGTCAACATATTAATTCTAGAATAAAATAAGTACTAATGGAGAATAACGGCAGAAAACTGTAATAGCATTAAAACTTTTCTTTTCTGCTATATTGGTAAATATTTCAAAATAAAAAGAATATTAGTATATGATTCTGATATCATTAAGAGGGAAATAAAACTGATTTTAATCATGTATCTTTTAATAATTATATGTATAAAAATGATTGTAAACCTTGAGAATTATCTATTTTTCATTTTTTATTTTTTTCATATTTAAGCGCAATCTTATACAAGTGAATTTAAAGATCTGTAATTTATGTAATTAGTTCATTATCAGATATATAAATAAATTTGGTATTAATTTGACATGGGAAAAGGATGCGTTAAAAGTTTATTACTGAATTTATTCCTTAAAGTTCGTTTTTGAACAAAGGGAAAAGAAACTACAAATAATACGCAAAAAATATACGCTTTCCAAAAATAAATTAAAACGATTTTACATCTTTAATTTTCTTTATGTGTTTCTTTTTTTCTTTTTCTTTTTCTTTTTTTTTTTTTTATATTGCAAAAAAACATATAAACACGGAAATGAAATTTACATAAATTGTTCCTTAGAAGTGTACTTTTAGAAGTAACTCACATTTTTGCAATAATCATATTTTAATAAATACTAAAATTAATTTTTAAAATGTCTGCTACAAAAGCAATTAAAAAAAAAAAAAAAAAACTGAATTTTAAAGAAGAGTCACAGTTAAATGGTTTGAATTTAGTATCAGTTTCTATCCCAAACATATTTCTCCAGAGAGATAAAAAACGATTTTTGTTTACTCTCAAGAATAGTACCTGAGGTATTTCAATTACTTACACATAACTATACTTTGATTTTATAAGAATGTAATCTGAGACAAAGGTATGTTTTGAAATTTGAAGTGAAATTATACCGTAATCATATATAACCTTTTTGCAGTGTGACTTTAAATAAAAATTTTACATAAAGACAGTTTAATTTAATTCAATTCAATTTAATTTACTTTTTTATTACATAATAAAACCAAAATGGCTTTTAAAATGTTACCCTCTATTAACCTTTTTAAAACTGATATTAGTGATTTCCTTAAAATCCTTTCATAGCATTATTTCAGAGCTATAAAATATGATTGTTTTCTAAGCATACGAATAAAATAAAGCATTTTAAATTAAATATTAGTATAATATTAGTATTAAATATATATAAAAATTATTATTATATACCAATATACAAAAAAAGCGTAATTTATATGCATATATATATTAATATATAAAAAAAAGTACACTTAATACAGTTTTGTTAAACAAATCCTTGTCGAATCTTCTTGTTAGTCAATCTAAGAATATGATTCGACAGTGATTTATTTAACAAAACGGTATTGAGTGTGTTTTTTTTATACAGGAATTTTTGCTAGTGCTCGGATACCTTTGCTGCCGACTGTTCCATAATGTCGCCTTTTACAAACAAGACATCTATTCCCTGATCTAAAATGGTTTGCTCTGTGTTTTTTTTTTTTTTTTTTTTTTCAAACAAACAAAAGAAACTTTTTTTTTCTTTGAGAATAATCTTTTTTGTTTCTAGATTTAAATTAGAGACTTTAATACAACTCTCCGATGCATGTGATTTATTACAAAAAAACACAAATATTTTTTAGTGCTAGAGGCCTATTTCAGTCGGTACAGCGTTATCGAATTTTTATACGTCACTCAATAGTGCTAAGGGCGTATTTCAGTCGGTTTATTGAATGGAGATTTATTGAATGAAGTCCCCCAAAGGCACAACTTTGACATGAGTCCCCCCCAGGCCCAACTTTGATATGAGTCCCCCCGAAGGCCCAACTTTGACATGAGTCCCCCCCCAAGGTACAACTTTGACATGATTCCCCCCCCAGGCCCAACTTTGACATGAGTCCCCCCAAGGCCCAACTTTGACATGAGTCCCCCCCAAGGTACAACTTTGACATGAGTCCCCCCCAAGGCACACCTTTGACATGAGTCCCCCCCAAGGCACACCTCCCCCTCATTGGGAAAAAGAGAAAAAACGTTGTTTTGCGACTATAAGACAGTTTGGACTTCCAACGTTATTTGTTACAGTATCTGCAGCTGAAACACATTGGTTTGATTTAATGAAAACTTTATCATGGATTTTAGATCGTCACGAATTAACTAAAGAAGAATTTGTCGATATTAACAAGTTTAGCAGTAGGCCTCTGGCACTAAATTAAAATCTGTCAATGTCAGATTTTCATGTTTTAAATAATGAAATAATGTCGTGTCTGTATATATATATATATATATATATATATATATATATTTTCTTTTGAAATATAGCATTACCTTCCCGATTAATATTATTGTCATTAGTGTTTATCAATTTACATGGTACAGGAAGAAAAGTTTTATATTCAGAGAACTTTTTTTGTTTTTCTATTGCAACAGTTGGGTTTCGAGAAGAAATTTTTTGAATTTGTATCGAATTTTCACGACACTCTATTTTCGGATCGTAAAAATTCTAATGTTTCATCTAAATCAAAATTCTCAAGACCCCAAATGGCAATATCAGCAGATTGTGTTAAAAACGACTGTAAATAATTAAACTCATAAATATATGTTACATCATCATTATTGTGTATGGCGTTTTAGAACTGACTCCAGAATAAAAGCCAAGTAGCAGGATTTCCATTAAATTGGCTAATTATTAGAGGTATTTTTAGAGTATTTGAGGTAGTTTTATTTTAGAATGTGGACAAGAAATCAAAGTGTCTGTAGAAAGGTGTTCACTTGGAGTATCTATTTTTTTTTTTTTTTTTTTTTTTTTATTCGTACATTCGAATTGTTTTTCTTTTTTAAAACGGAAGTAATTTTTCATTTCATTGATATACTTTTTTTTTTCGCATAAATCTTTCCGATTACAAATTCCGACTAAGTCCTCTTCATCGTTCATTAATAATTAATTTTGTATCTGCTCTTCGAGCCCAATTAAATTATTGTGTTTGACCGTTAATTGGTCTATATATTCTATGAGAAAATATATTTTGATTTCGTTATTTGATTCTGAAATATATTGTTTGTAGATAGTTATGAATTTCTTCGTTAAAATTCTTGAAACAGAACGTTTTCCCTTTAATTTGAGTAATTTAGACATATTTAATTTATCTTAATTAACAATTTCTAATAAAGTACAAAAATGTATATTATATTTATTATACTTATTGTTCTGAAATATATATTTAAATCAACTTTTTTTTTCGTATTGTAAGCACCTAGTATTTCTAATAATAATCACTTTTTTTTTGTATATATATATGTATATAATATCATTTATTCAAGTTTTCAAATGAATATATTTATCAATTCTTCTTAATTAAGAAAAAGGAACATGAATCGACGCCCTACTTTCGCGTGCCGTATATTCTTTTAATACCATTTATATAAAGTTATCAAATCTTAAATGAATATTAGAAGGAAATATATTCTTTATTCAATGTTCTTTAAAAAATGGGAGAACGAGCTTACTTGACAATCGTATGCTGGTCATGATTCAGGCTTCAATTCTTAAACTTTATGTTATCGGCTTTCTTTAAATCAAGCAGATAAAAATCTTAAAATAATGATAATTTTCGTAAAATATTTCGTATGATTGCAAACTTATTACTTTTGTTTAGGAATTTTTATCTTAAAGATACTTTGTAAGTCGTATAAGCCTTTTTCAAAAATAGGGTTTCACGAATCCTGGCTGGATGGCAGGCTCGCCAAAAAATTTTGTATAATATATATATACGTAATACTTAAATAATACTTAAAATATAACTGAATGCTTAAAAATCAAAGATCTAGGACTCAGAATAAAACAGGATTCTGCTTACATTTTCGCATTTCTTTATATATAAATTTATATATACAAAGGTATCTATTTACATATATTACAGTAATTCGTACTATCATATAAGGCACAGACACAAAAATGTAACATTTCGTTATTAATAGGAACATCCTTTCCGCAGAACATTTATTTCCAGCCACTGCTGGTCTCCTTTGTTTAATCGTGTCTCGCTTCGTTGGCAGCTGTCTTTCCGAAAGCTAAACTGTCCTCAACAATTTGAATTATTTTCGTTTCAATGTTATCCACAATTTTATTTGTTAAATTTTTAGAACTTAAGCTACCACTTTCAAGGTTGGAGTCATCGTCCGACACCTCATTATAATCTATTATATTCTTTTGTAATTCATTTAAGAAATTTAATAAAGCAGGGACTCGGGTAGCTAATTCTTCAAATTTTCTACTGTACTGACTGTAGTGTAACTGATGTTAAGGACATCAGTTACACTAATGTTATCATGTTATTTATCTTTTTTAACTTAATTAATTTAGTTAATTTCGTCTGGGCCATCGGGAAAAAAATGAGAATCCTGTAAATTTTCGGATCTGTTTTCGATTCTCCCTGTCGCCAATTTCGCCAGATAACAGTTTATTTTATTTATTTATTTAGTACTTTTGTTTTTTTTATCGCAATCTCCAGTTCAGTAATTTCAATCAATTTCATTTTAAATATTTCGAAATAAACAGTCCGGGTATCCGACTTGAGATCAGATGTCACACCAAACGTATACACATACTCTGTCTTCGAGAATGGCGATGTTACACTTGATACACTTCCAATTTGAACATTGACATTTATTTACTCCATTTTTTATTCAGAAAAGATTGAAATTGAATTCAGAATCGTTTTGATGATATACTTCTTCTATTCTGGAGCAACTGTACAACTATATTATTTGTTAATGGCATTCAAAAGTTATTTTGATTAAATTAAAATCCGAATCTTCTAAAAGTTAATAATTCGTATAACGTCCACGGGTTAACATAGTAATTAAAAACATATTAAAAACACTTTAAAAACACGTATATAAAAATATTATTAAAATCAAATTGTATAATATTTACTAAGCTTTTCTCCATTATATCATGGCATCATCAGGTAAACTCTTTTTTACTTTCTCTTACCCATAAGGTAGAGAAAGTATTGTTTTTGGGTCAAATTTTCGAATGCGAGATTCTGTTATATTTACCTGTTTTGAGGTCCCCTGAATACGAAAATCATGTTTTTAGCAAATGGTCTGTGTGTATATCTGTGTGTGTCTCTGTGCGTGTGTGTGTGTGTGTCTTTTATCAGCATATCTCAAAAAAAAAATTATGGCAGAAAGTTCAAACTTGGTATTCTAAATGTCTATCATATACGGATGCTACAGTTAGCTTTTCGTTAAGATCAAGCAAATGATTCGTGTACAGGGACAATCAAGAGAATTCTAATACATTAAGTCTATGGGGGAAATTGCAGGTAAGTATAGTTTAACGTCTATAGACTTCACTAAACCAAATGAAACGAATATATATTTTTTTTAATATAGATAGTTAACTGGGAAAAAAAATTATGCATGTAGGAGCCTCGCCTCCCCCCCTGGGGGGGAAGTCACCCCTCGAGGGGAATTAATTTTCATGATGGGTATCTTTCAAAAGAGCTCGCCAATACCTTTAAAACGAATGGTTGAACCATCGATCTGCGATAATTTAAACCAAAGTTATCGATTTTTTTTTTTTACTTTTAACGAAAAAAAAAAAAAAAAAAAAAACTTGGAAAAAAATCGTATTTAAATTATTATTTTATTTATTTATTTATTTATTTATTTATTTTTTATTGAGAATAAAATGGACTTTTTTTGGATATTTGCTGTTATACTACTTCTCTAATATGGAAATAGTCTGCATTATCATAAAAGATATTTTTTTTAAATAATAATTTAAATAAATTATTTTTTAAAAACAGAATTATTTTTTAATAACCGAATTAAATTCTATATAAATGTAGGTGCATTAGTGAAACGGTGGTTGAGGGGGGCGGTAGCCCCCCCTCACACAGAACTAATTATCATATAAAACTCTTCCGAAGCCTCATTTGAATTGTTTAATATAGGTTTCCATGGCAGTACTCGTTATCTTACCTCTTAAACTCCAACCTGTATTTATAGTATTAATTTTCAGGGTAAGAGAAAGTCGTGTGAGTGACACACCAGATTATTTACATAAAAGAAGAGAACATCTTTAGTAGACAACATCTTTATATATCGGAGGATCCTGAAACGGTTACAGTAAAAGATAACTCGAACTAAACATGAATGATTCATGGCTGCTACTACGAACATATCGAAACGTTTCGTTCTTCGAATGCTGACTTAGAACTATGTTTTCAGAAATTACAAAGTCAAAGATATCTTAAAAGCAATTCTACTGGTTAACACCACATCGCAATTGTTTGTTATGTTTATTATCTGAACTTTTTTTTTCTTTAATTAGAAAATGATTGAAACCTTAATTTTATTTTTAAATGTTACGTCAGAAGGATGTCATTTTCGATAATCGAAAGGTTTCGATACGTTCGTAGTAGCACCCCATTTATTACATGAAAGCGTAAGCATTAGTTGGGATGCAACAAGGAAGCACCAGGGCTAACTTTTGCAGGTTCCAGTACCAGAAACCTTTTCTCAGGCTAGGGACGACGTCTTACACAGAACATGAAAATGTCAACTTGTTACATGAATTGAGAGGACAAGGTTGTGAATTCTAGTTTATGTTTTCCAAGCATTACGTAAGTGTCCATCCTACGTCGAGTCATGCCTCCATCTGATCTCTGATAGGGAAAAATAACTGCTGAATATTCCCTCAGTGGATTAAAAAGGTCCTTTCGGGGGGAAAACACATTAAAAAGTTTCTCTTGGCTGACTGCCAACAGCAAAGTGAAAAGAGATTGTTGTCTGAAATACCATATATATGATAGGTAAGATAACACGCCACTTGAGAAGAATGGAAATTCAAAAAGACAGAACTACAAAGTACCTGCACTGCAAAAAACTGTGGCCCTGACGCAGAACTGTCACCTGAACATCTCTCATCCTGCCATGCTGTCTTGGACATTTTGCAACACATTAGTGACTGTCCACAAGAAGATCTCTACTCGGGCATTTTTCTTGATATATCTGAAGCCGTGTTTAAAACCGTCTGTCCTATATAGTGTTATATTGTTCCATCCAACCATAAAGTAAAAAGAAAATATCTAAAAAGAAGTTATTCACATAAAAAAAAAAAAAAAAAAAAAAAAAAAAAAAAAAAAAAAAACATAATCTTGAAAATAATAGCGCAACAGCAGTGCTTCCATTTGAATATCATTTAAAAACAATTTTATCGTTACAATGATTAAATACAAGTCAACAACATTGTTATGCAACTTTCTTCACACTATAAATAACGAAACACGCATCTATTGATTACGCATCGAAATAATAATAATAATAATTGTACTAATATTAGTGAGGAAATAAAAAAAAATGATAAAAGAAAAAATAACGTTTGACCATATCAGAAATAGCTAAATATTTATCAAGGACAGCTTTTAGCTATACGGAAGATATGAATTTATGTCATTTCTGGAATAACATAGTTTCTAACATAAATAATCACTTTCAGCGCCTGACAGTTTCAAATAATTCTAAAAAAGAAGGTAAAAAACGAATGAGGGTTAAATATTAAATCTAAAATAAGATAAAAAATAAAATCATATAAATAAAGCAAACATACTTTATTCACGTGTAACAAAGAAAATAATTTAAGATTCAAGTTGAGTAGAATATTAAAGCAGTATTCAATGTTTGAATTTTTTTTTTTTGTAAATAAATAATAAAATTGAAAGTAAAAATGACTGTATGCAAGTAAGTTTATATTATTGCTTGAAAGATTAACTTCCAATAAAAATTAAGTAAATATTATTTAAGTACAATTTTCAATAAAGATATGTCATTAAAGATCAAAGATTTCTGTTCAAATATTCGATTTCTTTTACATTAAATTTCATGTTACTGTATGATGATGTCGTCTGACGAAGATACTGAATATATATAGCAAAATTCTTTAAAAATATTATTCAAATTATGCCAAGGAGCAGTATAGTAATTCTTTCATAAACAAATACTAAAAATTAAATTTCATTTTCAAAGATACGGATAGTTATCGTATAAATCTTTACTTCCTGAATAAATCTTTTGCATACATATGCATCCATATTATTTTATTATTAATCTATCGCTTAATTTTTTATCAAAGTATCATACAATATGACTTTTTATTTGAATACATTTCTTATATAAAATAAATAAATAAAACAAAATTTAAAATTACTTTAAGAATTCCACTAAAAACATAAGATTACATTGCGAACTGATCATGAATCACATAGCTTCAAATCTTAAAAAACATTTAATCTTTTACTGAGTTTGAAAAAAAAAGTACTTTTCCGGTAAAACCAGAAATAAAGTGTATTTTTGAACAGAAAAATTTCAGTTCAGAGATTTTGGAATCGGATTTAAAGCGATTATTTATATATTTTTTAAATATATTTTTTTATTATTTTTGAATCCTCTGGCAGTTTATGCTGCTCCCGTCCTACTATTTCACTTAATATCAGGTGCACGTACACCGAGGAAAAAAAAAAAAAAAAAAAGGTACGAAGCAAAAATGCACGAAACAAAACACAAATATAATGAAAAGAAGGAACAAAAAACAAAGCGGTTCGCATATACTATTACTACTTTCAAAATTTACGCACCCTTACATCGTTTAACCTTCACTGCGCTTTGCCTACATGATCCCATAACGAACAAGCAAAATGACAAAAAGACAGATATATAGAATAATTTAATTCAAATTGACTCTTAAACAACGCTTTAAAGTGTTGAAAGAACATAAATAAAAATGCAATTCCAGCAGATTCCACTTGTAGCCCTTAATGTATCAAAATATTTTAATAAAGCGCTGCAAATCTACACACTAAACATTTTATATTTTACATAAAAATCTTTTTTAACATATGAATAATAAATGTGAATTTCATTCTTTGTGTGATATATATATATATATATTTCATGATTTATAAGAAAAAAAAAAAAAAAAAACGTTCTTTGTCGCACTGCATTGGTAGTCTTTTGACCATAAACGGTATGCATTTGCAATCTTTTGAGTGTCCCTGTACACTAAAAGTGCGAACGCTGGTGGAGGACAGAAAAACAAAAAATAGAATAATTCAAATCATGAAAAAAATTGGAAAACAGACAGCTGTTTCGGTAACATTTAGTGTATCGTATTCAGTGCATAAAGGAATGAGGAGAAATGTTCTTAAGGGACTCTATACCTATCATCTCTGAAAGCTGAAGCCAATGTTATTCTATGGGAAATTTTGCCCCATTACAATTCGTTAACAAATACATACATATTTTTAAATTCCATTTTCACTTTCCGAAAATTCACAACTATTAAACAATTTATCGCATTTTAAAAATTGATTTTTCTTACTTTTAAGTTTTCATTTTTAAAGTTTCCATTTTTAAGCTGAAAAATGAAAAAATTCACTTTGATAAAATTCGCATTTTACAACCTCAAAATAAAATATTAAAAATTTTAAAAAATATATTTTTTAAAATCGATGAATTGTTTAATAGTTGCGAAGTTTCTAAATATGAAAACGGAATTTACAAATATATATTAGTTAATAAGTTATAATGGGGCGAAATTCCCCCATTGAATAAAATTGGCTCTGGCTTCTGGGGACGATAATTGGAGAGACCTCTTAAATTCAATTAATCAAATTGTGAATAGAACTACGCGGAATATAAGGGTCTGATTACCTTTATCAGATTTCCATTTCAGATAAGCAAAAATATATCGATATTGTAACCAAATTAATTAATGATGTCCCATATATTCCTCTGTCCGGTGATCTTTTTCTACAAGAATAAACAAAAATCATTTTTGCTATAAAATCTTGCCCCTATTTTCTAGATTCAACTAGATCTCATCTCATCTTTTCTATATCTAATTGTGACAGATTTTATGCTCTACCGAAAGTCCACAAACACACAATATCTTATTTCGTACCATAGTCTCCTATACCGGAACTGCTTCCTATCGTTTAGTTAAAACTTTCACTACGATTATTTCTCCCCTTCTTTCTGCAAATATCTAGACTGTAAAGAACTCTATCAACTTCGCAAAATAATTCAAAAGTGCCCTCACACTAATCTGACTATGGTTTCTTTTGATGTAAAATCCCTTTTTACTAATGTTCTAAAATGTAGGGCCCTCTGTTGTCTTGGAAGAAGATTAAAAGAGTTTCATTTCATGTCTATTGAAATACAAGAGTTAATTTCTCTTGCTCATATTTGTTTATCACAAACTACTTTCTCATTCCAAAGACAGTTTTATCGTCAATCAGAAGTTTTAGCCATAGGTTCCCCTCTCTCCCCAAACATCGTTGATATTTTGCATGCATTATTTTGAAAGTATGTTTTTTAAGAAAATTTCCTCCCCATTTTGGGACCATTACGTTGACAACACGACTCTTATCGACACATCTCGTCACAATATTGACCATTTCTTACAAACTCTAAACTCTATAGTCAGTAATGGTCAATTTACATATTAAATAGAAAATAATGGCTCGTTTTATTTCTTGATACCCTTGTCTCTCACACAGCAGATGGCTTTTCCACCACCGTCTAGCGTAAAAATTTTGCAGTATCTATGCCTGCCCGTGCGCGTTTGTATTATTCACCTCCCTAAAAAATGGCAGCTTTCTATACCATGGTCTGAAATCAAATATCTGAAAGCCATAGCAATTGACAGAGGTTATAACCCATCCATTATAGACAAAGCTAATCCAAAAATTACAACTTCCTCGTACTTGATCTACTGAATCAGTTTCTTCTAATATCAGTATTGTTTTACCTTATTTAACTAAATCCAATCATTCCATAGCTAAAATTCTCAAACAATATGATTATAATATAATTTTTTCGCCTACCAATAAACTCACTTTTTTCAGTTAAAATATCCTATAGATATGCATATTTCTTGGGGCATCTATAGTCTTTCCTGCCAACGTGGTTTATCATACATTGGTACTAAATGCAGTCTTAAATTCTGTCTAAAAGAACATGTAAGTTACGTCCGTAAGCAAGAAACGAATTAATCCACAATTTCTAAGCATTGATGGCAGGAAGACCAAAATTTTAAATTTGATTCAGCTAAAATAGATTGCAGTCTTAAACTCACTTATGGACTTGATTTCTTCGAAGCTTTTTACATCTAAAAATACTCAAAAATATTGTCAACTGTGATTTCAGTGTATCCCACCTGTCTAATTATTGGAAATTTTACATTCAGTCCACATTTTCTTAGTTTCTTCTACATTTTTCAAGGCTAGGGATGCTTAAATTCCTATTGGTCAAGCCCATCACATTCCGTGTATTTCTATTGGTTGATTAGAATTCCACTAATTTCCTATATATAAGATGACTTCTCTCTCATTTCTTTATGCACTTAAGACGGGGTAAGTTAAATGATACCAAAACAGCCATCTGCTTTCCATTTTTTTTTTCTCGTTGGCGTTCTAGACGCTGCAATTTTCCTTCTTTTAATATTTTTACGCCAAGTCTCCTATTAATAATTCAAATCATGATTATCTTTAAATATTGACAGAAAGTATTAAAAACGAAAAACGTATTTTAAAAAAAGTATGGATATGTATATATAAATGTAATTTTGGTTGTCCCTGATGTATCAGAATGTTTGTGTGTGACCCTGGAAAATATGGTATTTACAGGGGAAAGGTTTGTAAACTTATTATAACTTTTTATAGAAAATTAAATTAACATTTTTATATATCACATTTTAAAAAGATATACGGTGTTTTAATTTGATAAAATGCACTAACTTTTAATGGTAATAGGCAAACATAAAATTTGTGGTACATTTTTAACTTATGAATTTTAAGAGTAGATGATTGAATGTTGTATCATTCGACAAGCATGATTAGCCAGATGTGAAGAATACAGAAAATATTTTCTTACGATGTCAAGAAGATATTTAAAAATACTTTTATTTTTTATGCATTTTTCCATTTTACACACGTATTCTTTTATATTGAAATATACCTAAAGTAGAAAGTTGTTAAATATGATAATTTCTGAAAACTCAAATAAAACATAGACACAGTAGTTTGTATAATATAGCATCGCTATACTCTCGACAACAGATTTTTTATTCAAAGAGAAAATAGCCATTTGAGGATAGACATTTGAGTGAATGAGTGGTAGACCGAGAGATTATACTGTTGAAAATATACGCAAGTTAAAAAAGGATTTAATTTATAAGAGTTCTATTTATTTATTTATTTATTTTAATTTTTTTTTTAATTTTTTTTTCCTTTTTCCTTTTTCTTTCTCTTTTTTTTTTTTTTTTTTTTTTTTTTTTTTGTGATTTACGTCAGCTGTAATTTGAAGATGTATTTTTAAGCAAAAACATAATACACCCCAATTAACTGAAATTGACTACTTATTTTTTAAAAATAGATTTATTACTGCACGCAAGCGAAGTGATGACGTCACTGACCGTCCGTGAGGCCAAGAAACAGATTTCCTATAATAATCGTCCTTTGGATTTTTTTTTTTTTTTTAAACATTAATGAAAGTTATCTCCCGATTTAATTCTCCATATTTGGATATCGTTATATATAAGTGACTGTTTGTGTGTGTAAGATTGAGCTATTTTTTTTCCGTAAAATTCATAAAGTTTAATTTTAAATTTCAAAACTCTGGAAAAATAAAATGACAGACTTCCATTTTCGAATATAATCATAAATATTTAATTTCAATGGAATGAGATTCATTTAAAAGGAAGATTTGATATTTGCCGTCCTTGGCGGAAAAAAAAAAAAAAAAAAGTTATAATAGAAGTTCGCCAAATTATCTGACGAACACATTTAATTCCTTTCAAAAATCATGATTTTTAATAACCAGCAATGAATAATATCAAACATTATTTCGTACAATATATATGTATTACGAAAATATACATCTAGTATGTATGTATTCGTATTTCGTTTTCGAACACCAAGGACAAACAGATATGAAATCTATGCCCATTTATTTTTTCTGGTGTTTTGAAATTTAAAATTAAAATTTTGTCAATTTTAAAGCAAAATAACTCAATCTAAAACATGTGTACGATGACTAATTTTTAATTATACCCAAATTTCGGGATTAAAATCGGGAAATAATTTTCCTCAATTTTTAGTAATGTTTTACAAAAATCCAATAGACGATTAACATAAAAATATTTTACTTGGCCCTAACGACAGTCAGTTACCTCACACTTCGTTTGCATGTATCTTCTACATATATAACAAGAAAGTTTAAGATTTGGAAAAACTTTTGATTACCGGTTTTCGATCAATTTACACATTTTGAGATTTCCTTGCATTTCAATTAACTGAAATTGGTTACTTATTTTTTAAAAAAGTGGATTTATTAATAGCTTCTGCATGTATAAGAAGAAAGTATATACGGAAAATATTTCGATTTCCGGTTTTCGATGAATTTACACGTTTTGAGATTTCTTTGCATTTGAATTAACTGAAATTTACTCTTTATTTTTTAAAAAAGTGGATTTATTATTCTAACTTCTGCATATATAAGAAAAAAAGTATAAGATTCAGAAAAATTTTAGATATTCAGTTTTTGACCAAGTTACATGTTTTGAGATTTTCTTAACTTAATTCGACATTTTTTAGAAAATATCTGTGTTTTTGAGTTCAAAAACTGTACTTTACGGTCCAATGGACTTGCATTAACTGTACTTGATATTTGACTGGTCCTTAGTTTGAATTTGTGCCAATTAGCTTAAGGACAATTAAATGGCGCAGCTGTGTTGCAATTTAATTCCGTTTACGAGAAGGCAATTACTTTGCTTTGCAGAAAAAGTGGTCGCGTTTCGACCACTGCGCGGTGCTAGTATATATAACTACATGTAATCAGAAACTGATAAAGACCAAATTATAAAAAAGCTGAATCGAAAACGAAAAGCTGAAAGTAAAAATGTATATACCAATGCGCAAATTTCAATAATGTAAAATTTATTTAATATGAAAATAAAATTAGGAAAAAAAAAAAAAAAATTAGTTTTCAGCTGTAAGAACTTTCACAGTCACCATTTTCTTAAAAATGAAAGTGTAATGTAAATGGCCATAGGAAAGGAAAAAAAAATTGGGTTTGGATAAATAATGAACCTTGATACCAGAAAATATTATATATCTAAAACTAAAATACACACCATTTAAAATACAATAAACTTTAATATGAAATAAATGTTTACACAACGTTGGAAACGCCAATATATTAAATAAGCAAACTGCATTTTCGTTAGCGTTAAGCGTACCGCCATTGGTGCAAAATAACAAGACGGACTCCTGCATGTAGATAGAGAAGTGTATTCTAAAATACAGTTAATGTCTAAGCTAAGCCATTTGGAGGTGACGATAAACATAATACCCTATCTATTTCAATTTATGATGCATGTGTTTAAAATTGAATGGGCCGCAAAATTATGGTCTATATATTTATTCCATTGATTACCATCTTTCTAAAAAGATTTATCTAGAAGAGGTATACACTAGTATAAAAAATTGAATTTTTAGTGTTGAAAAATACATCATATTAAATACATATATATATATATATATATATATATATTATATATATATTATATATATATATATACAGAGAGAGAGAGAGAGAGAGAGAAATAAGTACGCTTTAATACTATATTAAAATTTTAGTAAAAATAGTTAAAACTTTAATATATTAGATTGGCAATTAAGTTCCCGCCGATTTTAAAATTATAACTTGACACCGGAATCTATGTTTTGTTTTTTTGTTCCAATTTAATAACTAATCTACAGCATGGAGTTTAGGTCTTTAAATCGAACAAAAAACAAAACATAGATTCCGGTGTCAATTTAAAATTTTAAAATCGGCGGAAACTTAGTTGCCAACCCAATATGATTCTGGTTTCAAGTTCAAAAACATTTTATGTATAAAAATATTTTTCTAAATTTAAAAGTATTTAATAATATTTCTTAAAATACAATATTTATTAATGATAAGCGTATATACATTAATTTGCATTAGTTAAATTGATAGTTTTATAAATAAATATGTGTGCGTTTAATTGATTATATCTTTTAGTTTAATTAATTAATTATTTTTATTTATTTATTTTCCATATTTCTATCTTATTTATTTATTTATTGTATTTTTATCCAAAAATAATTAAAAACTAGTATGTTGTGGCCACCACAAGACTTTCTTCTATATTTTCCTATATACATATTGAATCAGTAACAATATTAAATAAATAAAAAAAAAAAATTACGATTTTTCTTTCTAAGTTTTTTTTTTTTTTTTTGTTAAAAGTAATACATATTTAATCAGTAACAATATTTAAAAGAAAAAAAATTACGATTTCTTTTCTTTTTTTTTTTTTTTTTTTTTTTTTTTTTCTTTTTTTGTTAAAAGTAATACATATTCAATCAGTAACAATATAAAAAAGAAAAAAAAATAAGGTGTTTTTTTTTTTTTTCTTTTTTTGTTAAGAGTAAAATAATCGATAATTTTGTTTTAAATTATCACAGATTTATAGTTCAAACATTCGTAATAAAAGTATTGACGAGATCTTTCGAAAGATACCCATCTCGAAAATTTACCCCACCCCACGGGGAGGGGGGAAGCGATGCCCCCATATGCACATAAATTATTTCCTAGTTAACTATTACTATTGTCAATAACTCATATTAATTTTACAATCACAAGTTAAAAATAACTCTCATTATGTACATTTATACGAAATTTTGTCCTATACTGTCATGTTAAAAATTTAGAAAAAAATGCGATCACAGCGCCACCTGCTGAGCTATTGATCCCCAAATGTAAACAGCTCCAGTTTATGTCGGGGACCAACTAAATACCAAGTTTGGTTAAATTTCGTTAAAAAGAAAAAAAATCGATAAATTTGTTTTAAATTATCACAGATTTATAGTTCAACCATTCGTTTTAAAGGTATTGACGAGATCTTTCGAAAGATGCCCATCTTGAAAATTTACCCCTCACCGGGGGCGTACTTCCCCCCAGGGGGAACCGGTGCCCCCACATGCACAAATTATTTTTCCTAGTTAACTAATACTATTATCAATAATTCATATTAATTTTATAATCACAAGTTTAAAATAACGCTCATTATGTATATTTATATGAAATTTTGTCCTATACTGTCATGTTAAAAATTTAGAAAAAATGCGATCACAGCGCCACCTGTTGAGCTATTGATCCCCAAATGTAATCAGCACCAGTTTATGTCAGGGGCAAAAAAATACCAAGTTTGGTTAAATTTCATTAAAAAAATCGATAACTTTGTTTTAAATTATCACAGATTTATAGTTCAACCATTTGTTTTAAAGGTATTGACGAGATCTTTCGAAAGATACCCATCTTGAAAATTTACCCCCTCCCCGGGGGGTACTTCCCCCAGGGGGGAAACCGGTGCCCCCACATGCACAAAATATTTTCCCTAGTTAACTAATACTATTATCAATAATTCATATTAATTTTATCATCACAAGTTTAAAATAACGCTCATTATGCACATTTATACGAAATTTTGTCCTATACTGCCATGTTAAAAGTTTACATAAAATGCGATCACAGCGCCATCTGCTGGGCGATCGATCCCAAAATCTAATCAGCACCATTCCATGTCAGGGTCCAACTATATACCATGTTTGGTTCAATTTCATTCATTGGTTCGTGAGATACGGTGAAAAATACGAAATTTTGCAATCACAGCGCCACCTGCTGGGCGATTTATTCCCAAATCTAATCAGCACCATGCCCCGTCAGGTTCCAATTATATAGCAAGTTTGGTTGAATTCCATTCATTGGTTCGTGAGATACGGTGAAAAATACGAAATTTTGTCCTATACTGCCATGTGAAAAGTTTACATAAAATGCGATCACAGCGATACCTGCTGTGCGATTTATCCCCAAATCTAATCAGCACAATGCCCCGCCAGGGTCCAACTATATACCATGTTTGGTTGAATTTCATTCATTGGTTCGTGAGATACGGTGAAAACAAAAAACCACAGACACGCACAAAAGGCAGACACACACACACACACACACAGACATTTTTTAAAAACTTTCAATTCGTGTTCAGGACATTCCTAAACGTGTACATCCGTCAAAAAACGGATGTCGAAAATTTTAACGAATCCAATACTTTCTCTATATTACATATAGAAGAAAGTAATAACTCTCATTATGCCCATTTATACAAAATTTTGTCCTATACTGCCATGTTAAAAATTTAGATAAAATTCGATCACAGCTCCACCTGTTGAGCTATTGATCCCCAAATGTAATCAGCACCAGTTTATGTCGGGGACCAACTAAATACCAAGTTTGGTTAAATTTCGTTTAACAAAAAAAAAAAAAAAAAAAAAAAAAAAAAATTTCTTAAAAGTAAACATATCGATAACTTTGTTTTAAATTATCACAGATTTATGGTTCAACTATTCGTTTTAAAGGTATTGATGCGACCTTTCGAAAGATACCCATCATGAAACTTTGCACACCGGGGGGGATGTACTTCCCCCCCAGCGGTGGGGGGGACCGATGCCCCCACATGCACAAAATTTTTTCCCTAGTTAACTATTGCTATTATCAACGAGACCTTTCGAAAGATACCCATCATGAAAATTTACTTCCCCGGGGGGGAAGGGTGTACTTCCCCCCCAGGGGGGGGGAACCGATGCCCCCACATGCACAATTTTTTTCCCTAGTTAACTACTACTATTATTTATAAATCATATTAATTTTACAATCACAAGTTTAAAATAACTCTCATTATGCTCATTTATACGAAATTTTGTCCTATACTGCCATGTAAAAGTTTACATAAAATGCGATCACAGCGCCATCTGCTGAGCGATTGAACCCAAAATCTAATAAACACCATTCCATGTCAGTGTCCAACTATGTACCAAGTTTGGTTCAATTTCATTCATTGGTTCGTGAGATACGGTGAAAAATACGAAATTTTGCGATCACAGCGCCACCTGCTGAGCGATTGATCCCCAAATCTAATCAGCATCATGCCCGTCAGGTTCCAACTATATACCAAGTTTGGTTGAATTTCATTCATTGGTTCGTGAGATACGGTGAAAAATACGAAATATTGTCCTATACTCCCATGTTAAAAGTTTACATAAAATGCGATCACAGCGCCACCTGCTTGGCGATTGATCCCCATATCTAAACAGCACAATGCCCTGCCGGGGTCCAAGTATATACCAAGTTTGGTTGAATTTCATTCATTGGTTCGTGAGATACGGTGAAAACAAGAAACCACAGACACACACACACAGAGACTTTTTTAAAAACTATCAATTGGTGTTCAGGACATCCTAAAACGAGTAGATCCGTCAAAAAACGGAGTTTGAAAATTTTCGCGAATCCAATACTTTCTCTATATTACATTTAGAAGAAAGTAATAAAATATGGCTTTTAAATTCCTCAATGTGTAAACTGCATCAAAACAATTAATATTCATAAAATAAAACACATAATTAGTATTAGTATGTATTTTTCAGTGAAATATTAAATTTAAAAGAAATTTTCAAAATATATTCTTTCTTTGAACAGCATTTTTAGTTAGAAATATCCGTCTTAATTAATCTGAAGGATTACTTTTAGCTAGCAACACCGTTACTTTTTTATTCAATCACTGTTTCACTTCTTATGAAGATTTTTTTTTTTTTTTTTAAGGCATTTTTCATGTAAATGAGTTGCAATTAAGCCTTGACTTTTTACAGTGACATACTTGATGAAGAAAGAGTGAACCTTCAAGAAAACGAAGCGAAATAATCAAAAATGTAATTTAAGCGTTAATTCACATTCATTGCAATTACTTTCCTTCCTCAGAGACTTAAGTGTTTTAAAAGTGATTTAAAGAATAGAATTGGATTTGAAATTTTGTTCTCCCTATTGTTGCAATTATAATTATAATATAATATTGTTTAATGAAGGTGATAAGTTAGCGAAACCCCAAAAGTTTTAAAGAATGATTTGTTATAAATATATAATATACTAGCAGGCTCTGCCCGCTTCGCTGGACACTATATTTAAATGATTTCTTTGTAACTGAATATATTTCGATTGGCGACTATTTTCGTCACAGCTTTAGTATGGGACCTCCTTGGCAATATCAAACATTTTTTGAACTTCTCGAATCTGTACAACAAAACTATTATTAAAACAAATATTTTCGAAAATAGTCCAATAGCTGGTGTTAATTCTTCGAATATTCTGGAAACAGTTGAAGCTGTTACTCGTACAGTATAAGTCATTATTCGATGAATGTTCTGGGACAGTCTAAAAAATAGTCACTTGTTCCACAGGAGTAAAGCAAATAACCCACTCGCCAAGTTTGTCTCCAAGACTATGCTTTCTATTAAACATATCTTTCTTTAGTTATTTAAATATTAATTTGAATTAATCAAATATTTCTGCCCGACAGCGTGCAAGTGCAGTCACACACAGCAGCTCATTTATTTGTATGTTCAATTAGCGTAGTGATTGGTATATAAAAAAATAAAAAAATAACTAAACATTATCGTGCTACACAACTTTATTGAATCTCTCCCTTGGCGGCTTTTGAATTTTTGTCGCCATATTAGCGATTTTTTTTTTTTTTTTTTTTTTTTTTTTTTTGTATAATTTCTTGCATAAAAATAGAAAGCGTTTTATCGGACACCTTTTCGTTAATATATAAGAACCCTTCATATTCTGTTTATTTTATTAATGGTTTTTAGGTTTAAAATAGTGCTTAATGAAATAAATTTTCTATTTTTAAAACTTCACTTTTTTTTCTATAAAATTATCTACTCAGATAAAAATAGATCATTTATGTGACTACTATTTCAGTTTATTTTTTTTCGTTTTGTAGTATTTTATAAATTTTACATTTTTCTTGAACTACCTAGATTAAAATTGCTGTTGCTAAATTAAACCTCTTTTATATTTTTCTTGAACTACCTAGATTAAAAAATGCTAAATTAAGCCTCTTGGCGAAAAATGTTCGGTGTACTTCAACGCAACAATTTAAAAAATCTGGAGTGACTCCACTCGACTTTCCGAACATTGAGTAATTAACAGTTTTGTAGATAAAGTAAAGAAAGAGGAGTTGTTAAACAAACAAAAAAGAGAAAACCATAATAGAGTGTTTGAGTATTTTTCTCCATATATTACACGATGTTTTATTGAACGCTACTGAACTTTGAGCCCATAGATCATAATGACAAAGAATGTTTCGCTGTGTCCCTGTAAAAACCTATAAATGCTAGATTCACCAAAATGCTTATAGTTAGTGCAACAGTGATTTATAATACTCATATAAATTTTCAGCTCAATTGAATAAGGCGTTTAGATGCTATCGTACATTTAAAAATTTGGTCCCGTAGGCCATAATGATAAAGAATTTTTCTTTGTGTCCCTGTAAAAAAACTGCAAGTGCTAGATTCACCAAAATCTATACAGTTTGTGCAATTGTGACCTATAATACGTGTACAAAATGTTTACTCAGATTAATAAGGCGTTTAGACGCTATCACACTTTTAAAAATTTGGCCCCATAGACATAATGATAAAGAATTTTTCTTTGTGTCCCTGTAAAAAAACTATACGTGATAGATTCTCCAAAATCTATACAGATTGAGTATTTGTGACCTATAATATGCGTATAAATTTTTTGCTCAATTGAATAAGGCGTTTAGATGCTATCGCACTTTTAAGATTTTGCTCCCATAGGCCATAATGATAAAGAATTTTTCTTTGTGTCCCTGTAAAAAAACTATAAGTGCTAGATTCACCAAAATCTATAGGGTTCGTACTATGGTGACTTACAATATACGTACCAAATTTCAGGTTATTCGAACAAAGCGTTTAGACGCTAGCGTGTTCACTCACAGACATACACACATACACAAATACATACACACATACACACGTACACACACACATACATATATCATTGCAAAAATAGTGAAAACGGACTCATTGGACCTCGAAACGTATAGAAACATCAAAATCTCGAATTCGGTTTTTTGACATGATTACAATACTTTCCTCACTACAGTGTTCGGAAAGTAAAAATCACCCAGGAGGATCTACTATAAATAAAACTGATTTTAGTAGAACACACATTAGCATCGTAAACAATATTAGCGCTTTGTAAAAGAATTTTTAAATTAAAAATGACGTCAATTTTTTGAGATGCATAATTTATTTATTTATTTATTTATTTATTTATTTATTTTTTGTTGTTGTTGTTCACGTTTAGATAAATGTATTTATTTTCCTGTTGAAAAAAATAAATAAATTCGTTTTTTTTTTTTTTGGCAACAATTAAATTATGGATAAATTTAAATGGCTAATTTTTTGCTATTATTAGCTTACAAAATTACTATTTTATGCATAAAAATCGCAAAAACAAAATTTTTTTCGGAATAAAAGGTAGACAACTTTTTAAGTTAGGGTGTAAGCTATCTCCATAACAAATTTCATCGAAATCCATCGAGCAGTTTTAGCGTGAAACTCAGTCAAATAAACGGACATTCACATTTATAATATATATAAGATTCTAAAAAACATATTATGTATTTAAAAAATATACAGCTGTTTATATTATGAGAATGATTATTCATTACTTTAGAATTACTTTAATTTCAGTGTCGTTTATTTATTTATTTATTTATTTATTTTTTTTTTTTTTTTCAAATAGCTAAACTTATATATTTTAATGTAGTGGACATAACTTTTGTGCCGTTTGCAATAATATATTTATGCATTTGTTAACTTTTAAAAATAATTATGTAAAAATGTAGTGTATCTTATTTTTCTTTCCAAATAATTTATGTTATATATATATACGTTGCGGTCAACGTGATTAATTGGTAATTATTAATAATATCAGGCGATTATTAATAATAGCCAAATAAACCGGTTACAGTGAATAATTTATGAAAATTTATCTCAGTGACCGGTTGTTACTATTATTAATAACCAATGATAATAACCAAATATTATTAATAACCAATAATTTTTGGGAATTTATCACATTAACCGGTTATTATTAACCCTTACATGGCCAGAAAAACTTACGAGATTCAGCCACCGTTCTCTCTCAACTCTAAAATAACTAAATCCTTCGAAAACACAAAAACATCCCGTAAATAATTACATGTGAAATGGATATTAGGTAAAACTATGCTGATTCTCTTTCAATACATATTGGTCGACAGGTGGCGCTCAATTATGCCATATTTATCCATTTATGTAAATGCTATGTCTCAGCTTAAATGATTTTTAAATGCATCAATCTTGATGTATAAGATATATGTATATTATGCAGAATTACCTTTATGGGATTTTGTTGTATATAAAATAAAACTTGGCGCTGCTATAATTGTCCACGGATTTTGTGATGCCGATATCTTAGCATCAGTTGATGAAAATTTCACAGAACTGTATATGGAAATTATAATTGCGAGATGGTAGATTGATTAGAATGTCGCCCAATTAAATTGTTAGGTACCACTGTTGCATACAATGATATAAAAGAAAGTATTAGAATCGGAAAAAAATTCTATTTCTGGTTTTAGACGAATTTACACATTTTGAGATAATTAATTTATTATTCGTCCATTTTTTGAAAGTTATTTTCACTTTGTGTGTGTGTAAGTGTGTTAGAAAAAAAAAAAATATCTCACGAACCAATAGAAGGCAACTAAGCAAGATTGATCTTCACTTAGATCTTCACTTAACTTGATGCGTATAAGATTTTTTCTATATATCACTAAATAGCTTTCGCTGCTATTTGGTGATACTTCCCGATCACTTGAAGTTTACATCTTAACTTCTGTAGTATAAAAATGCACAGAACTTGGTATATAAGATCCGCCAGTGCACGGGTTGGGAAAAGACACAATTTTCATTCAATATTTGAATGCTTACAATATAACAACCACAAAATAAAATCATACAATAAAAATAAGAAGTATAATACATTACGTTTATTATTACTTTTTTTTTCTTTTTACAGAATATATAAACTGTTTCTCTTACATTGCATTCTAGTAAATAAAAAGTGGATCGTACAGACCCAACCCGTGTACTGGCGGATTAATGTAAATACAAGTCATTGTCTTTATGTATGCATGTAGGACTACTTCACACCAAACCACACTGGCGATTTGAATCGAACTTGACACAGATACTGCTTATGACCATTGTTGAAGTACTGCGGATGCATAAAATTTCTAGCGCATGCGCAGTTTGAGAAAAATCCCTTTTAAATTTTTTGACTTACTTCTTCTGTCTTATTCTAGCTAGAAACTTCAAATTTGATATGGAGGTTATTTCTTGTGTATATAATAGGAATTAAAATGGGGAGAAATTATTGTTGAAAAAGAAAAACTATGTCCAGATTTAAACTTTTGTCTAAATTTCTTGCCTGTGATTTAAACATATTACTGCGAATACGTCAAATGATTTATTTTCTTAATATTTTTAAAACAGTATGTGTATATATATATATATATATATATATATATATATATATATAATATGTATGTATAAGATAGTAGAATGACATCTTTTTCACAAAACCTCCAAAATGAAGTACTATCGTCTTTGAAAATGTGTAAGGAAGGGGTGGCGTCCAGCTGAGGATGTAAAAGTCGCCAAGGGAATTCAATATTGAAAGTAGTCTAAGGTGGTAATGTCGAGTCAAGGTAGGATGTTTGGTTGGGATTGCGAAAGTTTCTAGGCGGATCCAGGATATTTTGGCGATGTTGTGGGTGAAATAGCTGGTTGAAAGTATCGGGTAGAAGTGAATTTGGGTTAGCACGGAGTGTCCAGTTATTGGATAGTTAGTTGATAATTTGAAATCGTGCTCTACGTAGGTTGCAAAAAGTGTGTATTAATTCAATGCATATAGTCTTTAAATAAGTAGTTTGGTAAAATGAAGTGAATCGTATCTTCTTATTTTTAGGATTTTACATAGAACACTTAATGGAACACTGAGATGTGATGTTGGATGCGTTGATGGATGTGTTCTTGGATATGTGGATGGATGTGTTGTTGGATGTGTTGTTAGTGATACATTATATGTGTTGTTGGCGACTAATGTTTTGATGGGTTATTGTTGGTGATATAACGTGACGTAACATCTTCACAGAGATTGTTATAGAAAGAAAAGTGTTACCCTTTGCTCTTTGAAGAAGTCCTCGGCAATTCGGATAATACTACTGAAAGCTGCAAGTGTTGAACTCTTTTCATGATAGTCTAAATTACTAACTTAAGTTCATTTAGTGAGTTCTTTCATATCCCAAGCTCTTCCTTACGCTTAAAGCTAAAATAAAGGTTGATGTCTCTTTTAATCTAAGTCTCTTGATTGCATTATACTCTAAGTTAAGAGCATGAATCGCGTTGAATTAGGAATCTAGACTTTACAAACGACGTGATTTCTTAGAAGTTATTCGTTAGAAAAAGTGTATTTTAAGACAGAAAACTGATATGCTTTATGACGATTGTTTGGGACATTTATTTACCAGAGATAAAATAAGTAGTAAGAAATAGTAGACTTAGCTCCAAAGTATGATAAAAGTACTAGTTCTATGCGTTATTCACATGGGGACAATTGAAAAAATAAAATTTCAAAGCAAGGCTAATTAATTTGACCTGTTGGCAAGAGATAATTTACTCTTATTTCTGATGAAGACCAACATTGGTTCAAACATGTTGAAAAATTCTATTGGAAACCACGGTAATTTACACCCATGTGAAGAATGTAAAAAATACTAAACAAGCTCCCTACCCTTCTTATCGCTTTAAGTGTTAAATTTCGGACGATTGTTATATTTTGCCTGATTTATTGTCTAAGAGGGGACATGTTTTTAAATGTCACGCTTCTTACAGAAAAACACCGTGATTTTCTCCATGCGAGGAATAAATAGAAATGCTAGACACCCCTTTCACACCGTTAAAAATTAAATTTCATAAGGTTCTAATCTTTTACTTTAATTAGGCCCTGAGAAGAAACATTTTGCTAAATTTAAAGTTTTTATTCGAGATCACTACAATTTTCCACGTACGAAGAATTGGTAGAACTGTTAGAAGCCACCTTTCCTTTCAATAAAAACTAAATCTTAGAAATTTATTGTATTATTCGTTAATAAAATCTAAGGTGCATTTTGCTGAACTTCAAACTTTTGATGGAAACCATTACAGAGACTCTGTGGAAAGTTTTAAAAAATCGACTTCCATTTCAACACATTAAAGGTTAAATTTTAATAAATCCGTTTATGAGTTCCTACATCATGAATATAAACCACTGTCCAAACAGCATATTTTTAGGTTTGGCGATCTGGACTCGACGTTGATGGATGAATGAGTGAATCAGTGATATTTTACTGTTATATAGAGGGATATGAGGAGGAATTTTTCCACGTTCCAGATAAATATTGTATTTATCGGAATAACAAATACAAGCTATTTTCTTAGAAAAACAGTTTTTTTTTCTTTTAGAATGTTGCATTTTAACAGTTTTATTTTACAAATGAATTATTTTTGAAATAAATCATTTGTAGCAAACGTTAATTATTAATTTTTGAGGATCACTGATAAATATAGGATTGTAGAAAAAATGAATTATTGTATTATAAAAAGGATTTATTTACATATAGTGACCAGCGAAGCGGGCAAAATCAGCTAATATTATATGAAACTATATCAATTTGGGTGCATATCGACCGAGATATGTTTCTACCGCGTTGCGATTCATATCTGCTTATAAGAAAACAAAATATCATTTTCTGTCATTTAATAATGCACAAAATATGGTACATAAGATGGCTAATATATGTAAAACAATACTGATTGAAAGTGGATATATATTGGACGAAAGTTTGCACTACTGTGCTGATTTTTAATTCCATTTACGGAAAGGCTATATCTCTGCTTCTATATTACATATGCAATAACGCCGTTCTCTAAAATATATGTTCGAAAAATGCTGATTCATCTTGTACGCATATTGTACATAAGTTGATGCTGCTACTAATGTATTTCCAAATGATTATGTTTGCGAATTTATTAGTAAGAATTGCACCAGATTTCATATATAAATTATTCATACTAAAGACATAATAGGAGCACCACCATTAAGCCGATGTATATTAAAATTCAGGTAGAACTTTATTTTCATAGTTTATAAATCCAATGCCATGAATGGTGCAAATTTATAACATACTATCTGGGATATAGCGTTCTCATACATGAGATTAAATTTCGACAAAATGCCGTCACCTGATATAAACATAAATTGAATCAGCTGAGTTTTACAAGATTTACTTCTCACGAACCATATTTTGGTGCTTTTTTGCGCTGTAAAAACTGATACATAGCATTTTGTTGATTGGAGGATGACAGGAGCTCCACAAGTTTGACAATATATTTCAAATGCTAGAAGGGTCCGATGTTAGATAAATGTATTACCAAATATGAAATTTTGATTATCTGCTCATTTGTTTGGTAGATACAGCGTTTACACTATTTTGTTAACATACACACTGACCGAATTACTAAAAATATTGTTGCGTACTTGGGGGTTCGTGATTTGTCCGAGAATGAAAGGCCAAATGTACAAAAATTCCGTAATTTATTCACAGAAAGTTCCAGAAAAATACAGGTCTATAAACCAAGTATCAGCTTCAATTCGACCAGTAAACACTGCTTAAACAACAGCTGTCAATAGCAAATCCACAGTACAAACTGTATAGCAATAACACTCAAAGCAAGTCTCTTTCGAAGAGGCTCAATGCAAGCTGACCGACTCTAATCCCATTGGCTGATGAGATATGGAGATTTCTGGAACGTTCCACGCTTTTCTACAGGGGTATATAAGCCTGCTTTCTCGCCAAGGCGAGTTAGTTCAGTTCAGTCTGTGATCAGAGTCGGTCAGCTTGCATTGAGCCTCTTCGAAAGAGACTTGCTTTGAGTGTTATTGCTATACAGTTTGTACTGTGGATTTGCTATTGACAGCTGTTGTCTAAGCTGTGTTTACTGGTCGAATTGAAGCTGATACTTGATTTATAGACCTGTATTTTTCTGGAACATTCTGTGAATAAATTACGGAATTTTTGTACGTTTGGCCTTTCATTCTCGGACAACTCACGAACCCCCAAGTACGCAACATTTCTGGTGTCAGGAGCGGGGTTGTCTGTGAATGGTGATAACGAGAGATATGGAGCAAGAAATGAAGAAATTTCTAGAAGGACTCACTGCTCAGATGAATGAGTTAAGATCTGGATTGATAGAGGAAATGAAAGCCGGACAGGAAAAGATGGAAACCGGATTGATAGAGAAAATAGAAACAGGACAAAGAGAAATGAAAGAAGGACAAAGAGAGTTGAAAGACGGTTTGACTGAAGAAATGAAGGTAGCACAAGAGAAAATGGAAACATCGCAAAGAGAGTTGAAAGACAGTTTGACCGAAGAAATTAAATCTAAGCAAGATCAGATGAAGAGAGAGCTTTCAACGGTGAAAGAATCAATCGAGGGTAAATTAACGGTGATGGAAAATAGAATGGATGGAATGGAAGAGAAAGTTATAAAGATAGAAGAACATTTTGAGGAGAAAGTTTTGAAAATAGAAGAAAGTTTTGAAGAAAAAGCTATGAAGATAGAAGAAAATGTTATGAAGGTAGAAGAGAGTGTTACGAGGATAGAACGGAGTGTAGAGGAGAAATTTAAAGAAAACTTTGATCAAGAGCTGAAAGGAAGGTTTTCAGAGATAGAAAGCAAGTTTAAGAGAATGGAGGAAGATCTTGAAAGATAAATGAAAGAAGAGTGGAACAGAAAAGTAATAGGGAATGAACTGCAGAGCAAGATTCGGAATCTCGAAGAAAAGTTAGAATCCATGCCTCAGGAAACTGAAAAGAGAGATAAAAGAATCCAGAATCAGGAATTTGGTAAGCTACCCACCTACGACGGCAGTTCCTCCTGGCATGTATATAAGACGCATTTTTCCATCGTTTCTGAAGCTAACGGCTGGGACTCTACCGCCAAGTCAGTCCACGTAGCAGCAGCATTACGGGGAGATGCAGCCGAGATCTTGAGAAATGTTTCTAAAGAAGAAAGGAACGACTTCCAGGCCCTGACTAGAGCACTAGAGCTACGGTTCGGAGAGAAGTGTTCTAAGGACTATAGTCGCCTTCAGCTAAAATCTCGTTACCAGAAAACGGGCGAAAGTTTGCAAGAGCTGGCAGCGGACATTCAGGGACTGTCACACCTAGCATTCTCAGACTGTCATGCTGACACTCGAAACGACTTAGCTCTTCAGTACTTTATCGATGCTGTTCGTGATCCAGAAATTCAAAAAGCGCTGAGACTCTCCAACATCAGAGACGTAGAATCAGCTTTAGGCTATGCACTTAGGATAGAGGCAGCCAACAAGCCTCCCGTAAAGACCGCCATACCATAAGAGCAGTCTCATTAAACGATACGCCTGCTGGTAAAAATGAAATGAAGAGAAGTATCGAGAGATCTTAAAGAGATTGCGCAGCCTGGAGAATAATAAGGAAATAAAGGGCCGGAAGATAAAGTGCTGGGGCTGTGGAGGGGATGGTCACGTGAAGAGGAACTGCCCTGTACGACCAACTATAGAAAATCACCCGTCTTAACCATCACTACAGGGAAACTAGGAGGAGGCCATCTCGCGGGGCGGAGGTTGCCTGAAATTAAAGAGCCCCAATTTACAGTATTTCATGTGTCATCGATGAGTGGCGGCGATAATGAACTTTACTTTATGTCTATTGCCAAGTCAACAACACCACCTGTCGGATGATTCTGGACACGGGAGCCAACGTGACCATCATTAGAACGGATTTGGCTCAAAAACTAAAAGGAAAGATCATCTGGACGCCACCCTGCGTTAAACTCCAGACTGTGACCGGAGACGAAATCAAAATATATGGAAAAATGAACTTGACTATCAGTTTTGGGAATGCCAGTTACCATCATATGGCATATGTGGCTGATATAAGAGATCCTTTAATCATTGGAATTGATTTCCTGAGAAAATTTAACTTTCAATTGGACTTCAAGAATAATGAACTGCATTCGAGTTCGGAACACATCGCTGTGTTCAACAATGAAACTCAAGACATTCAGACGATTTGCCAGATAACAGCCAAGTCTGAAATTTCCATCCCTCCACATACAGAGACAATAGTTTTAGGAACACCCCTACCAAGCAATACTTCGCTATGGACTGACTGAATGCCTGAATACAGACAATAGCCCAAGAGGAGTTCTGGTAGCTTCATCTCTAGTTGATCTCTCAAAGAATACTATTCCTGTGAGAGTCGCAAACATCAGCGATAAGGTCCGGACAGTGAAGAAGGATGAGGTGTTAGCAACCTGCACTCCTGTCACAAGCATCAACCGCCCCACGCAATCAACCGAATCCAAGTCTTCTGAACAATTAATAACGGAATTACTCAAGAATGCAGAGTTAGGAAAGGAACAGAGATGTCCTGCGGAGAAGCTACTCCAAGAATTTAAAGACCTTTTTTCTCGAACACCTGTAGACGTCGGGAGAACGAACATCACCCAGCACAGAATTGATACAGGAAATCATCCTCCAATCAAACAACATCCAAGAAGACTTCCATCTGCTAAACAGGAAGAGGTCACTGAACTTCTAAATGAAATGCAGCACAATGACGTCATCGAGCCATCAACGAGTCCTTGGGCCTCTCCCATAGTACTGGTGCGAAAAAAGGATGGTTCAACAAGATTTTGTGTGGATTATCGTCGTTTGAATGACATCACGAAGAAAGACAGTTACCCTCTTCCCAGAATTGACGACACATTAGACACACTTGCTGGCAATAAATGGTTCTCGACTTTGGATCTGAAGAGCGGTTACTGGCAAGTAGAATTACATCCTGATGATCGTGGGAAGACAGCATTCACCACGGGACAAGGACTGTGTCAATTTAAAGTTATGCCGTTCGGATTATGTAATGGTCCTGCCACCTTCGAACGCATGATGGAGACAGTGCTAAAAAGACTTTCCTATGAGGCTTGTCTGGTGTATTTGGATGATATTATCATTGTGGGGTGCACCTCTGAAGACCATCTACGAAACATCCGAAAGGTGCTGGAGAAACTCAGAATGGCTAACCTCAAATTGAATCCAGGCAAGTGTAACTTGTTCAGTCGTGAAGTGAGCTACCTCGGCCATATCATCTCTGCTGAAGGTGTGAGAACTGATCCTGAGAAGACCTCTGCAGTCGAGAACTGGAGTCGCCCTGAAAATGTACACCAACTACGAAGTTTCCTGGGGTTATGCACTTACTACAGGAAGTTTGTCAAGGGTTTCTCAAATATTGCCAGACCACTCCACAAGCTGACGGAAGCCAAACAGAAGTTCCTGTGGACAGATGAATGTGAAAATGCGTTCAAGCGACTTAAAGAGGCCTTAACATCATCGCCTGTCTTGACGTATCCACAGCCCGACAGACAGTTCATACTTGATACAGATGCCAGCCATGAGAGTGTCGGTGCTGTTCTGTCGCAGGAAATTGATGGTCAAGAACGTGTCATTGCCTATTGGAGTAAATGCCTGTTTAAACCAGAGCGAAATTACTGTACCACCAGGAAAGAGCTACTCGCCATCGTAAAAGCCATAGAACATTTCCATCATTACCTCTATGGCAGAAGATTCCTGCACAGGACTGACCATGCATCTTTAACGTGGCTGCTTCAGTTCAAGATCCCGGAAGGACAGATTGCCAGGTGGATACAACGCCTCCAGGAATATGACTTTGAGAAACGTCATCGTAAAGGGACTCTACATGGTAATGTAGATGCCTTGTCACGGAAGCCCTGCTCGGAAAGCTACAAGTACTGCTCTAGAGCCGAACAGAAATACCTGCCGATAAATCCTGTTGCCGGCCAAGTCACTGTCTCAACACCATCAGAACAAGATCTCGATCCATGGAGTGACGAATAACTTAGACAAGCCCAGTTGGAAGATCCTGACATAAATCCAATATTACAGCTGAAGGAGACGACCAGCAACAGACCTACCTGGCAGGACATTTCCAGATTTAGTCCCATTACGAAAAGTTATTGGGCACTTTGGGACTCTCTTCATATCAGAAATGGCGTATTATACAGAAAGTGGGAATCTGATGATGGGAAAAGCTTCAGATGGCAAATTGTTTTACCAAGATCAAGAATTCCAGATGTTTTAGAACAACTGCATAGTAGCTCTACCGGAGGCCATTTTGGGGTAATGAAGACTCTGCAGAAAGTTCGGGAACGCTTCTTTGGCAAAAGAGTGCAAGGCAAAGGAGGATGTGGAGAAATGGTGTAAATCCTGTGATGCTTGTGCGGCACGTAAAGGCCCGCAGAAACGAAGTCGAGGAAGACTGCAACGGTATAACGTGGGAGCACCATTTGAACGGATTGCACTCGACATCTTGGGTCCTTTGCCACGGACCTCCAGTGGAAATAAATACATCCTCGTCGTGATGGACTATTTCACCAAGTGGCCTGAGGCATATCCCATTCCCAATCAAGAGGCATGCACAGTCGCAGAGGTCCTAGTGCAGCAATGGGTGTCAAGGTACGGCACGCCCCTACAACTTCATACCGACCAAGGTAGGAACTTCACCTCTGATGTTTTCAAAGGACTGTGTCAACTACTCGGCATAGAGAAAACCCGGACAACACCCTTACATCCCCAGTCGGACGGCATGGTCGAGAGGTTCAATCGTACCATCCTGAATAATCTCTCTCTTCTAGTATCAAGGAACCAGCAAGATTGGGACTTGAAGTTGTCATTGTTCCTGCTGGCTTATCGAAGTGCTGTCCATGAAACCACCGGCTTTACTCCAGCCCAGATGCTCTTTGGACGTGAACTTCATCTCCCATGTGATCTCCTGTTTGGTTGTCCACCCGATGCGCCTTCATCGCCCGAGGAGTACATCCAAGATCTCCAGGCACGATTTGAGGACGTACACAACTTTGCTCGGGAGCGGATTAACATGGCAACGGAGAAAATGAAGACAAGGTACGATCTAAACGCTACACAACATGAGTTCCAGAAAGGAGAGAAGGTCTGGTTGTGGAATCCTGTTCGACGCAAAGGACTCTCTCCCAAGTTACAGTGCAACTGGGACGGACCATACACAGTCTTAAAAAGGCTGAATGATGTAGTGGTGCGGATCACTAAAACACCTTCATCAAAACCTAAGGTGGTGCACTATAATAGGCTAGCCAAATACCACAAGTAACGGTAATATTTAAATTAAAAATGTAAATACTGGTAAAATTTTCGCATGCGTAATGTAAATATTTGTATATAAATACTTAAACATATTTGTGAATTTTGTAAATATTTCTCACTTGATTTTTGCTTCTATTTTGTCGTTATATGCAACTTAGTTTTTGTATTTGAGATTGTGTAAATTTGGTTAGTTTCACCTCTTAACCAAGGGTTGCACTGCCCGGGACGTGCAGTCCTTGGGCGGGGGGCAGTGTTACAAAATTGTAAATAATTGTGTTTATTTTTTGTATAAATTCTTTCAAAGAGGCTTAGTAAGTTGATAAAGTGCTAATTTTGTCCATTTCTAGTCATTTTAGCGTTGAGATAGCCTTATTTCCCCTTAAAAACGCATTAAAAAGCCCAATAAGGCAGGTAATGGATTTGGCGCCAAATTTGGCGACTTTTTCCCACCTTGGCGAATTTTTTTGGCGACATTGGCGAGAAAATCCTTATAAGGGATATACCAAATATGGAAGCTCTAATCCCATTGGCTGATGAGATATGGAGATTTCTGGTACGTTCCACGCTTTTCTACAGGGGTATATATGCCTGCTTTCTCGCCAAGGCGAGTTAGTTCAGTTCAGTCTGTGATCAGAGTCGGTCAGCTTGCATTGAGCCTCTTCGAAAGAGACTTGCTTTGAGTGGTATTGATATACAGTTTGTACTGCGGATTTGCTATTGACAGCTGTTGTTTAAGCTGTGTTTACTGGTCGAATTGAAGCTGATACTTGGTTTATAGACCTGTATTTTTCTGGAACTTTCTGTGAATAAATTACGAAATTTTTGTACGTTTGGCCTTTCATTCTCGGACAACTCACGAACCCCCAAGTACGCAACAATATATTTGATTTTTATTCAGAAAATTTAAAAAACGTATTTATCCATCAAAAACTGGAAGTCGAAAATTTTCAGGTATCATTTTTTTTTCTAACATCCTTTTATTATTCGTATTTTGCCAATAACATAACTTACTATATATTAGATATATGTAATTTATCTGTCTAGCAACCGCAGTGAACTTATTTTATTTTATTTTTTTCAAACTGTTAACATAATGTTCATTGTCACTAAAATGCCTAAACAAAAAACTTTTGTTGATTGGATTAAGATACTAATTCACTGTGAAATTTATAAGAATATGAATTAATCTATATTAATAAAATCAGAGTTTTGTCTGTAAATTTGTCAGAATCGAAAAATTTTGCGACATCTTCCCGTTTCACACCCCATCAAGGCCGAAAATGACTTCAGAAAATTTTGCCTGTGTGTGTATGTGTGTGTGTGTGTGCGTGTGAGTGTCATCATGTCTGTATGTCGCTTTTTTTGTCCGGGCATCACTTGAGAACGGCCGGACGGAATTCAACGGCGCTTGGCAGGAATTTAGGTCTTCACCCAACTTAAAATTATATCTATCATCTTTTCAGAAATTCCCCCCGTTCCCCACTGAGGGGTAAAAGACTAAAACACGTTTGTCCGGGCATCACTCAAGAACGGCTGGACGGAATTCAACGGCGCTTGGCAGAAACTTAGGTCTTCACTCAACTTAAAATTATATCTATAGAAATTTTCAAAATTATGATTAGTGTTTAAATTGTGGGTAAAAAACGCCTGCGCATGCGCCATAAATATTTTTTTACTAAAACGCTTTGAATGGAAAAATAAAATATAAAAATAAATTTTTAAGATAAAGACTTTTTTTATTTGCGTGATTCGCACTACAAATTATGAAAAGATTGAAATGAAGTGTTGCTATCTAAATTCCACACTTTAGTTAATTTTAAAAAATCTAATTGTCGTATCGAAAAACTGTTTCCACCCCAGGATTCAGAAAAATCACCCCTTTCATTTGGTACTGAATTTGTAACGGTAGGTCTGATATTTCTAATTTATTTTTCCCTTTTTCTGTTTTTCCGTTGCCACTTAAATTTCATACTTTATCCATTTTTTATAAATCTAAATGTCGCATCGAAAAACTGTTCGCACCCCTGGATTCAGAAAAATCGCCCGTTTCATTTGGTATCAAATTTATAAATATAGGTCTGATATTTCTAATTTATTTTACCCTTTTTCCGTTTTCAACCCAGATTCGATAGAAGGTTTTATATTTATATATTTTTTTATTTTCCAAAAATAAAAAGAAATATTTTTAATTTCACGTGAATAATAATAAAGATTAGAGAGAAAAATACCTACAAAAGTTGGTGATTTTTTTTTTTTTTTTTTTTTTTTTTTTTAAATCAGGAATTTGTATGTGGATAAATATTTTCATAGAGATATTTGGCATTAGTTTAATATTTTTATTTAATTAAGCAGTACTTTTCTTTCCTGCAGTAAAACAAAAATTTTTGTTGTTATTATGTACCTTATGAGGTTCTTTTATGTTCTCCCCTTAATTGTAAATGAATATATTTTGGATTTTATTAAGATTTTTTATTTTTATTTTGTAAATATCAGAAAAGAGTTTTTATTTTATTTTATTTTATTTTATTTATTTATTTATTTTGTGTATGGAAAAGCTTTAGTATCGGATCCCTTTGGCAAAATTTGAAATTCGGCACCGTAGTAGTTGGGACGTTTCTCGCCAAGATCTTTAATTGCACAATTGAGATAGCCAATTTAGTTCATCGCAAAAATGGCTTAAAATATTTAAAGTCACCAAAGAGGTCCCATACTAAAGCTGTGCTTTTTGTATTTATTTTTCTATTAAAGACTTCTGTGGTCACGAAATTTGGTGCGTAAATTGTTTGTATGCATCCGGCACTTATTGTAACTGGATTTCACGAAATTCGAAATCCCCCCCCCCCCTCCTTCTCGGAGTCGGAGTGCAATAAACATGTGTAAAAACATGTTTTTCCGTTTGAATTCGCTTTGAATTATCTTAGAATGGCGAAATTTGGTGTGTGTATATTGATTAAGTGTACGCATTATGTTCATTAGTGGAATTTTGCAAAACTTTGAACTCACCCGCTGAGGAAGGGGAAGTAAGAAGTAGGTGAGTTGCTACCGAAAACAGTGGAAACCCAGACTCCTCACGTTGCGAGCGAGAAAACCTCTACCAATCACAGCGAGAACTTAGGTTATTAATAAAGATATGGGATTTTGACAACTCATTTAACTATAATGTCCAGCGAAGCGGGCAAAGCCTGCTAGTTTTGAATAAATATGTAGATCGTAAATTTATTTATTTTTTTAATCTACCTAATTTATGTATTTGTTTATTTTTTAATGTAAAGGTAATTATTAAGAACATTGCTTACACGGAAAGTTTGAATTAATATATTTAATATTTATATACTTACTTAAACACAAAATATGATTTTATTCTTTAATATACTCAAGATATATGAATAAATAAATTCCCATTTCTTTTTTTTTTTTTACATTCGATATAAATACCACTACAAGAAGCTTCTAAAAGTCTTTTAGCGATTTTTATTTTCTTTTGGTGGTCAAAACAAACGTAAATAAAGAAGGAATATTACAAATTGCATAATATTTCAAAATTTCTCCGGAACTTTAATAATAATAATAAAAAGAAAAACACGTTTCAATATGATTTTTCAATATTTAAATCACTAAAAAGTAACTATTATGTATCAGTTTAGTATTTTACAATATTTTGCCGCATTTAACGAAATGAATTGTAATAACAGAAAAACTACATGTTATAACAAATTTAGTACTTTAATAATTTGATAAATATTTTTTAATATTTTTAATATTTTATGTTTTTTGAATGTTTCCTTTTTCATTTAAAATATAATCTAGATTTGTAAAAGATATAAGTTTTTTTTTTTTTTTTTTTTTTTTTTTTTTTTTGATCTGCCGAAAATTAATAAACGTACCATTTATGGTATGGAGCCCTTATAAAGAATTAAAGCTTTAGATAAGTGTATTTACTAAATTCATGAAAAAAGTGTATTTACCAACTTTAGCTTTTTGAAACATTTAAATTTATACGACATATTTAAAATTATGCATGTATATAACCCATATAAATACACCAATAAAATAACACAATTGAATGTAATTATTCAATTGATTGAAAAAGGCTTAAACTTTAAAAAAATAAAAATCAATTTTATATAAGTAATAACTGTTTTACATTTTGCATATTTTTTATAATTAGGAATGATCACATATATAATTGTGAAAGTATTTCTAAAAATAAATTGTAATTTTTGCAAAAATATATGTATTTTTTCCGTCTTGGAAGATAATAATTTTTATCGATCCCAGATGGTACGTTATATCAAATATACTTAATAAAAAACACACCAACCTAACATAAAAAAATATTATTACTTTTTTTAAATTTTTTTTTCAGGAATTCGTAACTTCAGTCAAGCAACGCTGAGTACAAATGCTACCCTACAAATGCTACTATAAATTGCGATGCATTAAAAAAAATGATTTAAGTAACTAAGGTATTTAATTAAATTTTATAGAAAATAAAAAATTGAAGACAGAGTGTCGAAAAAAGTATATAAATGAATGCTGTCATTAATATTTCAATTTCGCGTATAGCCAGAGACTTGTTTATTAAAAAAAAACTAGAAGGACAATACATAATGCTTAAAATCGTCATTTTTTACAACATAATATCGCTATTCTAGTTTTTTAGGGGGATTGTAAAATAATTAATCATTATCACATCTATAATTGTGATATATATAATATTATATATCACAATTATATATTCGCATATATAATATTTATATGATCACCTATATAATTGTGAAAGTATTTTTAAAAATAAATTGTAATTTTTGCAAAATTATTTGCATTTTTTCCGTCTTGAAAGATAATTTTTATCGATCTCAGGTGGTACGTTACATCAAATATACTTAATTAAATCTCATCAACCTAACGTAAAAAATTATTATTACTTTTTTTTTTTTTTTTTTTTTTTTTTTTTTCAGAAATTCGTAACTTCATTCAAGCAAAGCTGAGTACAAACGATACCCTTCAGATTAAGTGTAACATTACTTTGCTTAAGCAAATAATATGTTTCTTATATGTTAGGTTTAATCAAAATGTATTTTTAATACGAAGAAAAAATATTTTATACTTCAATGACGTTAATGTAATAAGTATAAATGAGAACGCTTTATAGAATTAAGGTAATATTATTCCAAATCAGATATAATTAAATGCAAACAAAGCCTTTCTAATATCTAATCACGGGTTATTTAAAGCTGCTATATTATCATTAAATATTCCAATTACCTTTTTAAGATTCAATTTCAACAATTTTACATATTCGTTATAAATTTTAATTTTTTATAGTAGATTAAGTGTACAGTAAATTCTGTATTATCCACGATTTCCATTTTCCTTGTTTCTTTTTCCACATTGCAATGCCTTAAAAAAAAAAAAAAAAAAAAACAATGATTTAAGTAACTAAGGTATTTAATTAAATTTTACAGAAAATAAAAATTGAAGACAGAGTGTCTGAAAAAGTATATAAATAAATGCCGTGGTTAATATTTACATTTCGCGTATAGCCAGAGACTTGTTTATTAAAAAAAACTAGAAGGACAATACATAATGCTTAAAATCGTCATTTTTTACAACATAATATCGCTATTCTAATTTTTTAGGGGGATTGTAAAATAATTATATGATCACATATATAATTGTGATATATATAATATTATATATCACAATTATATATTCGCATATATGATATTTATATGATGGCCTATATAATTGTGAAAGTATTTAAAAAAAAAAAAAATTGTAATTTTTGCAAAATTATTTGCATTTTTTCCGTCTTGGAAGATATTTTTTATCGATCCCAGGTGGTACGTTACATCAAATATACTTAATTAAATCTCATCAACCTAACATAAAAAATTATTATTACTTTTTTTTTTTTTTTTCAGAAATTTGTAACTTCATTCAAGCAAAGCTGAGTACAAAAGATACCCTTCAGATTAAGTGTAACATTACTTTACTTAAGCAAATAATATGCTTCTTATATGTTAGGTTTAATCAAAATGTATTTTTAATACGAAGAAAAAATATTTTATACTTCAATGACGTGAATGTAATAAGTATAAATGAGAACGCTTTATAGAATTAAGGTAATATAATCCCAAATCAGATATAATTAAATGCAAACAAAGCCTTTCTAATATCTAATCACGGGTTATTTAAAGCTGCTATATTATCATTAAATATTCCAATTACCTTTTTAAGATTCAATTTAGACAATTTTACATATTCGTTATAAATTTTAATTTTTTATAGTAGATTAAGTGTACAGTAAATTCTGTATTATCCACGATTTCCATTTTCCCTGTTTCTTTTTCCACATTGCAATGCCTTAAAAAAAAAAAAAAAAAAAAAAAACAATGATTTAAGTAACTAAGGTATTTAATTAAATTTTACAGAAAATAAAAATTGATGACAGAGTGTCTGAAAAAGTATATAAATAAATGCCGTGGTTAATATTTAAATTTCGCGTATAGCCAGAGACTTGTTTATTAAAAAAAACTAGAAGGACAATACATAATGCTTAAAATCGTCATTTTTTACAACATAATATCGCTATTCTAATTTTTTAGGGGGATTGTAAAATAATTATATGATCACATATATAATTGTGATATATATAATATTATATATCACAATTATATATTCGCATATATAATATTTATATGATCACCTATATAATTGTGAAAGTATTTTTAAAAATAAATTGTAATTTTTGCAAAATTATTTGCATTTTTTCCGTCTTGGAAGATAATTTTTATCGATCCCAGGTGGTACGTTACATCAAATATACTTAATTAAATCCCATCAACCTAACATAAAAAATTATTATTACTTTTTTTTTTTTTTTTCAGAAATTCGTACCTTCATTCAAGCAAAGCTGAGTACAAAAGATACCCTTCAGATTAAGTGTAACATTACTTTGCTTAAGCAAATAATATGTTTCTTATATGTTAGGTTTAATCAAAATGTATTTTTAATACGAAGAAAAAATATTTTTACTTCAATGACGTAAATGTAATAAGTATAAATGAGAACGCTTTATAGAATTAAGGTAATATTATCCCAAATCAGATATAATTAAATGCAAACAAAGCCTTTCTAATATCTAATCACGGGTTATTTAAAGCTGCTATATTATCATTAAATATTCCAATTACCTTTTTAAGATTCAATTTCGACAATTTTACATATTCGTTATAAATTTTAATTTTTTATAGTAGATTAAGTGTACAGTAAATTCTGTATTATCCACGATTTCCATTTTCCTTGTTTCTTTTTCCACATTGCAATGCCTTAAAAAAAAAAAAAAAAAAAAAAAAAACAATGATTTAAGTAACTAAGGTATTTAATTAAATTTTACAGAAAATAAAAATTGAAGACAAAGTGTCTGAAAAAGTATATAAATAAATGCTGTGGTTAATATTTAAATTTCGCAGAGTCTTCTTTATTAAAAAATCTAGAAGGACAATATATAATGCTTAAACTCGTCATTTTTTACAACATAATATCGCTAAAATTACTATACAAAATCTCTATAAGTGGTCATTTTATTTTGTGTGATAATAAAAAATCTGCAGTCGCACACACAATATTTTCCCTTACTATGCATTTTAACATAAAGGCTTTTAACCACCTTCCATCATTATTTAAGATATATTTTAGTAGGTGTAATGTTTATGTTTAGTTTTAACGAATACGGTACAAATTTGAATGCGCTTTCATCTGCTAAGTGCTATAGAGAAAACATAATCGATAAAATAATAAGGTAGCATTGTATATTGTCTATATTTCATATCTAGCACTATTTTTTTTTAATCTAAGTATTTAAATTCATACATAAATTGGTTAAAAAAAATATTTAATAACTATGAATTACCATAAAACATTTTTAAAAATAAAATTATTTATTTATTTATTTATTATTATTATTATTATTTGTTTAATTTAATGATTAATTCATAAATTAAATGTTTATATATACTTTTTGAATTGAATATAACTATTTATTTTCTCTGTCACATTTTGTCATTTTTCCTTAAAGATATAATATCGTAATGCTTAAAATATATATATATATATATATATATATATATATATATGTATCTTTTTACTCTAGAAGGTCAAATTTACTTATATCTGAAGAATTATGCTATTTATTTTACTAAAATTTCGATTTCAGTCAATAATCGTTTTGGGAATAAAACTTTAAAGTGCTTTGCTGTACTTTTCTTCAAAATTGGGGTAATTTAGAAGAAAATGTATGTAATTGGCACATTAAAAACTTTTATAGGGGGAATAATATTTTAAATATTATTCAATATTCCTCAGTTAGAGTAAGCCTGGCACAGGGATACTTGTGGCAAAACTCTGTAAGTTTTTAAAATAGTGTTTTAGTATAATACCAGTACCAAATCATTTGATACACGTTGTAAATATTCTAATATTAGATTACAAAAATGTTTAACTAACTGAAGATATTACATTGGTTATTAATATCGGCTAAAAACTTTGATGCATTAGATGGGTGTAGCCGTTTCTAAATCAAGCACATTTAAGCTAGTGACATTCTAATTTCACACTCTCGGGTGTGTTAAAAAAATTAAGTATTTAGTGCATATTTATTTTTAAAAATTTCTTTCAAATAATTTTTAATTGTCTAGTATAGCAAATTTAAGTTAGCTTTAAAATACTTAAATACATAAATTAAATACGTTTTTTAAACGTTATTTTTAGTTCCCCATCATACTATAGGTTTGGGGAACTTAGGTAATCGTGAAAAATTTTTAGTTCCCCATCATACTATAGGTATGGGAAACTTAGGTAATCGTGAAAAATTTCGAACTCGGTTTTTTGACTTTTTTATAGGTTTTCAGGTGTGAGGAATCCGAAAATGACAAAATTTGTATGGTGTCTGTCTGTAGGGTGTCTGTTAGTGTGTCAGTGCGTCAGTCCGTTAGTATGTTAGTCCTTTAGTTTTTTAGTCTGTTTACACGATATCTCACGAACAAATGATCGCAGAGAGGTCAGATCAGTTTTAAAATATTACTTTCGATACTGACAAGAACCTTATTCATTTGCAACATTCGAATTAAAAAACTTCGTAAGTTATGATAAATTTACGATTTTCTTAACATGGGAGAATAGGACAAAAATTCACTTAAACGTGCATTAAATGGAAACTTTTTACTGTAAAAATGTCGGACCAGTTTTAAAATATCCGTTTTGTTGCCGGAATGAACATCAGTAACTATAAATATGCTATTTTGAAAATTTCGCAAGTTATTGGAAATTTACGAATTTCTTAACATGGCAGTATAGGGCAAAATTTCACATAAACGTCAATTTTGAGAGATACTTTCATCGTAAAGATTTGAGACTACTTATGAAATATTATTTAGAACACTGGCATGAATATTAATGACAATGAATTTTCCAATATAAACATTTCGTAAGTTATTGGAAAATGTAAGATGTCAAACCACTTTTTAAATATTATTTTGGATACTGGCATGAAGATCATAGACTATGATTTTTCCAATTAAAAAAATTCGAATGTTATGTGGAATTTACGATTTACTTAAAATGGCAGAATAAGGCAAAATTTAGCATAAACTTCCATTTTGAGGATCATAAATACATCAGACAACTTCAAAATTACACTTATGATATTTGTTTAAACATGATTGAATACAAATATTCTAATAGGAAAATTACGTAAATTATGCGTAATTTATAATTTTATCAACATAGCGAAATTGTAAATTTTTCATATAAATATGAATTTTGAGGATAATGGCATTGGAAATAGTAGCATGAAAACTAAACAACTGAATTGACCCTGATAAAATAAATTAATAGATTAGAATAAGATAAATATATCGAAGTGAACGGTGGATAGCCTATTAGGCGGGGATTTCATTCTGTCACTGTATCAAGCTTTGGTCAAATGCATTTCTTTTAACATGATTATAATATGTCTCCCACTAGAAATTTAGGAAAACATAAATATGATGGGGAACTGAGCAGAGTCCACCTATGCCAACTAGTTTATTTATTTATTTATTTATTTATTTATCAACCAGTGTTTTTTTTATTTTTTATTATTGAATATATTTGTTTATACTGTGTTTGAATCTAGTTTTAAAATCAGATTTAAACACTCTTTATCTATAACATAAAATCATTAAATAATATGTTTTCCTTCGAAAAATATATTATTCTTATAATTTTATGGAATAATGTGAAGCTAAAAGCTCATATTTCATTTTTTCCTTTTTTTGTATTCAACGCATCTGAAATTCCAAATTCTAAAAAGTTAAATTTTTATTTTAATCTCAAGAAATAAATTTATTTCTATTTCATACATTATAAAACATATTTCACTGAAAATTTGCTTCAAGGCAATAATCTGAATGAGAGAACTGTTCGAAATATCTTCTGTATAGATTTTTCACGAGATGAGGGTAATTTAGAAGTGAAATTTAGATAAGAAATAGGAGGCAAATAAAGTGTTTACTGGAAAGTTTCAATAATTATACGTCGTATTTACAATTCTTTTCAAAATTTTTACTGAATTGTCTCACCTTTAAAGTAAATGAAAATTTAATTATTCATATTAATAGAATGACTATATAGTTCATGTAGATTGGATTTAGACATATTTTTAAACTATGTATTTAAAACCATCAAAATGACCCATTAACACTTTATTTAATTATTTATTATTATTATTATGTATAAATAAGGTTCATTTAAAGTTTTTTTTTTCTTTTTACTATCTGCAATAAACTGTTAAAACCCTTGTTTATACACGAACGTATGTCCCTTTATTTTTCAGCGAACCATTCAACACAGAAACATAAAAAAATATCGAAGGAACCCCAATACAATATTTAATTTCAAAAATTAACTCTATTTAAAAGATATTAATTAAAGTCAGCAATGAATCTTGCTCTTAATTTACACATCATTCACAACTTGAAACAATCGTAAACAGCGGTTGGAAGAGATGTATTTAAAAAACTCTAGTAGTAAAACTACGCCGTACATGTATACTGAAATCTATCTTTAATATATATATTTTAATTTGCCGTTACTTAACTGATTTATTAAAAAAAAAAAAAAAAAAAATCTATAAAATCTACAAAAATCTCATTTCTTTGAAAAAAAAAAAAAAAAAAAAAAAAAAAAAAAGCTTTCGAGATCTGATACTATTATTGCTTATTCTTATGTAAAATGACCTTCTGAATCCGAATATGACTCCCATTTTGTCTAGTCACTCACCGTTTTCTAGATACACCTCCCTCAATTTCTTTTCCTGTTCGATAATTTCATGACCATGACTTTGATTTGAAGAATGAAAAAATAATTAATTTAACACCTAAACACAAAAAAAAAAAAAAAAATCAAAAGTTTAAAAAAATAACATTAAAAACATATAATATATATATATATATATATATATATATATATAAGATATGTAAGGCATAATTTCAGTGGTAAATCCCCCCCCCCCCTTAAAAAAAAAAAAAATCCCTTGTTCCAAATGTCCATGTTTTAGAATTTTCCAACTCTGTAGCCCCTCAGGAGATATTTAATGGTTAAAATAATACTCCCGTTCTCAAAAATGAAATTTATAGCCATAAAATCACCGAAAAATGATAAAAATAGGGGGCATTACTAAAAAAAGGTGGGTGATAGGGTAAAATGGGCGTCATATTTCTTTCAGCAGGTCATTTTACATAAGAATATGCTGAAATGGTATCAGAGGCAATTTTCATGCCGAGCAGTGATATTAACTACTAATTAAAACCCTATTATATATTATAATTTCCTCAAATCTATGTATGGTAGAGAAAGTAATGCTTATGGATGAAATGTTCTAATCTTAGTTTTAGTTATATTAACAAGTTATGAAGCCTGCTGAAACCGAAAAACCTGTATTTAACAATTTATGTGTGTGTCTCTGTGGATGTTATCTTTGTGCGTGTGTGTGTGTTATCGACATTTCGCAAGAACAAATTGCAGCAGGAAATCAAAACTCGGTTTTATAAATCTGCAGCATGTACGGATGCTACACTAAACCTTTCGTTGAAATTGAACAAATAGTTTATGTACAGGTATATACACAAAAATTTAAAATATTATGTCTATGGGTGAAATTTGTGTTAGGTACAAGTTATCATTTATAGGTTGCTTTAAACAAAATTAAATGAAGTATTTTTTGTATGCACAAAGCCATGTTTTGTGTAGAATATCGTATGAGAATCATTCATCTTCTGTTTACAGGACTACCCAAAAGATCTTGAATATAGTGAGACTGTACTTGGATAATGCCGAAAGTGTATTTCAGTTATTTATGTGCGTTATAATTATAGGAATATATTTAAGTACACAATGGGAAGTGTACATAATTTATAGAAATCAAACAGAACTACCAATAATTAAGTGACATTATTCTTATCTATTGAATGTAATTAATAGATGTATTTACCATGTCGAGGAAAATTTTTTAGACATGAAAAATTATTTCTTTTAACCATACGGCAAATAAAGCAAAATTTATATTTATATTTTAGCTTTTGGTTTTATTATAATCACAATTTTAGATCCCTGAATACTAAAGTCAAATTATTAACGTTTGATCTTTGTATGTGTTGTATTATTAGTGTAAAATTTAAATAGATATTTTAGGCAATTCAAATGATTCATTTTAAAGTTCATATAAAGTTGTTACTTGAAATGTTTAATTAGGATTTATAAGTCTCAAAGTGTGGTGTGAGTGGAAGTTGTCTGAATAATTCGGAATAAACTTTTAAGTTTAAAAACAGTAAAGAATTCTATATAAATATAAATACTATTACAAATCATGGGGTTCAATAATGAGGTTGTCCCCCCTCCTCCCACGGAATAAATTTCTTAGACGAAACTCTTTCTAATCTTCGTTTGAATCCTTTTTAACGTAGGTTTATATCTTTTCCCGTACTCTGCAATCTGTCTTTTTAGTATTGAAATGCAGTGTAAGAGAAAGCGATGTGTACGACACTGCAGATTTTTTTTTCTTAAGAAGAATCCTATATTTGTAATCCAGGTAAACTTGTAAGGTTCTGCAGAGCTGCAGTAAAGGAGAGTTATGGAATGCAGAACACATTGAAATGTTTTTGTTAAAGTGCTTTCTTTTTCTTCTAGTGTTTAACAGATTGTCCTCCGGTTCTTTTAAATGACTTTTTAGCAGTAAGTCCTATTTTTTAGTGTTCCTCATTGATTTCTCAATGTTTACCAAAGAATTTTAACTTATACGCGCAGATCATTTAAAATATACTCACGGTAATGGATGCAGAATGATTTACTGACGTATATATACGACGATAATACTAATAATTAAAACATAAATGCATAAAATCCTAATATATATATACATATATATATATATATAAAATAAATTAAATTAAAATATGTCATATGTAGTTTTTGACACAAGACGTTAATATATATATATACATTAATGCTTCAGAACTTATAGTAGAAGTGGAGTGCATTTTGACGATTTAGAATCATATAGCGATGTGTGGTGGGAAATACTTGCCTGACGCATTGGTTACCATAGATACATCAGAAATAAAAAGGCGCCACTAAGTAATTAATCGTTTTAATAATGATTGTGCAGAGAGTTCCTGTTATTAATGAATATCCCATTAAAGTCGTAAGATGAAATTTCGAACATTAACTTTTCTTAAAAAAAGAAAAAGTAATTATGTCTCGATAGCGCATTACGGTATCTCTGAGTATAATATACTTATGTTTGCTTTTGATTTTCAAATATGTTCAATAGTATAAAATTTCGAGCCCTTGCTATAGGAACGCAGACAATTAAAATGAAAGGAATTTTAAGCACAAAACAATACGGGTATAAATAAATGAAAGTGCATAAAAAATAAAAGTATTTTTAAATACATTATTAACATCGTAAGAAAATAAACTTTGTATTCTGCAATTCTGGCTAATCATACCTTTTAAGTGGTACCTCTTTAAACCCTCTACTCCCATCCTTAATATATTAAAAGCATACCATAAATTTCATGCTGCTTATTAATAATATACAGATTTTATTTTATTTCTGGGAAAAAAATAATAAACGTGCATTTTTGTTCCTTATTATGGCATCATATATTTCTTTTAAAGTTAAAATGGAGTTTTTATTTAATATATTTTGATCTAATTATCCGAATCAGCTAAAAAAAAATACTGCATTAGCTAGATTTCCCCCTCCCCCCCCCCCAATAATAAGTTTGCTACTTTTCGCAGCTGTCGGTTGAACGGTATAATTTTTTACAGCGAATGGGCAAACAAGCAATTAGCTACATATATATATATATATTTAGATAGATAGATAGATAGATTAGTAATAGGATTACAAATATGCCATGCAAATTTTGTGTTCCTATGCTTATTTATTTAGAACTTTATTCGCAAAAGAAGAAAATAGGAAAGGAGATTGTTTGTTTAATTTTGAACGCCAATGTATACATTATCTTTATTGATTAACATCGTTCTGAAAATGTTTATCAAGAAAAGATATACACTGATATAAATAATTGATTCTTTAGTAAAAAAGTACTAAATTTTGAATAAAGCCGATAACATGCAAGAAATCGCAACAATTGTTTCGTGTAGAAAGGAGACACGGCCCTTCGTCAGTGGAGCAAAGTATAGGTGCGAGTGCTGCAAACTAAGCGGCAACGCACAATCATGAAGAAAGCATGAACGTTTCGATCGCAGATGTTTGAAATGATTAATCTCAGATGAGCACTTGAATAAACACACACACAAAAATAAATGAAAAGAAAGGTCAAAACTAAAAAAAGTGGACAGAGTTAAAATTTCTGAAATGGAAAAGAAAAACATAAAAATGATTGGGTTACACATTAAAACGCATACGAAAATAATAATAATAATAAAAAATAATAATACCAAAGAAGGAATTTAAGAAACTAAACATTCGCAAAATTACATACTTGGAGCAATAAGCTCAAGGATGCAGGAATTTTAAGCACAAAACAATACGGGTATAAATAAATGAAATTGCATAAAAAATAAAAGTATTTTTAAATACATTATTAACATCGTAAGAAAATAAACTTTGTATTCTGCAATTCTGGCTAATCATACCTTTTAAGTGGTACCTCTTTAAACCCTCTACTCCCATCCTTAATATATTAAAAGCATACCATAAATTTCATGCTGCTTATTAATAATATACAGATTTTATTTTATTTCTGGGAAAAAAATAATAAAAAAATAATAAACGTGCATTTTTGTTCCTTATTATGGCATCATATATTTCTTTTAAAGTTAAAATGGAGTTTTTATTTAATATATTTTGATCTAATTATCCGAATCAGCTAAAAAAAAATACTGCATTAGCTAGATTTCCCCCCTCCCCCCCCCGCCCCCCAATAATAAGTTTGCCACTTTTCGCAGCTGTCGGTTGAGCGGTATAATTTTTTACAGCGAATGGGCAAACAAGCAATTAGCTACATATATATATATATATTTAGATAGATAGATAGATAGATTAGTAATAGGATTACAAATATGCCATGCAAATTTTGTGTTCCTATGCTTATTTATTTAGAACTTTATTCGCAAAAGAAGAAAATAGGAAAGGAGATTGTTTGTTTAATTTTGAACGCCATTGTATACATTATCTTTATTGATTAACATCGTTCTGAAAATGTTTATCAAGAAAAGATATACACTGATATAAATAATTGATTCTTTAGTAAAAAAGTACTAAATTTTGAATAAAGCCGATAACATGCAAGAAATCGCAACAATTGTTTCGTGTAGAAAGGAGACACGGCCCTTCGTCAGTGGAGCAAAGTATAGGTGCGAGTGCTGCAAACTAAGCGGCAACGCACAATCATGAAGAAAGCATGAACGTTTCGATCGCAGATGTTTGAAATGATTAATCTCAGATGAACACTTGAATAAACACACACACAAAAATAAATGAAAAGAAAGGTCAAAACTAAAAAAAGTGGACAGAGTTAAAATTTCTGAAATGGAAAAGAAAAACATAAAAATGATTGGGTTACACATTAAAACGCATACGAAAATAATAATAAAAATAAAAAATAATAATACCAAAGAAGGAATTTAAGAAACTAAACATTCGCAAAATTACATACTTGGAGCAATAAGCTCAAGGATGCAACAAAAAGTAATTAAAAGTACCACAGAATTGTCGTTTAAAACTTTTAAAAGGAAAATTTCGAATAAACACCATAATAAACACCATTGCAGCATTTTCGTAATTGTTCGCCTGGTGAAGGATCGTGTTTTCTTTTGACCTGAAACAATTGTTGCGAGTTCTTGCATTTTATGGTGTTTTGCATTTGTTACTTTTTTGTTACCAGTTTTTTTTTTTCCTTGTATGTGTGTGTGATTTTTTAGTGTTAAAAAAAAAAAAAAAAAAAAAAAAAAAAAAAAACACACATTTACGGGAATAAATAGGTTTTAGTTCTATATTATACTTTTAGTGAAAATAATTTAAAGTTTAATTTATGATTCTGATTTAAAATTCAATAAAATCTTATGTGTAGAAATATTTTCTTAAGTGTTAAAGTATTTAATAATGTTAATAAAAATAAAATATTTATTTATTATATACATTTATACATTATTTTGCATTAAGGTGCTTGATAGGTTTATAAATAAATAAGTGCGCGTTTAATTAATTACTTTATTTTTATTTTTTCTACATTTCGCTAAAAGTTCATATAACACTTTTTTATAATATACATATAAATCTTTCGCTTAAAATAATTGTAAATAAAAATAAATTTTTTAAATTTCATTAATATGTAAGATGCATTACAAAAAAAATAATTTTCATAAAATAAAATATATAATTAATTAATTTTAATCAAATAAATATATAATTAATTAATTTTAATCAAATATTAAATTTAAAATAAATTAAAAAAAAAAAAAAATCTTTTTCGAACCTAACTTTTTGTTAAAAATATCCATTTTAATTAAACTAAATGATAACTTTTCGCAAGTAATACAGTTACTTTTTATTCAATCTCAGTTTCAATTCTTAAGAAACATTCTTTTTTTTTTTTTTTTTTAATAAAGACATTTTTCATGTAAATGAGTTGCAATTAAGCCTTGACTTTTTACAGTGATGTACTTTAAGAAGAAAGAGTGAACCTTCAAGAAAAAAGAAAGAAGTGAAATAATCAAAAAAGTAATTTAGGCGTTAATTCACATTCAATGTAATTACTTTCATTCTTCAGAGACGTAAAGGTTTTAAAAAGTCATTTAAAGAATAGAAATGGACTTTTGAAATTTTGTTCTCTCTATTGTTGCAATTTTTATCATGATATAATTTTGTTTAATGAAGATGATAAACTAATGATTTACCAAACATTTTAAAGAATGTTTAGTTATAAATTTATATTATATTCTCAATTACATAGTAAAAACATACAATATATTTAAAAAATGTACAGCTGCTTATACTATTAGAATGATTATTTATTACTTTAGAATTACTTCCCTTGTAATTTAACTTTTCTGTAATAGTTGAATTCATATATTTTGTTGTAGCGTAGATTTTGTCTCGTTTAAATTTATATATTTTTCCATTTGTTAACATTTAAAGATAATTATGTAACAGTTTAATGTAATTGATTTTTCTATACTAAAAACCAATGTTTATATATATACGATACGGTCAATATGATTAATCGGTAATTATTAATAATAACCGGCGATTATTTATAACAACCAAATAAGCCGGTTGAAGTGAATAATTTATGATAATTTATCACAGTGGGTGGTTATTATCATTAGTTACCAATGAAACTTGGTAAAAGTAAATATTTTTTGAGAATTTATCATATTGACCGGTTATTATTAACCCCTTACCTGTCGAAGAAAAATTACGAAATGCGCTCCCTAGTACCACCTCTATCTCTCAATTCTAAAATAATTAAACCTTTCTAAAACACAAAAACTTCCCGCAAAATGTAACATGAAATGGATATTAGAAAAAACAATGCTGACTCTCTTTCAATACATATCGGTCGACAGGTGGCAATCCATTCTGCAGTATTTTTCTATTTGCAGAAATACTATGCTTAATCAGCTTAAATGATTTTTAAATGCATCAAACTTGATGTGCAAGTTAAGTATTATGCAAAATTACCTTTAAGAAATTTTGTTGTATATAGTATAAAAATAGGCGCTGATATTATTTTCTGCGGATTTTGTGATGCTGATATCTTAAGATCAATTGATGAAACTTTCACCGAACTGCATATGTTAAATATAATTGTGAAAATTTAGATTGATTAAATCGTCGTTCATTTTAACTGGTAGGTACCGCTGTTACAAATAATGATAAAAAAGAAAGTATTAGATTCGGAAAAAATTTCAATATCTGGTTTTCGATGAATTTACACATTTTGAGATATTTAAAATATGAAAATTTATTTTTCCGACTGAGTGAAAATAATGCCTGGACCGGGAGTCGAACCCCGGATCTTTGACTTACAAGGTCAAGGCTCTACCAATTGAGCTATCCAGACCGACAAACCGGTCAGCATTACTCACTCAGACAACTTTAGGCAGGAACATCTCTGGTCTATCATGTAGATAGCTCTACAGAAATAAGCCGCAGGAAATGGAAAACACCATTAAATAATGAGAGAAAGAAATACACAATCAACTGTGGAAGAAAATCATATTTATCCCGGTCCAGGTATTATTTTCACTCAGACGGAAAAATAAAATTTCACAAAGATCCGGGGTTCCACTCCCGGTCCAGGCATTATTTTCACTCAGTGAGAAAAATAAAATTTCAATAAATATGATTTTCTTCCACAGTTAATTGCGTGATTTTAATAAAAAAAAAATTAAAATTTGATTCACCCATTTTTGGAAAATTACTATCTGAGAGTGCGTGTGTGTAAGTGTATAGAGCATTAGAAAAAAAATATATCTCACGAACTAATAAATAGAAACTAAGCAAGATTGTTCTTCGGTTAGATCTTCACTTAATTTAGTGCTTATTTTTCGTGACTCTTAATTTTCGAAACTACCTCCTCTACCTTACAATTCCCACCTTCGAAAAATAAAATTTTATTTGGGGGCTTTTAAGCAAGCTTTTAAGAAAATTTTTCTAACTGAAAATAACAATCATTTTAAGTCTACTAATAGTTTCTAGTTCCTTCAGAAAAATAAATAATTAAATAAATAAATAAAAATAAAAATAAGTACAACATATCTAATACCTAAATTTATTTATCCCCTCTAAAAAAAATTCTGAACTATCTACCTTTATCTTTAAACAACAAAAAATCATCGCAATTCGTTAAATTTTACATACGTACGAGGAAGGAAAGAAAAATTAATTTCGAAGATATTTAACAAACTTTACCAAAGTCCTTAAACACGCAATTTTAGAAATTTAAATTATAATGCAAAAGTGCGGCAGTTAGAAAAGGAATCACTTTCTTTTAAATTACTCGAAAATATTTTAAAGTTACTTTCTAACGTAGTCCTATATCGCACAGGGGGTGGGGGTGGGGGGTATATTCGTCCAGCTATATCTAGGAATATATTTTGATATTATAAAAAAATTCAAAATGTGGCAATGAAAAATTAGCAGAATTCACAAGAGATCTTCAGCTTCCTTGAGATGATAAAAAAAAAAAAAAAAAAACACTTCTTTTAAATTCAAAACTTTTAGAAATTGGATGAGACTTTTAGCATCTTATCTTCAATACGAAAAAATGAACATTATTGTAATATCTACAATATGCAGATGTAACCCAATTAAACATCAATTTGAATATAGCAAGATGACACACTTAAATGTGTGCACATACATTAATTATTTCCATCTTTTTACTTTCTATTACCCATAGGGTCGAGAAAGTATTGTTTTAGGGTCAAATTTTCGAACGTGAGTTCTTGTTATGTTTACATGTTCTGAGGTCCCCTGAATACGAAAATCATGTTTTTAGCGAATGGTGTGTGTGTGTGTATGTCTGTCTGTGTGTCTGTGTGTCTGTCTGTCTGTCTGTTATCAGCATATCTCAAGAACAAATAGCAGCAGAAATTAAAAAATCAGTTTTCTAAATGTGAATCCTATAGGGATGCTACAGTAAGCTTTTCGTTGAGATGAAGCAAATGGCTCGTGTACAGGGACACTCAAAAGTATTCAAATACAATACGTCTAGAGAGGAATATCAGGTAAGTAGAGTTTAATATCTATAGACTGCACTAAACCACATGCAACGAATATATATTTCTTGTAATATAGATAGTCAACTGGGAAAAAAAAATTGTGTATGTAGGAGCTTCGCCACCCCCCCGAGGGGAGTAAATTTTCGTGATGGGTGTATTTCAAAAGAGCTTGCCAATACCTTTAAAACGAATGGTTGAACCAGCGATCTGCGATAATTTTAAATAAATTTATCGATTGTTTTTCTTTCTTAACAAAAAATAAAGAAAGAAAGAATGTAATATTGAGAATAATTTCAACTTTCTTTTATATATATATATATATTTAGTGTTATACTACTTCAAAATTATGGAAATCGCCTGCATTATCATATAAGATAATTCATTTAAATAATAGTTTTAATAATTTTTTTTAAAGAGAAGTATTTTTAAATAACCAAAATAAAATCTATAGAAATGTAGGTTCATTAATGAAACGGGGGGTTGAGGGGCGGTAGTCCCCTCACACATAGCGATTTATCATATAAAACTCTTCCGAAGCCTAATTTGAATTGTTTAGCATAGGTTTGCATAACAGTACTCGTTCTTTTACCTCCTAATCTGTAACCTGTATTTATAATATTGAATTTCAGGGCAAGAGAAAGTCGTGTGAGTGACACACTAGATTATTTAACTTGCTTTAATACGAAGCGTAAAACAAGAACATTTTATACTGAACACGTTTAGTTAGGTGAGTAGAGTTAGTAGGATTAGTGAATAACAATAAATTTTGTACAAGATTTCAATTTTCCTCCAAATATACATCGAACTTTCATTTTAACTGATTTTAACCCAGATAGACATTAGTATATATGCACATAAAAAAAAAAAAAAAAAAAAAAAAAAAAAACCACATATAATAACATTTTATACAATAATTTAACATTTTACAGAATATTACATATATTGAAAATTCAGTATTAACTCTACAGGTGATGGCTGAAACACAACTTAATTGTAATATATATTTATAGACATAAAGTATAGTTCATTTCTTAAACGTCCATTTCCATTAAGGGTTAGAAAAATATTTGGTATTTGTTCTTCTTCCCAACAAAATAATACGTTAAAAAAAAAAAAAAAAAAAAAAAAAAAAAAAAAAAGAACGTAATATCCTGATTTCTAGATGGCTTAACTTAATCATCGGGTGTTGATTAACATCTGCTAGGCTACTAGTACCTCTGGAATTTGGATCGCATCCAAAATTTTGGGTACCAGGCATTCAAGGGGCTTTTATTTTTTCCAATTCATATATATAGCGTCTGTTTTGGACTGAAGACATGAGGGGGGGGGGGAGCCCCATATGTCCCCACTCTTGCTTGAAAACTCGATCTGCGTCCCTCCTTGGTTCGGTAAAATACGTTTCCAAATGTAACTCTGCTGCAAATTATCTGAGAAGTACGGTTTTTTTTTTTGTGTGTGTGGCAAATTTAGCCAAATGTTTTGACTGTAATTTAGTTACATTTTCGTTTACATTAAGCAATTTAACAGTTTTTAACAATTTTTGAATGTGAATATCATTTCAATTTGTGTATTTATCTGTCTGAATGTTTATATCTTTGTCTGTCCATCTGTTCACCCCCATCGTCCGTAAATATTTAAAAATTTATATATATATATATACACTAAGCGACAAAAAAAAAAAAAAAAAAAAAAAAAAAAAAAAGCCGCACTGCAGAAAAATTGACTTATACTTTTTTCATATGTAATAACTTCAAAACTAATGGTTGAAACAAATATAACTGTCATGTTTGAATAATATCAAAGAGATGAAATGATACATATGGACATTTTTGATTTAATAATTCACTTTATTACACTCTACGAAGTAATTATTAAAAATCTACATAAAACATTATTTTTTAAATGTAATATAATAAACATATACTATACTTTGTACAGTATTATGATTTATTATATGATATAAACAAGTTATATTTTAATACAAAAATAAAACTATTTGTTTGTTAGATCTAAGCAATTTTTAATAAAAATATGTATTCTGCATTGAGTTATTCCACCTTTATATGGAATTATTGCTTTAATGAGCAATGGCATAGTATTATGCAGTGTTTTAATTTCAATATCAAAAATTTCTCTGTGCCAAATATCATAAATAACTTTTTCTAGTTCTTGCAGACTTGTAGGCTGTAATTTTTTAAGCCTTACCCCCTTTCCGCGCTTTTTTATAGACTAAACATTTTCGAGCGGATTGAGATTAGGGCTATTTCCCAGTTTGATGAAAAAGAAATTCTACGATATTTTTTGTGGGATTTAACTTAAAGATAAAAATTATATGATTGCTTACAAATTTATAGGTGCTCATGGAATAGGATAGGTAGTTATAACAATTTGAATCGAATAAGCGCACCACAGATACCCTTTTAGTATGGTGCAATACCATCTGAAATTCTATTTGCAGGAATTCTGAGATACCTTCCAAATAGTCTGTCATGCGCCGTTTTTTATAATGGCCACGTTTTATTTCGAGTTAATTGATCCCTTGAGCATAAAAGTTTGCCCGACACATTGAAAATGTATGCACCTCCGTACCATAATGTACGGATAATTTGTCCCTGTTTTATGAATGCAACTTTCCTAATTCAGTCACATTTTTAACATCTTACTAGTTTTTTTTTTTTTCTTTTTTTTTTTTTATCAGCCCGAAATAAAATAAACTTGACTCATCCGAGAAAACCAGTTCGGCCCAATAATTAACTGATATATATTTTTAATTTTTGGTGAACTGAAGTCTTGATTTTTTAAAATTATTTTCCTTAGTAGTGACTTTTTTTTAACGCATTTTTTTTTTAATCTTTTCTAAGGTCTGAGTATGTACAAATCGATTTTTTAAACTTTTATTTTTTAACTTGCTATCATCTCGCTCGGATGGGCAACATAGCCGCCTAAAGACACATTTTCCGTTTAAAAAGCCAAAAAAATTTATATGTTCCTAAAAGTCATCTCAGGAATATTTCGTTAACATTTAATTAATTTGCCATCTCATGTAATAAAATATTTTTTGACTTTCATTCTATAATTAATACTTTTTGTGGCATTGTTAAATGCTTGCCATTTCTGAAAGGCTTTCTAAAATTATAATTTTCCTGACAGTTGCATTTTATTTTTAACACTGGGCACAATCCTAAAGTGTACGTGGAGGGCTACGTAATAAAATATGTTCAAAAATTTCCATTTAAATGATAAAATTAACGGTTGCAAAAAGGGAAAAGGAAAATATCCAAATGCGGCTTTTTTAAGCGGAAAGTCCCTTTAACCTGAAAATACTTGCGAACGGAGAGTGCTACAGCCACGCAAGTGAGGTAACGGTATAGTAAAGTGACTATGCGCGACCTAATGCAAACGACAGCAGCGCCCCTAGTGGCAAAATTTGGAAATTAGCCATTGCAAATCGAAAACGAAAAGAGATAGAGCAAAATTTCCAATTTAAAAGTTTTAGAGCATCAATTAATTAGTACGAAATGATATTTGGTTCACACGGATAAGATAAATTGGCGCCTCTATACCCAAAAATGTCCGTAATCTATGCGCGACTGTTCTACTCTACATATTCACATTTCGGAAATGTAGCAGTGTAAAAATGCAGTTTGTGACTTTGTACTGTAATGTCTGAAAACTTTAATTTCTAATGCATTTAAAATTTTAGTTTAAAAGGTGTTGGCGCTCTCTTGATACAAACAACATTATCTCATAGCATAAAATTATCGATGGCAGACGATAATTTTGTTCCTAATGTGCGAGCGCTTTCATTTTAAAAAATTTATTTTCTGTTTTGTGGCAATTTCAATCGTTGCCTAGCGACGGGTAGAAAATATATGTTCTTTTTTGAATGTGACAAAACAAATGGTATTTTAAATGATCCTAAATGAATGAGATCCTACAAAAGATACATTTCTTAAAAATAAACGTTTGGATTTAGAATTTTGGAGCTGTGTGAGAATGTCAAGCTTCACTAACTTTCAATATTGCGAGATGGTGCTTATTTATGGCGAATGTCAACGAAACGCAACGCATGCTGCCCGGGAGTATGCCGTTCGTTTTCCAGGTGCGCCACATTCAAGAGCAGTTACCATCGCAAATGTAGTGCGACGGCTCATGGAGACAGGAAGCACTAAAAGTCGTCCGCGTTCTGGCAGATCAGTGAGTGCAGGTATGCGTATAACGCCAGAGAGTATTTTGGCATATGCACTAGCCCATCCACACAGAAGTACAAGAGAAATCAGCATGGCTTGTGGCTTAACACGGTCCCGAGTATAACAAATACTGCATAGTCAACATGCACATACCTATCATGTCACTCTTCAGTAAGAACTGTTGCCACGGGATAATGAGCGTCGATTTGATTGATGCAACTGGGCATTAAATAATGTTGAAGATAAATCAGATTTTTTGTCCAACATTGTTTGGTCGGACGAGGCACTGTTTCAGCGTACCGGAGTACTAAACCGACATAATGCCCACTACTGGGAGCTGAAAAATTCCCGTGGAGACTATCCACAAAACACCGAGTGCGCTGGTCCATTAATGTGTAGGGTGGTATCTGGAAGGATCGCTTACTGGGACCTGTGTTCTACGAAGGCACAATAAACGGACAGAGGTACCTCCAACTATTACAGGATGTCATACCCGACTTTTTCTATGATATTCCCCTGTCCGCATTACGGGACATGTGGTTCCAACATGACAGTGCTCCTGCACAGCTGGAGTGCGAAGCTTTATAAAATATTGCTTTGGACAACAAATTATTGGGCATGGTAGTAGTATTGAATGGCCTCCACGATCGCCGGACCTGACTCCGATGGATTTCATCCTGTGGGGTTACATAAAAGATTAGGTTTATGCAACTCCACATACAAGTCTGCTGGATCTACGTCATCGTATTACAGATGCTTTCAATAGCGTAACACCTTCCATGCTGAGAAATGTGCATGCAGAATTACTCACACGAATACAAACGTGTATTGTGAGCAATGGCGAACTTTTCGAACATTCTCAACATTAACTTTTTATCACTATGAGACTTAGAGTTTAGTTTACCTATTTTGTTTTTGTGTGTGATGTTATCAAAATGTATTGATGTAAGTACATAGTACAATTCATTAAATTGTGCATATTTCTTCTTTCCTCTGGCTATTCCTTTCAAATATTTACACAAAATGGAGTGCATCGATTTTGTATATTTTTTGGGTGTACAGGCGCCTATTTATCTTATCCGTGTAAACCAAATATCGTTTCGTACTAATTAATTGATGCTCTAAAACTTTCTAATTGGAAATTTTGTTCTATCTCTTTTCGTTTTCGATTTGCAATGGCTAACTTTCAAATTTCGCCACTAGGGGCGCTGCTGTCGTTTGCATTAGGTCGGGCATAGTCACTTTACTATACCGTTACCTCACTTGCGTGCCTATAGCACTCTCCGTTCGCAAGTATTTTAAGGTTGAAGGGACTTTCCTATGCACCCTGTATATATATATATATATATATGTTGGTAAAATTCACTATGGAATATTCCTTATTTGAAGTGGCATTAATAGGTCCTTTGCATCTGATTTGTGTATAGAGACACCCTACAAAAACAAATGCCAATGGATTGCATTTTATAACAGACATTTTTATAAATTACATTTCAAGAACTTTCTGCTTTAAAAATCACAAAGAAAGTGACATTCATTGTTAATATACTCAAATAACGTTTTGTGTAAAAAATGATTTTTATAACATTCAGAATAACAGGGCTACACTAAAATATTCAGCTATATTAAGGTCTACAATAAGAATATAAGGGTTACGTTTTCTTTTGTGTAAAGCATTTTTAACTATTACTAACAATGTTTAAGAATAATTTTGAATTCAATTAGTCTATCTGTATGCCTTTCAGAACAACAGTCTGTCCGTTCTGTGATAATGTATGTAAATGGCATTGAATGTTGTATAATACAACAATTACGTACAGTTGGAAAGTGTTAATATTCAATGCGTTACGCATGAATTTTCGTACTTGTTTAAATATGAAGAAAATCAGTAAACGTAGAATTTTTGGTATGATGGCTTTATGAAGGTATAGAACCCATATGTCACCCAAATAAAATTTTCAGTTACGTTTATTTACCAACATTTTACGCTATAATGTATCAAAATGATAGCATTTTGCAAAATTCAAACTTATGTGAATTACCGATTTATAAACCAACTTGCTTAAAATTCTGTTTGTGATTAACCCATATAAATGTTCCAAAAAATTTACATAAATGACAGATAATTTAATGTAATTATTTAATTAATCGAAAAGGATTTAATCAAAACTTTAAACAATAAAAATCAATTTTATATTAGTAATATCTGATTTACATTTTGCATGTTTTTTTTTTTTTTTTTTTTTTTTTTTTTTTTTTTAATAATTATGAATGATCACATATATAAGTGTGCATGTATTTATAAAAGTAAAATATAATCATTACAAAATTATTTGCATTTCTTCCTTCTTGGAATAGATTTTTTTCTTCATTCCCAGGTGGTACGTTATACCAAAGATACTTAATTAAAAACCCATCAACCTTACATAAAAAATTAATTTGGTATGGTTTAAGAGATTCCGAACTTCATTAAAGCAACGCTGCGTAAAATGGATACCCTTCATATTAAGTGTAATGTCACTTTGTTTCTTATATGTTAGGTTTATTCAAGATGTATTTTTAATATGAAGAAAATAATATTTTATACATCAATGACGTTAATGTAATAAGTATAATTGAAAACGCTTTATAGAATTATGTTTTTATTATCCCAAATCACTTATAATTAACTGAAAACAAAGCCTCGCTAATATCTAATCACGGGGTATTAAATGCTACATTATCGTTAAATATGTCAATTCCCTTTTTATGACTTAATTTAGACAATTTTATATATTCGTTATAAAATATTATTTATCATAAATTTAAAAAATATTATTGCAGTTGAAATATAGATTAAACTCTGCATTATCCGAGAGTGGATATTCCGCGATTTCTGATTTTCTTGGTTTTTTATTTTTATATTATAAATTGCGATTGATTTAAAAAATATATATATTAAATAACTAAGGTATTTAATTAAATTTTATAGTAAATAAAAATTGAAGACAAAGTGTCTAGAAAATTACATAAAAGAATCTCGCGGATAATATTATACTTCAAATTCGCTTAATATTGTACTTCAGTTTCACGTATTCAAGGTCTGCTGCATGAAAAAAGTAGACGGCCAATATATAATGCATAAATTTTTACAACATAATTTAGCTATCCTATTTTTTATTGGAAGATTTAAAAATAATTACTATATATCAATGTCTGTATAAGTTATCATTTAATTAATTTTGATGATTAAAAAAAAAAAAATGCAGTGTAACTCATATTATTTTCCAATACAATGCATTTAATAAAAAGACTGTTTACCACCTTCTCCCATTATTTAAGATATTTGTCAACAGATGAAAGATTTATATTGTAGTTTTTATGAATGTGGTGCAATTTTTAGAAAAAAAATTATTTATTTTTTATTTATGGGATAATTCTTAAAAATAAACGTTACTTTTCAAATTGAATGTAAATATTTATTTTCCCAGTCATTTTTCTTCAAGCATATCGGTAATGCTTTAAAAGGATTTTAATGTATATGTATATAAACGACATACAGAAACAATTAGAGGCAACACAACCTAAAAATCAAGCAGAAATTCGAAGTGGTTTTGGTACCATCGATCAAACTCATAAAATTAGAGAAATTATTGAAAGAAATAATAAATACGAACGCCCTCTTTGTGTGACTTTTGTAGATTATCAAAAAGCTCTAGACGCGTTATCCTCACTAGCAGTTATGGACGCAATAAAGAAAATTAAAATTCAGGATATATTCACCTCATTGAAAGCATATATAAAGAAAAAAACAGTCAAATTAAAACTCCACAAAATGAGTAATGTACTCAAAATCAGAAAGGCTGTATGACATGGAGACACAATTTCGCCCAAACTCTTCAACGTAGTACTTCAAGAAGTATTTTAAAAACTTAAATTGCAAAGAGAAAGGCATAAACTTGATGGAGATTTATAAATCATTTGAGATATGTGGATAATGTTGTACTCCGTGCTTCCTCATTTGAGGATTTGCAAGAAATTCTTCCGGAAATAAACAAGGAAAGCAATCTGGTTGGATTGAAAATGAGTCTCAGTAAGACAAAAACTATGCCAAATTCTTCGTTTCTTCACTCAAGGTTGCTGTTGATATGGACGAATTAGAAACGGTATGACGATATTCTTATCTGAAACAAGTCTTTATAATGAACAGGAACATTATGGAAGAAATTAATAACCGAGTTAAACTTGCATGGAGAACATTCGGAAGGAATAGCACTATATTGAAGAGCAACCTCCTAATTTATTTCAAAAGACCAGTTTTTGATCAGTGTGTTTTGCATGTTCTAGCTTACGCTTCAGAAACATTAATATTAACGTGTAAAACTATGCAAAAACTCCAAACAACCCAAAGAAGCATAGATAGATGCATTTCGGGATTCACCCAAAGAGATAAAAAGCGAAACAATTGGATTAGGGAGCAAACCGAAGTTACTGACGTTATGTATAGAGTAAACATGTTAAAATGGAGCTGGGCTGGACACATTGCGAGAAGGAATGATGTTAGATGGACCTCTAAAGTCCTATTTTAGATACCGATATTTAAGAAAAGGCCGAGAAAGAGACCACTAATTTGTTGAAGAGATGAAACTGAGAAGTTTGGAAGACCAGAACGGAGAAAAATTGCAAAAAATAGGGCCGTTTCGAATCAAATAGGAAAGTCCTTATTCGTGCAATGGATTGATAAATGCTGAAATTGATTATATATATATATATATGTATGTGTGTGTGTGTGTGTGTGTTACCGTTAAAGTTCAGTTATTTCATAGAATAGCTTGGTATTTCATGAAATAACTAGGCAAGTCAATTAAAGCATATAATAGATGGAAAATTTCATACTTTACTCAGTTATTTCATTGAATAACTAATGATAGACCGTAAAATGTAAAATAAACAATTTCAAAGTTATTTTATAAATTAATTGATCATAAAATACCTAGGTTGTTAGTCTATAAAATAACGGATTTCACGCATTAACGGTATGTTACTGTTAAAGATTATAATTCAGTTATTTCATAGAATAACTAGGTATTTCATGAAATAACAGACAAGTTTGTTAAAGTATATAACAGATGAAAAATTTCATACTTTATATAGTTCTTCTTTGAAATAACTAATTATTCTATTGAATAACTAATGATAGAATACGAAATAACTGACTTGTCTAGTTATTTCATGAAATACATAGTTATTTTATAAAATAACAGATTTCACACTTTAACGGTAACATATATATATAATTAGAAACGGATAAAAATCAAATTCTAAAAAAGCCGAATATTACTAAAAGAAAGCTAAACCTAAAAATGTATATGAGAATGCACAAAATGCAGAAACGAAAAGTTTTTTAACATGAAAAAAAAATTAAGAAATAAATAACAAATAAATAACAAATAACATAGATTTCAACAATAAGTACTTTCACAGCCACTATTTTCTGAAAACTGAAAGTGTAGTGTAAATGGCAACATGGAAGGACAAAACTTTCGGTTAGGATAAAAAAATGAACCTTCATGCCAGAAAATATTATATATCTGAACCTGAAATACAGACTTTTAAAAGTACAGCAAACATTAATGTGAAATAAATATTCATAGAATTCTGAAAACATAAATGTAAGAAATATTAAGTAAGCAAACTGCAGTTTCGATAGCGTTGAGCATACGATCACCAGTGCAGAATGACAAGATGAACAGACTTGTAGTCGATTACAGAATCCTTAAAAGATTACAATTACGATTATTTTTAATCTTCAAATGCTGATTACGAATACGTTTAGATTACGATTACAGTTTTGATTACGTTTTGATTAGGCTCTAGAATACGATTACATTCAGATTACGATTACAGTTTTGATTACGTTTTGATTATACTCTAGAATACGATTACATTCAGATTACGATTACAGTTTTGATTACGTTTTGATTATACTCTAGAATACGATTACATTCAGATTACGATTACAGTTTTGATTACGTTTTGATTAGACTCTAGAATACGATTACATTCAGATTACGATTACATGAAAAATCGATTACAATTAAACTTCAATTATACAGATTTCTCAATCTCGATGTGATGAAAATCGCTTGTATATAATCTTTCTCAGATATTTCTTCACATATATCCTAAAATATATCTTGTAAATATCCTCTCCTTATATTCTCTATATATTCTTTATTTTGATTGCTTTCAGATTAAGCTTTTAATATCACAGCAAGCAGATTAAAATTATCATATCAAGTAATTTATCATCTAAGCGAGAGAAATTTTATATTTATACAAAACTCTATATTTTGACCATCAAAGAAATGTAATCATTAAAATATTGAAAGAAGTTTTAAGTATGAGTCAAAAATTAAAATACTGTCTCAAATATCTGTCACAAATTTCACTTCTTTATAATAACTTAGTAGACCAAAATTTATTTTCAAATCGACCGCTAGTTCCGAAGCATGAAATTCGTTTTATATTACTTTTGCATTTTCAGTAGAAAAGAAAGATTATATATATATATATATATATATATACATATTATTTAGTAAAACATAAAAAGGAAAGAAGTAGAAGCTATGTAAATTTGGATAACCCCTTAAATTATATCATATGTAAGTATGTACACTCATTTAATTACATTGGTAGCAATGTGTAAAGGTATAAGTAAGAAGTCTAAATGAAAATGCAATCAATTTAATTAAAAAAGAAGTTTCAAACATTCGCATTTGATTTAAATAAAACTGTCAGTTAAAAATGCATTTTTATTTATTTATTTATTTATTTTATTTTTTTGTACAAAGGAGAAATATCATATTGATATAAATTTAAAAATTGCAAATTAGATGTACAATTCTGTTGCCTATAATAAATAATGAGTTTAGTTATCTTTATACCTCCATAGATTATGATGACCCCTGTATTAATTAAATGATTTTATTAAATGGTCTAGATAATATATTTATGTTTCTCAAATGAATATTAATAAACAAATATTTCTCGTCTGTAAAATTTAGCACTACTACCCCCCCCTTCCAATAAATAAATAAAATCAATTCATAATCCAAAAATTTTTATTTTTTCTTACTTCTGAACATTGAACTTCATACATATACAAATAGAATGTAGGAGAGATTTAAAATTCTTTTAAATATTTTTATTTAATTTAATCAAAATTAAATTTTTTAGTAGTTTCCCGCTTTTAGTAGAGTGCGGAAACTCGTATAGAATTTTCCAACGACACTGAATAACTTCTTTACAGGTGCTGAAGATGCACAGATAGAGAGATATTTTGAACTAATTTTTGCAATTTTTGGATATCTTTTGTCATTTTCCTTCCAAAAATTTAGAGGACAAATATCTTCTCCTTTCAATAGCTCTTTTAAATACTCCGTTTTTCCCGATTTTGCTATATAATTCTTGGCAAGTTTACTTAATCTTTTCTCGTCCAAAAACACAAACAGTTTGGTCTTTTTTTTTTCTTTCTTTTTTTTACTTTCCGAACACTATAGTGAGGAAAGTATTGTAATCATGTCAAAAATCCGAATTCGAGATTTTGATGTTTCTATACGTTTTGAGGTCCCCTGAGTCCGTTTTCACTATTTTTACGATGATGTATGTATGTGTGTGTGTATGTGTGTATGTGTGTATGTGTGTATGTGTGTATGATTGTGAACACGCTAGCGTCTAAAGGCTTTGTTCGATTAACCTGAAAGTTGGTACGTATATTGTAAGTCACCATAGTACGAACCCTATAGATTTTGGTGAATCTAGCACTTATAGTTTTTTTACAGGGACACAAAGAAAAATTCTTTATCATTATGGCCTATGGGACCAAAATCTTAAAAGTGCGATAGCATCTAAACGCCTTATTCAATTGAGCAAAAATTTTATACCCATATTATAGGTCACAGATACTCAATCTGTATAGATTTTGGAGAATCTAGCACTTATAGTTTTTTTACAGGGACACAAAGAAAAATTCTTTATCATTAAGGCCAATGGGGCCAAATTTTTAAAAGTGTGATAGCGTCTAAACGCCTTATTAATCTGAGCAAAAAAATTTTACACATGTTATAGGTCGCATTTGCACCAACTGTATAGATTTTGGTGAATCTAGCACTACAGTTTTTTTACAGGGACACAAAGAAAAATTCTTTATCATTATGGCCTATGAGACCAAATTTTTAAAAGTGCGATAGCATCTAAACGCCTTATTCAATTGAGCTGAAAATTTGTATGAATATTATAAATCACTGTTGCACTAACTATAAGCATTTTGGTGAATCTAGCATCTATAGATTTTTACAGGGACAAAACGAAAAATTCTTTATCATTATGATCTAAGGGCTCAAAGTTCAGTAGCGTTAAATAAAACCTCGTGTGATATATGGAGAAAAAAACACTCTATTATGGTTTTCTCTCTTTTGTTTGTTTAGCAATTCCTCTTTCTTTATTTTATCTACAAAACTGTTAGTTACTCAATGTTCGGAAAGTCGAGTGGAGTCACTCCAGATTTTTTTTTTTTTTCTTTTAGGTTCAGTTGCGGATTTTTCTTCTGGTTCTGTTATTTCTTCGACAAGAAAGTGATTCTTCATTTCTTTAATTATTATTTCACACACTTGCTCATTCGTCAAGTCCAGGCAACTATTCTTGAATCGTGGATCCAAAATTGTTGATATAATAAATGGTGTACTTTCCACATATTTTTTCATCCTTTTTTCTAAGGAAAATTTCAAAGCTTGGATAAGAAATCTTTCTTATAGATTTTAAATTATTTTACAACAATAAAATACAATAAATACAAATATATTAAAAATATTTTATTAGGCCCCATAAATAACGGTAATCATTACAGAAATATGTTTGAAAAGAGATATACACCTATTTCGCAATATTTCGGCAATCAGAATGTTTTACTTAAATTTACTAGAGCATACGCAAATAGATAAATGAACGGAGAGACAGAAGAGGAAAAGACAATCAAAAATTAAATTTAAAATATTTCAAGAAATTAAATTAAAATTTCGTAAGTTCAAAAAATTATGAAATCATTAAAGCATATCTAAACTTTAAAGTTGTTTTTTAGTGAACAAATTAAGTTTTAAGACGGTTGAGTAACAATCATATTTCAGAGATTTCTTTTACTTTTTAATGGCAAAGCATCTTATCAAGTGGATTGTTAACATGTTTAATTTTGTGATTAAGCAAAACTCTTTATTCTCATAAAAATATTTTCGATTTGTTTGTTAACTTTTATTTTTATTATTTATTTTTTAAATTTCAATAAAGCGTTCTACTAAATATTTTTTTGTAAATAAAACCCCTTTAAAAGGTTTATAAAAAAAAATTACACCAATAACATAATAAATTACATTATGATAAATTACATTAATAAATTACATTATTTATATGAATAACATTCATATAAATTTGTAGATATAGAAAATGAAACAATCATTCTAAACACTAATCACTCTATAACGTTGCTAGGAAGTATTAAAAATGATAAAGGCAAACGAAAATGCAATTCCAGCAATTTTCAATTATAACCGTTATGGAAATTGAAAATTTTTGTGTTGCTCTCTAAATCTTATTGCTAATGGCATTATATTCTGCAGGAAGCATTTTACTGCGCATATGTATTGTTAATGTCGACTGCATTATGGTTTGTGCGAAATAAAAGTTAAAATATGATCTATAGAAATACCTTTGATAGGTCGCAATGCTTTGAAATTCTTTCAAATTTCCCTGTAGACAAACCAGTGGTAATATTTACCATATTTTTAAAAGGGAACAAATCCATGGTGAACTTGAAGAACATAACATATATTAGTTTCAAAAAATTTCATAAATATTTAAGGGAATTAGTGCGCGCGCGATCAGACGAACCGAAGTCTTAAGCATAATGATAAAGAATTTTTCGTTGTGTCCCTGTAAAAACCCACAAATGCTAGATTCACCAAAATGCTTATATTTAGTGCCACAGTGATTTATAATATTCATATAAATTTTCAGCTCAATTGAATAAAGCGTTTAGATGCTATCGCACTTTTAAAAATTTGGTCCCATAGGCCATAATGATAAAGAATTTTTCTTTGTATCCCTGTAAAAAAACTGTAAGTGCTAAATTAACCAAAATCTATACAATTGGTGCAACTGTGACCTATAAAATGTGTACAAATTTTTTGATCAGATTAATAAGGCGTTTAGACGCTATCACACTTTTAAAAATTTGGCCCCATAGGCATAATGATAAAGAATTTTTCTTTGTGCCCCTGCAAAAACACTGTAAGTGCTAAATTCACCAAAATCTATACAGTTCGTGCAACTGTTACCCATAACATGTATACAAATTGTTTCCTCAGAGTAATAAAGCGTTTAGACGCTATCGCACTTTTAAAAATTTGGTCCCATAGGCCATAATGATAAAGAATTTTTCCTCGTGTCCCTGTAAAAAAACTATTAGTGCTAGATTCACCAAAATCTATAGCGTTCGTATTATGGTGACTTACAATATACATACCAACTTTTAGCTTATTCCAACAAAGCGTTTAGACACTAGCGTGTTCACTCACAGACATACATACACACATACATACATCATCGTAAAAATAGTGGAAACAGACTCAGGGGGCCTCGAAACGTATAGAAACATCAAAATCTCAAATTCGGATTTTTGACATGATTACAATACTTTCCTCACTATAGTGTTCGGAAAGTAAAAAACAAAAATAATTAACACACTATTTTTTTGGTCTATAGCATTTTTATATTACAATACGTTACAGGGAAACAAGATTTTCCGAAATGAAATGTGGGCCCGAAATGATGCTGAGCTTCCCTTAGCTTCAAAGCTTAATCGGGCCCTGAAAACATGACCTCTGAAATCTTCCAGGGTGAGTAGGTAGGTTCAAAAATTAGCTTGCGAAGCTAGAAAATTTTGAAAAAAGGGATAACAAAAAATATAAATAGAGTAAAAATGGCAGCAATGAAAAGAAAAATATAGTGCAATCTTATTTTAGAGATAGATTACGTTTGCATTGCTTCACGATACAGATTATTCTCTAGAAAAATATAATGAGATTACGATTAGATTACGATCAGATTACGATTAGATTACGATTCTAATTTAAATAAATTTTTTTTGATTACGATTAGATTACGATTACAATTTAAATATTTTTTTTGATTACGATTAGATTACGATTACAATTTAAATATTTTTTTTATTACGATTAGATTACAATTACAATTTAAATATTTTTTTTTTTGATTACGATTAGATTACGATTACAATTTAAATATTTTTTTTTGATTACGATTAGATTACGATTATAATTTAAATATTTTATTTTGATTACGATTAATCAGCGATTACGTTGCTTATGTAATCGATTACAATCGATTACGATTACGCGATTAAGATTACTACAAGTCTGAAGATGAATTATTACTCCTTCATGTAGCTGCGGAAATAGACTCTAGAATCTGGTATATGTCTGATATAAGCCAATTGGAGGTGACTTCAAACAGATAGCGCCATATTTATTGCATTTTACGATGCATGTCTTTAAAGTTAAATGGGCCGCAAAAGTACGATCTGTATATTATCTCCATTGATTAATATCTTTCTGAAAAGGTTTGTCGAGAAAGTATGTACACTAAGCGACACACAAAAAAGAAAAAAAAAAAAAAAAAAAAAGCCGCACTTGGATATGTTCCATTTTTCTTTCTGCAAAAGTAAATTTTTGAACAGATTTTATTACTTTGTGTTCAACGTGCAATTTAGGATTGACCAAAGTGTTAAAAAAAAAGGAGCAATTGTTCGAAAAATTGTAATTTTAGAAAGTATTTAAAAAATGGCAAGAACAAGGCAATTAACGATAACACAAAAAATATTAATTTTAGAGCGAAAATCAAAAAAATATTTTAATACGTAGGATGTCAAAATGATTAAACGTTAACAAAATAATAGTGATCTGGTTTTTAGCAAGATATAATATTATTTGGCTGTTTAAACTGCACATTTGTCCCCAGGCGGCCACGGTCCTCATCCAGTCGAGATGACCGCAAGTTAAAAAGCCAGCGCTTCAAAAAATCAGTTTGTATTACATTTAGGACATATCAGGGATTCAGGAAAAGTGTAACATAATTTATCTAAATACAGTGAAATTATAATTAAACAAAGCAGGTTTAATTGCCTGAAAATCTTTAAAAAATTCATTCTTAACGAAGAGAATTAGAAAACCAAGACATTACAGATTAAAAAAAAAAAAAAAAATGATTAATTAATTATTGGGCTGAAGTTGCTCTCTTTGATGAGTCAAGTTTAACTTATTTCGAACTGACGGAAACAAGCAGATCTGATCACAAAAAGGTGACTGAATTAATGAAAACCGCACTTTTAAAGCAATGACAAATTCCTCGTACTTTACGATACGAAAAGGCATAATTTTTCAGTGAAGCTGGAAAATTTTCATGTTCAAGGGATCTATTAACCCGAAATTAAATTGGCCATTAAAAAATTGATACCTGACTGACTACTTTGGGGCTATTTCAGACTCTTCCATAATCAGCATTTCAAGATGATAATTCACTTTGTTATATGGAGGTTGTGATTATGGAGGTTGTACATTTATTTGATTAAAGTTGTTAAAATTGCTTATCCATTCTCATGAGCATCTATACTTTTGTAAGTTTTTTTTTTACTTAAAATTAAATTTCACAAAGAATGTCGCAGGATTTCTTCTTTATTAGACCTGAAAATTGTCCTAATCTCAATTCGCTCGAAAATGTTTAGTCTATAAAAGAGGGTGGGGATTAAAAATTTGTTGCCTACAACTTTGAAAGAACTTTAAAAAAATATTTATGATACTTGGCACATTGAAATTTCTGAGTTTCATGTTAAAATACTGTAAAATACTATGTCATTGCGCATTAAAGCAGAAATTCCATATAAAGGTGGAATTATCCAATTCAGAATACATATTTTTATTAAATAATTGTTTAGATCTAACAAATAGTTTTATTTCATATATTGAAATAGCATTTGTCAATTTCATGTGATAAATCATGACAAAATACAAAGTATATGTTTATCATATTACGTTTAAAAAGAAAATTTTATGTAGATTTTTATTAAATACTTCATAGAGTGTAATACAATGAATTATTAAATCGAAATTGTACATAGCTATCATGTTATGACTTCCGTATTATACAAACTTAACAATTTTATTTGTTGCAATCATTAGTTTTTAAATTATTAAAAACCCAAAAGGTATAAGTCAATTTTTCTGCAGTGCGGTTTTTATTATGTCGCTTAGTGTACACTGATATAAAGCAATGATTCTTTAGTAATAAGTACAAATCTTTGAATAAACACCGTAAAATGCAAGAACTTGCAACATATGTTTCATGTCGAAAGAAGACACAGCCGTTCGTCAGGCGAACAAAGTATAGCCGCGTTTGCTGCAAACAAAGCAGCAACGCACAATCATTAAGAAAGCAGGGACTTTTCAAACGAAGGAAGATTGAAACGATAAATTTCAGACAAACTCTTGAATACACACACACACACAAATAAATGAAAAAAAAAAAAAAAAGATCAAAACTAAAAAAAAAGTGAGCCGAGTAAAAATTTAAAAAAGGAAAAGGAAAAACACAAAAATGACTGGGTTACACAATTAAAAAACGTACGGAAAAAAAAACTGAAATGAAAGGAAGAAAAAATAATAAAAAGAAGAGGGAATTTAACAAATCAAACACTCGCAAATTTACTTACTTTGTGCAATGATCCCAAAGAAGCAACAAAAATTATATAAAACAACCACAGAAGTGACGCTTAAAAGTAATAAGTACAAAACTTTGAATAAACACTATCTGGCGTTGCCGCTTTCCCAAGCAGCACCGAAACGTTCTCTGAACGTTCAAAAATTGTTCTGCAAACACGTTCTAAGAACGTTCCCTTTGAACGTGCTATAGACGTCTATTTGTCCATCTTGAAGATGGACAATAGTACGGTTCAGGGAACGTTCAATGAACGTGTAGCTATCACCATTGGTGTTATAGAAGTGTTCAGAGAACGTTCTATATATAAGGTCTCAGAACGTTCTAAACGTTTTTAGAACGTTTTCAAAACGTTATACACATTTTCAGAACGTTCTAGAAAACGTACTGTAAACGCTCTAAAATAGTGTAGAAACGTTCTGAAAACGTTCTATACACACGTTCTCACAACGTTATGTAAACAATTTTTGAACGTTCTTTGAACGTGCTAAAAATTTGTTTCATGTATAATAAAATAGAAGAACTCGCAACAGTTTTTCCGGGTCGAAAGAAGACACGACCCTTCGTCAGACGAACATAATAGACACGAGTGCTGCAAATACAAGAGCTACGTTGGAGATTTTTTGCAGTACTCGTGCCTACTTTGTTCGGTTGATGAAGGGTTGTGTCTTTTCTCGACCCCGAACAATTGCTTCGAGTTCTTGAATTTTATAGTGTGTGTTCAAAGTTTTGTATTTGTTATTTACTTCTTTTTTTTTTTCTTTTTTTTTCTTCATTTTCTTCATTTTCTTTGCTTTTCTTTTTTCCTTTTTGTGTAGGCCATTATGAGATTTTTCATAAATAATTGTCTTAATATTCTAAAATTTTACATACATGCATTGAAATATGGTATAACAACAGATCAAGTATTTTGAATATTCTAGATAAATATTTGAATTAAAAAACAAATAAATAAGTAAATTCAAGTTCTGGAATAATTTGAAAAATTTTAAGATAATATGCCCCCTGCTAACTAATTATTACCCCCCCCCCCTAGATTTTGCATCATTATAATTTAACAATAGAATATAACCATATTTGGATATTAATTATAATAAGTTAACGGCCCTCTTCACTTACCGTCGCCGGTAGCCCGAGCCAATGTTATTCTATGGGGAAATTTTCTTTACAAATAACTTATTAACTAATACATATTTTTAAATTCTGTTTTCACATTCAGAAAATTCCCAACTGTTAAATTGACGGACTTTTTTGAAAAAGTATTTTTCTATTTTTTAACATTTTATTTTGAAATTGCAAAACGAAAAAAATTCACATATTGAAAATTCGTATTTTGCAGCTTCGAAGTAAAATATAAAAAATTAAAAAAATTATTTTTAAAAAAAGTTCCGTCAATTTAACTGCTGGGAATTTTCATAATGTGAAAACAGAATTTTAAAATATGTATTACTTAATAAGTTATTTGTAAAGAAAAATTTCCCATTGAATAACATTAGCTTCGGCTTCCAGCGGCGGTGAGTGAAGAGGGCCCTTAAGCAAAAAAATTTAAAAATATTTATGTCTAAATTTTGAAACTTACTGCAAACTTTTAGCATTCAAACACAAAAGTATTTTATTAAATTTTAAATTATCAATGAAATCTCAAATTAATGCCCAGATATGTTACATATTCTATTTTTAAACTATAATAATGCACAATCAATGGAAAACAAAAAATAAAAATTAGTTAAAAGAAGTACACAAGTGTACAAAATTTAAACAATAAACTGTTTTATCGTTTTCTTTTTTTTTTTTTTTTTCACATAATTCAAACAAATAAACACAGAAGTATAAAATTTGGATAGTTTTTTTTTTTAAATACCATAAATCGAATTTTATATAACTTTAGCATAAGTAATAATTTTTAAACGAAATATCAGTAAATTTTTCTCAAAAGTAAACATTGAAAAAATGAAAAATTTCAGCTATTTTAGAAAAGAAAACTTAATGAAAAATGGTCATGAAGATGCATTACAGATAGGTTAAAGATGTACGCGCATGCATGCGTTAGATTAAAACCGTATATTTCTTCATGTAGTCACTTTTTTGTTTCTTCTTTTTTTCTTCATTTATTCGCGTGTGAATATTTTTTTTAAATTTTACATAGAAACATAAAAATCGGATAAGGCGTTCATTATTAAATTATTTATCGACGTTTTTATTATTCTGGTGATGATCACAGTTTATACAAATTAGTAATTATTATTATTATTATTATTTTTTTTTAAATTCCGTTATTAAAGTAAAAGAAAAGTGAACACAGAAAGTAAAACCTGGATTTTGTTTAACATTTGAGGGCTGTGCGTCTTCACTTGTTTATAATGCATCATTAACACAATTTTTTATTAAGTTTTCTTTGCTAAAATTGTTGACATTTTTCATTTTTTCCGAAGCTTACTTTTGAGAAAAAATAATAATTATTAGTAAAAATTATTACTTATTCTAAAGTTATGTAAAATTCGATTAATGATATGATAACGAACATGACATCCAAATTTTATGTCCATGTGTTTATTTGTTTAAAAGTTATGCATAAAAGAAGAAAATGGGAAAGCAGGTTTGTTCCTTTAATTTTGAACAGCGGTGTATTTTAAATACGTTTAAAAAAATAAAAAATAAAAATTATTATTATTATTATTTTTTTTTTTTTAAATAGATTACGTGAAATTAACTTAATATTTTCATATTTTAAATCATGCGTATGCGAAATATTTTTAAATTATTGATTTTGAGTTTATAAATTTTACATACACATGCAGTGAAATATAACAGTATAAAATGTGGTGAAACATTTTGGAAAATAAATAAAAAAATAATTAAAAGTATATTCTGTAAACAAATAAATAAATAAAAATAAAATAAATAAACTTCAAAATTTAAAACATTTAGCAATATTAAGATTCACCTTAGTAACTATTTCTTTTTTAACACTTCTCCCTGCTTTTACATTTCTACAGTGTATTGTAAAATGTAAACATACATGATGAAATCTATCTATATATTTCTTTAACGTGGATCAGTTGCAATTAATTTTTGCCGAAACGATATAGTAGTGTAATTCTTGAAATACGCGAGGATTAAAAAAAAAAAAAAAAAAAAAAAAAATTAAATGAACATTATTTAAGCATGCGGACTCAACTCAATGAACTAATAAGAAAAAATTAAGACATTTGTCTGATTACATTATTTTATGGAAAACTGTATTTTTAAAAATTGCTTATTCAATCTTTATAAGCTTCATTTTAAACATAGAAATACTTTAAAGATTATACAGAATATGAATAATTGTCATAAATTGACTAAAAATCATAAACATAAAAATATAATCAAAATAAGAATTATTATTATTATTTTTTTTTTACAAAATATTATACCAAAATAAATAAAAAAGTCATCACCAACATCGCGACAAAAATTTAAAAGGCATCATGGAAATCCTATACTATAACTGTACTGCCTGCGAAAGTATGAAACTGGGCTTTCAACCATGAATTTTATTTTGAAACCTTTCTTTGAGTGATCTTGGTCTCACTATTGCACAATATTAATTTGGTACTAATAATAATTTGGCTTCTGGTAAATTAAAATTTTAATTAGATGGGGATTTCTGTATAATATTTATGAGTTTCAAATTTAAAAGTAAATAAGAAAAAAAAAGTGCGAAAAATTCGCATGGGTTTGCTAGTTTAGACAACATCGTTGAACTGTAATAATAAAATATCGAACGAAATAAATTTAGGAGTTAGCGTGAAAGATGTAAAAAATTTAAATTTTCAAATTTAATTTAAAAATATTATATATGTTTTTTTGATAAATTTTAATAAACTAAATTTTGTAAAATATCAATGCACACGTATGCAAAATTTTACAAAAAGGAAAAGTAAGTGAAAGAACTTATCTGTATTCTTTGAAGCTGAATATATCCGAATGTTAAATTCAAACAAATCTGAATCTGAATGTAACAGTAAATACAAAAATTGATGAGTAAGGAAGCAGTAGTCTGAACTTTGTACCACGGACCACGCCAAGAAATATCAGCTTCCTGTGCAACAATAGAGCAGATGGCATTTATACGCAGCGAAACTTTCTGTCGATCATGCAACTTATTCAATAACATCCTTTCTTATAAAGATTTTTCACACTGTTCAAAACTTAACCTTTTTAAAAATTATTATACTGAGGCCATCCTAAAACTTTCTTCTATATTTTCCTGCGCAGGTCAATGTCATAAATATTATTTGCTAAAATAATCTATCAAAATTATTTTCCATGGTCAATGTATGCGATTTTCATCTCAAACAAGTATAACACTAAATATCCAAAAAAATCAATTTTATAGTATACAAAATATATATCTTAAGAAATGTATTTTACATAATATCAATGCACACGTATGCAAAATTTTACAAAAAGGAAAAGTAAGTGAAAGAACTTATTTGTATTCTTTGAAGCTGAATATATCCGAATGTTAAATTCAAACAAATCTGAATCTGAATGTAACAGTAAATACAAAAATTGATGAGTAAGGAAGCAGTAGTCTGAACTTTGTACCACGGGCCACGCCAAGAAATATCAGCTTCCTGTGCAACAATAGAGCAGATGGCATTTATACGCAGCGAAACTTTCTGTCGATCATGCAATTTATTCAATAACATCCTTTCTTATAAAGATTTTTCACACTGTTCAAAACTTAACCTTTTTAAAAATTATTATACTGAGGCCATCCTAAAACTTTCTTCTATATTTTCCTGCGCAGGTCAATGTCATAAATATTATTTGCTAAAATAATCTATCAAAATTATTTTCCATGGTCAATGTATGCGATTTTCATCTCAAACAAGTATAACACTAAATATCCAAAAAAATCAATTTTATAGTATACAAAATATATATCTTAAGAAATGTATTTTACATAATAAAAAATGTGAAAAATCGATAATTTTGTTTTAAATTATCACAGATTTAGGGTTGATCCTTTCGCTTTAAAAGTATAGACGAATTTTCTGGCAAGAATATTGAAAATTTTAATACAAAAGCGATGAACTATACAAATTGCCCATACTTTTTTCTTAATTAAATATTACTAATATAAATTTTTATATATATATATATACACATATTTAATTTTCCAGGGAAAAGTTAAAAACAATGCTCACTCATGTACATTTATACGAAATTTTGACCTATTATGACATATTAAAAATTATGAAAATAATGGTATGACAGCGCCACCTATTGAACGATTTATTAACAAATATAATCGCCACCAGTTTAGGTCACAGTCCAAGTACCAAGTTTCAATAAATTACGTTCATTAGTTCGTGAGATACAGCATCCATAAAATTTTTAAATTTATTAATTTAATCATAAAAATTTAATCAACAGATGTTTTTATAATTAACATTTTTATATATGAAATTTTGTACATTTTTCACCAAAAAATGCTGAAATACAGATATCTGAAAAATCGCAGAAAGCAATAGCAGCACCATCCGTCGGTGGATATATACGGAAACTGAAGCAGCACATTTTGTCATCATATATATGTCTCACATACAAGGTTTGATAAGTATTCGTATTATAGTAGGTGAGGTACAGGCTTCCCGTAAGTTGAAACGTAACAGTGCCACCTGTCATTTGATATGTACCCGAAGTGAATCAGTAAAATTTACGTAATATCTATTTCACGTACCAAATTTTGAGCATTTATAAATCATAGAAAATGAGCTATTGAGTTCCGTTCCCTTGAATAAAATTAAATTGCAGCATACCAGTGCCTCCAGTTGTCCGATATGCACGCAAAATTATTCTGCAAAGTTTTATATGATATTAATTTTACATACCAAGTTCAGTGTATTCATAATTATTTATATCACAAAAACTGGATTATTGCCATTACGTTAACGGGATTAAATTGCAGGAGAGCAGCGCCACCAGTTGGTCAATATATGCACCCGAATTAAATCAGCGTAGTGTTACATAATATCTTTTTCACATATTAAGTTTGGTGCATTTGTGCACTGTAGAAGCTGAGATATAATCTCCCCATAAAAGGGAGAATTTACAGAATAGAAGCGAACCCTATCTGGTGATACATTCCAGAGGCTAATGTGCACCAAAGCTGATATTTAGGTCAATATCTAATTAAATATTCCTGATATTTAGCAAATTAGTTCAAAGTCTAACTAAACATCAAGTTTGGTTAAATTCCGTCCATTAGCTTGTGAGATACAGAGTCCACAAAACGTTGATAACACACATACACACACACACACACAAAAAAAAAAACCAGACAGACTGTCATTTTGGAAGAATGGTAGAATTGTGTTCTGACATCTCAAGAGTGTATAAACCCATGGAAAATGGGAGATCAAAAATTCCCAATTACCCAACACATTTTTCTTGGTATATACAAAATAATATTAATATTATTAATAATAAATAAATAAATAAAGTTAATTAATTTTTCGTAACTTAATTTATTAACAATTTAAAAGAAGCAAATAATAATGAATATCTGCAAAAGTAATCTGGAGTAATGTGGTTGACAGAATTCAACAGCATACAACTTAAATAAAATTATAAATAATTATAATGATTATAATAACGTATAATTAAAGTTTAAAATTTTGTAATTTTTTCTCACCGCATCTCTATTACATTTCAATGATTATTCTACATGTCAACAAAATTTGAAACTGAAAATAAGGAAAAAAAACTGAAAAAAAAAAAAAAAAAGTCATTTTGTCATATTTGTTATAATCACACTGTGACAGAACGTGTTACGACGGTGATACACTTGAACGTTTTTCATAGAACTAGACTTGTACGTTTTATAGATGGTACAAAGCAAACCTTTTCAGAACGTTCAAAGTAATACTATTTTTGAACGTCTAATCGAACGTTCTCTTGACACGAAACACGGTGTTTGAACGACTGTAACCGTTATTAGACGTTCACAGAACGTTCCCGTGCTACTTGGGTTGTTTGCAGCACTCGTCCTACTTTTTTCACCTGATGAAGGGTCGTGTTTTCTTTCGACCACTAATAACTGTTGAGAATTTTATGCGAATTTTATGGTTTGTACTTGTTACTTTTAATCGCCAGTTCTATGATTCTTTTTTATGAGTCTTTATTGGCAAATATATATATATATATATATATATATAGAAAACTATAGAGAGGAATTTATAAATATATAAGTTTTACAGATTAGAAAAACCAATAGGAGAATTACAAACCAATGCGCAAAATTGCAGCGAAAGGAAATGCAAAACTTAGATGTAGGAATATATAAATGTAGAAATATATAAACAAATGAATGAAATTAAACCCCAAAAAACACTCAGATCGTCATCAGGGAGGCCCCTCAGTGAAGATATTTAAGTACGAGATGCGTAGTGAAGATATTACGATATTTAAGTACCGACGAGTAGCCCCGTCGGCCGAAGATAGTTTGTGTTCCAAATAAAGGGTTCTATTTTTATTTCATTTTATACTTTCTTGTTTACCTTCAGTAATTCTTTATTGCATTGTATATATATTTTTAAATGAATTGATGTAATTTAGTAACTTCCACAATTTGATAATTTTATAAAATATTTTTAGTAGTTTTATACATTATATATATGTTTGATTTCTCTTCAGTTATTGGTGGTTTTCTGTTTGGTGAGAAGTTGGTGGCTAAGGATAGTTATTAGCTTATAGCTAATGTCCTTTCAGAAACTTCTCGTTCACCCCTACACTGAGGTGCCTCCCTGATGAAGATTTCAGTATTTTTTGGGGTTTAATTTCATTCATTTGTTTATATATTTCTACATTTCTACATTCCTATATATATATATATATATATATATATATATATATATATATATATGTTCATTTACGGGAATAAGTACGTTACAGTTCTATAATTTACTTTTAGTAAAAATAATTAAAATATTAACATATGATTCTGATTTGAAATTCAATAAAATCTTATGTGTAAAAATGTTTTCTTGTCCTGAGGCAGCGGTCCTATTGGCATCGGCCGACCTCACCTCCCCATGGTTGTCCTGGGTAGTTCGCTCAGGCGGCTAGCTAACCAGGCGGCGTGGGCGCAGAAGCTGGCTGGTGTTGGTGACCAGTATTTCCTCCAATCAATTAGAGGCTACAACCACTCGTCGCTTGAAAAGTAACATTTTGTTGTAACACGCTTTGGGGCGGTACCCGGCGGCACAAGGCGCTGGGTGCTCTGCTTGTTTCTGCAACCTACTCTTCCCCCCTGGCCTTGCTCCTCTAATAGGTTCAAGTGAGTTTCCAGGACCCGGCCTTGCACTACCGCCGGAGAGCAGTTAATTCCTGCGGCTTTTGGGTTCTACCTTCCTGCATGCTTCTAAGGACCCGTGCCCCTGCCCGTGGGGACGCTGGAGAGGCAGATTGTTGCTCTGCTACAGGAATCCCCCTTGGAGGGGCTCCGCTCTAAACCGCAAGGTGAGCCGTTCTTGTTGGCTGTTCTCTCTCTGTGTCCACCACCACAGGTGATAACACATTGCAGGCGTGTCATAAATCCAGCAACGGCAGAGTGCAACATTTCCGGTTGTATACATGACAGCTCTCAGCGGATTCCATCTTTCAATTCTGAGAGATTGGATGTGTGGGAAAGATATACCCACGATTTTAAATATCCCCATAGCCAGATCAAGAGATTAAGTATTTATAATCGCCTGTCTCATTTGCATATTTCTAAACAAGTCGTTCGCACCAGCGCCTGTTTTTTGATTTTTTTTTTTTTTTTTTTTCTCATCTTAAAAAAATCCCATGATCTATCAATCCTGAACCTGCAAAATTTTTTTATTTTGATTATTTTTTCGGGCTTTATGGATAAGTATTTACGGACTTCTTGCCCACCCTGTATAACATATAATTAATTAGTTTTAGTATGTAATTTTTAACAAATATTAAATTTAAAAAAAATTTCACAGTATAATCTTTTTTTGAACAGCACTTTTAGTTAAAAAATATCCATTTTAATTAAACTAAAGGATAACTTTTACTAGCAACACCGTAACTTTTTTTCCACATCTCAGTTTCACTTCTTAAAAGACATTTTTTTTTTTTTTTAAGAATTTTTCCATGTAAATGAGTTCAGTTAAACCTTGACTTTTTACAGTTGCATAACTGAAGAAGAAAGAGTGAACCTTCAAGGAAAAAAAGAAGAAGCGAAATAATAAAAAATGTAATTTAAGCGTTAATTCACATTCAATGCAATTACTTTCATTCTTCAGAGACGTAAAAGTTTTAAAAAGTCACTTAAGGAATTGAAATGAACTTTGAAATTTTGTTCTCTCTATTGTTACATTTATAATTATAATATAATATTCTTTAATGAAAATAATAAACTAGTGATATCCCAAACATTTTATAGGATGATTAGTTATATATTTATATTAAATTCTCAACTATGTAGTAAAAATATATAATATATTTTAAAAATATGCAGCTCTTTATATTATTAAAACGATTATTTATTACTTTAGAATTATTTTAACTTCAGTGTAGTTTATTTATTTATTTATTAATTATTATTCTTACTTAAGAGTTTAATTTATATATTTTGATAGTATACATAACTTTTGTGTCGTTTGTAATAAACTATATATGCATTTGTTAACTTTTAATGATAATTATGTAACAGTATAAAGTAAGTAATTTTTCTTTACTAAAACTTATGTATATATATTTACGTTGCGGTCAATGTGATTAATCGGTATTAATAATAACCGCCGATTATTAATAATCCATATAAATAAAGAGAAGTGTATGTGTGTATGTGTGTCACGCTGTTCTCTGGTGCTCACTCTACTGATCGCTGAACTACAAAACTTGGCAGATGAATACCTGAGACCCTGTAGGCGTGCACATTATCGAGATTTTTTCGAATTTCGAATTTGATTTTTTTTTTATTATTATTATAATTATTATTATTATTATTATTTTCGATTTTAAATATTGGCTGCAATGTTTCATTTTTCTGAAATTTATTCTTTTATTTCCATCGTCTGCGTATCTTAGCAACAGCTAATACGTTATTCCCTTTTAATTCATTGAATTCATTCATTCATTTCAAGGCGAAATCTTTTTTCCTTCTTTTTTTTTATTTATCATGCTTATTGAAAATCAAATGTTAATGCAATAGAAAAAAAATTGCTATATTTATGTATAATTCGTATAGTATAACAACTTTTTGTTTTTTTAATTAATTCGTTTGAAAGAAAAAGGTAGTATTATATAGTAGAAAGAATTAAACAGATTAAAATTTAAGCTTAATTAAAATTTATTTATTTATTTTTATTTTTATTTAAATTGTTTTAAAAGAAAATTTACTTTTTATTTCGTTTATTATATTGCTAAAAATGATATGATAATATAGTGCAAAGGGAGAGGGCTATAAAATACACGGTTCAAAAAATAAATTTTTAATAGATGCTGAGATTCAGTCATCTTTAAAATCGTAGTTCTTAAATAATAGCAGATCCACCTGTCGTCGATAAATACCCAGATTGTAGTGCCCGGGAAAGATCTTTTTGAAGGCAGTGAGAAACGGGTCCCGATGGAGTGCTGCCTGAAAGGAGCTGCAGTGGGCAGCAGGTACTCGAAGGGAGGATTAGAGTGATTTTTTTATTTTTATTTTTTTATTTATAATGTGATATAAAAAATAAACAGCGATTGAATTCTTTTGAAAATTCATTTAATTATAGTTACTAGCGAAGCGGGCGTAGCCTGTTAGTAACCAAATTAGCCGGTTAAAGTGAATAATTTATGAAAATGTATGACCGGTTATTATTATTAATTACCAATCAAACGTGGTTAAAGTGAATACTTTTTGAGAGTTTATCATATTGGCCGTTATTACGGGCATCTGTTCTCCGATCCGATCGGGATAGCCACCGTCCTTAAACAACTACTGTCGTTAAATCCCACTTTACCGACTTCCTTTCCTCCCATTGCTAAAGAGAGATTCTTTCCCCAACGTTGTTATCTAAGGTAGTAATGGTAATCGAAACAATCTTCTTCAATGCTAAAAACATCAGTAATTTCAGCCATGGCGTGTTGAAGTAGACGATATACCTATGAATAGGCGTCGTGTAAGAAAATCAACATTGCAAGACAGTATGAGTACCTTTATTAGCACATCCAGAAATGCGCTTTCCAAAAAAATTCATTTTTCCAGATTAAAGTTTGCTTTTATTTATAATCAATACTGTGTAATTTTTTTTATTACAAGAATTATTATTTGTTAAAATTTTATCTTTACTAATATAAGGGGATTAACATCCCCTTACAAGTTTTGTACAAATTGAATAGGAGAAAAATATACTAAAGTACCCTGAAGTTCTTTTTTTAATATGTCTTTTTCTTTTCTTTCTATTTCTTCTTCTTCTTCTTCTCTCTCTCTTTTTTTCATTTCAAATTATTTTGAGAAGTTTGTTTATTTAAAAAATGCTTTCATGTACAGAAATAGTATTATTTTGCTAAATCCCGTCTTAGTGGGTGTCAGGGTCCTAAAATCAACTTGCGCAACAAAATTTGTGACTGTATCTTTAATAGAATCGCCACGGATGTGTTGAGTCAGTGAATCAGTGAGTTTACTCTTTTATGTATATAGATATTTTCTGCCCCCTCGACCTCCTTAGAGTCGGAAATTGTTTTTAGATATTCATGTTTGCAATACCTTGATGTTAGAACCTTTTGAATATATATATATATATATACATATATATATATATATATATATATATATATATATATATATATATATATATATATATATATATATATATTCAATGAGAAATACAGGAAAATATGTTTTAATTCCGTTTTTGCTCCGCTGCCCACCTGGAGTGTAAAATATTTAAAAAACAATTTTCAAACAATATTTATAAAACAACCGATATTTAAAAAAACAATTTTCCCAGAAACCTTCGCGGGAGTGTACTCAAAAACTTCCTAAAGTTTCATAGCGATCGAATAAATGATGTAGTAATGCATAAAGAACAAACAGAAAGACATACATTCGTTTATATATATATATATAGATAGATAGGTAGATAGATAGATATAGATAGATAGATAGATAAATAGATAGATTATTAGGATATATCGTTTTTATAAATGAAATTAAATTTCTGCAAAGCACCGTCACTTGATAAGAACTCAAATTCAACCAGCTCTGTTTATATGATTTACTTCACACAAACCATGGTTTGGTGCTTTATTGCGCTATAGGAACTGATATATAGCCTGTCATTGGTTAGAGGATTACAGAAACGTCACTAGTTTGACAATGTATTTGAAAAGCTATTCAGCACCGATGTTAGATAAACGCATTAACATATCTGAAACTTTTGTAAACTTCTATTCATTTGTTTGATATATACAACATTCACACTATTTTTTTAACACGCACACAGGCAGACATTCCTAGAAAATGTTTGATTCTTATTTAGAACATTTAAAACGTATGTATTCATCGACAACTAAAAATTAAAATTATTCGGGTTTTTATTATTATTATTATTATTTCGGCAACAACAAAACTTATATATATATATATGTGTGTGTGTGTGTGTGTGTGTGTGTGTGTGTGTGTGTGTGTGTGTATGTGTGTGTAATTTATCTGTCTGGCAACCGCAGTAAATATAATTTTATTTTATTTTTTTTCAAACTGTTAACATAATGTTCATTGTCACTGAAATGCCTAAACGAAAAACCTTTTTTGATTGGATTGAGATTCTAATTCACAGACAACTTCATAGGGATATGAATCGTTATTTAAATAAATATGTAGGTCATAATTTTTATTTCTTTCTTTAATCTAATTAATTTGTTTATTTTTGAAGAACATTGTTAAAACGGTAACTTTGAATTCATATATTTATTATTTATATACTTGCACACTATCTCCTTTTAGATACTTGAGTAATAGTAATATTATTTAATATACTTAAGATATATGATTAAATATATATTTTTTCTTTTTACATAAGATAGAAATACCACTACAAGAAGCTTAGGAATGTCTATTGGAGATTTTTGGTTTTCCTCTGTTGTGTAAATGAAACGTAAATAAAGAAAGAATACTAAAAATTGCGTAATACTTTGAATATTTCATCTAAAAGTTATTAATAATATTAAAAGAAAAGTAGATTTAATTTTTACATGTTTTCGAAAATTTAAATCACTAAAATGAAATTTATGTGTCCTAATTTGTTATTTTACAGTATTTAGTCATATTTAACGAAATGGATCGTAAACATCGGAAAACTGCATTTTACTACAAATTGGAATTTTTTTGGCCTTTGGAATTTTTTATAAATATTTACTAATATTTTTCATATTTTAATTTTTTTCTACGTTTCATTTTTCATTTAAAATCTAATCTAGATTTGTAAAAAATATAGGTTTAACATTTTTTTTTTTCCAATACGCCGAAAATCAGAAAACTTACAATTTCTGGTGTAGTGCCCTTATTAAAATATGTAACCCTTATGGTGTCCAAATAAAAGCTTTAGCTATGTTTATTTTCCACCTTGATATGCTATATTATATCAAAATGATTTTTTTTTTTTTTTTTTTTTTTTTTTTATTATGAAATACCGACTCCCAAACGCACTTGCTTAAAGTTCTGCATGTGTATAACCTGTATAAATGTTCCAACAAAATTACATAAAACATGGATAATTCTAGTGCTGCACCGAGTAGCACTTTAGCCGAGTAGCCGAATACCGAGTTGTAAGAAAGAATAATTGATGCATATATGAAGAAATTTCCACATCTTGAAAAAAAAAAAAAAAAAGCTTTTAAACATAAAATTTAGTTAAATGGTAAACAGCATGCTTTCATGCAGAACTTTTGTAGTGTATATACATAATTAGGTTCATTGCTATATTTTGATACTTTCGGCATAGTGGATTACTAAAACCATAGCTGATAACTTTATTCTTAACATCTTTTTTAGATCTGAAATTATTATCCTCAGATAATTCTTAGAGAATATAAAAGTTACTAGGCACTAAAACTTAAATTAAGATACATGAAATTCACATATGAAAGGGGAACATTAAAATATTTTATAATTTCAAACATGATAGGCTTCATTAATCTTCAGATCGTAGAAATGTAAAATGACAGGTGGTTTTGGGCCATAAATGGCAAAACAACAGATTTGATTGTGAAAATACGTTTTCGTGTACTTACCTTTTTTATATATAACGTAAAATGCCATAAAAGCCTTTACTCAGTTAAATGCCCCTCCTCTTTTCACATTATTATTATTATTATTATTTTGTTCTTAAAATACTAAATAAACGCACCTTTTGCTCAACGGTAGACTGTATCCGAATAGGTGATAGTTTTTTACGTTATTTTATAGTATAAAATTCAAAATCAATCTTTTCTTACCCGATTTGAAAGTGTCTTACTTTTATTTGCACAAATGTATAAAGAAAATTTTGTGTTAATATCACATAGAAATTCTTTTTTTTTTTCTTTCTAAAATATTTTATTTTTGTCTGATTTATAGATACAATTTTATGTACTAAATTTTCATAAAATAATGCATATTACATTCATACAAGATAGTTATAATTAAAAGCTCATATCATGAATCATCTCTATACTAAGTTTGTTAACAGCCCGTTTTAACTGCAGAAAGCTTTTATTGCAAAAATTTTAATTATAATGACTCTGTATTTATATTTTCATATTTTTTTAGTTTAATTATGAAATAAATATCTCTCATTAACACATTTCTTTCAATAATGCATAAAAATAGTGAAATTCCCACAACTAATCGGTATTGGCCGAATACATAGTCTAAATTTGGCCGAGTACCGAGTACTCAGCAAATAGGCCGAGTAAGCTGAGTGCCGAGTATATACCGAGTACTCGGTACAGCTCTAGATAATTCAATCTAATTGTTTAATTGATCAAAAAGGACTTAATCAAAATTTTAAATAATAAAAGTCAGTTATATATAAGTAATATCTGTTTTACATTTTGAATATTTTTTATTATTTCGAATGACCATATATATAAATGTGCATGTATTTTTAAAAATAAAATATAATCGTTAAAAAATAATTTGCATTTCTTCCGTCTTGGAAAAGAATTTTTTTCTCAATCCCAGGTGGTACGTAATATCAAAAGTACTTAATTAAAAACCCATCAACCGATCAACAGATTTGATTGTGAAAATACGTTTTCGTGTACTTACCTTTTTTATATATAACGTAAAATGCCATAAAAGCCTTTACTCAGTTAAATGCCCCTCCTCTTTTCACATTATTATTATTATTATTATTATTTTGTTCTTAAAATACTAAATAAACGCACCTTTTGCTCAACGGTAGACTGTATCCGAATAGGTGATAGTTTTTTACGTTATTTTATAGTATAAAATTCAAAATCAATCTTTTCTTACCCGATTTGAAAGTGTCTTACTTTTATTTGCACAAATGTATAAAGAAAATTTTGTGTTAATATCACATAGAAATTCTTTTTTTTTTTTCTTTCTAAAATATTTTATTTTTGTCTGATTTATAGATACAATTTTATGTACTAAGTTTTCATAAAATAATGCATATTACATTCATACAAGATAGTTATAATTAAAAGCTCATATCATGAATCATCTCTATACTAAGTTTGTTAACAGCCCGTTTTAACTGCAGAAAGCTTTTATTGCAAAAATTTTAATTATAATGACTCTGTATTTATATTTTCATATTTTTTTAGTTTAATTATGAAATAAATATCTCTCATTAACACATTTCTTTCAATAATGCATAAAAATAGTGAAATTCCCACAACTAATCGGTATTGGCCGAATACATAGTCTAAATTTGGCCGAGTACCGAGTACTCAGCAAATAGGCCGAGTAAGCTGAGTGCCGAGTATATACCGAGTACTCGGTACAGCTCTAGATAATTCAATCTAATTGTTTAATTGATCAAAAAGGACTTAATCAAAATTTTAAATAATAAAAGTCAGTTATATATAAGTAATATCTGTTTTACATTTTGAATATTTTTTATTATTTCGAATGACCATATATATAAATGTGCATGTATTTTTAAAAATAAAATATAATCGTTAAAAAATAATTTGCATTTCTTCCGTCTTGGAAAAGAATTTTTTTTCTCAATCCCAGGTGGTACGTAATATCAAAAGTACTTAATTAAAAACCCATCAACCTTACATAAAAAAAATTAATTTGGTATTTTTTCAGAAATTCGGAACTTACACCAACGTTGCGCAAAATGGATACCCTTCAGATTAAGTGTAATGTCACTTTGCTTAAACAAATAATCTACTAAGTTTCTTATATATTAGGTTAATTCAAGGTGTATTCTGAATTGGAAGAAAAAATGTTTTATACTTCAATGACGTTAATTTAATAAGTATAGCAGAGAATGCTTTATGGAATTAAGGTATTCTTATCCCAAACGATATATAATTAAATGCAAACAAAGCCTTGCTAATATCTAATCACGGTATTAAAGGCTATATTATCGTTAAATATTTCAATTCCCTTTTAATGACTCGATTTCGACAATTTTACCTATTCGTTATATAATATTATTTATCATAACTATTAAAAAATAATAATTGTACATTAAGTACACAATAAACTCTTTATTATCCAAGAGTGATTTATCCGCGATTTCCATTTTCCTTTTTTTTTTTTTTTTTTTTTTTTTTTTTGTTCTTGTTTGTTTGTTACAATCTGCTATATTAAAATACTGGAAAGTCAATATATAGTGCATAAACGCGTTACTTTTTACAAGATAATTTCTCTATTCAAATTTTTTAGGGAGAGTGAAAAATAATTACTGTACAAAATCTGTATAAGTTGTCATTTTATTAAGTTTGATAATAAAAAAATCTCCTGTGGCACTCAGATTATTTTTCGGTATTTTGTATTTTAATACAAAGACTTTTTACCACCTTCCACTATTATTTAAGATATTTTTCTGCAGGTGGAAGATGTATGTTTCTAGTTTTAATGAATATTTTACAATTTTTAGAAATAAAATTATTTATTTATTTATTTATGGAATATTTCTTAAAAATAGATGTTTCTTAATAGTTTTTGAATAGAATATCTATTTATTTTTCCTGTCATTTTTCCATATACATATAATATCGGTAATGCTTACAAATATATATATATATATATATATACATATATCTTTTTAACTCTAGCTAAAGCATTACTTATATCGGAAACATTATGCTATGCGTTTCACTAAAATTTTGATTTCAGTCTATAATAGTTTTGAGGATAAACTTTTAAAACTGCATTTTTCTTTAAAATTTCGATGATTTAGAAGAAAAATGTATATAACTGACACATTAAAACGTCTATAAAGGGAAAAGTATTATAAATACAGTTCAATATTCCTTAACTTGTGTAAGCGTGGCACAGGGGTACGTGTGGCTTGGCTAAGTAAGATTTTAAAAAAAGTATTTTAATATAGTACCGAACCATTTCATACAAATTATAAAATTTATTTAGATTAATAAAGTGTGTGCCTAACTGAATATATTATATTGGTCATTAATATTGGCTAAAACAACGCGATGCTTTAGACGAGTGTAGCGGATTTTAGATAAAAACACACATACAGAAACACATATACTGGTCTAAAAACACATTTAGACCAGTAACATACTAACTTAACGATGGTAGATGCGTTAAAATGGATTTAAGTATTTAGTGCATAATCGTTTTTGAAAATTTCTTTCAATTTTTTTTATTGCTTAGTATACTAGCAAGCTTTCTCCGCTTCGCTGGTCACTATATTTATTTATTTTCTATTTATTATTTTTATTTTTTATTATCATTGAATAATTTAAACGTTTCGATTGGCGACTATTTTCGTCACAGCTTTAGTATGGGACCTGCTTGGCGATATCAAATATCTTTTGAACTTATCGAATCTGTACAAGAAACTATTATTAAAACGAATACTCTCGAAAGCAGTCTAATAGCAGTGTTAATTCTTCGAAAATTCTAGAAACAGCTGAACCTGTTACTTGTATAGCAAAAGTCACTATTCGATGAATGTTCTAAAACAGTAAAAAAAAAAAAAAAAAAAAAAAAAAAAAAAAAAAAACAGTCACTTGTTCCACAGGAGAAAAGCAAATAACACCGAATACTCCAGAGAAGGAATCTTCGCTTGCTCACAAACAATGTTCAGTCGCTTAGAACTCAATCCCTAGAGTACAGTCATCCAGAATAGGTCTCTGAATAACTCTGAATCCCATTGACTTCGGGGGAATGACTTCTGAATCCCACTCTCTCGCAGAAATCACCTCACTCATATTTATAACTTTTGACGATTGAACTTGGTGATGATTCCTTCGAGAATCCCTTGGAACGCTTAAGATCTATGTTCCAGTGTGTCGGAGAACTTCGTAATTTCGGGAACTCTAAAATACCATTTTTCACCATCGTTCACTCGCCACGTTTGTGGCTGACTCCACTGAAAGGGAACGAACTGCCCTTTAATTTGCCCTTTGCCCGTAAAACTAATTTCATTGCAACAGTACAGTTGACGTAGGGAAAGACTTAATTCCTTGTAACAATATGCTATGAACTATATTTCTGCCATATTTTAGAAAACTAATGTTTTTATGGCTATGTATGTTTCCTATTAAACATATTTTTATTTATTTATTTATTTAAATACTAATTTGAATTAATAAAATATTTCTGTCCGACAGCAAGCAAGTGCAGTTAGTCACACACAGCAGCGCCTTTATTCGTATGATAAATCAGCGTAAATATAAATAAATAAATAAGTAAACATTATCGTGCTACGCAACTTTATTAAATATCTCGTTGCCTAAATTTCACCTTTGGCAGCTTTTTAATTTTTGTCGCCATATTAGCGATTTTCTTTTTGTATAATTTCTTGTATAAAAAGGGGAATCCTATTTTGCTAATACTTTTATCGGACAATTTTCGTTAGTTTATAAAAATTCTTCATATCCTGTTTATATTTTTAATGGTTTTTAGTTTAAAAATAGTGCTTGAAGAAATAAATTTTCTATTTTTAAAACTGCATTTTTTTTTTCCTGTAAAATAGTCTACTCCGATAAAAATAGAACATTTGTGTGACTGCTATTTCGGTTTAATTTATTTTCTTTTTCAATATTTTATAATTTATTTATACTATTCATACGCTACTTAGATTAAAATGGCTGTTACTAAATGAAACTTCTTGGCGAAAAACGTTTGGTGAATTCCAACCAACGAGATAAATAAAGAAATATATTGCTTCATATAACGTGATTCATAGTGAACTACAGAAAGTCAATCCTTTATCCATTGAATCAGCACTCTACTCTATTTATTTCGTTGATTTCAACCAACGAGATAAATAAAGTAGAGTAATAAATGGCAACCTGATATGGTTCAACATGAGTCCTGTGACGTGAACACTCTATGCTTTGGTTTCATTTGGTAACAGCTTATTTTCAGTAAATTTTTATGGTAACGGTTTTGAGATTGTACTTGGCGAAAGCCATAACCGCCAATGTTTTTGTTTATTTATATAGTTTTTTTCTTTTTTTTTTTCCCTTTAAATATTTTTTTTTTGTGTAGTCGAAATTTAACCGACAAAATATTTAAAAATATTTGATGAATTCTTATTTGTTGTTACATTCATCTGTTTTAAAAGTTTAACTTTTCTTTATAAACACTTTTAAACTTTGTTGAGAAATGATGAAAAATATGTGAAAATATATCATTATTACATATAATGTGAAATGTCTGAAGAATTATTTTAACAACAATTTATTTCGTTCATAGGACTGCCGTGTCATCTAATAATGATGATACGAGTAATTCGCAGAACTGAAATTTTAAATGCCAAAATAATGATAAAGGGCCAAACATAGCAATCGATTGGTTCATATCACTTGGTTCATGTTGAACCCTGGAAAGCTAATCCTTTATCCATTAAAGCAGCACTCTACTTTATGTATCTCGTTGATTTCAACGCCCAAATTTAAAAAGTTGCTCAGGAGGATCTATAAATAAAATTGATAACATAAACTTATAGATCATGTAGTATTGAGTAGTAAAGAAATGCTACGTAGTCGAATATGACGTCATGGGCCGTTTCTTAATAACAACTTGACAATAAAATAATATATATATATATATATATATATACAGAGAGAGAGAGAGTTAAGAAAAAATAAATAAAAAGTACATTTTATAAGAACTCATATTACCACCATAAACTATATTATCACTTTAACAATGTGTATAAAATTTTCAAAGTGATAATGACGTCAATTTTTGCGAGCTGCATAAATTAATTTTTCATATTTTTTTATTGTTCACGTTTACGTGAATGAATTTATTTTTATGTCGAAAAAAAAATGAACTCTTATTTATTTATTTATTTATTTATTTATTTTTTTTTTGGCAACAATTAAATTATGGATAAAAATTAAACGGCTAATTTAAAGCTATTCTAAGATTATTATTTTCACATTTTATTTAATTAAAAGAAAACTAATCAAAAATTCGAAAGTCGGCTTCAAGGTGCACTAGGACCTCTCAGGGGGCACCTTCGTGTCGAACCACATGACTGCTCGAGCTGTCTATGGGCTACGTTTTCCGCAGACACACACACACAGGCATTGCTTTATATATATATATATATGTGTGTGTGTGTGTGTGTGTGTGTGTGTGTGTGTGTGTGTGTGTGCATATAAATTACAACACAAATTAGCATAAAAACTATTTAAATCCATAAATGAAATACTTTTTTAAAGTATTTTGTAATTAATTATTATTATTATTATTATTTTGTTTTCATTAACCATTATTATTATTATTATTATTATTTTCTTTTTTTTTTTCTTTTTTTTTTTTTTTTTTTTTTTGAGTTCAATATATTTTTACTACTGTGTTTAAAACTAGTTTTAAAATCAACTTTAAACAATATTTATCTATAAAATAAAATCATTAAATGAACTGTTTCCTTTGAAAAAAGTTATTATTTGTTAAATTTTATTGAAAAATATGAAGCTAAAAACTCATATTTTAATGTTTCCTTCTTTTGTATTTAAGGGGCACACCTAGTGTGACAGCCTAAAAAAACGCGACTTTTGGGAATTAAAAAAAAAAAAAAAAAACTACTGTATCAATTGTTTTAAAATTTTAAGAGTATATTTATACATATTTTAAGAACACACAGTAAAATGTTTGAAGAAAAAAATTAAATATTTTTCGAGATACACGCGATCTCTGACGGCGCTAAAAAAAAAAAAAGGTCCTCCACTGCTGCAGTGATTCCGGCCTTCTCTGTGGATGAAACCTAAAAAAAAACATTCTCGTTAAACTAGAAGATATTGTCCGTACAATGACCTACGTTCTAAAAAAAAAAATCAAAAATTGACAAAATGGCGGCGTTTTTTTAAAAATAGTTGAATTTTACCCAAAATTTTGGTCGTTTTTGGCATGCCAAAATTCGATTTTTGATCAGATCAAAAAACTGGTTTTTTTTTTTTTTAGGTTTCATCCACGGAGAAGGCCGGAATCACTGCAGCAGTGGAGGACCTTTTTTTTTTTTTTTTCTTTAGCGCCGTCGGAGATCGCGTGTATCTCGAAAAATATTTAATTGTTTTCTTCAAAATTTTACTGTGTATTCTTAAAATATGTATAAATATACCCTTAAAATTTTAAAATAATTGATACAGTAGTTTTTTTTTTTTTTTTTTTTTTTTTTAATTCCCAAAAATCGCCTTTTTTTTAGGCTGTCACACTAGGTGTGCCCCTTAAGAAATCTGGAATGCCAAATACTAAAAAGTTAAATTTTTATTTGAATCTCAAGAAATAAAGTTATTTCTATTTCATACATTATAAAACATATTTCACTGAAAATTTGCTTCAAGGCAATAATCTGAATGAGATAACTCTTCGAAATATTTTCTTTACAGATTTTTCACGAGATGAGGGTAATTTAGACGTGAAATTTAGATAAGAAATATGAGGCAAATAATGTGTTTACTGGAAACTTTCAAAAATTACACGTCGTATTTACAATTCACTTCAATTTTGTTACTGAAATGTCCCACCTTGTAAATAAATGAAAATTTAATTATTCATATTAATGAAATTACTGTAAAGTTTACACAGATTGAATTTACAGTTATAATTTTAGACTGTGTATATTTAAAACTTAAAAATATTCCATTAATATTTTATTTATTAATTTTATTATTTTATTTATTTTAAGACATTTTATTTATTTTAAGACATTTTATTTATTTATTTATTATTATTATATATTTGTAGGTGTTCATTCAATATTTTTTTTTTATTTGTTTATTTATTTCTTTATTTTTTACAATCTCCAATATATTGGTAAAAACCAAGTGTGTAACATTTGTGCATGTCAAGTTATTTTTTCCCAAACCATTCAACATAGAAACTTGAAAAAAAAAAAAAAAAAAAATCGGAGGAACCACAACACAGCATTTAAACTCAAAAATTACAATTATTTAAAAGGTATTAATTACAGACAGCAGGGAATCTTGTTCTTCGTTAATTTGTACGTCATTTGCAAATTTGAGATAATCGTGAACAGCGGACGAAAGAGTTACATTCTAAAAACCATTATCAAAATGTAGAAGTTTGAAGTTTTAACTACAAGATACAGAGAAGCAATACATCAATTTTGTCATTTTCAGATTCCTCACAGCTGAAACGGTGTAAACCAGTCAAAAACTCCAGATCGAAATTTGTCATGGTTACCTAAGTTCCCCAAACCTATAATATGATGGGAAACTAATCATCCTGAAACAAAAAATACATTAAATGAAAACGTAACTAGAAAATGGCAAAGAATTGATAGTTTTTAACGCAACGTCATTCCCACACAAACTTTGTTTTATATGTTCAATGGAATTCGTTCTAAAAAAAAAAAATAATAATAATAATTAAAAAATATGCATACTAAAACAATAAAATTTTTATGTATTTCGTAAAAATACTTTTGTGATTTATAGAACGTATAATTTTAAAATATATTTTACTCAATTAACAGTTTCAAAACCCAGTTGAAATATTAACCTAAAAAACTCTACAGACTCGTAAAAATAATCTGCGAAAATTCCCAAATCATCCCTTTTACTGCTTTATATCATTTAAATTACATTAAATTATTTTTTTAATGGGATATTTTATTTTTATTTTATTTTATTTATTTTTTATTTATTTATTTATTGCTATGTATGCCGGCTTTTGAGTTTGACCTATTTGACATCTTTTCTGACTATTGTGCATCATTTTATGTTATTAAATGTACACAGGGGATACTTTATCACAGCAACGTGAACCAATTGCGATTCGTACTAATTAGTTGATGCTAATTAACTTTTTTTTTTTTTTACAAATTTTGTCTAACTTGTTTAATCCTCCTACTACCAGAATGTTTTTGAGACACTAAGTACCAACGGAGTCAAACTTTACCCCAATAAGATTTTTACATTATTTATGTACACTTATGTTAAATAAAGCTATAAACGGTTAATTCAGTCATCCTAGGGTATCTGTTAGTTTATTAGTTCGTTAAACTGCGTACAAGATATCGCACAAGCCAATGATCACAGAGTGATCGGACCAGTTTAAAAATATTACTTTATAAAAAGTCGAGAACACTACTGATATTCAACTTTCGAATTTAAAAAATTCGTAAATTATTCCAAATTTATGATTTTCTTAACATGGGATAATATGGCTAATTTTCAGTTCAACGTAAATTAAAAGTAATATTTTTACTGTAAAATGTCGGACAAACTTTAAAATATCCAACTTGCAAATTCAACTTTGGGAACTTTGTAAGTCGTCTGAAATTTACGAATTTCCCTGTATTGCAAAACAGAACACAATTATCCGTAAACGTTTATTTTGAGAGATATTTTAAACGTAAAGTCATAAGACCACTTTTGAAATACCATTTTGGATACTGACATGAAAATCCTTTGATATGAATTTTCTAATTTAAAAATTTCGTTAGTTATCAGAAATTTGCAATTTACTTAACAAGACAGAATAGGGCACAATTTCGCAGAAACGTACACTTTGAAAGATATTTTCATCGTAAGGATGGCAGATAATTTTTAAAATAACTAAATAGGATACTGCAATGAACATCCTTGGCTGTGAATTTTCTAATTTAAAAGTTTCATACGCTCTTCGAGATTTACGATTTACTTAGCATGGCACAATGGGATAAAATTCTGCATGGACGTCTATATTGAAAGATAATTTCATAATAATTTCATAATTTAAGAATCATAAATATATCAGACCTTATTTAAAATGACATTTAAGAAACTGGCTTGAACAAAATTGACTATAAATATTCTAATTTGAAAATTTATTAGGTTATTCTAAATTCCAAATTTTAACAACATGACGAAATTGAGTGTTATTACATATAAATTTGCGCTTTTGCGATCATTGCATTCAAAATTAAAATAAAATTGCAAAAAACGAAACTAAGAAACATACCCCAATACAATAAATTAATGGGTTAGAGTAAGGTAAACGTAAGAACTGAACGGTGAGTAGCCTATTAGGTGGGACATTTCAGTCTGTCACTGTGTTGAGCGATTGGTCACAATCATTTGTCATAATATTAATAGAGCATGTCCTGTACTAGAAATTTATAAGAACCTATATATAATGAACAAAGTCAACTTATACCAAGTAGATTTTTGCAAATGTACTTATGATACGATTTTTATATTGCTATTTTTTTTTTTTTTCTTTTAACAAAACTTGATCTTTTATGAACTTAAATTATTCTAATCTATCTCTTAGGTCATAACCTATATTAAGACTAATTTTAGCTGACGTTATGATGCTAAGTTAAGAGTATATATAACGCATATAACTTTTTATATAAAACTTTTACTTTTTTATATAAAACTTTGCATAATTCAAAATATTTTTGTCATCTGATTTTCATAAAAACAAATAAAAAATTAAAATTTATACACACACACACAAAAAAAAAAAATAAATAAATAAATAAAAATAAAAAGGTTTTCTTTAGTTTTTCAGGAGTTTGAATAATATAAATTTAAATTTTTTAGTATGTTCTATGCATTTTTATTTAAAAAATAAAAAATTCAAAGGGCACTTGAAAAAACAAAATGCCTCGATAAATGAATAAAGTGAACAAAGCCTTCATTAATAGGACAAAAAAAAAAAAAAAATCCACCACTATTGTTATTATGAAGATTTTAATTTCAGTATAACTTGAGAAAAAAAAAATTAAACTTTAAAAAAAAAAAATCTGTTTTCTGATATTACCTTTTTTTTTTTTTTTTCCTAAATTTTCTATCATATGTTTATATTTAAAATGTAATAAAATATTCTACCCAAAATATTCCACCCTAAATAATTAAAAATGGCTTGAAGATAATGTATTTGAGGAAAGTGGTACTGGAACCTTTTATTTTTTCATGTAAATTGACTATAACATTTTCAATCATTAAAACGATAATACATTGCCGATTACCTTAAAATTTGAAATATAATTATCTTTTTACTTTCTTCTATATGTAATATAGAGAAAGTATTGGATTCGCGAAAATTTTCGACCTCCGTTTTTTGACGGATCTACACGTTTTGGGATGTCCTGAACACGAATTGATAGTTTTTAAAAAATGTCTGTCTGTGTGTCTGTCTGTGTGTCTGTCTGTCTGTCTGTCTGTATAATTTTTTTGTGGACGCTGTATCTCACGAACCAATGAATGAAATTTAACCAAACTTGGTATTTAGTTGCACCCTGACAAGAACTGGTGCCCATTAGATTTGGGGATCAATAGCTCAACAGGTGGCGCTGTGATCGCATTTTATAGGACAAAATTCCGTATAAATGGGCATAATGAGAGTTATTTTAAACTTGTGATTGTAAAATTAATATGAATTATTGATAATAGTAGTAGTTAACTAGGAAAAAAAAATTGTGCATGGGGGGGCATCGGTTCCCCCCCTGGGGGGGAAGTACCCCCCCGGGGGGGTTAAATTTTGAAGATGGGTATCATTCGAAAGATCTCGTCAATACCTTTAAAACGAATGGTTGAACCATAAATCTGTGATAATTTAAAACAAAGTTATCGATTTTTTTACTTTCTTCTATATGTAATATAGAGAAAGTATTGGATTCGCGAAAATTTTCGACCTCCGTTTTTTGACGGATCTACACGTTTTGGGATGTCCTGAACACGAATTGATAGTTTTTAAAAAATGTCTGTCTGTCTGTCTGTCTGTGTGTCTGTCTGTCTGTCTGTCTGTCTGTGTGTCTGTATCATTTTTTTGTGGACGCTGTATCTCACGAACATATGAATGAAATTTAACCAAACTTGGTATTTAGTTGCACCCTGACATGAACTGGTGCCCATTGGATTTGGGGATCAATAGCTCAACAGGTAGCGCTGTAATCGCATTTTATGCAAATTTTTAACATGGCAGCATAGGACAAAATTCCGTATAAATGGGCATAATGAGAGTTATTTTAAACTTGTGATTGTAAAATTAAATTGAATTATTGATGATAGTAGTAGTTAACTAGGAAAAAAAAATTGTGCATGGGGGGGCATCGGTTCGCCCCCTGGGGGGGAAGTACCCCCCCGGGGGGGTTAAATTTTGAAGATGGGTATCATTCGAAAGATCTCGTCAATACCTTTAAAACGAATGGTTGAACCATAAATCTGTGATAATTTAAAACAAAGTTATCGATTTTTTTTACTTTTACCAAAAAAAAAAAAAAAAAAAAAAAAAACTTAGAAAAAAAATTCGATTTTTTTTTTTTTTTTTTTTTTTTTTTTTTTTTTTTTATTATTGTTAGTGATTGAATATGTATTAATTTTTACAAAAAAAAAAGAAAAAGAAAAAAAAAATCTTTTTTTTTTTTTTTTTTTAATATTGTTACTGATTGAATATGTATAGGAAAATATAGAAGAAAGTCTTGTGGTGGCCACAACATACTAGTTTACTTTTGACAAAAAAAAAAAACTTAGAAAAAAAATCGTTTTTTTTTTTTTTTTTTTTTTTTTTTAAATATTGTTACTGATTGAATATGTATAGGAAAATATAGAAGAAAGTCTTGTGGTGGCCACAACATACTAGTTTAAGAAATGTTATGTTATTGCTATTAAAAACTGTAAAAAGTATACCATCAAATCACATAATTATTACATCTTTTGTCAGATATTTAGTGTACTCTCCTGTAAATACGTTACTTCTATTCATTAAATCAAGCAGCAAAATGTATTATTCATTTAGAACTCTGCTCTGAAATAACAAGATAAATATAACATACGGATCTAGAGAGTAATTGTTTACTCATATTATATTCAAAGGAAACGTCCAGGCATAATAAATTTATCTGTACAAACAAGCTTTCAGCGGACTCCGATTGAAACCGCTCTGAGCCGTGTAATATAATTTATGCAAAGTACTGTGACAATGATTTTAAATTGTCAGTGTTTTTAAAGCAAACTTATGATGAATTATTGACTTAAAATTAAAAAAAAAAATGCATTTTGTGGGGAATTATTATTTTTTCTTTTATGTGCATGCTGTTAGTAATTTATTAAGACATACAACAACAGGCAGAGTGCATTTACAATTTAGAAGAGCATTAATTTATTTTCAGAATGCTCTAATAAAGTTGAAGTTATGGAAAATTATTTCATTTATTTCCTTATTTAAAAGAAATCTTAATCAATCTGAAGATATATATATATATATATATATATAATAACTTGATTATTTGTCTGAATATTATATGTATAATTTTCATATATACATAAAAAAAGTGCACGTGTGTTTCTGTGGATAGATTAACGCTCGGACAGTCACGTAATTTGACACGAATATAACCCTTGGTCTCCGAGTGCATCTTGAAACCCGATTATCGAATTTTTTATTGTTTTCTCTTAATTAATTAAAATATGAAAATAATAACCTAATACTAGCTTTAAAATTAACCATGTAAACAATAGCTTTAAATTTAGCTGTAGCCAAAAAAAGTGAGCAGGTTTTTTTTTTTTTTTTTTTTCTTTTACATAAAGAGAAATATATTTTTCCGCATTTAATAATACATTAAAAAAATGTATAAAAAATTAATTTTGCATTTGCATATAACAAAATTACACCATTATACAATTACATTTAATAATAATATTAGTTATAGTCATAGTAGTAATGACCCAGCATGTTTTTTCCGAATTTTGTTTCATAAACTTTTTAAATATACATCAATTTTAGATTTTTAAAAAATAGTATGTTTTTGAAACGAATAGCATATTTGGCATGAAAGCTAACTGAGCATCTTTAAAAAAAAACTTTAGTTATGTATTTTATTTATGTATTTTTACTTATACATTTAGTAAGCATATTTTTCAAATTTTAACGTCGAAGTAAACCGTACATTTCTCGACAAATGTTTGACAGCGATTTTTAACCAAGAAGAGCATCAAAATTATAAATAAATTATAAAATATTGCAGAAAAAATGAAGAAAGAAACAGAAACAGTAATTGCATAAATTATATATTTTTGTCTAGGTATATCATTTTATAGAAGAAGAAAAAAAAATGCACATTTATCAATAGAAATTTTATTTCTACAAGCACTATTTTAAACATTGCCGTATATTAAACATATAAACATAATATGTAGTACTTTTCATAAGTTAAAAAAGGGTACAAGGTACAAAGGGTACAAATATAAGAAAAAATATTAGAAAAAGAAGTACTTAAAAAAATCTCTCTCTTATATACACACACACACACACACACACACACACACACACACACATATATATATATATATATATATATACAGGAAATTAAACAAAGAAAAAAAATATCCATCATTAAATGACGAAAGGTATCAAAAGTCGGTAAGGGACAGCTATAATAAAGCTACACCAGGATCAATTTAACGTATTTATTTTAACGTATTTATTTATTGTCAGTTAATTTAACACTATTAACTGACAAAATAAATATTAAAAATGGAAAATATAATAACCCCTAAACAAATAATTGTCTCATACGGTAGAAATATAGTACATAGCATATTGTAATAATATATTTAGCGTGAAATTCCTGTCATTTTCTGGTCGAAACGATAAATCAAATAAAATACGTGAAATAACATGAAAGTAAATATTAATGTTGTTTATAGATATTTGGGATTTAGATAAAAAAGGATTACTTCAATTTTTTCGATACCGTTCACTTCGTAACTGTCTTCATATAAGCACCCAAATTGAAAACCACGGATAAGGTATTGTCACAGGTGATACGGACAAGTATCCCAAATTCTGCGTGTGAGAATGTCGTTGTGAAAGCAGCGGGAACCAAAGCAAGTTTTTTCTTTAATTTTATTATATATATATATATATATATATATTCGAAAAATATAATGTTTAACGTTGTTGAAAAATATAATGTTAAAGTTGTTAAATATTACATGTTTCGAAAATATAATATTTTAATCCTTTTTAAACCTCGCCCACCAGCGGCCGAGCGGTTCTGCGCTCAAAGCTGGTAGACGTGAAGTGCCGGGTTCGATCCCCGGTCGCGCTCGTCGGCCTAGCCGTTCGGAGTTTTCCGTGGTTTCCTCCGAAACTTGCGTAAATACGGGCTAGGACCCCTTAGAAAGACCTCCACGGAAGGCACTCCCCCTCAGGCCTAGGACCCCAGTGTTGTCAATCGGCCTTAATCCCTAACACCAACACCTTTTTAAACCTCCTGTCACTTAAAACATTACCTTAAAAGATCATGATCCTACTGGACGCACTGGAGGTGCTTTTAAAATGCCAATGATATTAAACATTTATATATATATATATATATATATATATATATATATATATATTGTCCAGACTAAACGAACTCCCATTAAAAAGATTCAGGAACATATCCTTAATGCTAAAGGAGAAAGAAGTTCAGTTTTAATTAATTTCATTTACGGTAACCTTGGCGCAATACTTATCTGAGATAAAGCAAAAATTATTTTAACTCCACAAAATCTCCAAGAATTATTTATTTCCGAAGCTATTAATGTTGTAAAATGTTTAAACGTAATTCATGATAATGATTCAGCAATTTTACCCCAATATGTGGTATTATTTTATAGATCTGGTATTATTTTATTTATATGTTAACCAGATGTTTAATTATTTTTTACTTGTTTTTCAGTGTACCTATTTAGAAACAAAAAATATCGTTTTTACAAGACAGACTTTTTAGACTGAAGACCTGACATATTACAAGACCTCTACAAGTTTTCTACGAGATCAATATGATTTAAAGCCTAATGACTCTTCAAATTCTACTCTACAAGGTCCTACACAAATACTACGGCCTTGCCGAACTATCCAGTGTCCATCTACAGGCTTCTCCGTTCTTTTCCGAGCAACCACTTTAATCGATACACACGCTGTGACATGATGTTACTTCCTTGTGAGCCAAGGAAGTTCCTACCAACCTTATCCTGTTATTCCTACAGACCTTACTTTTTTGATCAATGCCATTTTCAAACTCTATTACACATTTTTTTTCTCCTCATGATGGTTTGGTAACACAGGCCTACAAAATTGAAATGACAAAATTTGATTTGATGATTTTTACTGAACACTATATTTCTTGATGTGTTGAAACCGAAAATGCAGCCCAATTTTCTCTATCATGTACAGATTTTTGCTATACAGGCTGATTACCGACACAATTTCTTACATATACCATCATAACAATAGTTTGGTTCGTTGGTTAGTATGGTTTTACGTCGAGCTAGTGCTGCGCTATTACAACAATAGGTATCCATGATTATTTAATCAGGAAAACATACTATAACACTTACTTATAGTTATATTAGTGGGAGAGTAATGGAAGAAATTGCATTGGTAGGCACCCTGTATTGGCAAAAATCTATAAGTGATAGAGAAAAACTGACTTCATTTACGGTTTATCACACCAAAAAACATAAAGGTCAGTCAAAATTATAAAATCAAAATTTTACATGTCGACCAGTGTAATCAAAGCTAAAGGTTTCGAAAAATATGTATTTTTATTGTAAATAAAATTTTAAATAAATATAATGTTTTATATCTATATGTTTTTAAAGTGACTTTCAACAAGTTATTAAATTATATTCACAATCTGTGAATAAATTTTTAGATTCAAATTAGATTGCAGAACCACATACGAGGCTTGAGCATGTTTTCACATAATCAGGAATGACTAAGTAACGAGGTTGTAATTTTTTCAGAACTGTTGTTCACTTTCTGCATTTGAGCTGCACTCTTTCTTAGATGAAACATTTAAATTCTTATTCATACATTTTTTTTATATGAATGAAACTAATTAAGCATTTAAAAATTAATCAATTCGTGTAAGTGAATATTTGAACTTGTAACCCTTCCACTTTATACAAAACAAAAGTAAATTCATGTGATAAAAATGCTTTATTTGGCCCAGATTCATTCGGCCTGTGAACCGAAAAATAGAAATAACGTGAAGTAAGTGAATTTTCCTATATTTCTTTTACACGATAATTATTCAAATTACAAAAAAAAAAACACCTTTTCGTTTTTATGTCGCAAAATTTGATGGTTTTATAACGAAGTTAAAGTTTTCCAGTTAAAATCGTAAAAATTTTTACATGCAATTATTTAAACTGTCAGATACACGTATATATATATATATATATATATATATATATATATATATATATATATAATCAAATAATGCTTCGGAGAATACCTAAACTTAATAGGAATATATTTCCAGCCGGTTGGCTTTATGTCGTGTTTTGTTTGAAAATTTTCGAATGGGACCATTACTAAGTCTTTCACGTTCGTGACTTGCGCATTCTACGTACTTTAAGAGAACATTAGTGTTCAAATGCTTTGCACAGCAAATTTCGCTGTACTAGTATGATACATTTAATTGAAGTATATATGCGGGTTATAATCATAGTCTCTGAAATTAAGGGTAGCATACAAAAAATAATAAAAAAAATATCTTTAAATTGGATATTGTCCTCATAATAAATTTTAACTAGAAAAGTTGTGTAGAAATATAATATATTTATTAAAAGTGATACACATTATTGTGATTGCAAAAAAAAGCGCAAAGTGAATTTGCATTTTATTATAAGATAACTATAAAAAATTAAGTGCCTTTTTTTTCTTTCTTTCTTTCTTTTTCTTTTGAATTGCTATTTTACGATTTTTTTTTTTTTTTTTTTTTTTTTTTAACTGTGCTATTTGAACTTTGCATATATAGTAAATACAAACACAATGGTAACGTTAACTAATCATAATAATTACATTTTAGTAAGTAATTTAATATAATTAACCTTACTGAAGTTTCCATAAACTAATAACAAAAGTTCAATTTCCTCTAATGTTTCTAGATTTCAGCAATTATCTATTTTAAAATGTTTCACCTCTTATTAATATTTTCATTTCATATTTATATTTAAATTATATTAGAATATATTTTATAATTTGAGTAGATAACTTTTGTTTTAATTATCTTTCATAAATAAATATTATTTTCTATGAATTCACAAAGATAAATATTGACAATCATATATATAGCAATTTCACAGCAATTTTCGTATTCACTTGTTTAACATTCATCTTCTAAAAAAACTACGAATTTGTTAATTGCAGAAAAGTGTATTTTTTAATTTGTTGAGTACGTATGCGTGCTGTTTTTAAATTGTATACACCATTTTATATAATAAAGTATCTGAAATTTACAAGATAATCTATTCAAAAAAGATATTATCGTGTTTAACATAAAATTGTTGTCGTTATGCGATGCACCGTGATAAAAGCAAAAGTATTAAGAAATCTCAATTATTATATCTTTACCATGGTTATTATTATTATTTATTATCATTATGTATTATTGTTTTATATTTAACATCGTTTATTAAAAAAAAATAATAATAAATAAATAAATAAATAAAAGCTAAAAATTACTGCATAAAATTTAATTTTAAAAATATATACAATTTACATTTTGAATCTCTTATTCAGTAAAATATTTGACTGAAATAATGTTCAAAAGTCTGGAGGACATTAGGCTAATTTAGCAAAAGAATAATAAGAAATTATTGTTTTATTCAACAAACAAATGCAGGAAAACAATAATTTAATATTTTAATAACAAATACTTCATATTTGACGCTTTTTATATTTTATTTATTTTTTCATATGTGTTTAGAATATATCTTTATGATATATAATATATTATATCTTTATAATATATTATAATTGTACTTTTTTTTTTTTTTACTTCTACATACATGTTATTTATAAATAAATCTTCAACGTAGATTACAGTTTATTTTTAATAAATAAAGAGTGGAATTATACCCACAAAAAGTAAAACGTACGAGTAAAAAATACTTTAAAACGCCAGAGCTTCTTTTTCCTGTGCTTTAAGAAATGCGGATAAGAAAAATTAGTAAAACTTCATGAAAAAAAAAAAGTTCAATAAAAACATTCTGAGTCAGCTAAGGAAGATTGGGCGAAAGAAATGTTCTCCTTAACTTGGTATAAAATTGCATAAAAAGCATTTTGTTCAGTTTTTATTGTTTACATGTAAACTTTTTTTTTTTTTTCTAAAGTTCTATTTAAAAAAAAAAAAAAAAAAAAAAAAAAAAAAAGATAAAAAAGTTTTTTTATTTTATTTTTTTTAAAGCGTGTGTGTAAATGACAGGAAGGGACATAGCTCTTTATATTTTTCAAATTATGCTACGGAGTAATCTGCATTCGCTTCCTGTGTAGTTCTTTAAAAAACATTATTTTATATCAAACATCAAGATATATTACATCAAGATATATATATATCTACATTTAATGCAACGAATATTAGCTTAAAATTACGGTTTTTAAAATAATGGTAAAAAAATAGGTTTTATTTACAAATTTTGTTTTGCATTTTAAAGGATAATAGTAATCAAAACATATGCAATATTTTTAAATCTATTTTTTTTCCTAGAAAGATCATCATTTATCTAATATATCTAAAGTTTAGAAGAAGTGTATTGGCGATGAAGGTAACTTTCTTAAAAGCTTGTTTTAAAACTTGTGTTTTTAAAATAAATTCAGAATCACATGAACGTAACTATAATTTTATAAAATATATAATTCAAAAAATATTTATTTATTTGAATACTTACTACTCATATATATAAGCGATTTATTAATACATATAAATAAAACGAGAAGTATGTTAATTGACTGGGCATATACTGTATTTCTTCCCTTTTTTTTTTTCAATATATTAATATATATTACATATAAATTTAAGTCGAAAAAATGACACGGCATAAACACACTCATACTGGTTAGGTAGTTCAATTTATAAATAATAGCGTTAGAAAATTGACGAATTTGTTTTGTTTTCAATAGTTTCGTTCTCTCTCTCTCTGTATATATAGAATTTTATTACAAGCACATTTTGTATTACACTGTTAAATTTATGATAAAAAAATTAGATTATAAAAATTACATGATGATTTGCCTATAAGTATAGACAACCGAGAATAAAGGTGAACCTCATGATTATACTTAATAAACAAATTAAGACTCTATAATTATTCATTTTTTAATTTTAAGTGTATTAGGGAAGAAAACTGATACTGAGTAAACGTAAATAACGTAGCAAACTATATAATGCGTTAAATTTCTATAATTTATAAATAAAATTTATGTGTGGGGTATTTATTTCTGCATCTTATCTTGACGCATTAATTTAGCATAATTTGCGTGAATGGCCCTATAGGATGGTGGATAACAATGATCAATATAATTATTTTTAAATATTGTTTTTATTATGTTAAAAATAATTATCAATATTATGTATTTAGCTGATATTAAGTACTCCTTTAATTTTCATTTCAAAATAATTGTGTAAACTCAAATTTTCCATATTTAACTTTTAATTATTAAAGTAAAATTAGGAACATACTCCATAAAATAATTAAAATGTTCATATTATAGTTATATCTAAATGTGATAAAAACAATTTAATTATAATTACTATATCTTTTTTAACATGGAATATTTAAAGTTTAATGTTTCACATAAATCTAATTTTGAAATGAAAAAAAATAATAATAATTATGTCGTTTTAATAACATTTTCCTTCAACGCAAAGGGATTTACGAATTAAATAAAATGTGCTACAAAATTTAACTTATTCATTTTGGAAACACCCATAACATTCAAAACAAGTTTTTGCTCAACAGAATAAAGCAAATATATGTTATCGCCGTCAAAAGTATTTGAGTCTATATGGCGTAATGATGGATAAATTTTCTTTGTCTCCCTGAAAAAAATATATGAGTTCTAGTATTACTAAAATCCTAAGAGTTCATGAGTCGATGACCTGTAATATACCTACTAACATTTAACTCAATCTATCAATGTATTTAGACATTATAGTGTTTACGCACACACACACACGCACGAATGCATAAATCACTATATATATAATGTCGGTAACAAAAGTGTCCGAACACTAGCGAAAATTTCTATGTAAAAAATCTACACTTCATACGGTTTTCTTAAATAAATCCTTACCGAATCATGTTCTTACACTGAATAAGAACAGGATTCACAAGGATTTATTTAACAAAACCGTATGAACCGTATGTACCCTTTTTACATAGGAAATTTTGCTAGTGTTAGGACACTTTTGTTACCGACTGTATATATATATATATATATATATATATATATATCTGTATATATATATAAATTACGTGTCACGATGTTTGTCCGGGGTAAACTCCTAAACTAAGGAACCGATTTTAATGAAATTTTGCACACTGTGTGCAGTTTGGTCCAACTTGAGAGATAGGATAGTTTTTATCTCAATTTATTGTCACAATATTGTTTTATTGCAATTATTTGTTAATTATAGACCTTTATTAAAGTTGCTCCAAAATATCTGTGAGTTCCATTAATTTAATTGTTGCCAAAAAAAAAAAAATAATAATAATAATAATAAAAAATACGAGTTCATTTTCTTTCGACATAAAAATAAATACATTTAATCAAACGTGAACGTTAAAAAATTATAAAAAGTTAAATTATGCATCTCACGAAAATTGACGTCATAATCAATTTAAAGATTGGTTACATTGATAAAGTGCTAATGTAGTTCTATCATAGATATAGTAATATATATAGATCTCTCATCCCCATGTTATCGTACAAAGATTTTTGATGCCGAAAAAAAATAATAATAAAAAAAAAAGCTTTGGAAACAGCCATTAAGTGGTATTGAAAAAAAAAAAAAAGAAAGAAAGAAAAGAAAGAAAGAAATATGAATTTGAAACTGTATCTGGAGTCTTCCATTCCCATTTAGCAAATAAATTATTCATAAATTTTATTTGCTAAAATATTAGTATGTATTCCCGTGTGTATTCACTCGGGGAAAGACGGCCATATTTTGGTAAAAACGTCGTCTTTTCCCAAATGAAAAGGAATAACTTTTTTCTCCCCAATGATCACTCTATTCTATATATGCTATACTATATCTATGAGTTCTATACGCAAGCAAAGTGTGACTCACTGACCGTCTGTGCAGCCAAGAAAAAGATTTCCTATGTTAATTGCCCACTGGATTTTTTGTAAGAAATTATTAAAAATCGAGTGAATTTATTTCCCGATTTTAATCCTTATATTTGAGTATAGATATGTATTAGTTATCGCGGGTGTTAGATTGAATTATTTTGCTGTCAAATTGACAAAATTTTAATTTTAAATTTCAAAACTCTGTCGCCCTTGGCTTTTATTATTATTATTATTATTATTATTTGGCGATCAAAAGCGTAACACGAAAATATACATGCCAGATGTATGCATTGTACGAAATGTAATATGTATTATTCATTGTACGTATGTATGACATGTAATATGTATTGTACGAAATATTGTTTCATATTATTCATTACTCTTTTAATATAAGTTGTTAAAATAAACATGATTTTTGAAAGGAATTAAATATTTTCGCCAGATAATTTGGCGATATTCTTTTTTTTTCGCCAAGGATGACAGAAATGAAATCTATTCCGCTGCAAAATATTAGTATCTTACATCAGATATTTTATTTAGACATTTGAAAACAAATTTGACTTCAAACTATGATAGAATATCTATCATTTTCCTTTTAATTAGTATATTATTAGTATATTAAAATTTAAAAGCATGGTATATAAAAAGTTTTTTTTTTTTTTTTTTTTATCTTATAATTATTCTTATCTTAATCCTCAATGTTTCCCATCTTTATTAACTTGAATTTACTATTAAAATTTTAACATACTCAAAAACTTCTCATCACTTCGTTAAAATACACTAAACTTTTCCAAAATCTTTTTCTATTTAAAATGATACATTACTTTAAAATGATTACTTTAAATGTCCAATATTTCATAAGATTTCCAATTTTAAAGTTTTAAAATATTTATCAAATTTACTTATTTTTCTGGTTTAGCCTTATTGTTTTCCTTTTTATAACTACAGCTGTTGCCCTCTTTAAAATATTTAAAATGATGAGGTCATTTTATAGTAAAATTATCCATTATAGCATATATTATATTTCACTCCTCCATAAAAATTGATTTTAAAATCGTCTGTTTCTTTTATACTTTTATTTTAATAGAATTTTAATAGAATTTAATTTATATATTAGTCATTTTAGCAATTTTATCCAAAGTAGCATTAGAAATAATATATATCACTTCTCCATTAAAATTTATAGGACCCTACAATAAAATTAATTTGTGCTTAATATCAGCACTACGAAAATTTTTATCAATCGCTTCCAAATTTTGATCTAAGTTTCAAATCTCAACCCTGTAGGTTTTTACATCGGCTACAACGTTTTCGTCTTTGTTCGTAAATAATAATTTGACTGTACTAAATAGTTTACAGCCGTATAATTCAACGTATAACTTAGTCACAGCAACGCGTGGCCGGGTCTGCTAGTATATATATAAAGACCCTGAAATAAAAAGTTAGAGATATCTTAAAATGTTACCGTCAAATTTGTTGATGATTCCAATAATTTTCTTACGTATGTTCGGAAATTAAAAATCGGTTATTAACCCCTTACCTGACAAGGAAAATTTATTCACTTCAAAGTACCACTGTTCTCTTACAACTCTGAAATGAGTAAATCTTCCAAAAAAAGAAAAAAATTATATATACATGTAACGTAGCCCTTTTATTGTAGGCTGATGTATTCCAGTCACTCCATATTAAGGAAGTTCACTCAAAGAAATACTCCACAATTGATGATGCAGTCGTTTATTTGAAGACAGTCATATTACACTTTATTAAGTCACTTCATTTTGAGCACGCTGTACAGATCCGTAGCCGAGTCGGGCCGAAATTGTTTCATTAACGGCGGAACCGCGAATCAATTCCCCTCCTGGGACCGTTAACTTAAACTTATTTTTGTCGTCGACTATTTAATCAAAATCTTTCATGGAAAAAGACACCGATTTTCGTGTGCTCCCGTTTTTATATGGATATTTCGGCGGGAACCGAAACTATTCTTATTGGATAACTAGGTCAGCCAAAATCCAACCCACATCCTTTCATTGGCTGACCCGGATATCCAGGATTTCGTATTTCGCAATGCATTGCCGCTAATTTCAACTATTGCATAATTTTGATTATGAAACTTCTTCTAATCGCGATTCCCGCGCTACGACGTGCTTTGCTGAAAAACTAACTTAACAGGGGCGCTAAAATAGAATTCTCACAAAGTTGTTCTTAAAATTAAGATTTATTCTGAGCTAATTCTATTAAGATATCATTTAATATTAATTTAAATATTAATTTAGAATCTTGCTTATTTTATCCTTTCATATCCCCCCCTCCAAGCCGACGCTCCCCCATACTTGCCTGCAAGTATGTGGGAAGTCCCTCAGAAGTAGAAGATACTCCAGGAAAAGTTAAACTTAAAATGAAAATTTGACAAATTCTAAAACTTAAGTTTTTGAAAAATTTATTTAAAATGGACAATTTATTTAAAAATGGAAAATTTTATTTTAAAAATGAAAATTTTATTTTTTAGAAAATTTCGTCTGAAATATTTTGTTATGGAATCCTTTTTAAGTAGGAGTTATGGCCTTTCCCTTTATTTATAAAAAATTTACTTTTTCTTTTTTAATTTATTTACTTGTATGTTGGACTGGTCAACGTGCTCGCCTGATACATATAATGGTATTTACAGCACTTGTTTACAAACATAAGAAAAATTTAATAAAATAATGTATGAAAATGTATGACATACTGAAAAAAAAAAATTATAACATAATATGTTTACCGGCATAACATTTTTGACAAGATAACTTTCTTATGTACAAACTAGTTTGTTGAGGAAAGTCTTTAAAATATAAAGTTCCTTTTGGCCAATAAAGTTTTTAGATGTCTTGAATAATAACGTTGATCGTTGACAATAAATAATTGTTGTAAAAAGTCTGATCTTGGTTATTGAGTTCATATATAATATGTATAACAATAATTATAACACTGTAATTTTAACAGTACATTGTAAACAAATGTTTTGTAAATTGTAAACAAACTTTGCTTTTCACAAAATCTGTGTTTTTCTTTGGGTATCTTTTTATTAATGCAAAGATATTTTTAATAAAACAAAAACATAAAGTATATGAAAACAATTATATCATAGTACATTTTTAACAATTTCTAGAAATTTTATTTACATACTAACACAAATAATTTTTTCATAAATATAACATTTAACAGACACATAAAATTATTTAATAAATACAATAGTGTTTAATACACTCTAATAATACTACTACTAATATTAAGAATACCAGTACTACTAGGTCTTTTCTTTTTAAAACTTATTTTCATAAAACCAACTTAATCACTTTATTTAGTAATTAATTGTTTTAAAATACCACATTGGCACCAGAGCTTGGTCAGCCATTGGCAAGCCAAAAAAAAAAATTTGTTTTGTGGGTAACTTGACCCACAAAGTATTATTCTCAGTTAATACTGTTAATATTTGACTCAGTTCAGGGGTCAAGTCTTTCCAAAAAGGTGAGTTGGGATAAAGGTGGTAATTGGTGAATTTTTACAGAGGGCAAAAACAAATCATTTTTCCCGCACTCTCTGATCGCTTTATAGTGGTGAAGATCAGAAGATCACGAGAATAATAAATAAATAAAAAAAAATATTTGGGGCATGGAGTTGATCCCTAACTAACAACTAAGTTATTCATGACTTAATTTGAATTTTTGAGGGTTATTATAGTATCTTAACTTAGATGAATGAACAATTTCTGACTTTCTTTTAAAATGGGGACTGGGTTTGTCTATTTCAAAATTAACTTCAGATATTTGTTTTAAGATTGTGTAAGGGCCTGAATAAGGTGGACTTAATTTACGTATGTTGGGGTATTGGAATTCTTCATAAATAATTTCATCACCAACTTTAAATTTAACAGGGAGAAATCGAGCATCAAATCGGATTTTGTTTTTTTTATGATATTGTATTGTTTTTTCTTTTGCTATTTTTCTAGCTTCATCAACTGAAGGATAGTAACTATTGTTTACTAATAATGGATCATATGGTAATTCTCCTAATAATAAATAACTAGGTGGGAATTGAGTTACAGAGTGAGGTGTTAAGTTATATTGATGTAAAACTTCATCAATTAATTTAGTCCAGGGAATTTTATTTGAAGAAGAGTTAACCTTACATTTTAGACGCGTAACAATAGTCTGATTGAGGCGCTCGACTTTCCCGTTGCATTCGGGATGATGGCTACTTGTTAACAAATGTTTGGTATTATAATTTCGAAGGAATTTTTTGAAACGGGATGCCGTGAATGCTGCATTCCTATCTGTTAACAATTTTTTAGGTACTTGAATTTGAAAAAGTTGTTTTAAAAAGTTTGTATAAGTTTCAGTGGTAACGCTTTTTGATGGAAATCCCCACACATAACGGGTTGCATGATCCACGACCAAATGCAAATATTTTTTTGTAGAATTATAGTAGTTAAACCCACCAACAGTGTCCAAAGACAAACATTCAAAAGGTTTATCTGTTGGCGGTACTTCCTGTAATGAACCAAACCGTTTTTGTCTGCATTTTTTATTTATTTGACAGGTATGACAATGTTTTACAAAATTTTCAATATCTTTATTAATATTAAGCCAATAATACTGTGGTGTAATTAAATTTATCATTTTATAAATTCCTGGGTGTCCAAATTGAGTGTGGGTTTTCTGTAGGAGGCGTAATCTTAATGACATCGGGACTATTACCTTATACAAACCTTTCTTTTTAATTACAATTACATCTTCAATTTCAAGAGTTTTCTTAATGTTAATACCTGTGTTTTCTTTTTTCTGGTTTTCTTTGATTTCATTTAAGTCTAGGAGGTGTACATGGTGTGACACATTTTCCAAAACAGGCAATCTAGATAGCATATCAGCTTCAATATTTGTTGATCCTTTTTGATATTTAATTTCATAGTCAAACATACTAAGTTTAAGGGACCAGCGGAATAATCTTCCTCTTAAATTTTTAACATTTTTTAACCAAGTGAGAGACGCATGATCCGTATGTATGACAAACTTTTGACCGTGCAAATAATGATAAAAATTATCTAAGGCATCAATAATTGCTAAACATTCTAATTCTGTAATTGCATAATTTTTTTCATAATCTCGTAAATTTCTTGAACGATATGCCACTGGGTGTAAAGTACCATTCACATCTGCCTGTTTAACAACACATCCCACACCATGACTCGAGGCGTCAACAAATAACTGACAGGGGGTTCTGGGATCGTAAAGTCTTAAAATAGGTTTACTTATAAGAGCATTTTTTAATTTTTGGAAGGATTTTTCACATTTCTGGTCCCAAACATAGGGGACATTTTTCTTTAATAAATTATTTAAAGGAGCTCTTGTTTCGGCATATTTTGGAATAAATCTAGCATAAACGTTAACTGATCCCAAAACTCTCTGCAATTCCTTGACATTTTTTGGCGGTTTCAAATTTTTTATTACTTCAATGTTTGGATTATCAGGGGTAATTAGGCCATTAGTTATTTCGTATCCTAAAAAGTTAATTTTTGTTTTGGCAAAATTGCATTTTGATAGTTTTAATTTTAAGTTTTCTTTAACACATATATCAAAAAGTTGTTGTAGGTGTTGGAAGTGTTCATCTTCTGACTGTGAAAAAACAATTATATCATCAAAATAATTACAGGCAAAGTCTATTTTGTATTTATTTAGAATCCTTCTAATGGTTCGATTGAAGATAGCAGGGGCATTTTTAAGCCCAAAGGGAAGGTATTTCCACTCATATAATCCGAAAGTTGTAGCAAAAGCCAATTTTTCAGTATCTTTTGGGTGGATAGGAATGTGCCAATATCCACTTGCCAAGTCAAGAGTGGAAAAAATTTTTGCTTTAGCTAGTTTATCTAACAAAGTATCTATTCTGGGAAGTGGTTCTGCATCTGTTTTAGTGATTGAATTGAGTTTACGGAAGTCAATACATAATCGCGTCTTTTTGCCTTCTTCCCGTTTATACGCCAAAGTTACAGGTGCGGAATAAGGCGAACAACTTTCTTTTATAATACCGGCCTGTAATAAATTTTGAACTTGGGTTTTAATTTCTTCTTCTTCCTTAGGGGAAGTTCTATATGCTCTGAGAGAAATAGGTAAATCTGAAGTTAAACGAATCCTTTGTGGTACCATATGAATTCTTCCAACATCATATTTAGATTTTGCAAAAATTTGGACATATTTTGATAATAAAGTAGGAAGTTTTCCTTTTCTAGCAGACTGAGGATTTACGTGGTTCTCAGTGGCTTGAGTGTACTTGAACTCCCTTACTCTATTGTTTGTTGGAATATTAAAATTTTTCTTTTGACTATTGGTATTTTCACTTTCAGAAGTTATATGTAAAGTTTGTGTACATTTAGGTATATTTTTTAACAATGGGAGAATGGTATTATTTTGTTTTACTAGCTTTTTAGCACAATCAATAGTCAATTGAAACAGACAACAATGTGATAAGCTAAGGAGAGCATAAGGTAAGTTATTATCTAATATAAACATTTCTATATTTTTTGTAATATTACCAATTTGTAATTTAAAGTAACATTTTTCTCGAATTGTCAACCTCCCCTGTGTTTGAATGACGTGTAATGGTGAGACCTTTTTTGTTTGAAGTTTAAATTTATGAACAAAATGTTGAGGAATAATGCTTAAGCTGCTGCCCGTATCGAAGATTAAAGGAATGGTAGAGTACGATTCTGGATTTTTAACACCTTGATTAGTTTGCTTGTTTTTTCTTTGGATATCCTTGTATATAATGCGACCGGTCGCTGCAAACTGTCAATAGGTGTTATTTGTTCCTTCTGTTGTATTATCTACCACTGTTGACTCTTCTGTGACATGAGTTGGATTTTCTTGTTTGAAAGGACATTCACTATGCCAATGAAAAGCATTAGGAATGTTGCGTTTTGAACAATGTTTACATGGGAGAGGAGGCAAAGTGCCTTGAAAGTGAATGTGTGTATTTGGGTTTGAAAACTGGGGTCTAGGCCCTCTTAGATTGGTTCGAGTATTGTTTGTGAAATTTGGTCTGTTTTGATTAGGGTATCCCATATGTGGTCTCTGCACATTAGGAAACCGGTAACTCCAAGGTTGTGGTCGGGGAGCATATTGAACTGGGTTTCTATTTTCCCTGTCTTGTGGATAGGTGAACCTTTGAAATTGACCTGGCAACTTGTTTGGAAGGGGATCAGCAGATTTTTCAGATATCTGCAGTTTGTTTAATTTGTGGACAAGATCCCTCCATTCGTTTAATGTTTTTGGCGCATTAGCCACAACAAGTTGTCTTAAAGTCAGTGGCAATCCGTCGGTTAATCCTTCCATGAGGAACTTGGGCTCTAAGCCTAGTGCTCGCCCTACTTGGAGTTTTTTCTGATAATACTCCATGACATTTTCACCTGCCTTAAAGCAAATGCTCGAGAAATCTGTTAACGATGTTTCACCTGGTGTCGTGAATTCCTCTGTAAAAATTTCAACCAATTCCTCCCAATGAAGCATGTTTAAACTGTTGTTTATATACACTGTTAGGGCTTTACCCTTCAAAAATCTTTGTATATTACGGACTCGCCAAACCTCATCTTTTCCATTCTCCTCACACCAGGCTTGAAAATACATTAGCCAGGACGTCCACATCATGCCGTTTTCAGGGCAAAACGCAATGAGGACATCGTCCTCTCTTACAGTGGGAGATTTAGTTATATTTAAAGATTTCTTTACATCATTGGTACTACTCATTGCCTTTAATAGTGTGTTTGGGGAGGGCAGTTTACTCACATTAAGTAGGTTATTTTCTAAATTGGTATCCACAAGTAAATTTTCCTCTGTACCCTTAGGGGGTGTCAATAAACATGTTGAGATGTCACTTTCGGACATATTTAACTTTATTTCACAATTCAAAATTTTGAAAAAAAAATACGAATTTTTTTTTTTTTTTTTTTTTTTTTTTTTTTTTTTTTGAAACAGGTAATTTATTTAATTTTGCTAATTAAGTTCTGTATTTATTAATTATCACAGCTTTACCAAAGTATTCAATAAATTAAATATCACAATCAATATAAATAGTCTAATTTTTTTTTTTTTTTTTTTTTTTTTTTTTTTTTTTAATCACATTTATTATATCACCTAAATAAATCCAAACAATAAATAAACATAAAATAAACAAATAAATCACATTTATTGACGTGCAAAAATAAATACCTCTGAAAGTGCTTTGTCTAAATTCATCTAATAAATCCTACTAATAAATAAGTATAAACAACATATAACAAGTAAATAAATCAAATTTATTATCAACATAAATACTTCTGGCTACTCTTTGTCTATAGTAATAAATAGCACACCACAAAATTCTTATTTCTGAAAACAAGGAATCCAATTTTTCAAAAAAAAAAAAAAATTAATTTTCTATATAAATATTTATGAAAATTTTATTTTTAAATCTCTTAACATAAAATATAATAACCAATTAAGAATTTATTTTATTTCTTTATTTATTTTATTTTATTTTATTTATTTTAATTAATTAATTAATTAATTTTTATTTTATTTATTTATTTTTTATTTATTTATTTATTTATTTATTTTTTTTTTTTTTTAATCAAATTTCAAAAATTTTAATTTCCTATATAAGTATTTATGAAAAGCTCTAAATTTAACATATGAAATATAATACTTTTGCAAACTTAATAAAAATCTGGTATATTATTATTATTTTAAATCTGACAACAAGTAATTTAGCTTAAAACATTTTCAATTCAAATCATAAAATATATCGCGAAAATAAACGATGTCAAACATTATTACAATTCATTTTTATTAACAAATTAAGATAAATATAAAGTCACTAAAAAATCATCCTAAATATAAATAAAATGAAAATCACTCACCACTTTTTGTTGATTTACACTGATATGAAAACACAATAATAAATTAAAAAATAAAAAACCTATTTTTACTTCCTGTGGAGCAAGAAAATTTTATTCACACCTTCTGGACTAACACATAAAAAAGCAGGTGTTTCTGTTGGGACTCATCCGGAAGAGGCCACCTGGTTGTTATCTCACAGCACTTGAAACATGGCTCTTAAGAGAGCAATAAAAAAAATCTTGGATCAAAACTGGCGTAAGTCACACATCTTTCAGAACGTAATCGGACACATTTGAAGCAAAGTGACGCAAGTCAATTCTTTCTTTTTCCTAAAGGCACTGTCTGGCATCTTTCACACAAAACTGGTGTAAGTCAATATTTTTCCTTTCTACTATCCTTTGAGTACAGATGATGTTACTAATGTTGCTTGCTTTTTAAGGGCACTATTTCTTTCTGACATCGTCCGGTTTGATTTAAGAAAGTCCGGTCCGTTTTTGGAAAAATTTCCGGTCCGATTTTGGAAAGTTCCGGTCCGGCTTTGGAAAGTTCCGGTCCCAGGAGGTCATAAATATTGCAGTTCCATTCAAATAATTAAAACTAATATAAGGTGCTGACCACAACTTATTTCATGCTGACTTGTTGGTTTTCCCTTACAGGACTATCCTGATCGGCTTCGTTGTAACGTAGCCCTTTTATTGTAGGCTGATGTATTCCAGTCACTCCATATTAAGAAAGTTCACTCAAAGAAATACTCCACAATTGATGATGCAGTCGTTTATTTGAAGACAGTCATATTACACTTTATTAAGTCACTTCATTTTGAGCACGCTGTACAGATCCGTAGCCGAGTCGGGCCGAAATTGTTCCATTAACGGCGGAACCGCGAATCAATTCCCCTCCTGGGACCGTTAACTTAAACTTATTTTTGTCGTCGACTATTTAATCAAAAGCTTTCATGGAAAAAGACACCGATTTTCGTGTGCTCCCGTTTTTATATGGATATTTCGGCGGGAACCGAAACTATTCTTATTGGATAACTAGGTCAGCCAAAATCCAACCCACATCCTTTCATTGGCTGACCCGGATATCCAGGATTTCGTATTTCGCAATGCATTGCCGCTAATTTCAACTATTGCATAATTTTGATTATGAAACTTCTTCTAATCGCGATTCCCGCGCTACGACGTGCTTTGCTGAAAAACTAACTTAACAGGGGCGCTAAAATAGAATTCTCACAAAGTTGTTCTTAAAATTAAGATTTATTCTGAGCTAATTCTATTACGATATCATTTAATATTAATTTAAATATTAATTTAGAATCTTGCTTATTTTATCCTTTCATATATATACCAAGATCTCTTTCAAGTTTAATTTATTGCACTATCAAACCGTGCCAGTAATTCCACTGGTAGCAGTACAATGTAAAGGATTGTACCTCGGAAAAATGCAAATATACGCCTGGGGCGGTTAAGAGGTTAATAGTGCATATATTCAAATGGAATTTTCTATATTTAAGAATATTTCTACTAGCAAAAGATTATGATCACGTAATTATGTACTATTTATTGTGTTTTTATAACGTATTTGGATGACATACATTCATAAAATTCCCGTGGAAAACGTTTACCTAATGATAACTTCTTTTTATGAATGAAAAATAATAAAAGTATAAATTAAATATTTTATTTAAAACAGTCAAAAATTTAATGATTGCTTAATCTTATCAAATTTAATTGATACATTAATGATGACTTTCCTAAAACAAGAATGTTATTCACTATCCTATCTAAAAATTTGAAAAGTAATTAAATAATCTAAATGTTTTTATTTAACTTTAGAAGAAAAGAAATGAAATCTTGTATTTCAAAAGACTGCTTTCTCAGTTGAACTATTTTAATTTGAAAAGCGGATGTAAAAGCTTTTAATTTTACTGGAAACTAGCATCTGTCGTTAACAAAAGTTATTTAGTTCTCTTTTTCCTTTTTTTGTCTGATTTTTCAATTTGCTATAAAACGTATGAAATAAATATTATACCATTTGACGTGTTGGTGATATATATATATATATATATATATATATATATATATATATATATATGTGTGTGTGTGTGTGTGTGTGTATTAGAAAGCGTTTTTTCTTATTTTACAGTGATATGTAAAATGTGTTATAGTATCTCAGTAATTCAAACTTTATAATTTTAAGATATTTTTGATTTTTTGTTTATATATATATATATATATATATATATACAAAGGGCATTCCATAAAAACTGAGAGTTATTTTTTTACGTAGTGGCAACACCGCGAAACTAAAAAATAGAAGTGCAGGCGATTTTTTCAAACTGTTAACTGTACGTTTATACAAAATTCTAAACGAAGCAGACGATTTTATTTTCCTATTTCTGTGCTTGTTTAAAGAACTGTTTTATTTGCCCCACAGAAATGGAGATGAGTGATTTAGAGTTAAGAAACGAAATACGTTGTGCCATAAAATTTTGCTACCGTTTGGGCAAAACAGCTCCAGAAACAGTTACGTTAATGAAAGAAGCTTACAAAGACAAACGTTTTGGTGAGTCTACGACTTTTAGATGGCATGGTGATTTCCAGAAAGGCCGTTTGTCTGCAGAACTGGCTCCTAGACCTGGGCGATCAAAAAGTGTTGTGAATGATCGAAATGTTAACACTGTGTGGGTAATCCTTCAAAAAAATCGTCGAATGGCATGTGAGGAGATCGCGTCATCAACAAACATTTCGAAAACGTCGATATTTCGCATTCTACGCAACAATTTACAGCTTCGCTATGTTTGTTCCAGATGGGTCCCCCATTACCTTACTAAAGAACAAATGAAAACAAGAATTCACCAATGTTGTGAATGGAAACAGATACTTCAAAATGATCCAATCTCATAAAGACTGTAATAACAGGTGATGAAACTTGGAGGCATCATTATGATCCCCTTACCAAGTCCGCAACAAGTGTATCGAAACATACTGATTCTCCGCCTCCGAAAAAAATCCGACAAACCAAATCTGCTGGAAAGGTCATGATGATTATTTTCTTTCATCATAAATGTGTAATCTATCAGCATGCTGTGCCTCCAAAAACTAATGTGAATGGTGAATATTATGTTTCAGTTTTGAAAATTTTGCGACAACACATATCGAGAAAGCGTTATGAACTGGTAAGGAATTGGACATTAGATCACGATTATTCTCGCCCGCATGTCGCTACTTCTGTTCAGCAATATCTTAGTAAATGCAATATTAAAATCATGCTACATCCCCCTTACAGTCCAGATCTCTTACCATGCGATTTCTGGCTGTTTCCGACGGTGAAGGAGAAGCTCCGTGGCAGAAAATTTAATACAGATTCTGAAGTTATTTCAGTAGTGGAGGGTTCTTTGAAGCAGCTTCCAGAAAAGGGCTTCTCTACTTGTTTTGAAAAGTGGGTTGAACGATGGGACCGTTGCATATCATCTGACGGAAGGTATTTTGAAAAAGATTAATGTATTTTTTGCTGTAAATATATTTCTTGATTTTTTATAATTTTACTCTCAGTTTTTATGGAATGCTCTTTGTATATATACTCGCATATATATATATATATATATATATATATATATATATATATATGAAACTTAAAAATCATTAAACATAGTGTTTATGCTTCAGAAGTAAATGTAACTTAACAAAAAATTACACACACTCATAGGTATGGGTCTGCGTATGTGTGAGAAATTTCTTTATATTTAAGGGTCCTTAAATTTCCCGTTTTTAAAAAGAAATAAGCTCGTTCGAATTTTTTAAATGAAGGGTTTCAAATTATATAATAAGATGAAAGATTAATAAGACATATCTCATTTATAAAATCATATTTTCCTTAAACTAAAATAAATAATCTTATGTGACCACACGACTTTATCTTATCCTGAATTTTAATACTATAAAGACAGATTGCAAATTAACTTGTAAAATCAAAAAGATAAAATAATAAAGTTCAATTAAAAAAAAAAAAAAAATAGGAACAGTTTTATTTGACATATAATTCTGTGTTAGGAGAATGGGTACAGCTCCTTCAATCCCCGGTTCAATTATAGTGCCTACGTATATTAAAATGAAAATTCAAAGCTGTCATTAAATTACCTTTTTTATTTGCCAATCTAGATCAGATTTTTTAAGTGTAAACCTAATATGAACTTCAGGAAACTAAATTAGAATTTCCTGCAGCTAATTGTTTTTAATATGTACTGATAACAGATATACATAAAGATCAACTGTTAAAAATTAGTCTTTAGAATTCAGAGCACCTCAAAACGTGATTTTACCCAAAATAAGTTAAAGAAAAAAATGCTTACAGTATGGTTATGAAAACTTAATTTTCCTTTCCTGTGCAGTGTTCGAAAATGTAGAAAAGTGTACTTCCATCAATTACATTCTATAGGGAAAAAAATGTTTAGTTTAACATTAAGTAGCCGTGTATAATGTCTGCAAAATATATGAAATCCATACTGTACAGACAAATATAGTCTTATATAAAAACCTAAAACAAAACGAAATACACTTCCAGCAATTTCCTAGTACAGCCCCATTATATACAAACACTGCGGATAGCGTATCCAAATGCTGCGTAAATGAATTATAAATGATTTTCATGCCACAATCTACACAAAACATACCTGTAAATGCATATAAAAGAATATAGGTTCATAACATTTTATTTCGAGCAGCCTATAGATGTTACATTGTACTTACCAGAAATATTCCCCATATATGTAATGTATATGAAATCTCTTGGATGTACACGAACCATATGCGTGATCTCAACGAAAAACTTAGTGTAGCATCACTATATGATAAAAGTATAGAAAAACGCGTTTGGACCTCTCGCTGCTGTTCGTTCTTGAGGTATGCCGATAACAGACACACAGACACATACACAGAATAACAGCTAAAAACATGATTTTCGGATTTCGGAGACCTCAAAACGTGTGAATATAACAAAAACTCACTTTTGAAAATCTAACCCAAAAACAATACTTACTCTACCATATAGATGAGTATGAGAAAGTAACTGTACTCTCTTCGCGGAGAACTGATATCGAAAGTAAAAATAAAGGGTTGCTGTTTTATCACCAAAGTTTGCCACATTTACGTTATCTTACTGAATGGGCGATACTGTTTATATTGACCGAAAACTAGCGTTCCCTGCCTCGTAAGTGAGTAAGTGACCTCGTTTGTGAGAGCTGGATAAATCTATTCTCTGGGTTCAATGCTTTTTTTTTTCTTCCGAGGAATTTATTCCACGCTTTCATTTTCCATAATTCTCATTAAACACCTTAAGAAAGGAAAACCACGCTACGAAATAAACAAACGAAAAAAGAAGTCGTTCGCTTGTCAGAGAGACGCCGTTTGTCTTCAATCCAAAGCCAGTCATTCAATAGTATCGCCAAGAATAACGTTGTTTTATTTACTTTTGCTATCAGTTCTCAGCGAACAGAGTATAAATGATAATGTTGCATTTAGCATTAAAAAATATTAAATTGCCTACCCTCTATAAAACTGGGAATTTTAAATTAATAAAACTGATAAATAAAAAATAATAATTTCAATTAGATACTTTTAAACCATTTTTCCTATTTTTCTAAAAAAAAATTAAATTTTATTAAGTTATTTTTTATTGGAATTTTAATGCATATAAATATAATTATTATTACCAATAAATATTTCATCAATTGAAATAAATTTTAGATTGACGTATACAACTAGTGAATATCTCTAAGTGGCAGCAATGAAATTAAAATAACAATCGCCAAATATATCGTACACAGTTTGAAAACAGTTTGAATCGTAATTAATAGAATAATGAAAAGTAATGTTGTTAGAAAGAAAAATGTTTGCTGGACTAAACAATCCAAAATCACAATCTCGATAAATCCATTAATAGACCAGAAATTACCAGAAATTATTAATACCAGAAAATTTTAAGAGATTTTTTTACGTGGAAAAAAAAAAGGAATTATGTCTTTAAGTGTAATACCATAATTGTTATTTTTTTTTTTTTTTTTTTGTAATCGAAGAGAGAGCATATCTGCTATAGCTACATATTTACTTCACAAACTGTATAACAATCATGTATTTGTATCTGCAATCATTATATCGTCTTTTTTCTACCATAGTAATTCACTGAAGATGATAATTACCTAGATAAATTTTTATCTTATTTATTGGATATATATTAATTGTATCTCTATTTCTATCATAATACTCATTTATGCATTCATTTATATGTTGACTATAATATACGCATGAGAATGAATGTTATTGTAATTTAAAATAAGCGAAGTTTTGATTTAATATGTTAATATATATGTTCCTAAATGAGAACTTTATTCTGGTGTGAATGCTGGGTTTTGTTTTATTTGATGAAAAAGAAAAAAAAAAAAAGTGGAACTTTCATATTTATAAAATTACAGCCATTTTTACCCACGGTTGTAAAAAACACTGCCAAATGGTTAACAATTATTTTTTATTCTGTAAAATGTTTATTCTGGTAGAAACTGTTTTGAAACTGAAGTATTTAATTTTACATCATTTTAGATTCATTTTCTTTTAAAGATATCTAAATAAAGCGAGAGATCATGCATATCGTAGATTTTCCAACGTGATTATCAGTCTCCATGACTCCATTAATTAAAAAAGTTACTGTAAATAAAAACTAAATTTCCGTGTTATATTTTGAATGAATTTTAAAACTAAAATAATGATAATAATGATAATAATAACAACGACCCTGATGATATAATCCGAAAAACATTTAAGACAATTGTATTTCTTTATTACGCATCTTAAATTTCATATAATGCAATTTAAAAGTTGCAAATGCATTTTAATTAATTTTCTTGTTAGATAAAGTCGTATCAGTAAGAAATATTTAGCAAAGTCATAAAAATGTTTACCATTATTTGACATGGTTTTAAAATTAGTTAAAACGGCTTTACATTTAAGGGATATTAGAACAAGAAAAGACGTTAATGTACAAACCTTTATTGGAATATTTCTTAGTATATAACATCTGGATAATTACACCGACATATTATTCTCAATTCATTATTGTTACTGCTTGCTGATGTGCATTGCTATGCACCGAAACAATGCAATGAATGAAAAATGAGTGGGGCCTGAGAGACAAACGTGTCAGATGACTATTATTTACGATCTAAGAAATAATTTTAAAGAGAATTCCTTGTAACATATCTCGTGGGAATTAAACAAATGCCTGGAAAGTTTAGAGTACGTTGGACAATATGGTTACAGAACTGCCTTCCTGTTTCTACGTCTATAAAATATCTCTTGTTTTATTCAATGAATCAAAGCAAAATTTTCTAAATTTTGATATCATTTAACTACATATATAAACCTAAAAATAAATATGTTATGGAATTTTCGGAAATAATTATTTTATTAAGGAATCAATATACATTTCTAGATTCTTATATTTACATAAATACGTAAGATAAATATGATAAATACATTAAGACCATTTATTCTTATATTGATTTTTTCCAGCACATTTTGAAGTACTGGATGTAATCATTAAAAATTCTTAAAAATCGTATCAAGTATGAATGTGTAAAATTTTGTTTTTCGATTAGTTTTAATAACATTTAAAATATATAGTATCTGGATTACCGAAATCAGTCCCATAGTAAAATGCATTCGTAGTTTAAATAAAATGACATATTTTCGGAAATACCGAGAGTCCACTAAATCTCTAAATATTTTAAAAACTCTTAAAAATTAAAGAAATTATAGAATTGAACACGGTTTAGAGAAAAGTAATTCTCGTAAAGGGATTTTTTTAAAAAAAAAATGTCGATAGAGAGACACGTTTTGCAAATAAAAAATTTGCAAAATGCACGGTTTTGCGTTTAGTGCTTTTTTTTTTTTTTGGCCTCCAACACGTGCATAAATGAAGTTTAAATTTCAATGCTGATTTAGTGGATAAAACGATATTGGTGAGGATGTTTATCCTCAGCTAAGAACCACCGACTGAAGTTGCAGTTAGCGATGTTTCTATTCGCTTGAAAATTGTAATCTATAGAGATAGCATATAGAAAAAGATATCTATGCCTGTGAATATTTGGATGCAAGCAAATGTGTTTTCTTCGCGGAAATGTGTGATTTGCTCAAGTACAGAACCTTCTATTAACAAAATTTTTAATTTAAATTATTTTTTTGCAATATATATATATATATGTGTGTGTGTGTGTGTGTGTGTGTGTGTGTGTATGTATGCCTTTTCAATAACTCTTAAATTTCTCGCAAACCATGTTCATTTCTAACAAATCTTTCAATTGTTATAGATTTTCAAAATGGCTACGGACTTATAGGCCTATTTTACTTATTTATTTGCCTGGACTGAGTGCAGGATACGGATAAAATCTAATTTAACTGTAAATAGGGGGGATTTAAATCGAATTATCATCTCTTAACTATAATATTTTATCAAAATTGTTCAAGCATTTTCTTAGATAACTAAGTTTCTTCTGTTTTTAATTCTAGACAAAGCATGGTGAAGCCAGATATTGCTAATTTTACTGACTAAGATGGTAAGTCATATTGTTTTTTCATGTGAGAAAAACCTTTAATCCTACTATTTACATCAAAATCATTCTAAGGAAAGCATCATGCTTGTGCCGCATTTTTCCCAGATGGAGTTTGAGTTACCAGTCAATGTTAAGAATCTTAAAGGTAATGACGTTTCAGATAGCAATGACATAAAAAAACACACAAAAACTAAATTATTATCAAAATCTTTCGAGTGATTTCTAAAAAAGCAATTTTCTGTTAATTTAGTTCAGAATGAAGCGTGGTTTACTGGTGAATGCTAATCACTCTGAATAAGAGGACAATTCAGATTAAATCGTAAACATAAAATGGTCCTAAATCTAAATTTTTATCATATTTATTTAAGAAGTTACTCCGAAATTCATGTCTGTGCCATATTTTGCCCGGAACGTAATTAGGGTTAACAGTGTACGCTAATTTTCAAGAAGATGTTGATGACTGAGATCATTTTTTTTGTCTGAAAAAATCCTATAACAGTAATTTTTTTAATAAAATAGTTAGGTTTATTTACCAGAAAACCAAGTTAATATCATATGTTAGAACAGTCAACGGTATTTGGGTTGACAATAAACTCCAATTTACCAGAAGATAAGTCAGTTGAATTTGTCATCTGAAAAAGAAAAAGAAAAAAAAAACTTTAACCAGAAACTTTATTAATATTTATAAATCACTATGTCCTTGAAAATTCGTGATACAGGGTTTCGACTATGTACTTGATTCCGCAGTTGCAGCATAGCATAGTCAGCTATTTGCCGATAAATTTTAAATAGACCTAGAACCTTAAAACCGTGTATATTGTTTTAAGGGATGATGAATCGATAATATCTAGCTAAAAATATTAGGGTCTATGCTAAATATGTTACGTAAAATTTATAGCTGTGCAGTTTTGAGGTCGGATGGGCAAAATGTTAAAAAAAAAAAAAAAAAAAAAAAAAAAAAAAAAACTTGTAAATTCATTTTAATATTTTTTGGGAATGACGAATTGTTTTGGAAGTTTAAATTTATTAAGGGAAGGTGCAGATAATGGCACCACATACGGTAACCAATCGGAAGTTTGCCACGATTAAAATTTTCAAAAGTCGTTTTCAAGGCGAGCGATCAGACAATTTCAAGGATAGGTCACAGAAGCTCCTGCTCTGTAGATGCCACAGAGCAGGAGACTTCTACGGTCATAGTTTACAAATATTGTTTACAAAGCGACTGAATAGGCTGTTTGAAATCATGAAACGGAAAGAGAGCGGCGTAGGCACCACCGAGCGAGAGTTTTGTATGGCCAGATTTTTAAACGACTGACAAGAAGCTAGTCGCCAAAGGCGGCTAGTTAAAAAAAAAAAAAAAAAAAAAAAAAAATCTATAGAAGGGTTCATGAATACTGATTATAAATACATGAAATACGAGTTTCCTACAATCAATCAATTTTAATTTCTTGCTCCTCCAGTTTTCTTTTTCCTGATTATTTGCTCTGATTTCTCATTCCAAGAGGTAGACTACGTAAATGCTACCCTCGCATAGACAACGCATAACATATTTCTTTCTCACTTTGTTTCTTTTATTTAGTTTGTTGATTCAATATATTTTTGTGTTAGTTTTCTTATTACTTTCAGTTGCTTATTTTTTTTTTTTTTATTTAACTTTAAAATGTAAGAAGAAGGATAGGGAGAAGCAGGAAAGGCTGCATTTTACTCATCATCATTTTTTTTTTTTTTTTTTTTTTTTTTTTTTTAACTGGAACACTTAAAACAGAAAAAAAAAAAAAAAAAATGAAAACGAAAACGAAAACGAAACAAAAATTAAACAAAAAAACCAAATTATGTACAGAAAAGAAATATTAAACGTAGGAAAAATTCTAATAGAAAACTAAATTTTACATAGACAAAACACAATGAAAAAACAGGAAAAACAAATCCAAGACGTTAAAAAGAGGGATTAAACCACATAATTCTATAGTGATTCATGCGAAGAGAATACGGAACATGTCTTCATTTTTCACACGGACTTATGTACAAGTTTGATGTATAATGCAGAGTGTGATTCAATGAACTAAATGCTAAGGATAGCCCCACGAAGCATGTTCCGAATGCACTGAACAAAATGACATTTTGCTTCTGATTCTATCATTGCCATATTACCATGTTTTTATTAACTCGCTTTCTTGTTTGTTTGTCTAACTAGCTGCCTCGTTTGTTTGTCCAGTAAAAATCTTGCAATCGATTTTTAAATATAACTTCCCGACTGGCTAGATACTTGAAACCTTTTGAGTAGCTCAGAACACAATGACAATATATTATTTTAATACTTTTATTCAATTAATAAATGTTTGAAAATTTCTTATACTTGCTCTCTTTATTGCGCATTTAATAATGTTCCTTAAAGTTCATGGGATAATTCATCATTTTTAATTCATCATTTATCAATACATAGAACTATCCCATATTATATGATTCAACAGAAAATTTAAAAATGTGGTACATAAAAGTTCTTTTAATATTGTAATCATTATATATATAGTATAGTTTCGTTTTTCTGTGTATTCCTTTCATGTTTAGTTAAGTTATCGAAATAATATGCTTCATACTTTTATATAGGGGAAAGAATAATTTTCTACTACTTTTAGAATAGTGCATTTAAAAAAACAAATAAAAAAATAAGCTTCAGATCTTAAAAAGCTACGATTTAATTTATGTTACACAAACATCGTTTTATCTATAAACCTTAATTTAACATTAGAAAAATATTACATACATATATTTTTTAGAATATAGCTTTAGGATGGTATGCATGTTTTTATCGATATACCAATTGTTCATTAGTTTTTTCTCGAAAAACTCGATTAAGTTCATACTACTATTCATGAAAAAGAAAGGCTCTAAAATATCAAAGCAAGATCATTTTATTCCGAAAATAATAGTATTTTCTTACAAAAGAATTCTGTTTATCTTGATAGGTTATTAATCAAATTACCTACTGTGTTTCATATCTGATTTATTGTACTAAAAGTGAATTTGTAAAATAAGAAATCTTATTAGATAAAAGATGCTTTCGAAATAATGTAATAAATTGTCAATTAAGATATGTGCTTAAAAATAAAAAAGTAACTTAAGCACTAAATAAAACTTAATACACATTACATTCACTTATAAATCCTGATACAGATATATATATATATATATATATATATATATACGTATCTTCCTGTACATACATAAACACGTGTATATATTGTTATAATATGAAATATTGAATAAGTCTTGCGATATATCAGTGTTAAAGTATGATACAGAATTAATCAAAAGGTAATCCTAATTCCTGTAATTTTAGAAAGCGACAAATTTTATTAAAATTTGCAAAAAAAAAAAAAAAAAAAAAAAAAAAATGATGAAACTCTGGCAAAAGCAGAGGTAATTCTGGAAAAAGTACGGTGGACTATTAGTTTTTTTTTTTTTTTTTTTTCAAAGTATAGCATCATTCTTAAATTATTCAATTATATTTTCGATAAATTTTCGATTTTGATAAATGTCCAACTATCATAAAACTGGTTCGTAAAAGTCCTCAGATTGAGACTAATACTCCTCAGTCCTAAAATATATATATATATCTTATTAGACTAATGTTGTCATTTTTTTCTTATTATATCATTGCACTGAGTCCACGAGCTTAGATATTGTCCATTTATAAATCTTATTTTATTGCTTATTTCATTTTACATGCGCGCTTTTTATTTCCTAATTCAAAATTATAAAATTTCGATACTGTCCGTTTAAAAACTGTTTGTTATTAATTTTCTTTTATTTTTCTTAAATATATGTATATATATGAATGAAATTCTGGCAAAAGCAGAATTTAGTTTAGTACGGAGCACTATTAATTATTATTATTATTATCATCATTTTTTTTTCAAATTATAACATCGCTTTTAAATTATTCAATTATATTTTCGATAATATTTTTATTTCGATAAATGTCCAGCTATCGTTAAACTAGTATCGTAAAAACCTGTCCTAAAAAAAAAAAAAAAAAAATCATAATTTTACGCATTTTCCAGGAAATTATGACTGATTAAAATTTTTATTAAATTTCTACTCACCGCTATATCTCGTTAGCACATCGCAATTTCTCAAAATTATCATAACGTTGTTTAATTAAGGAGAAATTTGTATGGTTAAAGTTTTTGGGGCGGGGGATTAAGAGACATTTTTCCAGGTATAAATTGAATTTTCAAGTGAAAGTAGGTTGTTAGCATTCTTCTAAAGACTTCTTCGTTTATTCTTACTCTTCTTCTCTTATTCTTACGATGTATTTTAAGAACGTTGCGACTGATTAATTCTTTAAATATAATTTTAAAAACAATAAATTATTTTTTATAACATTATGAAATACATTTAAGGCTTTCAGATGATCATTTAGGTAAAGTCCTACAAAAAGTTCCATTTAAAATATTAAGTTTCTCTTAAATTTGTAGAGAATATTTTTTTTTTCTTTCTTTTCAGAAAATTTCAGGTTTCTTCTATATGAAGAGAAGAATGGAATTTTTAATTAATTTTTAATAAGTCATAATCTTCTAATAGACCATAGTATAACTAACTAGTTTATCAAAACTTTACGAGGAAGAATCAATTATCAACCTGAAATTTTATTTTATTTTATTTATTTATTTATTTATTTATTTATTTTTTTTTTTTTGAGATTTTTTTTTTGCATTTTTTTTTTTTAATAGATTCGAAGTTTTTTAACGCCACCATTAGAAATAGAATGAGAGCATGTTTCCAGTGTCACTTGCGCAAGAAATCTTCAAGAGCAAGTAATGCCACCAAAATGCTCCTAGTGTTTTCACTGTAGGTAGGATGCTCCAGTTTTTCCGAATGAAGTTTAATAACTTTTCGGTTGACTGTGTAATGTGAAAGGATGGACAGAGCAGTGAATAAGAATCACGTTGTAGATTAGACATCTGACGGAGTTTTTGGACATCATGCAGGCTTGGAAAGGCTGAATATTAGCAGTCTCTTAATTTCCCCCCATTTCAAACCGTGTAAATGTATAAAGTCTATAAATACATGTTATATGAGAAACTAATTCTTTTATTAGAGCTTAAAAAAAGAAAGAAAGTAAAAATTCTTTAAAGTATTTGTACATTATTATTATTATTATTTTTTTTTTTTTTTTATTTAGCATAAAGTACCTCTCAATATTAAAGTGTGTGAAAATTAATTAGCTTACTAATACGTTCTTAAGCTTGGTGGTTTTCAATATGGCGTGTTCGCCTTAAACACTTCAAAACCACACCGATGTATAACTGGATATTTAAACAGATTAATGGAGAAATACTTAACTTTGTTCACCTTCAATCATAAAAACTGAAAACACTAACATAAAAGTGAATTCTAAAACTCCAGAATATACAAGGACTTTTCTAGAACTTTTTTACATTACCTCCTAAACAAACGCCAACGAAAGAAAATTCCACTTAATACCTTATCCTCAATTAATCAATCTCTTCATGGACAACTTATGCTTAAAACCACGGTGTGAGTTTGAGTAAGTGAGTGAAACCTCCCTAACTTACGAGTTTTGTCTCATCCAATAGCTAGCAGTTGTAGACACTATTAAGTTCACGGTGTATGTCAATGTACGAAACTTTTTTGAAATTCTGGAATTAATTTACAAGCATCTATACAGCTGACAGGCTAGTTCGCAGTTGGATTTAATTTTATTTATTTATTTATTTATTGCTATACGAAAACTTGGATTTTTTTGGACTAGTATTCAAACTCTGATTCAAATCTGCGATAGATTTTGTCTAACACCTTCACATTGGTGAAATTCCATAATTATGTGCTCCGCAACATGCAAGTTAACCACTTGCTCAATTATTTGAGAAAGTTGAAAGAAGGAAGGAGGCCGCTCACCACTATGCAGTAGTTTTGAGCGCTTTTAACCTTCAGAGAGGCAGTTTTTGTTATGAAAGAGCCCGTTTCTAAAGATTAACCCTCCCCCGTTGTTTATTGCATGCATGCATATATATATATATATATAATGAAAGATACAAATGTTTCCGGATAAAAATCACACTCGATAAAGGGCAGTAGGAAGATAGTAATTTTTTTTTCTTTTCTTTTTTTTTTTTTTTTTAGCAGTTCGTTTTGCTGTTTCTTTACAACTTATTAACTTTACTATTTAACATCTGAGCTTGTGAGTACAACTTCACCGGGAAAAGGCCCCTCGTGGAAATGTGACACTAACTGATGCACCGAAAAAAAATAACTTACTGCGATCTAGGTTATCACGTGACGTGGAAACGTACCAAATCCAGTGACGCGTGCCTCTCTCGTAGGCATTAACAGTAACAAAAAAAAGTATGCACCATACTTTATACACCCTCGTATTTGACTTCTCATGTGCTCATCGGACCATTTGAAATTTTAAAGTGTGTCTTACTAGATCTTTCATGCATCCAACCTTCTTTTATAAATCGAAATATGTTCCTCTAAAATTTATTGAATACTTTTTTACAATTTTAGAAATTTCGAAGTGTTTCCAAGATTTAACATTAGTGTGTTTTTTTTCTTTTTTTTCGGTGTACGCGTAATATTAATAATATATATTATAAAAATAAAACTGCAACTGGATTTTTTAAATGACATTTATCAATATTTTAAAATACATTTTCATTTGTATAACTTTTATGTTATTAAAGAACTATTGATATTGTTCGCGGACTTTTAGAGTATAATATTTATATAAGTAATTATAAGATTCAATACATTATTTGCATTAGTAACACAATAATTATATTCTGTTTTGATTATAATATTTTTTCCGAGTTCTAAAATATTACATTGCATTACATGAAAATTTGCCTTAAACTGAATGTATCTGGCATGCTTATAACACGCTGAAAATTAGAGTATTTATTTTCTATTTTAAAATAGAACTGATATTAGAAGCAAATAACTAAAGTATTTGCTACAAATTGAAAGAAAATACTTCTCTTAAGCTAATGTTAATCAAGGGAATTCAATTGAAATTTCGAGATTCCTGGTCAATAAAGAAGCACAAGGGATTAAACAAATAAGTAAATTGTCCAACGATATTTTACTTTTGTTGATGAAGTGTATTTTATTATAATTTTCTTAAATTCAATTTCGATGATGTAAGAAATATTTTTATTTATCTTCATATTAAACATATGTATACATTAAGAATTGATAATGACAAAATGTCAAAAAATAACATGGTTATGTATAATTTGAAAAGCTTAAACAATTATTAGAATATATTAAATTTTGTTGATTACTTAGGTCTGAAAAAAATATAATTAAATGCTTAAAATTGCTTTTAGTAAAATTTTTGTGAGTATACTAGTTTTGCCCGTCAGACCATTTTTTCATTTCTGATTCCTCCTCCAAACCCGTTACGATATTCATACCTTCAACACCTCACCACACTCCTTCCATTTTATATTATATACATATTTGTTGTTTAATATTTACTTTATTTAATATTTATTTATTTATGTAAGAACCAGTTTTTGAACATGCCTTTACAATCGATGATAGCTGATTTTATTTTATTATTTTAGATTCACTTTAATAAATTTTGTTTTAAATAATAAACAATTTCTAAAAAGTCTTTCAATCAATACTATGACACAATATTTCCTGATTTCGTGCAAATTTCAACTAAATGCATGAGTTTTGCAAAAACTCAAGAACGATATGGAACTTTTACTTTTTAACTGTTTTTTTTTTTTTTTTTTTTTTTTTTTACTGTGTAAAAATCTACAAGAATCAATTAAAATATCTAATGCACTTTTTTTGTTACAGAGCAATGCTATTAAAATTTAACAAAATTAGAGACATGTTAACTGAAGAGAAAAAAAAGAATATAAGTAGTTTTTAATCTTTAATGGGTACTAATGATACTCAGAAACGATATAAAATCATATTCCAAGATGGATATATATTGTGCAGTGCTAAATGATTTTATAAAGTAATAATAAATTTAAACAAAAATACAATAGTAATTTTAGCTTAAATTTTAGAAATATAGGTTGTGTATGAGTCATAGAGTAAGGTTCAGCAAAATTATATAAAACTCCAAGATTCAGAGCGTCTTTAATAATAAAAAAATGTAAACTTATTAAAAGATTTTGAGTGCACAATATTTATTAAAATGTACGCATAAGTGTATTTAAATGTTTCTTTTTATTCTACAGTTATAACTCTAAAAAATGTAAGTGTGGAACGAAAATCAAACCTTACCACGCTTTATATATATGACGGTAAAATGTTTAAAAATGTTAAGCTTAGAAAAAAAAAATCCATTAAAATATTAATAAAATTTGTTATTTTATATATATATATATATATATATATATATATATATATATATATATATATATATATATATATATATATATATACATATGAATACAATATGTTTCATCCAATCACATTTCTCTCCTAGACTGACTATTGCCGATTATCTCCCATTTTAGGATTTCGGAATAACTAAAAATTGATATTATATCTTAAAATTTAAACTTAATTGCATTGCTTAGAACCAAAGAAATCATCTTCTTTGTTTAATAAAAAAAAATAGTGAAATAAAGAAGTTTTTTAAGTACTTTCATATAGTAGAATGTTGCTTTATATATATATACTAACTTGCTTAATACTTTAATTAGAATTAGATGTTTTCATGGGTGAAAAAGTTGACAAACAATTAGAGTAATGAAAATTTCCTTGCTGAAACTATACAGTGAGTGTCGGTATTAATTAGTGCCAAAATGAAACATCTACTTATTTGCATGAAGTCCAGTCACATTGTTGTATTTCTACAAAAAAGAAATAGTTCCTACATAGTGTAACAATTTTTACTTTTTTTTTTTTTTTTTTTTTTTTTTTACATTTAGTTAATGAGAACTAACTACATGAAACCATTGAATTTTCAATATATGTAAAAAAATATTTAATTGCATTACATGTTTATGCCTAATAATGAAAGGTTTACACATATATATTCACGGCACATTAAAATAATTTAGTCTTTAAAAAAATCAGAGTTCGAGAAAATGTGAAGTAAATACATATTACCTATGTAATTTTATTATGTAAAATTTTGTTATTATTTTTATACATCAGGTGTTCTGAACTTTTATGAACGTTAAAAAAAAAATAAAAATAGAAATGCTTCATTTAGAAACTGTATATATATATATATATATATATATATATATATATATATATATATATATATATATATATATATATATATATATATATATATATATGTATATATATGTATGTGTGTGTGTGTGTATGCACGTGTGTGTATAATAAAACACTTCCACTTTTCTTTTGCATGATATCATTTTACAAAAAATTACCTACAACTTTTTTTTTTTTTTTTTTTTTTTTTTAAGGTATTTCTAAAACAATATAGTATAATTGGATATGTTTCCCTATAAGGTTGGTTGGGTTTTTCGACGCACTAGTGCTGCGCAGATGGGCAATTGTCGACGGTCTGGGACATATTGCTAAAGGTGATCCGGAGACATGCCATCACAATTTTGATCCTCCACGGAAGGGTCTCCCGCTTCGGTGACACCCAGAGGTATAATTTTTCATGGGAATATGGAGGACATTGCGGCCACGACAGATTTTACATGCACCAGCCACCATTAGTGTACACGGCGGTCTTTGGCCGTCTCGAGTACCGAACCCGCAATCTTCCAATTACGAGGCCGGCGCTCTACAGACTGGTCAACCGCGGCCCGTTTCCCTATAAGGAAGTGTTTCCGCATTATTCACCAGAACAATAAAAAAATCCAAATATAATTTTTTTTTTTCTAAACTATTAGTGCATAATTTTCACATGATCTTTCTTCTAAACGTTTCCATTACTATTTTGTTGATCTGCATAATTTAATGCAACTGATTTATAAAACCAAGCGAGCTATATTTTCCTTATAGGGTAGGAGTGATTGCGCAGATGTGTATAAGAGATTGTGCTTAATTATAGCCACAATTATATCGTTAATACTACTGATTACACATTAATGCATTGTTGTAAGGTATTTGTGAACAAATATTTTTGTATTGGGGGTGTATATTACAAATCAATAATATAAATAATAAATAAAAAAAAAAAAAAAAACCTCAGCAAAATAAAAGAAATTTAAAAATTATTACAAAAAATTATTTAAAGAAAAAAATATTAAGGAATTAGATAACAAGATCAGATAAAGATTCAAAAATAACATTAAATTATCAGTTAACCCGTAAAAAATTAGTACATTAGTACATTTCCTTTACATGTTGAATGGTTTATTGTTTGTGGACTGAATATCTCGCTGTTCAAAGTTGCGCCTATTTTTGTAAATGGTGTAGCTATCGTGCAGCATCCTGGCATAAGTTAACCCATTTGATATGGATTGCACACTGTGCGTATAATGCATTTCAGTGCCAAAAAGACCGGTAGCACATCAATTGTGCAATGGTATATGGCTAGTCCCACCGACATTTATGCCCAGAATTCCTCTATCGTTTATTATTTATTAAAGGCTCTTTTTTTTTTCCCTCAAAATCTTCCGCACAAAAATGTTCAAAACAAAAACCTAAATTTCACTTGATTTGAAATCTCGTTTAAAGTATTTTACGTCTATTTGTTTTATTTTATTTTATTGAAATTTAGGCGATTGCACTCCTTGAATAGAAGTTTGAGTGTGATGAATTTTTTGATTCGATTCAGTTTTATCGTTTCTATTTAATCAGCCAACCACTGCACAAAATTTGAGCATCATACTTTAAAATATTACAAAACAAAACAGATGTATAGTAACATTTAAATACTTTGCAACAGTTTTCTCATAGGCTAACATTAACATATGAGAGGTAAATTCCACCAGAGGTGTGGCTTTTGTCGATTGTGCCACTCCTGAATAATGTTCAGTTTGAGAATACCGATGCAGTCTCCAAAAATGTGCGCTGTCTCGAATGGGTTGAACTTTTCCATCCACTTGTCAAAGTTATTTCCTACAGTTCCAGACATTGGACAAACTCATTCTCATTGTCTTGTTATTATCAATAAGCTGCGAAATCTCTATTAGTGTAGTATTTTATAAAATCAGTGCGCGATCTTTCTTAAATAGCAAATGCGCAATCTCTCCCATTTTAGTAGGAGAGATTGCGCAATCTTTTATTCAGTAATTATACTGGTAATTCAGTAATTATCGTGGTGCTTGTATCGTTAGCCTTGGATCGTAGCTTATGATTTTTTTATTTATTTATTTATTTATTTATTTATTTTTAATTTAAAAGTATTTTGTACTACTACCATACAATAGAATTTTCTAAAGAAGTTAGGAAAATTGAAGCACAAAAAAAAAAAAAAAAAAAAAAAAAAAAAAAAATACTTAGATTCTTCAATCAATCAACATGTACATTTAAATTTGCACATCACTATTGATACTCTTTTACAGAAAATTGTGGTACTTGTATCGTTAGCCTTGGCTCGTAGCTTATGATTTTTTTTATATTTATTTATTTATTTTTTAATTTAAAAGTATTTTGTACTACTACCATACTATAGAATTTTCTAAAGAAGTTATGAAAATTGAAGCATAAGAAAAAAAAAAATATATATATATATATATATATATATATATATATATACTTAGATTCTTCAATCATACAACATGTACATTTAAATTTGCACATCACTATTGATGCTGTACAACCGCGTGAAGTCACAACTCGCCTACTCTACTTTTTCCGGCCGATCTGCTATGTACGCAAACTCTCCTACCGCGCAATCTCTCCTTGCTTTACTTCAATGAAAACTAGACAAATATGATAAATTAGAACAAAATAATCTCCCATGAAATATATGTTTTTTTTTTTTTTTTTTTTTTTTTTATGAAGAAAGAAATGCCTAATTATACAAATGGAACTTTTATGAAAAGTTCACGAGAATGCCTTTCTAAAATTTAAATATAAAACTTGAAAACTACGTGTGCCTAATAACAATCATTTCTTGATAACAGTAAAGCATTGAATATATATATATATATTTGTTTTAAGCAAGAGATTTTTTTTTCATAAATATGTTACTATTTTGATTTCAAGACCATAAGAATATTTATGTACATTTAACAGAACTCATATATTTCGTTTTTAACACATTCCAGTAAGGTGTAAAACAGTTTATTACTTCAGTTTGTTTGATTGTCTTCCTGTCCACCATGTAGCTCTCGATAACATTCAAGGAATTTTTTGACACTGATATATTCTACTTAAATTCACTATGGGACGTTCTCTATTGAAAATTAGCTAAATGCCAACGCTTGTTTGCGTGCATGGACAACCAAAGAAAATCCAAACCCTGTTTGTTTTAAGAGGGATTTCCATAAACCATTTTCAGTATCTTCACTTTGTACATAATATGCATAAACATCATTATCTTGGACAAGTTTTTGGTGATATGTACTTGCAAAATGTTCATGTGCAGACTGATCAGTAAAAGACAATGTGTATACAATTTTGATATGTTATGTGCAGTAATATTCGTCTTGTAAACCACAATGTGCACTTCTTGAGGCTGTACTAAGGCATCGATGTCTTTAACATCAACATCAGCTAATTTTGTTATATGTATTTACTTGTATTTTTCTCTTCGTATACCAAAACATTCTTTTCTATGGTGGCTAGATATGATGAAGTATGATTTCGACTTATAACTCAACTATGAGGCTGAAATGTGACCTAATAGTTATTATATCTGTTTATTTAAACTTTTTTTCGCTTAGTTTTAGAAATTGAAAAAAAATATGTGACAGAAATAGCTTTAAGAGTTTAAAAAAAGTTCTTGCATTTCCTCTCTTCGACAATGTGCCGATATCAAATTCTGGAATTTTGTCATTGCTCTACTTGGAAACGAATCTCTATAGTTTTTCCTAAGTTAACTAAATTTTATGTAGCATTGAATAAAACTTCAGATTTTTTCTGTTTTTATACGTTCAGCTTGTTACTCATGTTATTCATTCTCCCGAAATTTTGCACTTGGGGCATGTGCAACCACCAGTTTACACATAATAAATAAAAGTTTGCACTTTAGTGTACACTTAGTGAATAAAAAAAATATGGCGTTATAGCCGCCCAAAAACGAATTATAAAATAGTGAAATATGATCCTTTCCGCTCAACAGGGATCTGAAAAAAAAAGCGTGATCTCACGTGTGATGCTTCATCTCATGCATTACTTAAAAACATAAAATTTCCGGTTCAATATTTCACTGAAATTCCTATAAATTTGAGATATTTGAAAGGTTCCAGACATTTCTTTAAACATAAATATCGAGACCTCGAGCCCCCCCTTCCAAGAAAGGAATCAGTTTCTATTTTAAAACAGATATTTTCCGCTTTATACGATTCTGCGAAAAAAAAAAGTATGTTTCCGTTTAAACATATGGAATTTCTGTCACGCGTGGCCCTAGGGACTCACCTGTATGCCTCATCTGATAGATCAATCTAGCCAATCTTTTAAAATAATTTTATCAGTGAAATGGCTTTCCTGTACGCAGACTTATTTGAACGTAATAATCGGGGAGCAGAGCAAACGTATGCAATACATGTATGCACAAAAAAAAAATGCAATACATGCTTTTAAACAGTTGTTTTTTTCTACTTAACATGCTTTTATGCAGAAATAGCATGGTTTACAATTGTAAAAAAAATTCATTTCTGGGACTCTGCTGCCCACCTATGATAACTAATTTGATAGATCATTTGAATGAATGAAACTTCTGATATTAATATTTTCCACAAAATTGCTTTCCTTTCGAGATATTGTAGTCTATCTAGACTTTTAAAATACCCGTATAATTATATATACAGGTTGACCATAAGTAAAATTGGCCTATTCAACGCTCTACGTAGATGTAACTAAAATACGGATTGAGTCGAAAATTTGTATATCAACAACTCGAAGGATGCGATCGAAGATTCTAAAATGTATATTAATTAATTAAATTTAAAGAAAATCCGCTAAGGGGCCATACATCGAAATACAAATACGTACAAATTTCAATACAATCATCTTACATTACAAATTTGTTTAGAGAATTTTTTGCGGTGTAAAGCATACTGTTGCCCGATCATTAAATTGTAAAATTTGCAACTGGTGTGTTCAACAGCTGACCACTAGGGGTCTGTTGCACATGCATCGTTATGCTGTTCTTCAAGTCAGACAACATTTCCATGATAAACCAAATTCTATAAATGGCCCCCTAACCCTAAATTACATGGATTAAGATCAGGAAAACGGGACAGCCAATGAGTAGGAAGTGAATGGTTAATCACTCTGTCATCTGCAAGATTTTTCAGCAAGAAAAACTTTTCAAAATATAAGAGAAAAAAAAAAAGGTTTAAATTTCGTATGGTTTATGAATGATAGAATAGGCCACAGTTGTTTATTGCATACCACTTCAAGCATTTTGACTGTAACGCGCAACTTTTTGGTAAGATTAAAAATGTAATTTAATTTAATTTCATTTAATTTCATTTAATTTTTATTTTTTTATTTATTTTATTTTGTTTTAATTTCGCAGAATCATTGTGCGCATCCTTTGAACTGTGTATATGGAAATTTTTGACTCAATCTGCATTTTAGTTGCAGCTGAATACGCAAAGTTTAATTATAATCACCTAGTATATATACAGTGCGTATCGAAATGATAGGTCCACCAGTAAAAACGAAAGTTATGTTGGTAAAAAAGGTTCTATTGTGTGCAAACTACTATTTTATAAACTACATTACTTCATTCAATGTAAAATAATACATGAATAACATACAAATAATAGGAATAATAAGAAAAACAAAAATTACATGAAAAAGCTGTTTCAAAAAGTTAGGTCCACTGAACCAAACATCAAATTAATGTTGAATTAATAAGAAATTTTTCCACCTTGTTTCAGAATAAGCTTATAAATCCTATTCGGCATGGTTTCTACAAGTTTTTGCAAACACTTTTTCTCGATTTTTGACCATTCGGTGGAAATAGCCTTTTTCAAATCTGCAGTACTGTTGTACTGCCTTCCACCTGCATACACTGCTCTTGCGAGTATACCCCACATGTTTTCTGCCGGATTCAAGTCGGGGCTGCAAGGTGGCTAATCGATAACATGTACACCATTATCCAGAAACCATTCGAAAGTGGACTTTGCAGTGTGCACAGGAGCATTGTCCTGTTGGAACTTGAAGAATGGGCCCCCAATGTGCTCTGCTTGTGGAAGAAAATATTGTTCGAGCAGCTGTTGATGGCCTGCAGCATTCAAACGATTGTCTACAAATGCTATATCAGTTTTTCCTGCACCTCCGAATCCGGCCCATACCATAACGGAACCACCACCAGTTTACCTGTTTGAGAATATCTGTCTATTGTTACGCAGATCGTGCCAGTAGTACTGCCAGCCATATGGACCATCCAGGTTGAATTTCCTTTCATCACTGAATATCACACGATGCCAATCTTGTTTTTAGGACATCACTTCATGTGCGAATTCCAATCTCTTTTCTTTGTGCTTTTTAGTCAGTTTCGGAGCCGCTTTCCTCTTCACGTAAACTATATTGCCGAACTTCTTTACCACTCTTTGGACAGTAGATTTTGATATTGGAAGGTTTTGTTGTCTGGCCACAGTGGATAAGCTCATATTTCCAGATTTTAACTCCTTTACGATAGTCCTTCTTTGTCGGGGTGTCACTTTTGATGGGCGGCCGGGTGATTTTTTACTGCCATAAGCATTTCTAAATCGCAAATTATTGTTTACAACATTATTTGATCTGTTTAAAAGTTTACCTATTTCTCTATTCGATTTTCCACACGTTTTAAATGCATCAATTTTCCTCTGCTCAACCAGCGAAAGACTGCAACGACGACTCATTTCGTTTGGTTACAACGTGATGTTCAAATCTGTTTAAATACCTTCACAGCAGCCAGCATAATCCCGCAGTAAGACTAAGCAACGATATTTATGCAAATTCTTTGGAAATAAATGTGATTGGTGCAAAATTTCTGAAGGCGGACCTATCTTTTCGAAACGGTCTGAAAATGAAAATTTGCATAAAATAAAAAGGAATTATTTATTTTTAAGAAATTTCTTCATAAATAGTTATAACAATTACTGATTAATTATCTCTACCAAAAAAGTGATTCTTATTCTCAATTAAGAGTCGAAATTTTGAAAAATGCGGGTGGACCTATCATTTCGATACGCACTGTATATATATATATATATATAATTCCTACTGTATATTATGAATTTATAATTGTTCTGGAATATGAATTAACAAGAATTTGCATAATTAAAATATATATTTTTTAATCAAAAATATGCATTGAATATGTTTGGGTCACTTCATTCTAACGCATTAAAAAAGTTAAATTTGGATTTAGTAATTTTTGGAAAGATATGACATCTGTTATATTTATTTAACATTAGGATTGACATACTTTGTAGTCTGTGATAGTTGAAAAAAATATGAAACTATTCATTTGTCCTGGCATATTTGATCCAAATAGTCTGTAAAATTGACAAAAATGTGAGTTGACATTAAAAAAATGGAAGTTTGTATAAGTCTAATCATAGGCAACCCTTTAATCAAAATCTAAATATTACATTAAAAACTACAAAGTATTACTAATCGACCAGCACCAATCGCGCATTTTTACTGCGATTTCCAGAACAATTAGACAGCTTTTTTTTTTTTTTTTTTTAGGACTGAGGGCCTATTAGTCTCAGACAGCGATTTTTGCGTTGTCGTTTTCGATAGTTGCACAATTGTCGAAATCCTTTTTCGATAGTTGGACATTTATCGAAATCTAAAATTTATCGAAAATATAATTGAATAATTTGAAAGCGATGTTATAATTAGGAAGAAAAAAAAACTAATAGTCCTCCGTCCTAAACTAAATTCTGCTTTTGCCAGAATTTCATCAAAATCTTTTCAAAATGACATTGACATGAGTCCCCCCCCCCAAGGCACAACTATGACATGAGTCCCCCCCCCCCAAGGCACAACTTTGACATGAGTCCCCCCCCCAGACCCAACTTTGACATGCCTCCACAAGGTACAACTTTTTTTTATTTTATTTAGGGTGTATGGAATATATATATATATATATATATATTTCTACTATCTCTGTATGGAATCGTGTACAAGTGGACTTATTAAAAATACTTATTCTATGTTTCAATTTTGGTTTGTGTTACTGTTTAATCTAATTTCCTTTTTTATTTTGTTTTGTTGCAAGATAGAGACTTGAGTTGTCTATTGCTTGAATTAGCTATACAGCTTTCCAAAATCTTGTTTGATGCTGACAGAGGTGAAAGTTTCCTGAAGGGTAAACATTTCTGGTTTTCAGCATTTAAAATTCTATTTTTCATTTCATGAATTCTCTTTTATTTTATTGGATCCTTTTGGTCAATTTATCTCTTTCCATTTCTAATATTTGATGAATGTTTCTTTTTGTTTAATGGTTTTTGCAAATTCTCTCATCGTTTGGCTTATGTGTTATGTGTGTGTCATTTTTCATCTGCGTGAGTACTTTAACATGTTTTTACTAATCAGTGAAATCAAATTAAATTATCATCATGACAATAATTTTATTCCAAATACATCTCATTTAAAATTTCATATGTTGGAATTTTCATCTATCTTTCATTTGCTGAGTGATGCAAAGGAATTAAATTGTTCAAATTATATAGATATAGATATATATATATTAAGCTTTTGATATCTGTGTAACTCCTTAAAAAATATATTCAATGTAAATATACCAATTTTATATTTTTAATGAGATTCATTAGCAAGTATTCTAAAAAACATATCTTATTTGCCTTACAAAAATAAATTAAAATAATAAATCTCTATTAAAAATATTCACTTTATTCTACACATTTGAGGGATATAATTAAGCACATTCTTCCAAACGATAAATAATTGGATAATGTAATTCAAGGTTTATGTTCCAAAGTAATTCTTGACTGAGTTTGAGCCTGTTTTTTACTTGATGAAGGAAATAACTTAATTATTTCTATCAGAAACAATTGTAAAGTGTATAGAAATTTATGGTATTTATTAATTTTTTATTCACAAAAAGTTTAATCATTTTTACACAACGATTAAACTTTGTAAACATTTATCGAAGTAGATTTGCAAAATTTTACAAAAACTCTGCATTTCTTAAAGTAATGTAAAATTATCCATTTTACCATTTATAACCAAGGTATGTTTTTCATTTGGAAGCATTTTATAAATGTAACAAAAGCAAATAGCTTTCAATATTCATCTTTTAACGTGATTTTAAGTAAAATAATTACCTTAATTTATTCAAAATGCTACTGTCGTCTGTCAAGGGATTACCCTAACATAACTAAAAGTACAACATAGGGGAAGTGCACCAGTGATTGACGCTTTTAGAGAAATTTCTGACGTTTTAATGTTTTAGTCATCAGAAACTATTTTTGGAAATCTTAATTTAATATATACGGCATGAAAGACTTTCAGAACCACTTATATGTTAAAATATATACATTTGATAATTAATATATATTTTTTTAATGCATTTTTATTTTACACCAATCAATGTTCCAGTAATTGACACTGCCAATTTTTCATTTTACCAGTAATTAGCATCCTATGCTCCAGAGTTTGACACTGCTAATTTTTCATTTTAACAGTTATTGGTATCCTATGCTTCAGTGTTTGATAAATGATGGTAAAATTCTTATATGTAAAACACGCGTTTTTTTTTTTTTTTTTTTTTTTTTTTTTTTTTTTTTAACAATATTGACAGTAATTCTATATAATTTATTTTCTGAATAAACTTTTATTTCGAAGGTTGAGCGAAGTATGGGAATCTGGAAAAATAAAGTAATATTAATTATCACGATGATTACAAGATTAAAAAATGAATTTAAAAATGCGTAATACTCTTTATATTCTGAGACATACGAACACATAAAAGGTAACAGACAATTGATATATTTATAATATATAAAATTCATTGTTTCAAAAACATGTATAAAGTGATATGTGTTGTGCCTATTTTATTATTTATTTACATTAAATGATGCATAATTTTATGAGTAGTCTAAGAAAGCGATTGTGTTTTATGACAATCAAATAATGCTAGGAGTGGCATTGTTACAATGCTTAAATTAACCACTATTAGCGTTAAATCTCTCTCTCATAAAAGAAAAAAAAAAAAAAAAAAGAAGAAGAAGAAGAAGAAAAATACTGTCGCTTCCGTTTTTTAATTTATCGAGTCTTTTCCGGGTGTTTAACTTATACCGTAAAAATGTGCCCCCAAAAAACATGAAATTTGCCAGTTTAGTACAGATTTAGTACAGAAAAATGAGTAATAAGCATGATGAAAAAAAAAAAAAAAAAAGTATACATTTCAAAGCATTAATTTAAGTCTTATTCAATGTTAAAGCAAAGCAAAACATTTCCGTTGTAAATGTTTTATAGACTGAAAAACTATCATGGAACCTTTAACACATTTTACAAAGATATATCTGTACTGATAAGTATAAAGGATTTAAGTCCATATTCTTGATTTTTCAGGAGACGAAACTAGATGAATCCATTAGGGAAAAGGGGTTATGTTGATTTATACCCTTTATACCATTCAGTGATTGTCAACCTTCATTTAATAAAGGGAAAAAATTGAATTAAATATTTTATACCAAAGATTAATGCTAAATTTCTGACTTTAATCTTTTTTTACCAATGGATTTTTCAAAGACTAAATGACATGGATTTAAATCTTTTATACCAATCGATAGAGAATTTTTTTCTGAGTCTGACTATGTACTTAACTCAAAATCGACATTTTTGGACTTAAATCCTTTATACTTATCAGTACAGATATATTGATTGTGGTATGCAGTATGCCGCAAGGTTTTGATTTTGAAAAATCTTTTATGTTTATTTTTTTTATATATATACATTCTATTTTTCATGCAGTTTTTTTTTTTTTTTTTTTTTTTTTTTTTGTTATTTCTTGACACTTTTCTTTGATTTATAATTACTAAAAGATGCTATCAAAACTAAAATGCACACAATATTTTATTTTATTTATTTATTTTAACACAAAAAGAAACGTTTTCCTTCACTTGACTAAAAATGGTTGAAAGATAACACGTGCCTAAGGCTCCTTCATATACGAGCTGGTGCATCAGGTATTTTGTTGCCTTAGGATTGACGTATGCACCCAGCGTGTTCATTAGATAAACAAGCGGCATATATTGATTCTTATATTTTGATTTGTATTTGTACATCAACAAATGTTATAATACAAAAAAAGTGTTTTTAATCTTAGTATTTATATTATTAACCTTAAATTAATATAAGAGGACCTTTAAATACAGCCTGTTCCTATAGTTTTGGCTACAAATCGTCAAAGTTGTTTAATTAAAAGTTAATATTCATTGTTTATAAACAAATTTATAGTGAACATTTAATTTAATTGCATTTTAAATTGCATTTCTTTAAATGCATCCATTTAATGTTTCGTTGGTGTAAATTAATAGTATATTCTAGAAATAACAGAAAATAAATAAATAAAAAAAGCTTTGCATTTTTAATTTGTAAACTATTTTTTTTTTTTTTTTTTTTTTTTTTTTTTAAAGTTATGAATTGTATCAGAAGCAGATTGCTTGTTGCTTATCATTCTTGACCAATCGTAGCTACTACAAATAAACATGTCTTAAAATCTCCAGTGAAACAATAGAGACGCCAAAATTGGAACGCTGTCCTCTTCTTAGGCAACAAAATGGCGGCGATGCGTCGGCCTATATAATTTATTTAAGGGGCTCTACACGCGCCATTAAAAATTTCTGCTACAACTTTCGTCCCTTTAAGACTTTTATTTTTATTTGTTTAATATTTAAATATTATTTTAAATTAATCAAATAGCAATTTTTATTGATTTTGTTCTTTCGCAAAATAATGTGAATGCATATTTATTTTTGAAATGATAAAAATAATCGCCAATCGACATAAAACGTTTGAATTATACATATTTTTGGAAAGTTCATTTAAATATTGCAACTAGTAAAGCGCTCTATTCAATCTATACCAAGGTGATTGTGAGCAAAGCGAGCCCCATAGGAAAGTAATGAGATGTAAGTGTGAAATATGCACTTGTGTTTAGAAAAAATGTGAAATATGCACTTGTGTTAAAAAAACAACAGAAATTTGGAAATGTGTAAAAGTAAATTGTCATATACATAAAAATTAACATCATCCCAGAGAGCTGATATTTCTCTAAAAAATGTTTAGTTGTTTAGGGTCAAGTAAAAATAAATTAAAGGTGTATCGAATTTCAAAAAAAAAAAAAAAAAAAAAACATTTAAGGAACCACCGTCAAATTAAAATATATATATATATATATATATATATATATATATATATATATTTATAAAAAATTTCGTCCGAACTAAGAGCAGTGGAAAGAGTGGCATTGCGTTTTTTTTTCTGTTAGTAGTCCAGCACAAACAGCACGTACTATAAGGGGAGTTTTGTGCTTTCTATTGTCCTCTTCGGGCCAACGACACGGCAAGCTAAGCCAATCTGTTGCGGTTCACTTAGTTTGACCCTGGAACTTAGAATACTGTATCCAGTGGAAACTAACGTCCACTAGACGAGATTTCTCTCCAGGTAAAAACTCGGACATCTAGTTCCGGCTCTTTCTCTTATTGAATATCAAAAAGACATATCAAGATATTCCCTAAGAAATAATCTCCAAAAATAATAAGAAAAGACTCAGATAAATATATAAAGATACTCAAAGATATATAGGAGGAAACTAATTTAAGATTTATACATTCATATCTATATATATTTTATAAACACATACAGATACATACATACATATATATATATATATATATATATATATATATATGTGTGTGTGTGTGTGTGTGTGTGTGTATATAAATATATATATATATATATATATATATATATATATATAAAGGTATCCTTAGTTCAATTTTGAAATTCGCAGTTGTGATAGACATAAAGGGATCCGTGCATTTCAACAACTTTATTTGAATCTGAAAATATTTTAGGGTTTCTAGCATGGGAACACTTTAGCTTTTTAAAACAGAATTTAGCCTTTTTTAACATCATATAGTTTATTTAGACAATACCTTAAAGTTAAAAGCATCTAATTAGAGACGTAGTCACTTTTATACGAGGGAAATGGAAACGTGATTAAAAGGGCGCAGTGACGTGCTTTTTAATTATTTAATTGGTTATTCACACTGAGACTGGGCAGGAACCAAGTTTTGAGTGGATATTTCTTTCTGGAGGGAAAAAGATCATTTCGAAAGAAATACGTTAAAACAATAACATAAAAGAAAAAAAAAAGATTTATTTTGCTAACGGTTTAGTTTTTAAGAAAGCGTAAATGATAATTTCGATTTAAAAGAACATATTGGAATTATTATTAAATTATTACTTAGTTTAAAAATATTTAATTAGGGGGGTTTATATTACACACACACACACACACACACATATGTATATACTTTTATTTATTTATTTTTTTTTTTTAAACATATGCAGTTTTGAGTATCTGTGCAATGCATGTTTAATATTACCTCTGAATATTATTTTAAATTTTCTCGCAGTTGAAAGTTGTTCTTTTGAAGGAAAAAAAATGTGTATCAAAAAGTTAACATATATTTTCCAAATCAAAGTTTCAAAAGATTTAATTACGCTTCTGAT